>OY856415.1:659836436-661036436 GCA_963693085.1 Alisma plantago-aquatica
ACATGTATTCGGGAACCTCCCTAGAGGAATGACAACACTAGATATGATTTCCTGGGTGCCAAAAATCACTTTAGACATGTTGAACGGACCGTATAGGGCACCATGCCCTAGAGATTGCCCATGAGGGATCATCACTATCCAACCTGCTTGTGGTAGTTCTCAGGTATTAGGAAGAAGAAGGATGTAGTGGGAGTCAAAGTGGAGGAGGATCTGAGGATAGGGACGCCATTGGTGGGTCAAACATTAGCCAGGGGTGCGAGCTATGCGGATGGAGACACAAGACGTCAGTGCTCTATTCTCATAGAGCAAATAGAGGATCATGATCCATGTTCACATCCATGCACAGGAATGAAGAAGGACATGGGTAAACGGGACACACTCTAGCTAGATCATGCTAGGAATCCACAATCAAAATTTGAAGTGAGAAACTGCTATCCAGGCCCTTTAGATTCTAGATCAATGACTGTGATTGATCCAAACTAATGTTCTTTCAAAAATTTATATCTTGAGATAGGGAACTCCATTTTTAGTAAACAAGGTGTCTACCAAAAGCTAATGATGTCTATTATCTCATAAAAATATGTTTGGATAATGTTTTGAAATTTTGGTAATTAATTTAATTTTATTTATCAAAGTTATGAGTTTTTTTTCTAAAAAAAAGTTATGAGGTTTGAATGTTTTGGACATAAAAAAGAAAGGACTTCACAAATTTTATGTATTTTATAGTAAGCATATTTTGATATGATTAATATGGTTCTAAAGTTTGATAATTCCATTTGAAGTTTTTTTTTCAAGTTTTTGATACTAACCCTAACAAGGGCGTTATGGGTATTTCACCAATTGATAGACTATGATATGATCTGAGATTTTTATATAAACCCTAATGTTAGGTGTTCTTATTCTTTCTATGTTTTGATGGAGTTTCATGCATTATTTTGTAAGTATTGAATTTCCAGATCTAAGTGACCATAATGTAAGATAATTAATGAGTACTTGTGGAGCAATATGCGATCTATATGCATTATTGGTATGCAATATAATTTTAAGTATATTTTCCCTATGCTTTACATGTTATTCAGTAATAATAATATGTGCAAGTATCGTTGATGTTTTCTTTCTGTTAATTATGTATATAGTCATGTATTATAGCATATGATTATTTATTTAGTTCATATTGGTATATCAACATATAGTTTCTATATAATATGAGGTTTTGGATTTTAATATGATATTTAGACAAATAAATGTGCTCTAAATCTGAGTTATTTTTATAAGAACTCTAACTTGATGCATAAGGTTAGGGTGATGGGATTTGAAAATTAGAAACGATGAAGATATATATACATGGACTTATGGACATTTATTGATCTCCATGTGATTAGGTTATGGAAAAAATAATCAAGAAAACTTTAAAGGAATCATCAGTATCAAAGGTAAGTGGGCCATGTCCATTGAATTTAATTATTATTTTTATACTTCTGCCTACCCTTTCCTACAAAGTAAATTACAAATTAAGTTACATTTAGACATTCAATATTTCATGCTTAATCAAATCTAATGATGCTTGGAGCAATGAGAGTTTATAGGGATTGAATTATCTTATTAAAATATCATGTTTCAGATATTTGGTACTTAATCTACCTTCAGATACTTAGTATTTCTTCATTCATTTCAATTATTTTCTCAAGCCTTTAAACTCAAAATTTAGATATACTATACTTGAATGAAAGATCATATTAAGTCACGTTTTAAGATTTTAGTGTAATAAGAAATTATAAATAAGATTAATTCAGTTTATAAGTATATCAGATCTCAGATTCAGATTTAAACTTAAGTCTAAATTTTTAATTGAGATTCAGATTCAAAATCAAAATTCAATACAGTTATCAGTTATAAAAATTTAGTTTCAATATAAGATTAGTTCATATTCAGAATTTAGTAAGTCTAGATTTAAGATAGTTAAGTCGGAACCTTCACAATATATATTATATGATAAGTCATCATTTAGTAGTCCCAAGATGATTAAGAGGCATTTTTTTCCTATTCATAGGAGTGTTTACTCCGATTTAGAGGTACTTTGGTACCAATTCAAGGCGTAGTCACGCTAACTTAGAGACACCTCAGTGTCATTCAGAGGTACTTTAGTACCATTTCAGGGCGTAGATACACCAATTTAGGATGACTTATCGTATAATGGTGGCCACAAATAAGATAAAACACATAAATAAAAGTCATATTAATTCAATATAAGTTTACAATTGTTAGATATTATTTCAGATTTCAATTACAATATATTCATGTTTATCTTATTAGAAGTTCAATGCCACTTACTCTATCATAGGTTTCCCTTTATACATGGTTGGGGATGAGATGTCCTCATGTACAAAACTTTCAGAAGAACAATCAAGATAGAGGATTTTCTTGGTGGGGCACCATCTACATGACCTGAGATATTAAGAAAAAGTACAAGTTTTAGCATTATATTATAGAATTTAATATTAAGTTTGATGTAAGTAAGTTTCTTTCTAAGAATATGATGAAATTTTATTTCATACATAACCTGTAATGGTTCTTGTCTATAATTGTTGTTATGTATAACATGTTTGTAACACTCCCTAGTTGAGAAGATAAATTGTAGCTTCTTCTTATGTGATATCAAAATTGTGGTGCTACATCTAGCGTTATTGGCCATAACCATGTTAACATCCACCATCAAAATCAATTTTAGGGCAACACATATAAATTGCATATATATCATATCGTATATATAGTGATTGTATGTGGCATTTAAATAGATACATACATTAATCATTCATATATTATGTTATAAATAAATGATAAAAACCAAAATCTGATCATATCGATTAAACTCCAAAATATAGTAAATTGACGTAGCTCTGATACCACAATAGGGAAATATGGCATCAGATATTATGGCAAAAATAAAATTTTACTGCCATATTCCTCTTAGATAGTAGATCACATCAATGACTATGAACTGAGAAAGAGGGTTGTAAGTTTATACCTGGTCCAGGAGTTAGTCCAATGACTATCCCACACTACAACATACTCTTTTCTTCAAGTTACACCTAGAAAACTATCAACATCAACCTCTTGGTTGATCACCATTGACGGTAGTTGACTGTGTCCTCCTAGTGGGTGGTAACGACCTCCTCACCTCTGTAGTAGTCCATGTGGACCATCGAGAATTCCTATTGTTCTAGATGAGAAATTAAGAAGTATTTGTCTCTTCTAGTCAATGTGCTAATGTCAACTTGCTCTCCATAGTTGTCTCTCACTTGGCGTTCCTCCCTTTGATGGGTAGAACTTGCTCATGTTCTCATGTTATCACAACTATGAGAAGACAACAATTGCCAGATCTTATTATTGTGTCTCTAGAAAGCCTCCACTACCACTCTATTTATAAGAGGGTCAGGGTCAGGAGTTCTAGATCAAGCAAGAGTCGAAGATATGAAATTTCATGATTTTTTTTAACATGCAAATCATGAACTGGTCAGTTCACTATTGCATTGATCAATTCACATATGAGTCAATCAGTTCAACCCTTGAGTTGATTGTTTCACCATGTTTTCTATTCACAGTTGTATTAGCATTTAATATCTGATTAATGCACAACTTGACATCAACATCAATTCTTAACCCAATCGATTTGATCAACCAAACAGTCGGTTCACAACATAAATCAGTTGATTCATGCATATGAACCGATCTCTTCACTTGCTAAACTTATCGTTTTAGAGTGCAGATTGCTAATCATGTTTAAATTGAATACCTAGCACTTTAGTAATCAAGTTTAAACTTCATTCATGAGTGAAATCCTATTCTAGGTGTATCCCATGTGTGGTGACCCTATAGGTTCCAAGCTACATTGGTAGTGAATGTCCATAATCAACTTATGACATTACAAGCAATGATTGGTATCTAGAAAGACATCATTGCTACCCAAGTAATATGGAATTTAGAAAATACCTTCAACCTACAATATGTGATTGGTGTTATAATGATCATATAGTGACTTTTTCAAGTATATCAAGATTAAACTCGAGGCATGAAATTGTCATCCTCATCAAAGTTCAATTCATGTTCCTTGAACTAGAACAAAATGTCTAAGATATATATGAGCTCAATATCACATATTGACTCACATGAGCATGGCCATGCATTTCTCAGTCTTTGTATCAAATAACCATGATATCATACTCTTCTATGAGGGACAAATCCCATCTACATCACTCATAGTCATCCCCATGTGTCACAATACACCTGATTACCACCTTTATGGCAACATTTATTCAAGGTCATAATAAATGATGTCAAAGTACATCGAATGACATATGATGAGTGTAGTGCTTTTAGGTCTAAGAACCACAATCACCACCATCACTATGATAGATGATTATGAATACCTTTCTATGGTTTCCATGCATCACTCTCAAGGCGGGTTTGTCTGATTCACTGTTCTCTAACAAGTATCTATATGTTTGGTTTGATATCACATATCATGACTTAATGAGATTCTGTCATCAATGAGCACACACTCTAGTCTAAAGTGTTATACTGTCTCTAAGCTTCCACAATAACAACTGATTAGGGAATTAACAAGAATGTATATACTCTTAGCATCCGTATGATCTCATTGTTCAGGTCCTCAACCTAAAGACATACATCATTGACAAACATAATTGTTTAGACATTTATTATGTAACATCATTATCTCATAACTTGAATAAAAATTAATTGGAACATTTCCTTTATTATTAATCAAATTGTTTATAAGATATGTGATTTCAATCATCATATGATTGTCTCTCTGGGCATACATACCAACATTAGCATTTTTCGGCCCATTGAAATACATGTGTTACAGACCAGACATCTAAGAGATCTTTTTTGTCTTCTATACATGTTCATATATATATATATATATATATATATCTATATATATATATATATATGTATATATATATATATGGCTAAAAGAATTGTGTACCCGAGTACATGTAGCTTACATGTACCCACCTTCATTTATGGTGATTGTAAAATTCAACTAAGTAATCCAACCTTATGGATGTAATGTATACCCCTCAGATAAGATGTGTACAAAAAATCACCACAATCTGACATTCTTAAATAATTTAACAAAAGAAAATGTGTATTTTCTAATCAATGGTAAGTTGCAGAAATTGTAGAAACCATCGAATGATGGATTGTTATATCTCATGATCTATATGATATATGGTTATGATTTTTTAAACATATGTAATCTATATAGTGTTGAATCAATCCATATGGTTGGATATTATAAACATACTCCACATGTGCTATTTTAATGGTCGGTACACGTAAGTTACATCTACCGGTCGGTACACACTTCCTAACCTCTCTCTCTCTCTCTATATATATATATATATAGTCAGGCTAGTGTACACTCGAGTGTATCGGAGGCACCGTACACCTCAATCATTTGTGAAGATGCAGTAGCTTTTTGAAAAATCTAAACCGTTGATATTCTTAATTATCTTTAGAACACACTATATAATAAATTTTATCGCGTTTGGACACTTATAGGTCATTCATCTAAAGGAGGCAAAAATCATGCATTTGAAATTAGTTTTGTGTGTCGATTTTGTTGTCCTTGGATGAGTGACATACACTCATCCAAATGAGATCAAATTTTGTATGTAGCCTATTCTTATTGTAATAATGAAGATCAATGGATCAAATTTTGGAACAATAAGGTCTAGATAGGCAAACACCATTGGGGTGTACAACATGATCTATACACTCGAGTGTATTCTAGCCTGACTCTCTCTCTCTCTCTCTCTCTCTCTCTATATATATATATATATATATATATATATATATATATATATATATATATATATATATATACATAAGAGAGACAGTGTCTTGTTGCTACAGTAGAGGCTTATTCTTACATCATTGCTGAATGATGAAGTGTTGGATAAGAAGATGGAGAGCAAGTACCAGTAGTTGGAGAAGTCAAAATTGAAAGGAAAATGAGGACCACTGAAGATGGGATCTTTGTCACCCCAATACAGGGGTGTTTCCCCTGTAATACTTGAAGCTTATCCAGATTATATTGGCTTTGCTTTCTTGATGAATGACAAATACCATGTCCTCCGATACACAGTTTGAGTTATACAAAGTCCACCATAAGGTTAATTTCAAGGTTGACTCGAACCGATCCATGAACCGGTGAGGCCTCTAGTTCTTGGTTCACTGGTTCAACCAGTGGTTTGATCGGTTCAACCAGTGACGTCAACATGGTGTCATTAATAGTTTAAAAACATATTAATGTCTTTGATACTCATAGAAAATGTCCCTGCAAAAGTTATGAAACGTGAATAATAGCACAACTGCTCACAATAACTTGATAAACAGATCAAATAACAAATATTATTCTATTCATGGACATTTATATAAAACAACATTTATATAGTATTCAATATTAATTAACCAAAAATAGTAGCAACTGGGCGGTTGGGCTCAAACCGGACCGGTTCGCCGGTTCACCAGTTTGATGCCGATTAGACTTCATTTCTGACTTTTGGAGGGAACCGACCCAGTAGAGTGACCGGTTCTGGTTCGGTTCTGATAACCATGGTTAATATGGATGAATCTCATATCATTGATGTTTGTGAGATTTTCTTTTTCACGTCCAAGTCAAGAACTCTTCCATTTTAGGTATCTACTACTATGTGTATGTAGGAGCATGGTGTACGTTATAAATTTATTTGGTTATTAAAATTACAATCTAAGATTATAGATATTTTGACACCAACATCTTTAGTGAGTAGTCGTATGGCTTATTTGAAGACACATCCATGACATTTTTTGCTCCATTATTATATTTCTTCCTTAAAGTTTTTAACCTTTTGTTAGATACACTCGTAGTCCTTATATGGGTTCCGTACATGAGATGATACCATGGACATGGATTTTTTTCTAAATTATCTCCTTGTGTATTGAGCATTGTTTTAAACTATATATTGTCATTTACACAAGAAAATCTTATTGGCTTATGATTACTTTGGAATATTATGCAATGAATAAATTCTCATAATGTTTTTCACATTGCATCAAGATGAGTAGAAAATTTTATTTTTTTAGTACTTTAAACTTGTTATGATGTTAGAGCTGCCTTGTAATTCACATTCAACTTGTTAATATAAGGTGTTGAGTTCAAGTTGTGTGTTGTATTGGGGAATTTGATGAAGTAAATATTTTAAGCTTTTAGATAGGTATATGAATCAGCTCATTTTTTTTTCAATCAACTATATACAAACTCATATAGATGATTGGTAATATTTTCTAAAAAGGCATCTCCCATGAATCAAGTTCATAAAAATGGGAATAAGTGACTCTAGGATCATGTTAAGGAAAATATGCTCGGGGGAGCATAAGGCTTTTATTTCTTTATAAATCATGTAGTTTCTCCACAAAAAGACCTAGGCTCAAGACAATGAAGATGGATATCTCAAAGGATTAAATAAATAACGGACATGGGTGTGAGTGTAATTGTGTTACTCATTGATGTTATGTCTCATAGAGATTGTGCCTTTGTCTCAAGTCATACATTTATTAATTACCTTTCCCCCCCACAACACTTAATTTTCACAATGACATACAACTTAGGGGGGACATGCAATCAAAATAATTGGAAGGACAGTGGATTGATCTTTAGCTACTTTTAGCCTCAAGATTTTTGGTATGTACTTTCCTTTTTTCCTTCTTAAAAATATGTATACCAAGTAATTTATTATATTTCCACAAATCTCATAAGTAAAATGCTTGTTTGTTTAAAACCCCTCAGTGTACTTGTAGTTGTGGATGCTTGTCCTCACTCATCTGGAATCTACCACCGCCACCAATGGGATCCATGGTATGGTGCATGTCCACGCAAGTATTTGGAATCATATGCTTTTTGGTATGCATCGTAAACATGTTGGCATCTTCATGGTTTTAATGCATTATTTATTGCTATATTTGTTAGGAAAATCTTGATTTTGCATTCATGTATACCTGTCATATTTAATGTTGATATATGTATAACATTATATGTCTTTACATGATAAATTATGTTTTGAATACAAAACTAAAACCATTCAATTTGTCTTTCGAAGAGATCTTGCATTCATTATAACGAGTTGAACGATTGCATCTTATTCATACAATGAGACGTGTTAAATTTATGCTGAATACACATGTTCACAATCCTTAATTGTTATGTTAAATCTATTTTCACAAATTTTAATGCTTCTTTTACAGGATTTGCAATTGATAATCTTTTCGGACAAAAAGTTACAACATATATATCACAACACTATTTGATTGTCACTTATTTGAAAGAGGTATGAAAGAAAATCATTTTCATATACTTATCTTAACTTTTCTCCTATTAATGAATTTTTGTCTAAAACAATTGATATAAAAGTCAAGTTATTTGATGAGATTGTGAGATCCATAGTAATTAAGGCGAGCTCATACATAATATTGCCTTCTTTCGAGAACAAATATTTGTTCTGGGTCATATGTTATGTTAGTATATATCTTAGTCATACATGTTATCGCTTAGGCGTTGCCTGGGCCCTCCTAGGTGGCCCGGATGACCCCTAACCTCCAGGATCTGGGCGCCTATCCCAATTTGGCATTTGGGCTGCCTGGGCCCTACTTGGGCTTCTGCCATGTCACAGACACGGAAACCCTTACACTACTAAACAAAGTCCTATGAACTATAGTTGTAATTACCACTACAATTCTTTTTATCCTTGAACTACATTTATATATATATATATATATATATATATATATATATATATATATATATATATATATATATATATATATATATAGATTCAAAGTGCTTGTGATAACTGCATATAATCTCCATATAATATTAATTATATTCTAGTAGAATTTTCATGTCAATAGAGTTTACTGATATGGCCATTTTTATTTTAAAACCATATTAAAAGTATGAAAATTTACCACATTCTTTGAGATATAGTTTAAGATCTTTAGATTAAATTTATATTATTTAGATTTACAAATAAAATAAGCAGAAATCAAATACCATAATGCTATAATTCAATCTAAAGAACGATCAAATGAATTTCTTCCCAAATATTCAACACATTCAGAAGGTTGTTTTTTCCTCAAATTAACTAACAAGGTGTCTAAAATGAAGTTATCAAACAATAGTTAAAATTTAATCTAATTATAAGTTATGAACAAAATGTTTAAACTCATATACTATATTGATAAGACTCAGTCTGAACAGATGGTTAGCTGAATTTTTCTCAATAAGTTATGTTGACATTTGTATTTGACAATGAGTTTTAGAATTAAGATCTATATACTTTTTCTCGATCCCCCTGCATTGCTAGGAGTTGAAACTACTTGCATGCCTAGAAAAAGCATCAACATGCCTTATTTCCTCCTGAAGGAATGCTCCTTAAAATGCAATAGTTGCATGAATATGATTTCAAGTTGGACTCTACACTCTGTTAGTGTTATATTTTTCTGATGACGCACTACTTACTATCATTTTTATATGGTCATCAATGTATTTTGCATGGACATGATTTCGAGTTGGTTTTTTCTCTTGTTGTCGTGTATCAAAAGTCACATCTTTTTCCCCAACCATCGACCCGCTTCTTGCTTGCGATTGTTAGTATCCCCACTTTTTATGTTTTTTTTAGTGTAATCTTTCGTCTTCTTATATGTGAAAGATACACTTCACTTCATCATGTTGCATTCAAAGCACATTTTGCTCTTTGCTTTTGCCATATGAGCCATATGTAAATAGAGAAGGGCTTACCCATTGGCATCATATACCTATCCATACCTAATAACAAATACCAAGGGGATCATGACGAATAGGAGGACCCATTCTGTCCAGTGAATGTGGCATGAGTGACGACATTTTCATCATCTTTCTTCATGATGATGTTTTGCATCATTTTTTATTCACATAGCTTCCATTTTTTCTTTAGTTATTGAGGGTATAAATCAAAATATAATCCCCCTTTCAAATATGATTGGTGCATAGCATAACATTCAACTAGATCACCTATCCTGACTTAGCATGTAGTCGAGGCATGTGACACTCATATGTAAACTTGTCTACTCTTATTTTTGTTACTTTTTTTATTTTTCCACTGCCTTTGACTTTGTCTATTTTGTTTTGGCATATGGCATGTGAAGTTTCTGTAAATACGGTGACGATGCTTGAGAAACAACGTCATGGTCATGTACCATGCCAACTACTTATGTAAATAATTTTCTTTTCTATAATACTTTTGTTAGTTGGTAGTTGATCAAGTCAGTCCCCCACATCTACGAGGTCGAGGGGTCAATCCAAAATGGTTGTGATCCTTCTCATAGGCTTATCCATGCGCAACCCACTATTTTAATACCAAAAAGATTATTTTTCTCCATTTCCAAATTGAGTTTTTCTAGTTGTATCCATTCCTATTGGAGGTGGGTACATCCCTTTTATCTAGTTCCCCTTATTACATATAGACCACCACCTACTAATTTACTGAAAAATACTTACATGCTCTCTTCCAAATATATATTTACTTGCTCTAGTGAAATCTATACTAAAATCCACCAAATCAGATGTTTATTGTGTCACTGCAGGTGTCATATCAGCTAAATCTGATTACCATGGGTTCCATGGAAGAGGATGAGGACTTGTATGTAAAGGATGGAACCGTTGATCTAAGTCACAACCCGGTATTGAAATCCAAATTCGGGATACCAGGATTTGCCCATATGTACGTACTTGGTATGATTCCTAGATCTCCTCATTCCTTAGTGACTATGCAATTATTTTTTATTCAGAGAACTATATATGCATTCTAAATGATATGCATAACTTCTAATCTCTTTTTTCTGCAACAAATGATTGCCTTGAAAGACTAGCTTATTATGAAATTGATACCCAGATTATCAAGACTATGAAGGACCATCTTCGCATGGACTATGCACTGTTGATATGACATCATCGACTCATCGCGAACCTACTAGACCATGCCCCTCCTTGGATCTTTCATTGTTGGTTCTTATCTAAGAAGGTACTACATCATCAAAAGTTTCATTTGACTGACACGAGGATAGAAATAATCTAGCTACTCAGCAGCAAGAGTGGCAATACAAAATAAAAATCAGATTGAAAAGGATGACCTGTTCTTTGTAGAAGCAAAGACGCCCCACTAGGTAAGACTCGAATGAGAGCCAGACTAAGCACATCACAACAACTCAGTCACTTGTAAGAAGTTGTAGGTCACGTTAAGGGATACAGACTGCATGAGGATCAACCGAAGACAAAGCTGAGCACAATAAAGCGTTATGATGACGAAACCAATATCTGCTATGATCTAGAGATGACCAGTTCGAAGCCGGGGGTGACCGAGCGCGGGAGCACACCAGAGTATATAGCTTCACTCCCGAAGGGCAGCCAATATAGTGTTTTCGTTGTTGCACGTCATCAAGATGGTCCATTTTCCTAACAGGTGCTTTCTTTGCTACTTGAAATCTATAGCAGCACGTGGTGAAACCCACCGTTGTCTATTTTTCGTCATCCATTAAGTACATTTCCTATAACATGCCTTATTTGTCAGACATCTGCTATCTGGTGCATACATATGAATTTAAAGGAACTAACACTTGAGTTGTAACTTACTTTAATAAATTAGAGTCAATATTACACATTTTGCAATGTTGTTATAATGGAATACATTATTCTTGTTGTCATGATGATGGATAATAACTGTAATTTCAGTAGAAAAAGTTATGTTAAAGTCTCAAGCCTTTAGTTGTATTGACGGATGATGTATTAGTTCTTGCTGCTCGGGAATAGGTATCAAATGTATATATACATGTTGGGCATACATTTCACCTATTATTCAATGGGTGACACAATTCCTCATGACTTATAAAAATGATGACATCAACATATGTGATTTATTTATTAATAAGTGAAAGTTCATGATGTCTTATATTGCTAACTTGTTGAATTAAAAAATATAAATCAGTGACAGTCATTTTGGAAAAGATTACACAGAACAAAAGCCACCCTGTATAGGTGACAATTGTTTTTTGGTGATGGCCGCCCATGTAACCTTTTAGGTAAAATATAACTGGTTTGAGTGTCATCTATTCCCTAATTTTCAGTAGTGAATTCTTATCTCTAGTTATAAAGACCAATGGATATGTATGCTTAGTATAGCATCACGAAGACGGTTTCTAAAGAACCTAAATAGCACGGTTGACAACTTTTATTTATCAGAATAGCAACAACCAAATTATATTTCCCAAAATAGCCTAGTTTTGAGAGAAAACACCAATTAGTTTGACGTTTTACAACATGTAACAATGAAAACAGCGAATGATCTGAATGTAAAGTGCCAGATCTGTTGACGTTTTACAACTTGTAACAATGAAAACAGCGAATGATCTGAATGTAAAGTGCCACATCTGTTGACATTTTCATTGCTTAAGGCTACAAAGCACCAAACTAACTGACATTTTCTCTCAAAACTGGGCTACTTTTAGAAACTAGTAAACGCACATGTGCCATGCACATGAATAAATGATTAGATAAATTTACGTGATGACACACACACACACACACACACACACACACACACACACACACACACATATATATATATATATATATATATATATATATATATATAATCAATTTTGTCAACAAGTAAAAAATTCTAAAAACAAAATAAGACCATGTAAATTTTGTATTTGTATTATTTGACAAGTCAAAGTAGTTTAATTTACATCTTCAAAATAAATAATATAGTTTATAAGAATCGTGATTGTGATACCGTTGATATATGTTTGGATATAAATAAAAATTCAAAAATGCCCCAATGTTGGGTTGTAAAAATATCAATTTATTTACATTAAAAAATTTATTGCAGAACATAAAAAGATGTTTTTTAAAAACCGGCTTATAAAAATAAGTAAATATATTAAGCAAATTGTATCATTGATCATATGATTTTTTTCATCTATGATTGCATTGATGGCCCTCCATAAGCATGATATATCAGACTAAGAATTAACATTGAAGTTTCCAAACATATAAAATTAAATACATCAGTCAAAATATCTAGCATTATAAAAATATAATATAAAAAGTTTTCAATAATGTATATAGATATGAAATCTGAACCATGGAGCATAAAATAGAAATCGTTAGTACCAAGAACCCCATAAGAACACATATTTAGAAATTAAGATAAGTTGTCATCATAATGTCTAGGTGCATTTGATTATAATATATAATGAACGGAAACACCAGAAATTGATCACATATGCGGAAAAACCAACTTGTGAGTAATTAAACCAAATAAAGAAATTGAATTGGATAAAACATATGTAGAAGTCAATACATTTCTCATTCCACAAACAAGCATATCAGGGAAAAAGACAAGTAATTATGACCACCATCGACCAGTTATCATCCTCCACACGGTGCACATAGTTATTAGTGGTGGATTCAAATATGATACATGTTGAGGTGCAATTGGCGAGGAACCCAAGCATACTACACATATAGAAAGGTGCTTCAAAAAGTCCCAAATTTTTTTGTCTAACCCTTGGTTGTTTACCATATGTCAGTGACTCCAACTGAATTTGTCTTTGGAACTCCTTGATGAGTTCATTTTGTAATTTCATCATAAGTGCCAAAATCTTGCTTTCTCTTCCATTCTTTTGCATTATCTGCCATCTTGTGCTTATAAACACTTTGTATATGTTTGTGAGTTGCATCAGAAATATCCTGCAAGTCAAGTAAATCACAATCAAATATCTATAATAATATTTGTATTACATAACGATGCTTACATTTACGTTACAACATTTTAGATCTAGTCAAAAAAACTAAGCAAGCATCAAAAGTAGTTATACTTGATATGATAAATAGCAGAACCAAATAAAGAGGACAACCCATCATGTTCAATGGCACAAATAGGATAAGACCCGCAATGGTATTATGGCAAAAAGCAACAATAGTTATACGAAAAATAACATATAAGCCAGTTAATATGCTTGACACAATAAAAGAACAAATATGACTGTGGTGAACCTTACTCTGTCCCAAGGCCCTACTTTTCCGTTTGCCTAAGTGGAGGACATAGCCTCTTCAGTCTACAAAACTTCTTGTACCTTCCATCCCTAGCCACTACCAGATCTACGAAACAACCCATCCTCTCCATCCCCTCCCACACTACCTACCCCAACTTCAATCTACGGCTTCAATGGTGGCATTGACCAGCGATAGAGTCCATGAGCCTTCCTTTCTAACACCAAGTAGTAAAGCCACACATACATGTGCATCCGGACGACATGTTCTATCTAGGACGACCTGCAGTACTTGATCACAAAAAATGGTTTCTTGAGACGGTGACAAAAAACACCAATCATATACACCAGAGTTTAAGATCAGCTCAAGTCAGCTGTATCTATAAAGTTTGACAATTCATAGACCGAAGCAAAGCGCGACACTTGATTACACTCATGTTGTGCCTCACCTGCATGATGAATTCCGTGAGTGACCCACAACAAGGAGGTCGACGTCGAGCGAGGCCACCTCCTCAACAAGTCCTTTCTCCACACTGTTGCGGCTCTGCCTGATCCTCACCTCTAGAGCCACCTGAGGAACAACAACAAATTAGCGACTGAAGGCTATTAATTCATTCAAGCCTACAACATAACCAGTTCCTAAGATCTGACCTTTTTCCCCTGGCACAACTTGGCAACTGCTACAAGCATGGACATAACTGACGCCTTGGCCATATGCCTACAGATGTTTTCCTTACTCGTCGGCTGTTGTTGCTACTTGTTCTCGTGCTTCCCATCCTTCTCAATAGTGAATCATATAGATAATAACAATTTAACTCTGCATAGAGCTCGACAAACGGGTAGGAAAATCCACAAAGAGATCACATGCATGCATATAGATCCACTAAAATTACGCAGCTAAGCACACCACTCACCAAGAACGTGAAACGCCTCGACCACGTCACCTGGCTGCGCCACCAGGCTGACCACCCAGAAGAGGAGCTCCACAACTAGCATTGACATAGAGCAGGACTCCGACCAGTATCCTCAACTTGGTGAGTTGAAGATGAGTAGATTTACTAACCACTGGCAGCATATGATGTGAAGACATCTTTAATGTGTACCTCTCCTTCTGTGGCACCCATCATCGCTCATCATAACCATCATGTGTTGTTGTTCACAGAAGCCTCGTCTAACTTCATCTTAGTAGTAATAGCATGTATTGCAAGTCGACACTTACAGGAACGCCGGTGGCTTTGAAAGAAAATCCACTGATATGGTAAATGGTATTCTGGAGTAGATGAAGCACACAACTTTTATTCATCCGGCCGAGCAACCGCCTAGAGGATCGAGTGGGCGGACTGCTTCCTCCATGTTCAAGCGATCATGGTTATGGCTGAAAACGTGTGGATGTATTTGCATATTTGTATCTCTCTCTACACAGAGTTGCAAATCACCAAGGGCTATCGTGTGAATTTGCGTCATTGAATCGTTTTAAAATTACTTTTTGTACTGTTTCAACATTAAGCCGATGAACATCCCTTGTTTTTCATGATCGTTATTGTCCGTCAATTCAATTCACCCACGTTTTGCTAATTCCACTCATCCATGTTTTGTTATCCGAGAGTGGTGGGAAGAAAACCACTATCTTCTTAACTTTCTTTTCAGTTTTGTAAAATAGAAAAGAACATTGAAAAAAATGTGAGAACAGATAGAATCAAGGAGAGAACACCAGTTCAAAAAGCCGTAACGTGATTGGTTGGAACATTTTCTGAAAAATGAAAATGACACAATGGTAATTAATACAACAAACTCACTCTTTTTAATGTAGTATAGATAAAATCTAATTGCTGTTATACAGATAAATAAGTACGGCCAACCGTGTTATTTAGGTTTTTTGCCCTTAAGCTGATTCTTCCGTGAGAATGACTGCACTACCAAGGCAGCCACAACCACATTGTCCAAGATACAGGCGTTCGAACATGCTTTTGCACGTCTGCCTCTGGTTAAGCTGCAGCATTCAACTGATGTTCATGCTATTTTCTGGAATGATTAAATTCTAGTAATCTAGACAAAGACTAATCGACAAAGATTGACCATAAAGAATCCCAAAACAAGTTGTTTATTGCAAAATTATTTGTGGTACAGTGTTTCTCAGACGAGGATCACACAACATATAACTAAACATTAAACACGGTTGTCTAAAGTTCTGGTAGGTAGTCATTAATCCTCAGACTGATGTTTGGGTCCATGGTTATTAATCCCCTATACTCAGCAGCTGTTTTGCTATGTTGGTTTACTCTTTTGTTTGTTGCTGAACACAAGGTGTGTTGACGACATCAGGCCCCAAGACAGACCTCTCCCTATAGGTCCTCATTAAGGAGCAGTTTCGGGTCACTTGTTCCTGTGATATGAATCGTTTCGGACTTTAGGGCAGTGATGGCTGCTATTACTTTTGAGCGAAAGCTGCTCATTCGTGGGTTGCTTTCGGCCTCAACTAGAGGTATCTTGTTGTCGGTAATCTGACGGTCAGATGCTTTTGGAAGAAGTATTCCGTTAAGGTGTGTCAAAATTTGGCTTGGTTATATGTCAACTTGACGCACTAGATGGTTGAAATTTGATTTGCCAACGATGACTAGCAGTGATGGGCCTACGACCGTGGTTTCCGTAACACAGTTTTGCAGTACGGAGGCCACTTGTAAAGTGATGATGCAGGGTTACGATTATGTGGATTTTGAATGAATAGCACAAGGTTTGTTGTTGACAAAACGATAAGTGTATCAGTCGGAGTCGTCTTTTTTCTCTGACGAAACCACTTTTGTTACTCGGGCACTTTGCATTAGATGCATTAAAGGCGTATGTCATTGGCATGGTGAAGAAATATATGTAAAAAATTAAGGATAATTGCAATAGAAAGTGAAACACAAACAATGACATATGGGAAAGGACGTGATTGAGCTGAGATGGTGTCAGTGGCGGTTAATTTTGCCTCTAACTCTGCTATTCAGAATTTGTTGTCCTGGTTGTATCCTAAATTTTTTTTGTCATACGCTTTATCCAAAAATCTCACACCTAATCAAAATTAAACTAGGTCTGTGTACGACAAATATTTAATGAGACATGTCCGGGACAGTTAGCTGGGGGCAACAGATTTGAACCCCTAAATTTCAATCTTGTGCATGCAATTCCCGCCTATGCATCTACCCATGCACTACACAGTTGTGAATGAGCAACTTCATTTGTTTATTGGTTAGGAGTAAATTGCAACAGGTGGGTGAGGAGTATACTACACTTGTTATAAAGATCTACAGAAGATGAGTAGACAGACCCGATTTGCAAGATCATCTTTTAGAAAGAGGAGAAATTACACATATTTATGTTGTGTGATATGAGTAAATTGTAATTTGATGGAACAAAATTATTCGTATATAGTTGCAATTATTTTATGCATCATCCTTATTATCGATTTAGAATATTTTCCTTCTTTACTACATGAAACATAATAATTTGTTGATTTAAGTACATAATTTACTCCTAATTAGTATTGAGTAATGATAATCTTGTTTCATTTTTCATATGGCTACTGGTCAGGATTTGATGTGTTAGCTAGAGTTTGGTACGAATGGAACACGAAACATAAGTAACTTTCATTTTTAGGGGTATTTTAGTCCTTTTATAACAAGAAACAGGAATAAATCATCAAATTTGATATATAATGTTTTCATGAGATTGTGGGCATATTAGAAGAGTTTCATACGATAATTAAGGTTTGAATCCCACATGATCACAAGAGTGACAATTGTGGGTCATTAGCGGCCTTAGACTATGTTGTTGTTGTGTTTTAACCCTTGGTTGACTAGCTTGGGTGATTAGTTGATCAAAGAATCACTCCCATAAGGTGTTAGCCTTGTCTGGAACTTAATCACTAAATTTGACACTAATTGGGCCACTAATTGACCAACTATTCCTAAGTCAATCCCACTAGCTAGCAAGGGACCCACAACACTATATCGAATCGTTTCCTAGACTTGTTGTTGGTCGATGTCATTAGTTTGTTGAATAGAATTTGTCGAACTAACCAATTGACCACTAGTTTCTATTTTGGGTAGCCTCATTATTGGCTAAGTTGGGAAGATCCGTGCCCAATGGTCGGCCAATAATTGATCATTATTGTTAAAATGTTGGAAAGTGTACTAATATGCAAATTAACATAGTCTAACCCCTGAATCCCTACATATACGATCATATAGACTCCTGACACTAATTATTTTAACCCTTCTTCTAGAGAGGTCAAATTTTAAGGATATTTTGTTCATGTTGATGTTTTGGAGGTTTTTGCTTTACCAAACTAGCAATCACCACCCAAACTGAGAATGAATTTCATCTTGGTAAGTTGTATTTCTTCTTTACATCTTTTCCTATCTTTTTGTCTGCATACCATCTTGGTAATTGTTCTACAATGACCTAGAAGGATATTTAGCTTTGCATCTAAATCCTTCTTATTTCTCCTACTTTACCTAGTGGAAGTGGTGAACATAGAGTGGGATAGTTGAAGCTTTTCTATGAGAAATTTTTAGGTTAACGTTCTTTCTCCTAGAACCCTAAGATACACGAGCTTCATTCTTTCTCAAGGTAAGTGATCTAGCTTCTGCTTATAGATTTATGTGATGCATTATTTACGTGAAGTCTACCTAATTTCATACTATATGACCTACAAATGAGATGTTTAGGTGTATTTTAGGTGGAATATATGAGAACTTCTAATTTGTTTTCTCTACAATAACTTGTTGTTCTAAATTAAAAAATAATATTTTCCCTACTATGCAACTAAAAATAGTAATCTTTACATTTATCTTGCTCCAATTGTTTTACTGTAGTATCATTCGCATGTTTTAGTCTTAAAGCTCATGATATAGAACTATTTTGTGTAGCTTTGTAGATGTGATTATTACAATAGAATTGTGATTCAAAATATAATGAAATCTATCAGCCTCACATTATTTCTTATTTTTATCCCAAGAAGGAAACTGCTTTTTATACATGAACTTGTTGGATTAAATTTAGGTTTTTATGTTCTATTAAGCTTTATTGCTTAAATTAGTGTAGGATTGTATGAATGAAATCATTCTTCATGAAAGATGAGAAATTTGATGACTAGCAAGAGAAATCCTAATGATTTTGATTCCCCCTATTCTATTTATAACTTCCTTATTGTTCAATATTAAAGGGAGTAGAACATGTATCCCCTTTAATAATCTAGGGATTGTGAAAACATTCGTAGAGTTGTATGTTGGTGAGTATATGATAATGTCAGAAAATTCATATGAGGTATGATATAATCACCACCCTAAGACCCGTTTAATGATTTAGGGATCACGAGAAGGTTCATAGAGTTGTATGATGGTGAGTATACACTGGTACCAGACAATCTGTATGAGGTATGATATCACCACCACTTTGAGATCACCTATCATAAATAAGAGAAGTATAGACCGTGCCTCTAGTTGATATATGAAAATAATAGAAATTTCATTAAAATACTATAGATTTGATATATTACATGTGATATATTGTGGTGCAGTAGGTGTAGTATCCATTAACCTTTCACTTCCTATCATCTTGGCCGTTATTTGAATTCTTCCACCATATTACTTGTGTGGCTCAATGCGGATGTGGTCTTCCCCGATCAATCGAAAAATACTATTGGTGGTGGTCATCGAGTCTCCACAAGTGGCGGAGCATCATTGCTCATTCATGCAAGAGATTGGGGTTCCGATTCCCTTAGTGAAATCCTCTATCTCAAGACTTTTTGAATTGATTCACTCAAGAGGGGCTGGATCCTATTTTGTTTCCACTTCCCTCACTTTCGATGTACATCATAGGAATCCAAAGTGTAGATGGTTCTACGTGCTCTATTTTTTTACTCATATTCATCCTTTTTTATCATCATTTGTCCTAATGTATTTCCTACCCATGAAGCAGTCCCCATCGTCCAAATCGGAGGAGAAGTGACTTTTTGTAGTCTTTTTTTTATTCCTCCAGTTCCCTCATCCTCGATACTCTATCAGTCTCATGCAAGATATGCCGCTTTCTGCCAGCGGGGTCGAAGGCCTAGCTTTGCATTTTGAAAGTGATCTAAGCTTTTTGCTTTGTCTCTTTTTCATTGTTGGAATCTGCGCAGTCATTATTTATGCGGCTTGGGCCACCGTTCGAATGGATGGGCCAACGTCACTATATTCTTTACATTGGGTACTTGGATTACTATTTTTCTCTTGAATTTTGGATAGTAAATTCTAAATTGCCAATAGCATAAAAATAGGTTCTTAACTAAGTCAAGTAGTGTGACTTGTACAACTACTCTACTAATTTATTCAAATATTAGTCCTTTTTTCTCTAATAGGACATGTAAAATGTTATTTTGTAATATAGTTTGTGTATCTCTTACCAGATTTTTTATCTCTTTCTAGGAAGTTGATCTCATGCTAGTTTTTTACATCCATTTTTATGAAATAAACCACGCCTAGAGGTAGGATTTTTTTCAAAGCAATAGTTTAAGGTGTATATGATTATGTTTTATGGTGTCAATAAAGTGATCCACATACATTTGATTGGAAGGACGGTTGTTTTACATATCAATGTATGTACAACTTAGATTGTATATAATGATGTTGTATATATTAGAAAATTTTGTAAGTAAATAGCATAACATCTTTTGGAAAAGAGTTTTGGATTGGGCTAGTTGACGATTGATATATAGTTACTTGGTGATGAATGATTATGAAGGATCTTTTATGTTTTTAGTTATCTAGATTTTGTTGAAGTTTTCATGTGTGGTAACTTCTCAGTAATCTTGATGGTGATGACTTATAGGATATAACTACTATTGGGTTTAGTCCCATGACCATTTGGCTGGTAGAGGTTCAGTAGAGTTTCTATAATGGAGTGGCTACTATAACAAATCTTACTAATGCAAATCCTTTGTTTATAGATCTTGAAGAAAGTTTAGGATCTTGGATATACTATAATAAGAAAAAATAATGCATGCTATCTAGATTCTTAAAATATGTGCTAGACAATGGTGTGAATGGAGGATAGATGAGTCCAAGAGAAGAAAATTATTGAGCTAAGTTCTATAAGAGATTTTATGATAAGTACTTTCCCTATATGTGCCTATGTGAGAATGCATCCGTTTAAGAACTTGAGGCAGACGATGATGTAGGTGAATGACTATTAAGCATTAATTATGGATATATGTAGATTCTTTATCTTGGTGGTGCATATAGGTGCTGAGACAATTAGAAGGTTAAAGCAAAATGTGGATCTTCTATTTAACTCCTTCTCTTCTTTGGTTGAATGTGTGAGGTATATAAAGAGGGATATGATATGGAGACATGATTTTGTGTCTAGGAAAAGGCTATATTTGCACTATCATGGACAATGTTGTAGTTTTAAGAGGATGAGCTTCTTAGCACCGCAACATCATCAATCTCAGAAACAATCACAATATACAAATATGCCATAAGGGGCGAGTGGTTGTTTTTGCCAAGCTAGGGTAGTGGGAGAGGTGCTCCTCCATCTTGCATGATGAGTTCTTGGTTTGTGTTAATGGCATGTCTGTCATAGAAATAGTTTTTAGGAGGTGTGGAGTTTGTCACACTTACATTTGAGACTGTGCCAATTTGAATTGAGGAATGTAAAAGGTGTGTTTAGTATGGGTGTCTTAGGAATATTTTCTCACAATTTTGTTAAGGATAATTTTTTTGAAAGAGGAAACCATCATATTTATTGCCACGATAAGGAGGAATAGGGATAGGACAAGGACAACAATCTCAATTTTTGTCATCTGGACCAACCAACCACAATCCATAAATAGATTCCCTAGAATAAACTCATCAATATATTCCTTGGTTCAACCTCATGGAGTCATTTATCCATATATCTCAGATGAAACTATTTTCTGACATAGTTGTTCATCATTTGTTTCAGTTATTGTTGACCAATGTGACTTTTTATTACTATAGAAGTGATATTCTTGTATAGTTTTCCTATACAAAAGTTTATCATTTGATCTTTTAATATAGATTGTGTTGGTTGGTTGAGCCATGATGATGAAGATGTGTCCATTAGGTTTCCTATCTTTGTCATAATATAATATTCAAGTGAATCTGTTACCACTTGAAATGTGTGTATTTAATGTGATTTTAGGGAAATGATACTTGGGGATATTCAAGTTGATGCTGGAATATGTATTGGTGCAAAGTAGATGAGTTTTGAGATGATAGTATATCTTAGATCTTCTAAGGAGATAACAATGTCCTTTTAACATGCTTATTGTCTATCACTATTGCAATGAAGATGTTGATACAAGGATTTATAACTTATTTATATCATGATGTGGATACTAAGGTTGAGAGTTCTATGATTGAGGAAGTACCTATGGTATGTGATTATGAGATCTATTTTTGGAGGAGTTTCTTGGTCTACCTATGCCAAAAAAGATTGACTTTACAATCACTACGGTACATGGCACTGAACCAGTAGAGCAAACTTTTAGGAAGCCTAAAACATAGTTAGGGTAATCAAGGATGCAACCATAGGAGTTGTAATATTAGGTTTTTATATAGACATATACATATCCTTACAGTGCACTTTTCTATTTTGTTAAGAAGAGGGATGGATATATGAGGTTATTTATAGACTCATGATTGATGAACGGAGACACACTTAAGAGAACGCACCATTTACCAAGGATTGTGATTTTTTTAATAGGGAAATACAACTTTTATCCAAGATAGATATGTGGTTATGTTATCATCAATGAGGATAAAGGTGTATGATTTATCTAAGATATATTTTTAGATAAGGTATGCACACTAATTTTTTTAATTATGTCATCATAGACAATCAGTGCACCTAAAACTTTAATGAGTATTATGAAAAGGGTGTTCAAATCATATATAGATTAGTCCATAGTTGTTTCTATAGAAGATAGCCCACAAACTGGGATGATCTTGATTAGAATGAGAGGCATATTTTCTTGCCTTTATAGTTTTTGAGGCATCATTGTTGTATTTGACGTTCAATGTTTGTGTGAGTTTTTTAAATAAAATAGCATTTCTCTATAATTTTACATCTAGATAGTGGATTTTTGTAGATCTATGACAATTGAGTTTGTTCTGTGTGGGAACATATGAATACATCAATGCAGGTATAGAGTTTCCTTGTAATTTGATGGGAATTCAAATGATTTAACCAAATTTGTAACTCAATATCTCTATCAGTAATTAGGTTGAATAAGGTGCATATAGATTTAGTTTTGGATGAGCAATACCAACATATATTCAAATTGGGGATGCAAAGCTGGACTTGAACATTATTGTTCATCTTGTCAAAAATGAGAAAGGATATGTTATCTTTTTTGATGCCCTAAGGAAGGGTCTTGGATTTTTGTTGATGTAGGATAAGAATGTAACATGTTACCCTTCCAGAAAACTCAAGAAGGATGACAAGTACTCAACACATAATCTAGAGCTATTACATTTTGATTTATATGTCAAGATGTAGATTCACTGTCTTTATGGGGAGTAGTGCAAAATATTTATGGACCACAAGAATCTCACATATATATTTTCTCATAATGTGTTGAGCATGTCATAAAGAAGAGAGTTGGATTTGATCAAAAATTATGACTTTGAGCATATTAACATCTCGAAAAGGACAATTTTATATCATATGACCTTATAAGGAAGCCATACTTCTTTGTGTAAAATCTATATTATATATATGTGGTATGAAACAAGTGAGGCATTTTGTATCTCTCTAGCATTGAAATTACATTAGAAAGTACTTCCATTGGGAGGTTTGTTGGTATGACCTCATATTAAACTTATTGAAACAACACAATGAAGACTCTTAGAGGACATATACAATGATGGTAGACATTGTAGATCACCTCTATGCTAGTCAGAGACTGGTTAGCATCCTCCCTTGGGTCTTGAATTTTTGTAGGGGGTGACTAAGTATATACAAGTCATTTCTCAGAAATTGAAAGTAACAAAAGATAGACATAAGTGATATGTCAATAAGTGCAAAAGGCTTCTTGAGTGTCAAATAGAAGGTCACACTTATCTAAAGGGTTTTGGTTAGAAGAGAATTTTGAGATTTGGGGCAAAGTGTCTGGTTGATCTAGGGTACATGTGTCCTTATCTAAATGTAGTGCATGATGGGGGGGGTTAATTATAGGATTGAAGTTACCACCTCAGTTAAGAAAGTTGTATGATATTTGAATGTTTTGATGTCAAGGAACAACCAACTTGGAAATGAGAAAATTTGCAATCATTTGAGATATTTTAGCAAAGCATTTATATATGAAGAATGAGTTGTCATATCTTGTATTGATGGATGTATAACTTTCAGAAGATGGAAGTACCTTTAATGAAGGTTCTCTGACATAATAGTGGTGTAGAGGATGGAATGTGAAATTTTAAGAAGTATATGTGTCGTTTGTAATTGTCTATTTCTATGATAACATGGGTGAAATCAATTAGTAAAGGTGATTCCTAAAAACTTATATTCTTAACCCTAATTGCATTTTGTAAACTTAAGTAAGTGATAGCTTATTAAGTTTATCGGGTAGTGATAAACATGTTTTTAAGTTTCACACAACTTTTAAAATGACATTGATGTACTTAGGCATGGTTCAATATGATTGGAAGGATAATTGCTATAGCCTAGTTTTTCCCATGTTTTAATATATATATATGCTTGCATATAAGGTATTATGAAGGACACATTAGAAAGATGGTTCTCTATATGTCTTATTTATAAATTGTGGTTTGAAAGTGCAAATACTCCATATGTGATGGATTTTGTGTAGTTCACCATTTTGAATAAACCATTAATAGATTTTGGACAAAGAAAGAGAAGAAAATACAATAACATAGAAATTACTAAAGGTAATTCACAATGGGTGTTTTAAATATGGAATTGCGTGGAGTACTTTGGAAAAGAGAGTTTTCTTGCATAAATAAAGGTTATGAATTTTTTGGATCACTAGATAATCAAAATATTGAATAATATGCAAGTTAACAAAAGAAAATAAAATATGTGGTGTTTTAGATAATTCAAAGAGTAATTATCTAGAAAGTTTGGAAACACAATGGTTAAGGCATCAAAATGAGAATATTTGATCTAACTTTTGGTATTAAAAAAAATAAAGAAAGGAAGAAAATTCTAGAAATTGGGAGAAAAATAATATCCCATGGAATTAAGCTATTATTCTAATGAGATGACTAAAGGAACAATTTTTCTATATAAAAGACATACCAATGAAATAAAATTATCAAATATAATTGGGAAAGGTTTTTATGAGTTTCCATGGCTTAAAGGATATAACAAAGAGAAAAGAATGATCTACAATTTACGATAAAATTATCCAATAAAGTATCATGTGGTGATGTGCTTTCCTTTATAGCTATTAGTATGTCGATGAAATAGAGTGGGTAACCTAATTAATGGGATACTTGAAGGTAAGTATGGATATATATGTGTCACTCTATAAGGAATCTATTGTGTATTCTTTCTATTGGGCAATTATACATACCTTTCATGGGAAAGAGAGATATTAGTAAGGAGAATATGTTTTCTTTCGTAGATGGATTCAAGTGTTTGAAAAGGAGGTAGTTGAAGGCTTATGGAAGGTATTTATGATGAAGATAAATAGAGAAATGAGGAGAGAAACATGAAATAGTGTAGTTATATATATGTGTTATGCACTGTAATTGTTGGATATAGAACCAACCGACCTAGCCTCTCCCTCTTGGCTTCTCATTGATTAAGCACCCTAGACTTCCCTCTAGACCATGATAGGATCAGAAGACAATGAAGGAGTGGGTGGGAATGGACTGGATCAACGATGATTGCAGTGGTCTCCATGGCGTGCCAGAGGGTTTCCGCCATCAGGTCGGTATAAAACCCTACCTAGCCGGCTAAGGCACCTGTATGAACTTTGTCCACCACACTCTGCTTCAGTCCGTGTGCACGGGGAGGAAGAGCAAGGTGTCTTCCTGACTTGTTGGATCTGAGTAGGAGCTTGTGAGTCCCTATAGAGCCCTTCAATTCTGACCACCCAAGATGACATCGAAGTGTTGGATGGCTCTGAAAGAGAATAACCAAACACCATTGATGCCCAGTTCAAGGCTTGGCATGAAGAACTCATCGACCACAGTGATCCTTCTCCTTCGGATGAGTCCATGTATAAATTGTAGCCCCATGTTAGTCTTCTGATCATTCACCTAACTGGTATATGGAAGCTCTGGTCCCCTCAGCTTTGGCTGTCACTGACCATACTCATGGTTTCCTATGTTCCGCAGAGGTGCAACGGAATGGAACCACCCTGCTCTGGTGGCCGTAGAGTCATGGATCACGACTGAACCCAAGTCATGCACACTCATAGTGTCAAAACCAGTGGCGGGGTGGAAGTCTATGAGGGAGACGGGGTCAGGGGCACAAAGACACCCCTTCATGTGAGCGTGTGATGCATGGAATCACAATGCCAAGGGAAAATGGGTCATTTGACCCAATCCCAAGCCTTCCCAAATAGGAAATATAAAAAAGGGAATAATGTTGACATGTAGCGGGTAATTGGTCCAAATAAGATTAAGTTGAAAAAATTGCAATGCATAATTGGTAATTTAGATTAGGCATAGTATGAAAATTGATGAGAAAAAAGAGAGAAATACAAAGAAAATATAGTTGAGAGGTAAATATGATCCCAATTCTAAAGGTAGTCCAAACATGCATTAAGGTGATTATTAAAGCATAATAATCCTAGTTTTGATGTATTAACATGTGGGATATGTTCAAAACTCGTCTTTTATGCTTTTATCTGATCTTGTTGAATGTAATGATAATCCAAGATGATCATGATCATATTAATGATAATTTTGTTTGCTAATATTAATAATCATGCACATGAAGTAATTAGGGTTCAATATCATATCTTCTATGTCATTAAAGAACATAATTGAACCTAGTGCTCATGATAAAATAATATGGTAGATTTAATAATCATGGAAACTCCTAATGCGAACTAGGTTTCTTAAGTCATTTAAATGATAATCATGGTAATTAGGTATTGAGGCATAACCCTAATAATAACTCAATACCAAGGAAACCTAACCCTAGATGAGAACCCGAGTAGAGTTTAATCTATGAAATGAAATTCATGTGATGGTGACATACATGCAGATTAAAGTTGAATGCTTTATTTGCTTGTTCAGTTGGATAATATGCTTGAAGTATGATTTCATAATCTACATGACCAACCATCATAGTATGTGGTTATGCCTATGACTACCCGCATTAGTTTGTCAACACTTCCTGAGACTTTTTCAAGGATTGAACAATTAAAATGTTGGTTGTTTATTTATAATTTTTTCAATTATAATGCCACTTCTAGTATCATCTAAGAAATATTATGTGAAAAAAATGCAACTTATATTTGCAAATATTTAATAAAAAATATATATGTTGTTAGTTTACTTGCACACTTTTGCATGCACCCCATGTACACAATATAACTTATTATACTGATCTGTACTTTTAGTTTCACAACATTTTTAGGTACGTGTTCAACTATGATGATATCAAGATATGATGGACAAATCAAATTATAGGAATACCTTAATCTAATTAAGGAGGATTAGCTAGACACTTCATCATATATATTGTAATTTTCATGGTGAAAGTTCACATAAGAATTCTCTAAAAAATAATTGTGAATTAATGAAATAATTTTTTATTACTTGTTATCTGATTAAAATATGGATCCTTGGGATAAAATTATATGTAATGGCTCTCATATTTTTGTCCTTCCTTAATTGGGTACATTGGCATCAACAACTCCACATTTTTTTTCAAACAATATTTAATAGTTTATAATTTCAAGTAGTCTGTAGAAATATGAGGGAATTACTAGGGCATTTTCTAAAAGTGATGGTGTCTAGAAGGTACAACGACTGGTGGCTGGGAAAACTTTCCTTTGCACCGCTAGTCATATTATGAGGACTCCCAGGCATGTGCATCCTACCTGGCCAAAGTCGAACGCTTTTGCCCGAAGTAGAAAACCTTTAGGTTTTCTTTCTATCTTGATCCATCCAATTTTCATCCTATTTCTTAATAAAACTTAAAAGAAATTTATCTCCTCATCTAAAGTTAGGGTTTTAGAAGAAGTAGGATTAAGGCATCCTCCACCAATTAATGTACATGTAATGTGGAAATAATAATTTACATGTCAATGTAGAAATAATAATGTACATGTAAAGTGGAAATAATGATAAAGTAAAAAAAAGTGTTTTTGGGTTTTCCATATGAGCTAACCCAAGATAGAACCTGAGTTGGTTGGAAGACCCTAGTGGATCAAGGGACATAGAAACCATGAAAGGCAGGATGTAGTCTCTAAAAACTGAAGCCAAACCCTAGTCTTGGGAAATGGGAGTTGAATGGGTGAAATGAAACCCTACCCACATGAACCCTAATTACGGTAAGAGTAATGAGATTTAAGAAACATGTAAATCAGTCTATATGACATATATTTCCATGTATGAATGTGAAGAAATGTATGTATGATGCATGTGAAAAAAAAGATATCTAAATATACATAAGAGACATAAATGACCAATGGATATACATGAAAATGAAAATAGGAACATAATTTGCTCATCGTCCTAATGTAAACTTTGGAGGAATGGATGGATAAAGAATACCCCCAGAGAGTGAATAGATCATTGAAATACTCTCAGCGAGTGAGTACAAATACCCCCAGTGAGTGGATATACCATAAAGATTGAGCAAATAAATAATTAGAAGTTATGTTATAAAATGTAAGTAAATGAGATAGGTGACTTAGTCTTGCATGCATATGCACATGTGGAACAAGTCATTAACGATAAAAGTGTTGAGAATCATAAGAAACCAATATATGAAAATGAAAATATGCATTAACATGATCGAACCCCCTCATGCTATCTCTGGAAGTTTGAATATGGAATGAAAGTCATTTAGATAAATATGATCAAGCCTTGGAGGGGAAGGTCATAAAAGATCAAGCCCCTCGAGGGAAAGGTCAGAAAAGGTCAAGCCCCTTGAGGGGAAGGCAAACATAGTACCAATCCCCTTGAGGGGAAGGTCAGAAGAGATCAAGCCCCTTGAGGGCATGATCATTAAGGGTAAAGCCCCTAGAGGGGAAGGTTGACATGGAACCAAGCCCCTGGAGGGGAAGGTGGCCTAAGTCCATTGTAGGGATAAAACCCCATGAGATGGTATCCCAGATATTGAGCAAATAAGGGTTGAGATGTTATAATAAAATCCCTACATAGCATGAAGATATGAAACCTTTAGGGATGATGTCCTGACCTGGGGTGGGTCACCCCAAGAGTGGGAAAAAGGACCTATGGTGGAGGCAAAACCTTAGACCTTGGGGTCAGCTTGTGGCTAGAGAGCCTAACTTGCTCCTCTGAGCCAAGACGACACCCTAGGTTAGGACCTTCCCTAGAAGAGTGACATGATAAATCAATTTAAAGATTCAAATAACCTTAGTTGTCACAAAAAGGATTGAGAATTAAGGATATAAAATATGAAAGCACATATATTGAGTATGATTCTTTGAACACAAGTATGCCATCTCTAAGGAACATTAGGAAAAGTCTCTGTAAAGGTGGCTGACAGTATGAGAGAGAGCCCAATGAGAATGGTGCCATGAGTTCACCTAGGGGACATAAAATGAATAATGAGCATTATAAGAGATGGAGGAAGTTCGGTTTAATGAACTACATATGAAAATAATGTTCTTGAAAATGGTTAAATTTCTAATATCTCAAGGAAACCCTTGGGAAGGGTAGAGCCCTAAGTCAATACTAAGGTCAATTAGGGAGTATTAAAGGTACATGAGACCGACGGGATTAAGAGTTGATTGATTCCTTGAACGCAAAAGATCCTTTGATCAGGAAGTAACAACTGTGTTTGCTCGAGCCCCATGGCTCGGGAGATTATCCACCTTCTTGATGCTCATAAAACCAATGGATGAATATGAGAGGCACTCACTATATGCATAAGGATGAGATCACTCCAAAAATACCTATACTCCTAGAGGCCTCAAGGAAGTGGCTAAGGATCATAATACATGAGATGTAAATGTAAAAGATACAAAGAAGTCATGTAATAATGAAATCTGAAGAGGAGTTGTGTACAAACTTAAGAGTGAGTAAAACACTTGACTTCATGAGATATAAGGATATTAAGAATTAAAAGGTATATATGATTTAGAGTCATTTTGAGAATGATTTAACATAAAATGTGAAATTGAAAGATAAAGTGTGGATACACCATCTCTGCTCTTGGAATGTGATGGACTTTGTTTTTGAACTACAACCAAACACTTACTTTATCTTGTTATGAGTGAGAGAGATTGGGTGGCCACATGTTAAGCTTAAAATTGAGATATGAGAATGAATATCTGAAGTTGAAAGTTTAATGACATGAGTTAGGGTTTGAGGTGTCACCTCACCTTTATATGAAAATGAATGAGTAATAGGTCAGAAACCTAGGTCAAAGTAATCACCAAGTGAAATTAAAAAACATAAATGGGATTGTAATCCCCAAGTGATAATATCATATAAATACTAAGGATTCCAATATACCTTGAAATGAACTCAAATAATGATGTGAGGAATTTGCATATCAATAAAAGTTGTTAAAGATAATCTAAGTAGGGTTGTTGACCCTAAGGTTTGAAACAAAGATGGTTTATATTTCACCATGACCTACCTAGGTGCGAATTTTGGGGACAAAATTCCTTTTAAGCAGTGAATGATATATACTCAATTTTGTGAAAAATGAATTTTCTAGATATGAGTAATGAGTTGGTAAGTAATTCCTAAATGGTATTATTCATTGAATCATAATGTCCTTATGGTAGGGGTTTGGCCCATGGCCCAAGTGAGGCCCATGAGACTATTTGCTTTGAAAATAGGTCCTTGTGGCACAAATTAAATAGATAAAAGGATTTAGCACATGATTTTATGAGATATTGGATAACCAATATATGAGGAAATTGTTTGGATGACTAGTTGAATTTTAAGGAAAAATTCTTATAAGAGGGAAAGGATGTTATAACCTGGTTTTTCCCATGTTTTAATATATTTTCTTGCATATAAGGTATTATGAAGGACACATTAGAAATATGGTTCTCTATATATCTTGTTTAGAAGTTGTGGTTTGGAAGTGAAAATACTCCATATGAGATGGATTTAGTATAGTTCAAATTTTTCAATAAACCATTAATAGATTTTGGACAAAGAAAGAGAGGAAAATCCAATAATATAGAAATTATTAAAGGTAATTCCCAATGGGTGTTTTAAATATGGAATTGTGTGTAATACTCCAAAAAGGTGAGTTTTCTTACATAAAAACATTGAATAATATGCAAGTTGCCAAAAGAAAATAAAATATGTGGTGTTTTTTATAATTAAAAGGGTAATGATCTAGCTAGTTTGGCAACACAATAGTTAAGACATCAAATGAGAATATTTTGATCTAATTTTTGGTATTCTAAAAAATAATAAAGAAAAAAAATAAAATTCTAGAAATTGGGAGAAAAAGAATATTCCATGGAATTATGGTATTGTTTTAATTAGATGACTAGAGGAGCAATTTTTGTATATAAAAGACATAACAATGAAATGAAATTACTAAATATAACTAGGAAAGGTTTTTATGAGTTTCCAAGGCATATAAGATATACCAAAGATAAAAGAATGATCCATAATTTATGATAAAATTATCCAATAAAGTATCATGTGGTGATGTGCTTTCCTTTATGTCTTTTAGTATGTCAATCAAATAAAGTGAGATACCTAATTAAAGGGATACTTGGAGGATAAGTTTGGATATATATATGTGTTACCATATAAGGAATCTATTGTGTATACACACCTTCTGTTGGAAAGAAAGAGAATGACAAGGAGAATATGTTTTCTTTCCTAGATGGATTGAAGTGTTTGAAAGGGAGGTAGTTGTAGGCTTATTGAAGGTCTTTATGATGATGAGAGAAAGAGAAATGAGGAGAGGAAAGTGTAAGAGTGTAGTTATATATATGGTATACACCATACTTATTGGATATAGAATTAACCGACCTAGCCTCTCCCTCTTGGCCTCTCACTGACCAAGCACCTCAGACTTCCCTCTAATCTATGATAGGATCACAAGACATCAAAGGAGTGCGGCGGGCATGGACTGGATTGGTGATGATTACAGTGGTCGCCTTGGCATGGCAGAGGGTTTTTTCCATGAGGTCTGCATAAAACCCTTCCCAGTCAGCTAAGGAGTCTATATTAACTTTGGTCGCCGCAGTCTGCTTCAGCCCCTATGTGCGGGGAGGAAGAGCAGCGTATCTTCCCAGCTTGTTGGATCCTAGCAGGAGCTTGCGATTCCCTGGAGAGCCCTATGATTCCAACCACCTTGGATGACACATAAGTGATGGGTGGCTCCAAAAGAGAAGAAACACCGTCGATGCCCTATTCAGGGCATGACATGAAGAACTGACCGACCATAGTGATCCTTCTCCTTCTGCTCATCCAGGTATGAATTGTACCCCCTTGTCAAGTTTTTGATCACACACCTAATTGGTATCTGGGAACTCTGGTCCCCTTAGATTTGGCTTCCACCGACCATACTCCTACTTTCCTATGTTCCGTGGAGACATAGCAGAATGGAACCACCCTGTTATGGCACCTGGAGTCATGGATCGTGGCCGACCCCAAGTCGTGTGCACTCGTAGCATGAAAACCAGTGACAGGGAAGACTCCCATGAGGTTGACGAGGATGGGGGCAGAAAGATACCCTTTCCCGCAAGTGCATGATGTATGGAATCATAGCGCCAGGGGCAGAGGGGTCATTTGACCCAATCCCAAGCCTGCTCAAATAGGAAATATAAATAAGGGGATAATGCTGACGTGTAAGCGGGTAATTTGTCCAGATAAGATTAACTTGACATAATTTCAATAAATAACTAACAATTCATATTCAGGCATATAATATATGAAAATTGATGAGAAAAATGAGAGGAATACAAAGAAAATATAGTTGAGACCTAAATATGATCCCAATTCTAAAGATAGTGCAAACATGTGTTAAAGTGGTGATTAAAGCATAAGAATCCTAGTTTTGATGTATTAACATGCTGGATATGTTAAAAACTCCTCTTTTATGCTTATATATGATCTTGTTAAATGTAATGATAATCTAGGATGATCATGATCATATTAATGATAATTAGCATATCTAATATCAATAATCATGCACAAAAAGTACTTAGGGTTCAATATCATATTTTCTCTGTCATTAAGGAACATATTTGAACTTAGTGCTCATGCTAAAATAATATGGTTAGATTTCATAATAATGATAACACCTAATATGAACTAGGGTTCTTAAGGTCACTAAAATGTCATAATCATGGGAATCAGGGTTTTAAGGCATAACCCTAATGATAACTTGATACCAAGGAAACCTAAACCCTAGATTGGGACACGAGTAGAGTTTAATCTATTTAATGAAAATGATGTGATGGTGACACTTTATGATTTACATACATGCAGATTAAATTTGAATTCTTGATTTACTTATTTGGTTGGATAATATGCTTGAAGTGTGATTTCAAAATCTACATGGCTCACCATCAAGGTATGTGATTACGACTATGATTGCCCCCATTAGTTTGCTGACATTTTCTGAGGTTTTCTCAAGCATTGAAAAATTAAAATGTTGGTTGTTTATTTTTTTATTATTCAATTATTATGCCACTATGAGTATCACGTAAAGAAAGATTATGTTAAGAAAATTCCAGTTTATATTTGTAAGTATTTAAGAATATATATATATATATATATATATATATATATATATATATATTGTTAGTTTACTTGCATATACATGCTCAACCAAGATGATATCAAGATATGATGGACAGATAAAATTACCTTAATACCTTAATCAAAGTAAGGAGGATTATCTAGAAACTTCTTCTCATATATTGTAATTTTCATGGTGAAAGTTCACGTAAGCATTTTCTAAACAATAATTGTGAATTAATGAATTATTTTCTATTACATTTTCTTTTGGTTAAAATCTTGATCCATGGGTAAAATTATAGGTAATGGCTCTCATCTTTTTGGCCTTCCTTAATTGGGGGTTGTTGAAAAGTGAGGTCATTATAATAACGATGATAATTTGGTCCCTGGGAGTACATTGGTCTTCTGACATTGATCAAACATGAAAAAATCATCTATGTTTGATATCTTATTAGTGCATGAGGTTTTAAACAAATTTGAAGAGTTTCATACGTTATTTGGGTTTCAAAACTCTTAAGGCCACTAGTGGGATGCTTCTCTATTTCTATATGATATTACATAGATGGTTTCAATATTTTTACTTTATTTAACTGACTTGGGTGATTATATATCCAAAAAAATCATCTATAAAGTCATTTAGGAATTCTAGAATTTAACCTTTACCTTTAACCTAAGTAGGGTTTCTAGTCAACTAACTATTGTTTAATTGGTTGACAAGTAGAAAATGGAAAAATTTCTATATGTGATCTCTAAATAGGACCACTACTAGTAAGAGATGCTAGAATATTGACCTACAATTATTCAATTCAGCTAACAACTTTGGTGGGTCCCTAGTTATCCTCTCTAATGGATCATACAAAGCTACTTAAGTCAACCATTCAGACCGAATATTGAATAGTTGGTCTAGTTGATCCTTTATAGTTGAATTGGGAAAGGTGATCTAAAATGAAAATTTTACACCATCTAACCACGATGCATAAGATCATAGCAATTGTTATTACCTTTTCTCCTCTACTATATACTTCAAGCATAAAGGGCATCTTGTGCATGTTGATGGTTTTGGATGGTTTTGCATGATACAATCTAGGAATCACTTCTTAACCGAGAAGAGAATGTACTTGGTATGTTTTATCATTTCTTATCATTTTTTCACCTCTTTCTAGTTCCCCCTACTATCTTGGCCAAAGTACTACACAATCCTATTAGGAAATTGATTTCCTCGTATTGATCCTTCGTCTTTCTTCTTATTTGACATAATGAATGTGGTGCATGCAATGTAGAATATCTAGTACTAAATTTATGGAGAGTTAGGGATACAATTTTTTCTTTTACAAACTTTTCCTACATGAGGTTCATTTTTGCAAGATAAGTGATTAATATTATGTGATAGAAATTATCTTTGATGTAGTTTCTATCGAAATAACCCACAACCTACAAAATTATATGTTATATAGCATTAGAATTATATTCAAAGATGGATTGTAGGATATAATGTATGAAACCTCAAAGTATTCTTTCTTTATAAGAACTTAGAAGAATGAGAGATGTCATATTTCCCCAACAAACAACTGAAAACAATAGTTCCTCCGAATTTCCAATTCTGGTAATGATTGAATTTTTTGATTTTTTGTGATCAGATTATGGAGCTACTTTATGAAACAATTTACAAGTGTTTCTTACTATGGAATGGTGGTTCCAAAAATAATGAATTTTAGAGATCTTAATGACTTTAGATGGACTATTAATGGCCCAAGAATGATGTTACTGTAAAGCATGCACAATTATATATAATTAAGGATTTTAACCCAATCTAATGCTTTTATTACTAAAATCGATGACATGAATTGAATCCAAGTTCTTGAAATATGAATAAAAATATCCAATTAATATGAAAAACCCTAATTCACATAATTCTATATGTGTGCTCTAGAGAACATTTTAAAGTTTGATACTTTGAGAATTAAGGTAGGTATCCGTGTAGCAATGTAGGGATTGTGAGAAGGTGCTCAAAGTCATAGTGTTGGGTACACATGCAGTGATTGAGAATACATATGTGATATGTTCCCTCATCCCCTTGACATCAACCATTATACACGAAAGAGTTTGAGACCATGTCTCCATTTAATATATGACAATTCTTCCAATGTGATGGGAATAATGTGAATTTGATATATTGCATCTGATATGTTTAGGTTCAATGTCCTGAGTACATATGATAAACATGATGTTTGTGTGTGTCACATAACAATAAGTGCTTTTACTTTTTTTACTTTCCTGAACAATGATCCTCTACTTTTAGACTCATGGTTGATGTTATTGAAACTGGTATTCCTAAGACCTTTTATATTGGGATAAGTGCATTTTTATTGTTTAAGTTGTAATTAGGATGATATGATCCAAATTTGCTATGGAATAATAATTAAGTGTTGATCAAGACATTTTATTTTATTTGTAGAATCGCTTTTCTTGTTTCTTCTATATTGTCCTCCTATCTCTAAATATCTATGCAAATTTTACTCTTCTAGTATAAAATAGTTATCTAAAATATGCAAATATTTCATACTTATTTTTCTAGTCAGATGCTTTATCTCTAGCTCGAATGTTGATATCACTCTTGTTCTTTACATATTCTATTTAGGATCATACCACAACACCTAGGAACACATATAAGATGATTCTCATTCCTTAAGGAAGTTTGGTGTGCTGTGTATATTGTGAAGTCTTTAGATTCGTCCATGTATACATGTGTCCTTGGTAGGGCATTTCACAAACCAATTATTCATGAGTTGAAGTTTTCATATCTTACAAATGTTATAAGGATGGAACATTATCATCTTTTATAAAATATAAGTGTGGTGTGTGCCACTTATTGAACAATGTATAATTACCTGGTGATGAATCTATATGATATATATTTTATGCTCTTAATTATCTCATGCAATCTTGTTGCCATTTTTGTGGTAACTTTTAGTGTTCTTGATGATGATGGTTGTTAGGATTGAGCCTAATATGGGTTTTTTCTTATGGCCTTCTGACCTTGAGATGTGTTTATCCCAAGGTCAGGTTCAACAATAAATGAACTACATTTTTCTTAGATACCACAATTTCTTACAACCTATAAAAATACTACTCAACATAGCATTGTATTTCTTATGTTGCATCTTGCAAAAAGCATACAATTATTCTCCAACTCCTTCAAGTTTGTGTTTCAAAATTCATGTTTTGTTTCATAACAATAGGAAACATGTTTATTATAATATTACACATGATAATATTATAAGAGGATCGACGTTTCATGACTAAGTAATAAATTGTGATCTAGATATATCATTATGTGAAAATATAAAAGTATATTGTAATGTGTTACTTACTTGTGTGATTTAGAATAACTATTGTATTTTAATATAGATCACTTCATTAGAAATGTATAAAATGACAAACTTATTGCATTTTGTTATTTATGAGTTGTGACATATTCTAGTGTTCTACAATTTTATTGTTGTATAATAACTTTAACTATGGTGTGGTAAAGTTGTTTAGTAGTGCTACCAAAAGAAAAAGGTTTTATTTTATATATTTTTTGTATTACTTATGTTGTTAAAAAAAATTGTTGGGTGATTTAGAGAAAAACTAGTTTTTAAGGATTCAACAAAAAAATATTGTGTGACTTTACAATAAATTCTCCATTAACATTAAGCTATGTATGTTTTCTTTAAGTGGATATGTTGTGTAATGACATACATCAATGCTAAACTTGGTACATACTTCATAATGGATAATAGTAGTGCTACTGAAACTATGAACATCAACAGGAAGTATCATGTAGAAGATGATAATGATTTTTAATTTAAATAGGTAAAGAGGTAATTATAGATGATTAAGAAATAGTTGATATACTCATGGATGAAGGTGATGAATTTCTATCTTATTGATGTTGTAAATTAAGATATAACCATCAATGTCAGTATTGATGGATCATGGGAGTTTTATTGGTAAGCATGACCTATTGCATTGGCGTAAGGAATGCTATGATGTTGCGTCAAAATTTGGCAACAATTTGACAATGTGATGCTTGCCCTTTTGCACGCTAAGGTTGTAGTGGATATATATTCATATAATAAAGTAGACAATGTACTTCACATTGTTAATAATTTTCTACAAATAATGTTAATATGTCATATAACTAATTATATTATCTGAGAGGTAATTTTGTTCAATATCATGTTATAGCTAACCATTTGGCCATCCAAAAGTATAAGGTTCAAGATGTGGGATGGGTTACAAGAATCTTATCCAAACAAGAAATAATGTCACACAGATGATGTAAGGTTTCAAGGAAATCCAATAATCATTGAACAATATCAAGGTTTGTAGTTGTAAATCGATAGTTTTTTGAGGTTCAAATACCATTTTTCATTTTTTTATGTATGATGGTGCCCCATTTTGTGTGTGTGTGCATATATATATATATATATATATATATATATATATATATCTATATATATATATATATATCTATATATATATATATCTATATATATATATATATATATATATATATAGAGAGAGAGAGAGAGAGAGTCAGGCTAGAATACACTCGAGAGTACAGATCACACGAATACACTCAAGTGTGTTTGCATATCAAGACTATTTTTTTGTGAAATGTAAACCGTTGATCTTCATTTCCATACTATAACTAGGCTACATACAAATTTTGAGCCCATGTGGATGAGTGTAAGTCACTCATCTAAGGGAAACAAAATTGACGCACAAAACTAATTTGAAATGCATAATTTTTGTGGTGTTCATAATATGAGCTATACATATAAAAATGGGCTCAAATTTTATATATGATCTATTCACGAGATGTTTAAGAAGATCAACAGATTATATTTAAAAAATATTGCATCATGAAAAACTACTTGAGTGTATTCCGCTCCGAATACACTCAAGTGTATTCTAGCATGACTCTGTGTGTGTGTATATATATATATATATATATATATATATATATATATATATATATATATATATATATATATATATATATATATGGCTAAATATTTGTTGCCCGCACGGGTAACTTAATCTCGCTACCCGGCTCTGTTGCGTTGTCTGCCTCTTTCCCTACGCGCGACCAAAGACCGAAGCTTCTGCAAATCTCTGTTGTTCAGTGATTCTCCTCTGATCTCCTCCACCACTGGACGGGATGCTATAGTCCATCCTATGCAGAGTATTGGGGTTTCTATTCGTTGCTCTGACTTCTCCCTCTCCTCTGCCCCTGTTTGATCCAGGAGCTCCAATTGATGGCGCAGCTATTGCTTCCTAAGCTACATTGATGGAGACAAGGTCTCCTGCCATATCGATCAAGTGCTCCAAGTGTGTCTGTATCTTGCCCATCCTTCCCCTAGAACAGTGACCCAATCTGAAAGTGGCGCCCGACCTGGAAGGATAGAGACATTTTTCATTAATCCCCGAACCGCAAGAAGGGTTTTCCAGTTCTCAGTTTTCCTAGAGGAGGACGACGAAGGTTTGAACTCATCTGAACCCTATTTGGCGGTCGTCCGAGTATCAGGTGAACATATTGATAATCATCAGTTGAAATCGTTGCTATTCAAGTGTGTTTGTCCAACTTCAAAATATGTTTTATTCAAATGTGTCTATCCAACTTGGTAATCTGTTCTATTCTACTTGGTTTTCTTGGTGGAAGTTGTTCGGGAAAAAGTTTTGTTAGATCTAGATGCTTATCTCTCTGATCCTTCAGCTGGTCATCCTTTTACTATTTTGGATATGCTTTTCTCATTGACAGATGATGGGATCTAGAATGCTAGTTTTGAATTCAGACTATTTTCCAGCTGCTAGCAGTACTCTATGCTTTTGGTGTGCAAAGATGGGCAGTAGAGTTTGCAGTTATTCTACTGCCCTGACGATACACTTCTGTATATATCTCTTTTTCTTTGTACAACCTTCTCTTTTTCTTCTCTTTTCTAGTTCTTTCCTTGATATAATCAGGGCATTGTATATATCTTTTCTTCTAATGCATCAATTGGAGCGTGATTCACCAAAAATAAAAACAATGTGCATTCAACTCTCTTGAAATCTGATTTGTAATGTGCATACTGATTTTTCAATTCAAGTGTGTATTCATCTCTCTAGAAATCTGATTTGTAATGTGTATAGTGATTTTCTAAGAGAATACTTATTTGTAATGTGTATACTAATTTTCCAAGAGAATACTGACTTGTAAGAAATGTGTATTCATCTCTCTGGAAATCTGATTTGTAATGTGTGTATATTGATTTTCCAAGAGAATATTGATTTGTAATGTGTATACCGATTTTTCTATTCAAGTGTGTCTTTCCAACTTTGAAATCCATTTTATTCTGATTTGTACTTTGGAATACTAATCTATCTATACTAATAGAATTATAGTAGAAAATACAAAAGAATGTGTATTCATCTCTCTGACTTTTGTATTCACAATGTGTTTTCATCTCTCTTACGTTTCTATTCACAATGTGTATACATTTCTCTGACTTTTGTGTTTGAAATAACCCCACTTTTGTGTTTGCATTTTTCATTTTCGAAGCAGTTACTCGTTTGTTATGCTGGGTTACTCTTCTGCCTGACAGAGTTACTCTCTGTTGTTTCAGGGTTACTCCTTTGTCCTTCTGAGTTACTCCGGTGTATTTGAACAAATATGAACCTTATTTGGCGGTCGTCTGATTATCAGGTGAACATATCTATAGTCATCAGTTTCAAATCCTTGCTCTTTTTTCTGATGTTGTGAAGCTCACTTGCAAATCTACATATAACCTTATTTGTCCAAGTTACCTTTCTGTATTTTCTTCTTCAATTGAAGTGTTTATGTCCAACTTGGAAATATGTTTTATTCTGATTTGTAATTTGGAATACAAATCTTCTTGCAGTTACTCATTTGTTATGTTGGGTTACTCTTCGGCCTGATAGAGTTACTCTGTTGTTTCAGGGTTACTCCTCTGTCCTACTGAGTTACTCCCAGACGCTGTAATGGATCCCAGCCTTGATACATATGCTGCTAATTCAAATGTCGGCCTTGATAATGATAATGCTAATTCTTATCCTTCTGTTGGTGCTTCCACTCTGCCCCCAACTACAATTCCTAAAATTGGTCTCCACTTTGGAAATTTAGATGAAGCTATCTCATTCTATTCTAGCTACGCTGGCATGATTGGTTTTAATATCATAAAAGATGACAACAAGTATGAACGAGGAACTAAGATTCTCATTGCCAAAGATCTGGTTTGTGACAAGCAGGGTACAATGGGTCGTTCTAAGAGGTCAAGAGGGCTTCTAAGCCCCGTTTGTGATAATGTGGGTAAGTTGTAGGAAAATCTATCTAAGAAGCACAAGCGATCTGTGAAGAGGTGTGGTTGTGAAGCTATGATCCGATTCACACTAGAAAAGTCCTCATCCATGTGGGTTGTGACTTCCTTTTTTGAGGAACACAACCACGATCTTGTTGATGATGCACATCTTTGTTACCTGAAGTGTAACTCATCTCTTGATGAAACTAAAAAAGATATCCTTTCTTCCATGAGCCAAGCTAACATACCTGTATCGAGACAAATTGCATTGATGGCATCTGAGTCTGGCGGCTATGAAAATCTGACATTTACCAGTAGACAAGCTCATGGACACATTAGTAGCAAGAGGAAAGTGTCGGCCAAGTACGACGTCGACATGGTCTTGGAACGGTTTGCCAAGTTTAAGGTACTTGATCAGAAATTATTCTATACATACCAAAATGATCCTGATTGTTGCTTGACTCATCTGTTTTGGGCTGATCATGTTTCTGTTGAAGATTGCGGGTTGTTTGGCGATGCAATTGTTTTTGACACCACCTACCACACCAACAAGTATTCGATGGTTTTTGGAATGTTTGGTGGTGTCGATCACCATCGTAAGACGGTCTTGTTTGCTTCAGCTCTTATGATTGATGAGAAGTACGAGTCATTTGTTTGGGTTTTCAAACAATATCTACTTTGTTTTGGCAAAGAGCCGGTGTCCATCATAACCGATAAAGACCCGGCTATGAATGCTGCTATCCTTACTATTTTTCCGAATTGCAAGCATCGGTTCTTCAGCTGGCACATCCTACAAAAGTTTCCCTCTAAGCTTGGTGGTCTTCCTAACAAGGACCAGATCATAAGCTCCTTGAATGATTGTGTGTGGAATGTGGATGATGTCTGTGATGACCTGGAATTTGGATACTTAAAGAATTTAGTTATGTTGGACCTAACAAGAGTAATTTGATCTTATTTGAAGTTTTCTTACATGATAAGATTAATCAAGGGAAGTAGATGAAGCAAATTAATGTTTAGGTAAGTGATATTTGAACACTTATGAGGTCAAGGCCAATTTATTAGTCTCCACAAACTCAAGTGATAAATTCATGAGCATTGAGGTTTATGATGAATAGCTTGGTAATTGTATTGACCATTATACTCTTATGAAATAATTTATTTGGAGGACATTAGTGATGTCATATGATCGGACGTTGGCCCTTCGAATATATAGTACTTAGGTATATATTTTATGTCATGCAGTCTTTACTCACTTGGCTGTGCGGCACCTTATAATCCACCAGCCACAGATCCAGGACCAGGTCATTCTCAATCTCTGAAAATTAAGGAGCATAAGAGGGTTGTTGGGGGTGTAGCAGCGATCTGATAAAGGTGAAACAGTCTACAGGAATCTGTTGGAAAACCCATGAGATGCGCAACAGTTTGAACCGATAATACTTTCAATTGACGTTGGGTACCTATGGTTACCGATGGACTGCAGTCCTCATGCCCACCTTCTCCATCGTCTCCCTCCCGACCACTCACAATGTCCATGGAATTCTCTGATAAGGGAGACCAACCTTCATCTCCTTCTTCCTCCTTTTCGGCAAGCAGCAACCAACAGTAGAGACAAGGGGACAGATCAACCCTACCTCCATGAGCCCAACCTCAGTCAAGAGGAAAGCGAACATCTCATCCATCGCTGCCCTCACCCACCGAAGCAATCTGGAGGATGTTGCCTTCTTTGCTGGAGGTAGCGCTTGGTTCTCCTACAGGATGGGAGCCTCGGCGGCGCTAGGGCTGGGACCGCCCAGCTAACAGGTCACCTCCGCACGACAAGGGAGGGCCACCATGGCCTCCATCGGGATCCAAGGGCTCTTCCCCTCCCTTTGCCCTGTCCTTGGATGCAGCTGACGCCGCCAGGATGCTCTCTGTTCGGCCCCCTATTTTGGGCGCAGAAACAGGGGAATCCCGTAAGGGAGGTCGGCGAGCGGTGGGGGACAACGCTTGATCGGACACTCACAGTTGGAGGCGGGCATAGACGACCTAGAGTCACGTGCAATCACATTTGAAGACCCAACCAGAGATCCGTAGATGCTGGGAGTCGCCGACCACCGCGCACGGAGAGGGGAAGCCCAATCACAGACTGCTGCATAGCGTGAAGGTGCGGGTCAGCCCTAGTCGTCAGATCTAGGATCGACGGCCAACCTCAAGGCATAAATAACAGCAATCGTAATAACTCCCTCAACTATAGTTTTAAATGTTGATCTTAAAAAAATGATAACTCCCAATTCCCTTGGCCAAATATGGTAAACCTATATACCATTTTGATCATATCAGAAAGATATACAACTTGGACATAATTGTAGACCCTAATTACTTTGTTTGTTCTCTGTTTTTCCAAAAATGCTACGTTTTGATCTTCTTAACATATTTAATGCAATGTTATGATGAATTTGGAACTTTAATGCATATATACCCACCTAAGTATCAAATCAGTAACTCTCATGTCCTTGTATCCCTATTGAAAGTCTTATTCTCCCTATTTTCTCATAAATGACTCCTTTTTGTACATATGTGACCATATTGGGCTATAATGATGTACATTGCTCTTATAATCCTAACCTTGCTTCCTAATGACTCCAAATGCTTAACCAATCTTGAAATTAGTATTTTATGCTCCTGGAACCTTTGGGAAACCTTATAACATTCCTTGTACTCTCGATGACATAAGTGTGCTATTATGATAACTGCATGTATGAGTGAATGTCGGTGCTTCATGTTGATAGTTTGATGTCTAGACCCTAGTAGACATCACCCTACTTTGAATGTGTTTCCTATGTTCTTTTCTTGCTGATCTAAAAACCATCCCTTATGCTTGACTCTTCTTCCTTGATGATACTTGATCTCGGTTTCTCTATTGTGAGTCTTTTGACCCTAGAATGCATGTAAATGCCTTAAACCTTGATGTGATCATAGAAAGTGCATGGAACATCATAATGACTTGAAACTTGAACCACACCGTCATGATGACCCCTAGATCAGTATAAGATCATTTAATGAACTTATAAGCAACTTGGAACCTATATTGGATAAAATCCTAAAATGCTTCTAATTAGGATTAATGATGAGAATCTAATGCATGATGAATATTTTTTATTAATTAGGTGATGACCAGATATGTAGATGATCCATAATGTAAATAGGAATCTCTGAACTCAGGTACGTGGGATTTATTAAGTATAAGACTAGTTTTCTGGTTGCCTATGATATGCAATATCTTGAATGCTCGTATTTGGATATGATTGCTTGGTTGAACTAGTACGAGTTATACTTCACCAAATCTAATAGAACATAAATGAGTATGATGGGTTGTAGCTACTAGAGCACATAGCCTGGTGTGGATGTATGTTGCCTAACATGGATGTATGATTCCTTGGCCCATGTTAGATGTATGATGATATTATATTTCCCACACTAGATGTAAGTCAAGTGCAAGTATGTGTAGTACAACCACATCAAAGTGAAAGCAATAAAAGGAATGATTACCTGATTATCGCTTTAAATAATGTTTTCTTTTACTCTTTCTTTCTCAAGTTATTTCAATTATGCAAACATATTAGTATGTATCTTCTACCCACGTACACAACACCTTGTGTGTTGATTCGTTGTTTCACGTATGTTTTAGGTTCAGAGCTAGCATGGAATAAAAGATGGGAAGTGAGCAGTTGTACAGGTTGTACCTATTGCCTAAGATCTTGTTAGCATACATGTTCAGACTTGTAGAATTTCCATTCAATATGTAATTGTAAATCGTGTTGTAATAACTCACTTGGTAATATATACATGATGAATGTTGAGAAATTTTTATGGTGTATGTTATGGTTTAATGTTCATGTATGCGCGTATATTGCTTCCGCATCGCTCTCTGATATGATTGGATGATGTTTTCGGATTCTGAACTCTCATTCCCAATAGGGTTTGGAGAAGCCAAAATACGGGGACGTCACAGTTGGTATCAGAGCATGAAAAATAGATACACCTAGCAATTGCTCACCATGAAACATAAAACTAAATTTCACCTCTCACTTTAAATCTTAGAAACTTAGTAAGTTGTTCTATAGGAATAAGGTTTGACTTAGCCTCTAAGTTAGAACCTAGATGTTCGAGAACTAGGTTTAGACAAGTGTCTGAAACCTTTTGCAGATAGAGCTCATATGTATTGGGTAGCTACACTAGTCTACACACTACTACAGAAATAGCGTTTAGTGTCGCTTTTCTGGGCGTCAGTTATTAAGGAAAACCGACGCCTATAATATCAGGCGTCAGTTATTTAGGCAAACCGACGTCTATATTCGAAGACCAGCCAGACACGGGTACCACTTTGTATTCAACGTCGGCTGACTATAACCAACCGACGCCGAAAAGCGCCCGCGAAATCCAATTTTCGGACGAAAAAAATTTGGGCCACATAAAGCGTCAGTTTTTTTAACTATTCACCGACGCCTATTTAAAATGAAATTTTGCGCGAAAAGTTCCACTTTAGGTGTCGGTTATCCAAGGATAACTGACGCTGATAATGGTTCCAGCCAAATAATTTAGGGTAAAAGTTTTCTATTTGGGCGTTGGTGTTTTACTATTAACTGACGCTAAATCATAATAGGCGTCGGTTGTGTAGATAACCGACACCGTTGATCAACTTAATAGACCCAATACCCGGATCTTCGCCCTTTCTTCCTGTTTCATCGCGACTTCTCTTCTGTGCTGCTGCTCGTCGCCGTTCTCCCAAAATCACCCATCATCGGTTGCTGCTGCTCACCGCCGCTGCTCTGGTTCTCTTCTGCTCACCGGCACAACTATATAGTATTTGATGTTTTATCACTTGTAAACATAAATGATAAGTAGATGCTTTGTAGTTATTTAAGGTGTTCATTATCCCCCTTATGAGGGAATGGATTAATGTTGGGTAGTACACCTCCCTAGAGCACACGGTATGCGGGGAGTTTCCCTAGAGTACTTGGTATACGGGGATGGGCCCAATATTTATGTTTTGGTACTAGTCCACCTTGATAATGCAATTCATCTAGGAAAATGACTTAAATTGGTGTATTTCGCTTAATAAATAAGTATTTTCTATGATTTTATTTCCTTCTGCAAATCTTTTTCAAAATTATGAAAGCCATAAATATATGTATCTTTCTACCCATGTACACAACACCTTGTGTGTTGATTTGTTGTTTCACATATGTTTTAGGTTCAGAGATAGCATGGGAGAAAAAGTACAGGATGTGAACAAGTTGTACAGGTTGTACCTATTGTGTAGATCCTAGTTTAGCATACATGTTCTTAGACTGTAGAATCTTCATTCAATATGTAATTGTAAATCATTGTGTAATAATTCATGTTGTATAAATATACATGTTGAATGTTGAGAATTGTTATGGTTGTATGTTCATGTATGCGTATTATGCTTCCACATCGCTCTCTGATATAATTGCTAATGTTTTCGAATTTTGTCTTCTCATCTCCATGGGGTTTTGAGAAGGTGAAAATTTGGGGACGTCACAGTTGGTATCAGAGCATGAACAATAGCTACACCTAACAATTGCTCACCATGATACATAAAACTAAACTTCACCTTTCACTTAAAACCCTAGAAACTTAGTAAGTTGTTCTATAGGAATAAGGTTTGACCTAGCCTCTAGGTTAGAACCTAGATGTTCGAGAACTAGGTTTAGACAAGTGTATGAGACCCTTTCCATATAGAGCACATATGTATGGGGTAGCTACACTAGTCTACATCTCCACTACTACGAAAATAGCGTTCAGTGTCGCTTTTCTGGGCGTCAGTTATTAAGGAAAACCGACACCTATAATATCAGGCGTCGGTTATGTAGGCAAACCGACGTCTATATTCAAAGACCAGCCAGACACGGGTACCACTTTGTATTCAGTGTCGGATGACTATAACCGACCGACGCCTAAAAGCGCCCGCAAAATCCAATTTTCGGATGAAAAAAATTTGGGCCACATACAACGTCGGTATTTTAACTATTAACCGATGCCTATTTAAAATGAAATTTTGTGCGAAAAGTTCCACTTTAGGTGTCGGTTATCCTTGGATAACTGACGCTGATAATGGTTCCCGCCAAATAATATAGGGTAAAAGTTTTCTATTTGGGCGTCAGTGTTTTACTATTAACCGACGCTAAAGCATAATAGGCGTCGGTTGTGTAGATAACCGACGCCGTTGATCAACTTAATAGACCCGATACCCGGCTCTTCCCCCTTTCTTCCTATTTCATCGCAACTTCTCTTCTGTGTTGCTGCTCGCTGCCGTTCTCCCAAAATCACCCATCATCGGTTGCTGCTGCTCGCCGCCGCTACTCTGGTTCTCTTCTGCTCACCGACGCCGCTGCCCGCCGCCCTCCGCTGCTACTTCTTCTCCTTGTGCTTCTCCGGCCGGCGCCTGCTGCTTCTCCGACCGTCAGTTGCTTCTGCCCGCCGCCCGCCCCCAGTCGTTTGTTGTTGTCGCTGCCACTGCTTCTCTAGCTCCTCCACACGCTGCTGCCGCCGGCGGTCCTCTCCACACTAGCTCCAGGTAGCGCTACCTCTCCTTCTCCCTAGCTATTTACCAACATGCAGCAAGCACGACCATGGCTGTGTAGGCCTACCACGGCCGTGCTGTCCAGCACGGCCGTGGTAGGCCAACACAGCCACGGCCGTGCTTGCTGTTGGTAAGGATATGAACAAATTTTCATGTAATGTTTTATGTAAATCCTAGGATATGAACAAATTATTTGCTTGCATATATTTGTGCTTCTAATCCTAATGTTTGACTTAATTCAGTAAATTTTGATGCATGTTGAAATAAGATTTAAACTTGTAAATTCTAGCATCCTAATTTGATTTGATTAAACCTAACATTGATGAAACCCTAACATCAATTGTGATGAAACCCTAACATTAATTGTGATGAAACTCTAACATGTACATATCTATTATTGTGTTTGTTGGCCTAGAAACCCGTCCAAGATTGACTCATTAGGAGTAAATCTTGGATAGTCCCCGGTTTGGGACTGTTCTTGAACACCTAATCTCACTTAGGATGTAAGTGTATAATGTGTATTGGGTTTTTGAGAAAATTTCAGTAGCATTTCCCCGTTTGTTCTCTAAGTACATATGTACTTAGAGAACAACAGAGAAATGCTGCCGAAATTTTCTTGAAAACCCAATACACATTATACACTTACTAGTGAGATTAGGTGTTCACGGATGGGATTGGTGGTACACATTTATTATATATAAGAATGACATCACATTATACACTTAGGATGTAAGTGTATACCCTAATCTTTTCCTAATATATACTTGTTTCCTAATATATACTTGTTTTCTCTGATCATAGAATGGATAGATCATGGATGTCCATTCGTAATCGTTGCACCCCAGAGTTTATATCTGGTCTTGATCAGTTTATTAGATTTGCCGAGGAACATAGGAAAAAACCTACATATAGGTTCTACTGTCCATGTAGGCATTGCGGTAACAACTTGAAAGTCAACACTGGTGAGGAAATCAAAAGTCATGTCATGTGCAACGGGATTGTACAAGGCTATACAAAATGGCACTGGCATGGAGAGATTTCAAAATCGAAACCAGTAGATGTCGATAGCAGTGCTTGGGTGGAAGAAGAAATTGCCTCCGATGACGTAAATGTGAACGAACGAGTTCCAGCAGACATCGTTGATGCGATGTTGGATAGTTGTAGGGTAGAGCACACCAATCCACCTCCTATCTTTAGAAACATTGTGCATGATGCTGAGATACCGTTATACACAGGCTGTGCTAAGTTTACGAAGCTTAGCACTGTGTTGAGATTGTATAAGTTGAAAGCTAACATAGATGGAATGACAAAAGCTTCACTTCATTGTTGACTTTGTTGAAAGAAATGCTTCCTGAAGGAAATGAGCTGCCAATCTCAACATACCAGGTAAGGAAAATGTTGTGCCCAATGGGAATGGAGGCCAAGAAGATACACGCATGCCCGAATGATTGTGTATTATTTCAAAAGGACTATGTAGATTTGAAAGATTGTCCAAAATGTGGTGCGTCACGGTATAAATTGACGACTTCGGGGGAGTCCAAAACTGGTTGTCCTGCCAAGGTGTTGTGGTATCTACCTATAATATCACGGTTTCAACGCTTGTTTGCAAATCCAAAATATGCAAAGAATTTGAGGTGGCATGCATATGTTAAGAAAAATAATGATGGGATCCTACGACATGCGTCTGATTCCCCACAGTGGAAGAAGATTGATCTATTGTACCCCAAATTTGGTGAAGAAGATAGGAATCTAAGACTTGGGCTTTGTACAGATGGGATGAATCCGTACGGGACATTGAGCAGCCAACATAGCACTTGGCCAGTCATGCTTGTTATATACAATCTTCCTCCCTGGATGTGTATGAAAAATAAGTACGTTATGTTGTCGTTGTTGATATCGGGCCCTAAACAACCCAAAAATGATATTGATGTTTATCTTGAACCTTTGATTGATGACTTAAAGAAACTTTGGGATGAAGGTGTGATGACCTATGATGCTTCAGCAAGAGAGACATTTCGTTTGCACGCTATGTTGTTTTGGATTGTTAATGACTTTCCAGCATATGGGAATTTGTCTGGATATAGTGTCAAAGGAGCTAAAGTGTGTCCTATATGTGAAGAAAACACTGATTCAATAAGACTAAAACATGGCGGCAAGACTGTATATCTTGGTCATCGAAGGTTTCTTTCAAAATTCCATCCGTATCATAGGAAGCGCAAAGCATTCAATGGATGGAATGATGAACGGAGTGCAACTAAACCTATACCAGGGGATGTTGTTTATGCAAGAGTAAAAGACATTGTCAATGAATTTGGTAAGAAATCACAATGTAGTATGGCCACACGGAGTGACAATTCTTCATTCAAGAAGAAGTCAATATTTGGGGATCTTCCTTATTGGAGTTCTTTGACAGTCAGGCATTGTATCAATGTAATGCACGTTGAGAAAAATGTCTGTGATAACATCATTGGTACTCTGTTAAATATACCAGGTAAGACTAAAGATGGGATAAAATCCAGACTGGACCTACGTGAAATGGGAATAAGGTCAGAATTAATAGAATTACGTGAAATGGGTAATAAAAGAACATACTTACCTCCCTCTTGTTACACGTTATCTAGAAAGGAGAAGAAAACTTTTTGTGAATGCTTGATAAATGTTAAGGTGCCACATGGTTACTCATCCAACATCCGTAGATTGGTATCAATGAAAGATCTGAAGTTGATAGGTCTTAAATCTCATGATTGTCACACTCTAATGCAACAAATATTGCCCGTGGCAATTCGATCTATATTGCCGAAGCATGTAAGGTTTCCAATTACCCGACTTTGTTTCTTTTTCAACAATCTATGCAACAAAGTTATTGACCCTGATACTCTCGATAATTTGCAAAGAGAAGTGGTTGTTACCCTATGTCAGCTTGAGATGTATTTCCCTCCTTCGTTCTTTGATATCATGGTACATCTTGTTGTCCACTTGACTAGGGAAGTGAAAATGTTGGGACCAGTTTTCTTGCATTGGATGTATCCCTTTGAACGATACATGAGCGTTTTTAAAGGTGATGTTGAAACCGTTATCGGCCTGAAGGGAGTATTATTGAAGGTTATGTGGCGAGAGAGGTTATGGATTTTTGCAATGATTTTCTCAATGGTAATGACACTCCTGATAATGACAAGAATATTGAGGAGGGAAAAGGAATTTTGGGATCACGGGTGAAAGTAATCAGCCGTGAGCAGTTGGAACAAGCTCACTTGTATATTTTACACAATATGGATGAAGTGAGTGTTTATATCGAGGAACATACCAATTTCATAAAGAGACAACATCCTCGAGCAAGTTCAATGTGGCTTGCTAGAGAGCATAATAAGACTTTTACTAAGTGGTTTGAAGATAAAGTCTTACATCAACTATCTCAAACACCAAATGATATTACAAAAACTATCAAATGCCTCACCTTTAAACCAAAACCGAATGTTATGTCTTATGAAGGGTTTGACATTAATGGATTCACATATTACACAAAGTGCCAAGATGATAAGAGTGTCGTCCAAAATAGTGGGGTCACTCTTCAAGCGTCGACTATGTACTTTGCAAGTGCAAAGGATAAGAGTCCACGTGAAGCTAAAATGTCATATTACGGTGTCATTGAAGACATTTTGGAGTTTGACTACATAGATTTCAAAATTCCACTCTTTAAATGTAATTGGGTTGATAACACCAAAGGAGTTATAGTGGATGAATTGGGTTTCACTTTGGTGAACTTTGAAAAGATTGGCGAGAAGGGTGAACCATTCATATTGGCATCACAGGCGAAACAAATATTCTATATCGATGATCCTGCAAATGATAAATGGTCGGTTGTTCTTCATGGTAAAAGACAGTTCATTGAAGATCCTATAGATGAAGAAGAGTACTATGATAAGTATGATGACTCCAGTCCATTCTCAGTTGGGTTGCCAACTCCACAAAATATTGAAGCTAATGATGACTTATATGTGCGCGGAGATCACAATGAAGGATTGTTAATTGATAAAAGATCACAATTTTAGAGACATGTATGTTTATACAAATGCTAAATGTTTGCCTTTTTCTAGTTTATACAAATGCTAAACGTTTGCCTTTTTCTAGTTAATACAAATGCTAAATGTTTGCCTTTTTCTAGTTAATACAAATGCTAAATGTTTGCCTTTTTAATGACATTTTCAGATGGCTGACCATGATGAGCATGATGTCCATGATGAGCATGAAGTCCATGATGAGCATGTTGTCCATGACGAGCATGGCGAGGATACCAATGTAAGTTCTAAAAACATATCCTGTATTTCTATAAAATTCATTATCTTCTAGTTATGTCATATATCCTATATTTCTATATTGGGCTAATTCAGTGTGTTTATTTTTGTCAAATTTTAGTTTGATGATGCACATGTACCCACTGAAGCACTGGAGCAACTTGATGTGCAACACCAAACACTTAACAAGAAAAGGGGCATCACTATGTTGAAGAAGTTAATAGCGCTAAGTGGCAGTGGATCCAAATTGGTTGTGGAGTTTGATAATGGAGGAAATGCAATTGGAGTGAACCGCAATAATTTTGTAAACTATCTTGGGTGTACCACTCGGAGCCATTGTGGTGTTAAGTATGATAATTTGCATAAAGTTCCTCAGGGGAAAAAAGACTTGATATGGAAGGATTTATGCGTGAGTTATTATTATTTGCAATTCTATTTTGTAGATTACAAATTCTATTATTTGCAATTCTATTTTGGATACTAGTTAATAACATTTCTATTTTACAGAATCTGTTTGCATTGGATGAGAAGTTGCATCGTAAAAGTGTGATGCAACGCGCTGGAAAGATGCTTAGGAATTATAGGACAAATCTAAACAGAGAATACATAAAAGAGGGTGATAAGAAGAAGAAGTCATCCCTTGAACAATGGAACTTCTTGGACAAAGAAGATTGGGAAAATTTTGTTGCTTCAAGAAAATCTGAAGAATTCAAGGTATTAGGCGTCACTCCCAATTTAATTAATATACATTGTATTCACCTATTCAAGATTAACATTTAGTGCTACTAACCAAATCATTAATGTGCATACTAACTAGGCCCTCAGTGACACACAAAAAGCAAGGCGTGCACTGAATGTGCATGACCACACTATGGGTCCAAAAGGCTATGCAAGCGTTCGCCAAAGACTACAGGCGGAGTCTGCGGCTACTCAGGAGTCTGATCCTACTCAGGAGTCTGCCACACCCATGCCTCACCATGATATCTGGATAGCTGGGAGGCAAATCAAGAAGGGTGAAATAAAGAAGCTCGTAACTGCTGAGGCGGCTGCGAAAATGGTAAAATACAACTCTTAGAGCAATCGTTTGAATATTGATTATTTGTGGTGTTAACTTACCAATTTCTGTTGATGGTGATTAGTGGGAGCTGCACGAGCAGAGGAAACAAGGCACGTTCATCCCTCAGGGCACAAGGGATGAATTGACAGTTGCTCTGGGTAACCCAGAGCATCCTGGACGTGTTAGGGGTGCAGGCGCTGGTGTGGGCATCAAAGCATTCTTTGGGCCATCCCAGCGCAAACCCAGAGCGGGACTTTCTCAAGAAGAGGTATCCTATTCTTTTTTTAGAATGTTACTGCAAAAGGAAATTCAATAATAAGAAGCTAATGTTTCTTTTATCCATGTATAGGAGAATAAGAGAGTCGAGGATATAGTTGCTAAAAAGGTCAACGATGTAGTTGCTGAGAAGGTCAAGGAAGAATTGCTGCGGTGGCAGGCATCTCAGGCTTCCAATCAGCCTATGGCGACCCACTCTTCTCCTGACGCACAGACTGTGAGTAATCCTGGAGACCCATCGCCTAACACGTCTGCTGTAAGTATTGTTTATGACATTGTAGCTAGTATTTTCAAGATGATATGTTTTCAAGATGATATGTATATATGTATAACATTCTTTACATAAATTTGTAGGCATTGAAGCCATGCCGCTTAAGAATACAAGACTATGTTGTTGCAGAGGCGCAGGCTTACCCGTCCCTTCTTGGGGAAAGGTTTCACGGGACTCCAATGGCACAGGGCTACGTTCGTGTGGGCCCATTACGTGTGTTACCCGATTGGAGGGAAGCTACATTTCCATATCCCCACCCGGATATTGATACACTTGCTGAGGCAGAAGGCGGGGTCATATTGTGGCCCAAAGCAGATATCGTCTACACTACTGAATTTGTAAGATAAATTTACATTGATTTAGACTGTTAATGTGTATATATGAGGTCAGCTGATCTGAAATTATATATACAGGTTAAAAAGAAGACACTAGGAGCACCTAGGCCTCCACCTCCACTTCCCGCATTACCAACTTGGGTTCCAACTGACCTAACATACCCGTTAGGTCCTGCTTGTAGGGGAATGGCATGTTGTCTACGGGCACATAATATACATTGCTCGATAATTGTTTCTTTAGATGCAGATTATGCAGGTCAATCATACGATAGCTCTTTATTTATACAAGATATTATTGAGCTGTTTATGTATGATTGGATGAATACATCAATGATAGAGACATGGATAAGGTGAGATCTTGTTTATACATCCATATACCTTGTGTAAGATCCGGTGATCTGGTTTCTTATATATTAATGCATACGTAATACATATTTTGCAGCTACTTAGTCGAAGATCATTGCAAACAATTTGCATTTGATCATGTGGGATTTTTGATTCCATCATTGATTAGTATAGTAGCTAAAGACCCGGATAGTGTTCAACAATACTGTATAGATGCTTTAAAATTTTTGGGTCAGCAAAACAAGAAGATAATAATAGCTCCATTCAATGTCAAGTAAGTTTACTTTATTTATAATTTGGACTTAAGAAAATTCCATTTTTATTGTGCATTTTGAGTTATTAATTGTTAACTTTTTACCTCTAGTGGTAGACATTGGGAGTTACTAGTTATTGTCCCCGGGACGTTCACTGTTTATTATCTAGATCCCGCGGGAAGTACATTAAACACTAAAATTGGACACGTAATGAGAATGCCATTATTCTGGTGAGAAATATTTCATTTTTGTATCTGTTAACATCTGTTATTAAATTACTATTTACTTATGCAATTTACTGTGTTATATTAACATGTAGGGGTTTAGATGCATTCAAAAAGGTTGGAGGAACGGTCCCAACGAAAAAGAACCAGCCAATAAATTGGCAGAACGTACAAGTAAGTTCCCGACTCCAATGTATATATTATTGATGTGAATTGTGCTTAGTTGTATTATTTTGTATGTTTCAATTTATAGTGCGCTACACAAGACAACGGCTGGGCATGCGCATACTATGTGATGCGATTTATGCAGATGATTATCCGACATGCCGCATTGGACATCGATAACATACATGAGGTATTATATATAGTCTCATTAGTTAGTATGAAATATATCAATCTTATTTTAATATTATTACTTATATATATACATCATTCTCTTTGCAGGTGTTTAAAACTGACCCCACTATAGGTAAACGCTTAAAAAATATACATGCTCCATATACGATGGAAGCATTAGATGAAATAAGAGAAGAATGGGCAAAAGCCATACAAGCAGTGGCAACTGTAAGATATAATTGGGATGTTGATAGAGATAACGAATAATACTTTGTAAATGAATATTTATGAATGTTAATACATGTATTTGAATGTTTCTATATGTGTGAATGTGAGAATTGAATTGATGTCTGAATGTATCTACTTGTGTGAAATTTTCCTTGGGACTTTTGCAGGTTTGTGGCCTGTTTGTAGGCTGATATCAATGGATGTCGTAAACCTGCAGTTTAGAAAACTGAAATGCAGGTTCTCATCCTGTTGACCAGCCACAGCAGGCCTGCAAACTGATATGAAAAAAAAAGATATATGCATCGGTTATTTATAGAAAACCGTCAGCAAAGACCTACAGCGTCGGTTATTGGATAAAAACCGACGCCTAATATTACAAACAACCCGACCGTGCAGGAAAGCACGGCCGTGGTGGAAAAGGCGTCGCTTATTCATATAAAACCGATGCCTATAGTAATAAACACAACCATGCAGGGAAGCACGACCGTGTCGTCTTGAAGTATGGCGTCGGTTGTTTATAGAAAACCGATGCCAAAAGGGTTCGCGCCACAGAAAATGGCGTCATCTAGGACACTTTCTGCGTCAGTTACCAATTAAACACCGATGCAGAATGTGTCCTAGATGACGCCATTTTCTGTGGCGCGAACCCTTTTGGCGTCGGTTTTCTATAAACAACCGACGCCTCTAAGTTAAATAGGCGTCGGTTAAAAAATCGACGCCGAAGTGTTAGACCTTTAGCGGCGCCCACATAGGCGTCGCTCAGAAACCGACGCCAAAGCGGGTTAAACAACCGACGCTAAAAGGCATTTCTGTAGTAGTGACATCTCGTTCTCACCATTTCACTAGGTGACATGACACTAGACTATCTACTGTGTGTGGGACACTCGGTTTTGCTGATTTGGTTTTGTTTTCCAATCGGCTCGAGCCTCGACAGAGTTCTCTGACGTCTTCTTTGTTAGAGAAAAACTATATAATATTTTATTATATATATGTAAATATAAAAATGTGTCCCTCACACAGGAGAGTAGTTAGTGCTTGTGCAACCTAAGTGAAAGGGGGTGACATCAGTCTATAAGAGAGAATATATCTATATTAGATGTCTAGAGCCTCATAAGGTTATGTGATAGATAGATAGACAAAAGGAAGATCAAGGAAATAAGTATATAGAATCTTACCTAAGTTGATCTATGATGGTATAAGTTTCCTTATTAAGATTTGAGTTATATATGAACCAAATCCACTCTTGGAGGATCTATGCTAAGTCGTGATGATGAAAGTACATTCCCTTTTTCCTACTTAAGATAAGCTAAGTTAAGATAGAGATGAGTGTGCATGAGCCTCAAGCTCTTATACAAGGAGGATATCTAGTGGTAGGATGAGATATGTGGTGAACTCTAGAGAGAGTAAGACCCACAGGGAGAAGGTCATAGGACCTAGCCTCCAATATATGAGATATGTGTTAAAAAATGTCCTACACTAGATTACTCTTGAGTGTTGAGTTGAGTCCTTATGCATGATTTAAATCTATATGTGAGAGTTGAGTGAAAGAAAAGGATGGGTAGATGACCCATATGATAAAGTCAATCCTTTGGCTGAGTTTGGTCCTAGATGGAGTGACATATTTTGTGAATTTCATCATTAGTTGCAAGTGAGGTAATATATGAACTCTAGTTATGAGAGTATGATGCTTTGTGCAAAAGATACTCAAAATACATGTTCTCCCTTCTTTTTCTCCTCCTTAATATACACTGATAGAAGCCTCACTTGAGCTATATAGATGATTTATTTATGAAGAGTCACTCATGTAAGAGTGGCCTAATATTGTCTATATTTCCTCCCTATATCATACATGTGATATCCAAGTTTGAAAGCATGATAAAAATTGGCTTAGTATATTCTCTTTCTCTCTATATCATGCTTGAATGATATAAGTTTGAAATCATGAGCAAAAAAAAAAATCTTTGGCTCATAGATTAATAATCACAAAATATAGTGCCTAGGATCAATCCTTCTAAATCTAAGCTTCTTCTCGAGGATAACTCGTTGAATAGGGTGAAACCCTAATATTTAAGTATGATAAGCAAACCTTTCTCCAATAATGAAATCATGGTATGATGTTGATCATAAACCACATTAATGATGTAAACATGATAATTCTAGTGACTGAAGATGTGAGATCTTGACATCATCTTACATAGGCAAGTATAATGAAAGATGAAAACTTTAGTAATACCTCCTTAACATCTTACGAGCAAACAAAACCCTTATCCTTAAGGGACTATGAGGATGTAAATCATGAAATATAAGAGTGTCATGTTATGACTAGGACACTAAGTGATATTTAAATCTTTATATTGTAAGGGTGGGTACACCCAAGATGCTTAAAATCCTAATATGATGACTTAGGGTGTATGCATAACTATGATAACCTTGACACCTTAAAGTGGTAACCTAGAGAATCTAGAAACTCCTTGAGATCACATTAAGTATGAAACTAGTTGAATTTCGAGGACGAAATTCCATATAAGATGGGGTGAATGTGATGACCTGGAATTTGGATACTTAAAGAATTTAGTTATGTTGGACCTAACAAGAGTAATTTGATCTTATTTGAAGTTTTCTTACATGATAAGATTAATCAAGGGAAGTAGATGAAGCAAATTAATGTTTAGGTAAGTGATATTTGAACACTTATGAGGTAAAGGCCAATTTATTAGTCTCCACAAACTCAAGTGATAAATTCATGAGCATTGAGGTTTATGAGAATAGCTTGGTAATTGTATTGACCATAGTACTCTTATGAAATAATTGATTTGGAGGACATTAGTGATGTCATATGATCGGACCTTGGCCCTTTGAATATATAGTACTTAGGTATATATTTTATGTCATGCAGTCTTTACTCACTTGGCTGTGCGGCACCTTACAAGCCACCAGCCACAGATCCAGGACCAGGTCATTCTCAACCTCCAAAAATTGAGGAGCATAAGAGGGTTGTTGGGGGTGTAGCAGAGATCTGATAAAGGTGAAACAGTCTACGGGAATTTGTTGGAAAACCCATGACCTGCGCAACAGTTTGAATCGATAATACTTTCAATTGACGTTGGGTACCTATGGTTACCGATGGACTGCAGTCCTCATGCCCACCTTCTCCATCGTCTCCCTTCCGACCACTCACAGTGTCCATGGAATTCTCTGATAAGGGAGACCAACCTTCATCTCCTTCTTCCTCCTTTTCGGCAAGCAGTAGCCAGCAATAGAGACAAGGGGACAGATCAACCCTACCTCCATGAGCCGAACCTCAGTCAAGAGGAAAGAGAACATCTCATCCATCGCTGCCCTCACCCACCGAAGCAATCTGGAGGATGTTGCCTTCTTTGCTGGAGGTGGAACTTGGTTCTCCTATAGGCTGGGCGCCTCGGCGGTGCTAGGGCTGGGACCGCCCAACTAACAGGTCACCTCCGCACGACAAGGGAGGGCCACCATGGCCTCCATCGGGATCCAAGGGCTCTTCCCCTCCCTTTGCCCTATCCTTGGATGCAGCTGACGCCACCGGGATGCTCTCTGTTCAGCCCCCTGTGTTGGGCGCAGAAATAGGGGAATCTCATAAGGGAGGTCGGCGGGCGGTGGGGGACAATGCTTGATCGGACACTCATAGTTGGAGGCGGGCACATACGACCTAGAGTCGCGTGCAATCACATTTGAAGACCCAACTAGCGATCCGTAGATGCTGGGAGTCGCCGACCACCGCGCACGGAGAGGGGAAGCCCAATCGTAGACTGTTGCATAGCGTGAAGGTGTGAGTCAGCCCTAGTCGTCAGATCTAGGATCGACGGCCAACCTCAAGGCATAAATAACAGCAATGGTAATAACTCCCTCAACTATAGTTTTAAATGTTGATCTTAAAAAAATGATAACTCCCAATTCCCTTGGCCAAATAGGGTAAAACTATATACCATTTTGATCATCTCGAAAAGATATACAACTTGGACATAATTGCAGACCGTAATTCCTTTGTTTGCTCTCTGTTTTTCCAAAAATGCTACGTTTTGATCTTCTTAACATATTTAATGCAATGTTATGATGAATTTGGAACTTTAATGCATATATACCCACCTAAGTATCAAATCAGTAATTCTCATGTCCTTGTATCCCTATTGAAAGTCTTATTCTCCATATTTTCTCATAAATGACTCCTTTTTGTACATATGTGACCATATTGGGCTATAATGATGTACATTGCTCTTATAATCCTAACCTTGCTTCCTAATGACTCCAAATGCTTAACCAATCTTGAAATCAGTATTTTATGCTCCTGGAACCTTTGGGAAACCTTATAACATTCCTTGTACTCTCGATGACATAAGTGTGCTATTATGACAACTGCATGTATGAGTGAATGTCGGTGCTTCATGTTGATAGTTTGATGTCTAGACCCTAGTAGACATCACCCTACTTTGAATGTGTTTCCTATGTTCTTTTCTTGCTGATCTAAAAACCATCCCTTATGCTTGACTCTTCTTCCTTGATGATACTTGATCTCGGTTTCTCTATTGTGAGTCTTTTGACCCTAGAATGCATGTAAATGCCTTAAACCTTGATGTGATCATAGAAAGTGCATGGAACGTCATAATGACTTGAAACTTGAACCACACTGTCATGATGACCCCTAGATCAGTATAAGATCATTTAATGAACTTATAAGCAACTTGGAACCTATATTGGCTAAAACCCTAAAATGCTTCTAATTAGGATTAATGATGAGAATCTAATGCATGATGAATATTTGTTATTAATCAGGTGATGACCAGATATGTAGATGATCCAGAATGTAAATAGGAATCTCTGAACTCAGGTACGTGGGATTTATTAAGTATAAGACTAGTTTTCTGGTTGCCTATGATATGCAATATCTTGAATGCTCGTATTTGGATATGATTGCTTGGTTGAACTAGTACGAGTTATACTTCACCAAATCTAATAGAACATAAATGAGTATGATGGGTTGTATCTACTAGAGCACATAACCTGGTGTGGATGTATGTTGCCTAACATGGATGTATGATTCCTTGGCCCATGTTAGATGTATGATGATATTATATTGCCCACACTAGATGTAAGTCAAGTGCCAGTATGTGTAGTACAACCGCATCAAAGTGAAAGCAATAAAAGGAATGTTTACCTGATTATCGCTTTAAATAATTTTTTCTTTTACTCTTTCTTTCTCAAGTTATTTCAATTATGCAAACATATTAGTATGTGTCTTCTACCCACGTACACAACACCTTGTGTGTTGATTCGTTGTTTCACGTATGTTTTAGGTTCAGAGCTAGCATGGAATAAAAGATGGGAAGTGAGCAGTTGTACAGGTTGTACCTATTATCTAAGATCCTGTTAGCATACATGTTCAGACTTGTAGAATTTCCATTCAATATGTAATTGTAAATTGTGTTGTAATAACTCACTTGGTAATATATACATGTTGAATGTTGAGAAATTTTTATGGTGTATGTTATGGTTTAATGTTCATGTATGCGTGTATATTGCTTCCACATAGCTCTGTGATATGATTGGATGATGTTTTCAGATTCTAAACTCTCATTCCCAATAGGGTTTGGAGAAGCCAAAATCCGGGGACGTCACAATGTCGGTATATTTGAAGAGAGGTGGGATTCTGTTGTTGAGGAGTATGGTCTGTCTTCCATTACTTGGTTGTCTGACATCTATGCGATGCATTCAAAGTGGGTTCCGTTCTATATGCAGTCTTCCTTCTTTGCGGACATGAGGACAACGCAAAGGAGCGAGAGCTTGAATGCGTTCATTAGAAGCCATGTGAATAGTAGGAAGACTCTCTTTGAACTTGTATGTTCATTGGAGACTGCGTACTCTCATGTACAGGAGATTGAAATTTCAAAGACTTTGAAGACGAGTATAGTAATCTCCCTTTGTCATCACTGTGGACTCTGTAGGAGCAGATGAGAGGTATATACACCAAGTCAATATTTAAGATCTTTCAGAGTGAGGTTCATCAAAGCATGATCTACAATGTAAAGGAAGCTTCATAAGAAGGTGTGTTTGAAGTGTATCGTGTAGGTGGCCTTGGATCTGCCCGCATCTTGAAGAAAAAGTGGTCGAGTGAGATTGTTTCTTGCAACTGTTGCATGTTAGAATTCAAAGGTATCCCTTATCCAGGCACATCCTGTCTTATTTGAAGAGTCATGACTTTTGCACTCTTCTCGAGCCATACATACTTAAGAGGTGGACCAAAGGGTACAGAGAACATCCTTTGATTTTTGGCAAAGCGTCAGTTAGTCATCCATCCACTAGGAGGACTCTTAAGCTTGTTTCTTCCTGCAATTCGATTGTGAACATAGCGTGTAGGAACAACGTTGTAGATCTTTGCCATGAAAAATTGCTAGCCTTGCGAAAGGAGCTGTTAGAAATGGATCTCGCTGATACTGGTGTAGATGTAGGTGCTGGTGTAACTGCTTCAAATACAACTTATTCTTCCACTGTCAAGGTTCATATCCCCAATGTTTGCAAAACTAAGGGGAGACCCAAATCCACAGATGCAAGGTTTAAATCTGGAGTTGAGATTGCCCAGTCTAAAAGAGAGAGGTAGTGCAAGAATTGCTTAGAGTTTGGTGTTAACCATGACAGCAGGAACTGTCCTAAGAAGTAGTCCATTCTATAGTGATTCTCTTTTTGGACTATCTGTTGTTGTTGTTTACTGCTCAACGACTATATCTAGTGCTGCTTGTGTTGTTTGTTTGTGTTTGATGTTTATATTCGTTATCTTATCCTGCTGCTGATCTATTCTGTTCTTCTCTTCCAGCTCCTGGTGCTTCTCTCTAAGCTTTATTTTCTGCTGCTGCTATTGATGGTGGGGAGCATCCTGGTGCTGCTTATTGTAGTTTTGTTTGTTCTTTTATCATGCGATTGGGAGCTGTTACTACTACTGCAATTCATGGATATGTGCTACTGCTAATGCTCTTGTGATGTGCTGCTTCTAATACTACTGTTGATAGTTATATGCTACTGCTACTTCTAGTGTGATGAGCTGCTGTTGCTACTACTGTTAAGATCATTCTTGTTTTGCTGATTGGGAGTTGCTGCTACTATTTCTACTGCTCGTGTTCTGGTGCTGTTGCTACTACTATTGATGTATATGTGGTTCTATCTTTTTTAGTGGAGTTTGTAGTTGATTAGTGCGTCAGTGAGGCATGTTCAAATCTGTAATGGGTTGTTCTTTTTGTGTAGTTTTGTGAAAGTGATTTTGTAACCTTCTATGTACTTCACTTGTGTTTGTAATCTATCTTTGTGTTACCTTGTGCTCCAACAGCTATATGTATACTTTGAATATGTTCTGATCAGTTGTTATTCTTTTTGAAGAATATGTGTTTGTCTTTGTGTGCAGTGGATACTCTTAGTGTTGTCACATTTACTCTTACAAAGTATAAGAGTAACTGAGTTTGAATCATAGTGTTTCTTTTCTAGGCTATCACAATTACTCTTATTACTGTTAGAGTTACTCGTAGTGCTCATTCAGTTACTAACATGGTTGTCACAGTTACTCGTAGTGCTTTTTCAATTACTCATATTATTTTCATAGTTACTCTAACTGCTATTTAAGTTACTCGTAGTGCTCGTTCAGTTACTCCCATTGTTGTCATAGTTACTCGTAGTGTTTCACAATTACTCGTAGGCTTTTTTCAGTTACTCGTAGGGTTTTTTAGTTACTCGCAGGGTTTTTTCAGTTACTCACATGGTTTTTTTAGTTACTCACAGTGTTTGTTCAGTTACTCACAGGGTTGTGACAGTTACTCGCAGTGCTTGTTCAGTTACTTGCATGTTTGTGACAGTTACTCGCAGGCTTGTTTCAGTTACTCATAGGCTTTTTTCAGTTACTAGCATTGTTTGTTCAGTTACTCGTAGGGTTGTGATAGTTACTCGCAGTGTTTTCATAGTTACTCTAATTGCTATTACAGTTACTCGTAGGGTATTTTTAGTTACTCACATTATTGTCACAGTTACTCGCAGTATTGTCACAGTTACTCGCAATGTGTTTTCAGTTACTCGTAGTCCTTTTTCAGTTACTCGCAGTGTTTTTTCAGTTACTCCAAGGTTGTGACAGTTACTCGAAGGGTTTTTTTCAGTTACTCAAGCATTACTCTCAGTTACTCAAGCATTACTCTCAGTTACTCAAGAATTAATTTTAGTTACTCAAACATTACTTTTCAATTACTCAAGCATTTTGTTACTTTCAGTTTAGTTACTCGCATGGTTGTATCAGTTACTCGTAGTGGTTTCAGAGTTACTCTTACAACATTCAAAGCATAAAGGTAATTAAAGCATTCAAGAACATAAGCATTCAAACCATAAACATATTCAAAGCATTCAAGATCAGATGTACATTCAGTCTTTTTGCAGCACACTAATAAATAATCCATTTTAATCAATTGTACATTCAGCCAAAATATAATGGAAAAAATCAATATTGTTCAAGATGAGTTGTACATCAAGATCAGTTGTACATTCAAACTTTTCACAAATGTACATTCAAGATCAGCTGCACATTCAGTCTTTTCACAGAGTTTATACATTAGAATAATAGAAGCCTATTGTTCAGGATTTTCACAGTGGTTATACATCCGAATTACAGAAGCCCATTCTACATTCAGCCAAAATAGAAGGGCAAAATCAATATTGTTCAAGATGAGTTGTACATCAAGATCAATTGTAAATTCAGGCTTTTCACAAATGTAAATTCAAGAGAAACTATACGTTCAGGCTTTCACAAAGATTATACAATAGAATAACATAAGACTATTGTTCTTATTTTACAATCAAATCAGTAATCCGGTTTTTCAGCTGGATTTTAGCCATTTATCAAGGCTTGTAACTATTTCTTCCTCTGGGATCTGTTCTTCATGCATTTTTGCTACTGTTTCTTCATTCTTCTCTATTTCTTGTTGTTTCTCAGCTACATCTTCTCCTCCATTGTTCTCATCAGATTTACCTTCTTTGATGTCTTCGCTTTCATCTTTTTCATCCTCTTTTAGAGGTTGCAACTGCCCCTTGCCATCATTCACTAAAAAATGTCAACCCTTATTGCCGGTCTGTCTTTGCAGGTGAAGTCCATAGTTTTTCCATTGACTAGGCAGTCTAGGTACATCATGACGAAGATCCCACAGTCAAGTGATTCTTCTTCCTGTTGTGGGCAGATCGGGTACTCCTGTTCCCACTGCAACAACTGGCTCCCCTTTTCCGGTGCACCCCTAAAGAATTCGTGCACTATACCCACCTGCATTAAAAAAACAAAACATTCATTCGTCATCAATTAAAGAACATTAATCCTTTCAATCCACTGCTAATAGAGTTAATTTTTATAGATCACTTACCCATCTATTGAATTCTTTTCTTGAGTTGCTACTCCAACTCATTGAATTATAAGACTGGTGTGCTCCATCCCTGAAACTTGCTTCATACAAGTGCCAGTGGTTGTCATTGTTTAGTATTGTGAACACCGAGTCCATTGTGTCCCAATCTTTCATTGGAATGTTGAGTTGTGGAGATAGCATGTCAATCTGGTCCATGGTGATGTTCTCAACATCAAATGATAGTTTTTGCTGCAAATGTAGAGTTTAAAATTCACATATATAAGTTTTAGTTTGTGTTTCTATATTGTAATTTCATGTAAATTTGTATACAAGTTTATTTGTCTTACCGGACCATAAGTGCTCATGCAGTGCCATGTTAACCCCTTCTTCCTCCGCTTGCTTGTGCTCTCCTTGAGCATTTGTACAAAGCAGTCGAGAACTTGAAAAAAACCAAAATCTTTCTTAGTTTAGCAATCCAAATTATCTATTTCAAAGAGTTACACTATGTTCTTATTTCTTACATGTGATTGCGACATTTGATCCTTGTACAGGAGGGCAGCGAGGTCCTTCCCCGTGCACCAAGTGTCTTCGCTGAATTTCCATTATCGTTTTGACCTACCAATTATTTTTATAGATGTTATACATATGAGTTGGATATTGAAACAGTAATGTTTTATCATTTTACACTTGACAATAACCAATTCTTTTACATTTATTCTATGTTGTCCATGAAGTGATGGACAATTTCCTTTGTTTTGAAATGTTCAAAACCTATGAAATTTGACATCTTGTGCTGTCAACAACAATAGAGCAATCCATGTTAGAGTCAATCTTCATTTTGCACAAGTTACTTAAGCATTTCTATCAGTTACTCAATCATTACTCTCAGTTACTCAAGCATTACTTTCAGTTACTCAAACATTACATTCATTTACTCAATCATTAGGTTCAGTTACTTAAGCATTAGGTCCAATTACTCAAGCCTTACTTGCAGTTACTCAAGCATTAGGTTCAGTTACTCACACATTACTTGTAGTTATGATATACGTGAAAGGAGATGAAACTTACCTTTTCCTCCCTTCTTTTCTTCACATTTTTCTCTATGCTTCCTATATTTAGTTCTTCCATATTGTTCTTCTTCTTCAATCTTTTTCTGGGCTCCTTCTGTCCTTCTTCTTCTACTACTATCTTCTCCTATTGTTCGCTTCCTTCTTCTTGTTTCTTTTGTTCTGCATCTTCTACAGAATTTGGTTGTTCAAAACTGTCGTCTTTTGTTTCTTTCTTCTCCTCTTCATCAATATTTTTCCTGTCCTCACTATGATCTTTTGATTCCACGTATTTTCTTCTGAGTGTCAGCCTTCTTTGCTTCATTGGTGGGTCGACATCCTTTATCGGTGTGTCTTTCGGTTCATCTACATTCACTGAGGCAAAACCCTCTCCAAATTCTTTGAATCCACTTTCAGGTGACTGTGATTTGTCACCCTCATCTTCCCACTTTCTTTTTAGATTTTTATTTTCTTCTTCTAACTTGGCTATTCTTTCTTCTAGCCTTTTATTCTCCATCTACAACTCAGTGAATTTCTCAACACTTATTCTTGTGCAGATCTCCTTATGCATTTTGAGCTCCTCCTCCAACATTTGGATTCTTGTCTCTAGGGTGGAGGTGTCAGGAGTGTCTCCCTCTTCGATGATTGGCTTTGCTGGTGCCTTATTGGTTGTTGGCTTACATTTTGCTGGCATGTCCTTCGATGATTTTGCAGCCTGCCAATCATCTCCCTGGTCTACCACTATCCTTTGATAAACTTGTCCAACATATAAATAAAAATAATGTGTCACAAAATGAAACATGTATGATTTTTTTGTATATTAGATTTTGTAACAAAGATTAGATAATCTTACATCCTTAGGGTCCACTGCCCCTAATTCCATCAATTTCTCGACCAGCGCAACCCACTTCTTTATCCTTAGCTTGGAGTCAAGGAATGTTGGCTTTGCCATCTTTGTCATCTCATATGCCCAAACCTACATGTAACATATAGAAAATATAATGCATATGTAACTGCCCCCCCATAGTCAATATTATATCAATGTAGATGAAAATGATTTTCTTCACTTACGCATAGGCACATGACACATCTTGTTGTGTACAGGGTGTTCTTAGCCCCTTTCTCTCCTTTCCTTCTTAGCTGGACATTCTCCTTCAACATCATCATATTCTTGAAGATAATCCCATGCACCAGCTTTGCCCAATTCATCTGCCCAGTGGCAGTGACATCATCTAGGTAGTGGATAATGTAGATTGGTGTGCAATAGCTGGTGTCTGGGATTAGGAATGTTGCCAGCAGGTGCAACATCCACGCGTGGCACATATTTTTATTGCCCGCTGGATTGTTGGTCTTGGCATATTCTTTCTAAAGTTTTGTTAAGTTGTCCTTATGCAGGACATCCTTTTCTCTCAACCTCTTTGAGGTCTCACCTTCATTTCTATTTTTACAAGTCGCCTTGGCAAACTCTTGCCATATCGACTTTACTATGTCAGAATCTTTCCTTTGTTTTATTTCTATACCTTTATTGGGGATACCTAGAATTATCCCCACGTCATCTATTGTCGTCCTTCTCTCCTCCCTGTTGGCCAGTAGAAATATGTCTTCATCGACATATCTATCTATTAAATCCTATAACAAGCCTATGTCAACCGTAAGATTTGGTTTCTTTACAAGGTTTGTAAATGATGTTGAGCTCAGGATCATAAGTTGTTCTTTTGTATACACCATGCTCTTGCTGGTGTTGATGTAGCTCTTTAAGGAGCACCCGTGGTACAATATATTTACACCCACTGCAAACATATCAAAATTTATTGTTAGAGCTCATTGTTTATTTTGTAAAAGCAATTTAATAAACTGCAAGTAACTGAAAATTAAAAAAATTACAATTCCATACAATCTTACCTTTCTCTTCAGTTGCTTTTCCTTTTCCCTTTTGTGTTCTCTTATTTCTTTCCACTTTTCCCCCCTCATTTGTAGCCTTTTCTTTTCCTTTCTATTTCCTTCTTCTTCTTTCCTCTTCTTCTGTATCACCATCAGGCTTCCCTTTCTCTTCATTTGCTTGTTCCTTCCCTTTCCCCTTGGTTTTCATTTTTCTTCTTTTTACATCACCTTCTTCTTCGCTAGCCTTTTCTATCTCTTTCTATTTTTTATTTGCATTTGTACTCTCCTCATCCCCTTTGCTTTATTCTCATGCATACGAATAGAGTTACTCCAAGAATGTAGTATTTAGCTTAACAATATTGTTTTTGAGTTTAATTGATATGTCTAGTGTGTGAGACACTATTTGTTACTCAAGCATTACTTTTAGAAATAAATACTCAAACATTACTTTCAGTTACTCAAGCATTCTGTAATAGTTACTCAAGAATTAATTTCAGTTACTCAAGTATTCTGTAATAGTTACTCAAACTTTATTTTCGGTTACTCAAGAATTCTGTAATAGTTAATCAAATATAAATTCCAGTTACTCAAATATTACTTTCAGTTACTCAAGCATTCTATAATAGTTAGTCAAACATTAATTTCATTTACTCAAGCATTAATTTTAGTTACTCAAGCATTACTCTCAGTTACTCGAGCATTACTCTTCCTATTATAACAGTTACTGGAGACTATCTCATAGTTACTCGGATCTGTTGGTGTAGTTACTCTAGCTACGTCGTCAAGTTTTAATGTAGTAACTATCATACATTGACACATCAGTAGTAGCCTGCATAGCAGGAGGGGCAGGATGCAGAGAAGGTCAAAGAAACAACAGTAGTAGCCTGCATGCAAACACAAATTACCTTGTTGTTCTTCTTTTCCCGCTTTGTTGCACACATCTTCTTTCTTCTCAGTAGCTCTATTGCCTCCACGACCAGCAGTAGCAACCTTACTGCGCTTTGCACTTTTTGATGGAGGTTTGATCCATGGGGGAGATGTAACCCCCTTTTTTTCCCCTTTCTTTTATGTGTGAGGTGTCGAAGAAGTAGCTTGCTTATCTCCTTCAATAGCCATCACAGCTCCTGTTTTGACCTCTTTCTGTATTGTCTAAGGAGTCTTAGCAGCAAACCCCTTCTCCATTTCCGCAACTTCTTCTTTCCCCTCTTCTTCCACTTCTGTGGCCTTGGTAGCCTCTTTCTTATCCCCTTTCAGAGTTGTCGGAGTAGTCTGTTCTTGTAATTCCCTTTCCGCGACTGATGCTACTTTTCCCACTTCTTCTGCCTGTTTTGCCATCTTCTCGTCAGCTTGAAACTGGTGCGTTTCGAAGTCATCGTCACCTATTTCGACCACTGTCAGTCTATTCTTTCTCCACAGAGGCATTGTCTACAATTTCCACAAGGCTTTCTTCATCCTCGTCATCTCTGAGTAACTGACGAGTCGATAAAGGAGCAACTGGAGGAGGTGATGACGGAGGAGGTGGTGATGGAGTGGTTGGGTGATGTCTTCACCGGTGAGATTGTGTGACAACAAGAGAAATTGCTGGGGAGGGCGACAAATTGAGTAGAGGAATTGGGTTTTGCTTCGCTCGCTAGCTGCTCTTTCTGCTATTTTCTCACTGCTTCCACTTGAATGTTTTTGTTTTCCACTGTTTTCCGCTATAATAGGTTCCGGGTTGCGGGAGTATTATTGCCGGGTAGGGTAATTAAGTTACCCACACAGGCAACTAAAAGTAACTATATATATATATATATATATATATATATATCTATATATATATATAGATATATATATATATATATATAACGTGTGTGTATGTATACATACACACACATATATGTAAGTATGTATTATGGAATTTTAAATCAAAATTTGTATTTTAAAATGAAAGTGTTATGCAGTTAAATATTAGAATGATATATCAAACAATGCTTCCGATATTAGAATATAAGTTTGAGCCATGCATCAAGTAAAAAAAATATACAAGCATGTCAAAAAAATATAGAATTGATCAATGTTTAAATCATCAAATTACTACCTGATATGGACATGCATCCAAGTTTCCAACAAAAAGATTACAAAAAATAATTTGAAAGTTCATAATTCTTGCACTTCAGTCCATCTATAACATGAACCTTATAGAATCCTCAATAAACAACACTCCCTTTCGTATGTACTTTTCATATTTTTATTGTATAGAAATCATCATTGTTCAAGATCTTTTCCGACCAATCCATCACATAGAAACTACAAAATAGAGTAATTTCTCATATTTTGGATATTGTGGGAGTCTGTATTGTGGATGATTTTGTGCCCATATTCTTCTATTTATAATATCTCATAGAAAAAAGAATTTTGTATTCTCAAATTGAAAAAATATACAAATTTGCATTTTACTTAAAATATAAGTAGAAACATAGTGAAATCGGTACTGGCATTACGAACTGTCGTGAACTTGGAAAAGATCATATTGTCCTTTTCATTTTCCCTACCCACAATTGGCATTTCTTACATATTTTGTCAAGTCAGTTCTCCAAATTTTTATAGTGGCATACTCCTTTTACCAACAAATACCTCCAATAGATTGCTAGTATAGCATGTTGCATATTACCATGGTGTACCCCCTTACAGAGCTGATACAGAGGATAGCTCCCATAAGTGTGTTTTGACAGAACCCTTGGATGTTTGAAGAAGTCCTCTTGATGTTCTATTATTCATTTGGAAGTTTTGGTCTCCCATGGCCATTTCTTTAGTTCATCTCATGATTGTTTCTATATTGCTTGAATATATATACACAGAAGATACACATAAAGCACACAAATATGACAACATGGTACAACCATATTAAAAAATTACATTCTAGAAAACATTTTATTATTATGAAAAAACATTGTTTTTTATTGGCATACACGAATTTTTATAATAAACAAGCAAAAGATTAAAAAATACTCATCATTTTGAATATAACACACATCATGTTGAAATAACGAAGATAGTTAGTGTGGGAAGATACATGATACCAATTTGAATAAAACACAACTTTTGTAAGAAACGCATAATAGTTTTAATGAAACACACATGGTACCAGGTTAAATGCACAACCTTTTGAATGAAGCGATCTATAATTGAATAAAATATACATTATTCTTCCAAACATACATGACAATATTTTGAAAATAAAGCACACATCATTTTCAATAAATCACAAAACATGGTACATTAAGAGTTGGAACATAGAAAGACACACCCAATATTTTGGATGAAGCATCCAATATTTTAAATGCACAACATGTTTAAGATAGAACACAACATTTGGAAGAAAATACAACATTTATGACAATATAATACATCATTTTAGATATAAAATATTATCATGTTATCCCAAATCCTCTTACTGTAAGGATGAAGTTTATGTCTTCACATGTTGAGAACAAACTTCGTACTTCTAAAATCTTAACTTATGGAGTACATATTGCACACTTCATGTGTGACTATGATGTAAAACTCCATTTTAGCTTGGGGTATAAAGTAATGTCTTCATTCTATACAAAGTAAAAACCACTATAATTAACAAGTTGCATGCATTGTATATCATGATTGTAATATAAGCCAATAAATAACATTTTACCTCTTCACCTAATGAACCACTAGTCTAGGGTTTTTTCAATAAGTATATTAGAGAAAAGCTTCTTGTATTTCACTCAAATTCCACTTTTTCCTCACTTTAATAATGTTGTTTGTAGATTTAGGGTATCAATCTATATCTTCCAACTAGGGTTCAACATCTTCTTAAGCTTTAGTTTGTGTTTTAATTATCCCTTTTAGCTGTAGGTTGGGGTTTAACAACCATTTAGAATGGCTTCAACATACAATCCAAATATGGCTCAACTGGTAAACAAGATGGTCCTTCAGAGAAGAGATTTGAGTTCAAATCCCCTTAGGGATGGAATTTAGGAGAAAAATCATGTAGACACATTAACTATGGGATAGCCTTATGATTGCAATTCACACTACTTGGCATGGCACGAGGGTGATTTTCCACCACGTGTCTGGTACCTCAGTTTACTATACTAGAGTGGGTCCAATATGGCCGTTCTCGAGAGGGATACTGATATCAAAAAAATAATATTGTCTTCAAAACTTCTTTTAGATCCATTTAGCAGATGAATTGTAAGTAAAAGGACTATGGTAGGCTACCTATGATTTTGTTTGAAGAAATTTAAAAAAAAGTACCCCCTTCGGTATCATATTATATATCCATTTTTAGTGATCGATATTCAACTCAAGTTAAGTTTTGTAGAGACAACAACATAGGTGCTCACCTCTTCCACAGTGCCACATGAATTATAAAGTTTGTCCAAAATCTCAGCTATGCATAATAATTGTTCATGTTTTTGGCACTTATGCCCCTTAAGATCTTTCACGACTAGCTTGTATCTCACAATTGTAAGTCTAACTATCTCCTTCTATAGATCCCTCTTTATATGAGATTTTTGTAGGGAGGGGCTCATTGTTTGCATCTCTGTGCCAAAAGGATGAATGGAGACTCCTAGATATGAAGGTTTTTAAGGTTAAAAAAAAAGAGGTTTCTAGGCACAAGGTGTCACACATTATTTTTATTGCAATATATCATGATCCTACTAGTCTTTCCACTTGTTCTCAAAGTTATAAAGAGGAGTCCATTTCAAAAAACGGTTTTCCTCTCTAAGGTTGTGGATAAGTTGACCTTACATGACCAATCGTTAATTAGTAGTTCCTCTTCTCAGAGTTTGCCTGACATATATTTAACAAGATGACAAACAAATTTACGATATAAAATTAAAAACATGTAAGATATAGATAATTATCATACATTACTATATGATAATTACATAAATTGTTAAGGTAACACATATTGTTGTAGGATAATTGCACGATACTTTATCAACTTCAAACAATATATCAATAAAGCCATTTGGTATTATGGAAAAGTGCATATTCTTCTTACAATATAACATAGTTTACTACACAACCCATAGTTGTGAACAATCACATACCACAATATTAGAATACATACCACAATATTAGAATCACACATCAACATAGAAAATAGAAGAAAACTCAAGTCTTTCTTTTTGAAGGCATATCACACAACATAAAATCCATATCATAGGAGTTAAGGATCATCATATAATAACCTTGAAGCTTCAAACAATATTCTAAGATAACCACACAACTTACTTGTAGAATCTCACAACATTATATAACTATCGTAGAAGTTTTAAATAATAACCCTCAATATCTTTGTTTACTCATACAATAATAAATCCAAATTCTTCAAAAGTGAGGGTCAAATGATATACTATTAAATCACATGGTACAAGAAGAGAAAGTGATTTTATCATTAGAATAATCAATCAAACTTTGATTTAGTCTCCACAATCTGACATTCCTGCCTTGTGCTTTAGAGACCACATTTATGTCTTACTCTTAAATCCACAAGTATGTGGCCATTCATGATACCCACACAATTAAAGTGTTGTATCAAGTCAATGTAGTCCTCATAGTACACTAAATCATTATACATGCTTGTACCTCACATTGGGGAAAATATACCCAAAGAGAAAGACAAGAAAAATTTATGTTCATTCTCTCTTTGAATATGGTGTCATTCCATGGTGTATCTTATCAAACTTCTCATGAACATCTTGCAAGCAAGATTCTTTCATACCCGCAAATATTTTTTCATTAATTAATCCACTAGTATGTTTTGCAGAAGATACCTTTATATATCCAGATGAGAAAGAAAGGATAATTTGGATATCATGAAGTGAATGAAACACTTGATTTCTTTGAAAGTAGAAGGACATGTTGAACGAAGAGAAGCACTTGATCATTGTTGCATTAGGTTGGCATGTTTGAAGGGATGCAATGAAAGTCATGAAGAGAAGAGAAAGGGGTTGCTTTCATCATAACCAATTCTTTCTTTGTTAGGATGTTTGATTCTTTTGTGAAAATCTCTAGCTACACCTTGACTAAATGTGGGTATCATGGGATTCAAAAATCTTGTTCTCATGTTCAATTGTTGGCATGGTTAGTTTTTCATATGTGTTGATCATTTTTACCTCTAGTTTCTTCTTTATAAATACTTTCTCTTTTCTCCGGCAATCATCATGAAGGAAGTGAGGAGGGAAAAATAACTTCTTTGTTGTATGAGATCGTGATGTTGGAGCACATGGGATGAGGTAATGATAAATCACAAGAGTTGTAAAAGATTGAGTACTTATTTCATACTTATTATTGGTGTTAATTGTGATGAAGTTTGAGATGCATTAACAAATGTGCCAATGATCATATGTGGTTTGTTACTCTATCAAAGACAAAATGTACTGTGAGAGAAAAATTGTAGTAGGAATGGATATAGTGTGTGAATGTGTCATATATATTTGTGAAATACATCATGATCTAAGGCCTCAGATAAAATGATCTTGAGAGGAATAATTGAAATACCCATATAAAAGAGGCACACTTCCTTTTTACCCAGTCCATTGATAGGTATTGTAGTGTTGGTCAATGGACCGCTCATAATTCCTAAAAATGTATTAGATTCTTGGGTTTTTGACCCTAGTTTACAACGGGGAAATGTTGGAAATGAAATTGGGGGGGAGTTGAACTTGTGGAGAAAGTGGGGTACTTGATGTGAATCAAAGATGATGGAAATTTAAACATGAAAATGACTACAATGAAGATTCAATTTGGTATAAAAAGATAAAGATGAAGAGCACAATGAGAAGATAAAAAATGTGGGGGAAGTAATCCCATACTATTATAACATTTTGAACAAAAATGAAGGGAATGAAGTAGTTGCATGTATGGTGATTGGGTATATATTTCACACATTACAAGAGAAAAAAATGAGTGTGAATGGGGACATAATGATATGTATGGGATGAAATTTCAAATGGGGAAGAGAAATAAGAAGATAATATGCACATGTTGTGAAGGATATGATGATGGATTGCACGACCAATCTTAACGTCTCCTCCAAGACGTTTTCTTGATGAATGGGCTTTGTGAGCCTACACACATTCCAAGAGGTGTGATACCTATCCCTCGACCTCGAGCTGATGCACTAGAAACCCACTAGAATAAGTGTTGTCATAACTACTATCTAGTGAGTGAAATGATTACATGAGGTGCTTGCTTTGCTAGCGAATGCCTCCCTATTTCTACTATTTTCCCCATGTTTGGGAGTATGGGTGAATGGATTCTTAATAGATGTTGAGGAAGAGTTGTCATAACTTCCCCCAATCTCTCTACTCAAGAGGGGAATAAATGTTGACATGATCTACAAGTGGGTCTTGATTTTTAGTAGGAACAACCTATGGGTCTATCTGTCAAACAACTGAAGGGTTAGGCAATGATTTAAATTTTGAGTGATTTCACATAATAAGACATGTATATCAAGATCTCATAAAGGCACCTAACAGTTCAAAAGTCTTTCTACAGCTAAAGAATAAGCACATTCTTGGGCCATCATCAAAACATAGATAGGGTCAGTGATGAAACGAATAATAAAAATTGATGACACTATGGTTTTGTACGTATTACAATGATGTAGTAGGGGTTGTATCCCCTTGTATCATCGGTCTTTCCAGGATGTGGGATAGTGGAGTGGTTTCAAGCCAATAATCCACTAACTCCCGTCTTTTTGCACATCCATATGCAAAAAGGCGAACCCTTTCTCTTATGGAAGAGCAAGTTATTTATCGAGAACAATGTTCATTTTATAGGATGACACAATATAGAAAAACAATGCTCATAATAAACATAAAAATGTGCACAAATAAAAATTATCCATGAATAATCAAGAAAAACTAATATTTTTATTTTCTTAGCTAGAATGATCATAGATCAAAATGATAAATGAGACCATATGGTAAGGAATCAATGTAAACATATACCCTAGGAAACATACATGTTAAATTCCCTAAGCCAAATTGACCTAGTGATTCATCTATAATTTGTTGTGGGAGTGACTTAATTTGTATGAGTTGGCGATGGCAATTGCCCAACAACACTTTTATCACAATAAAAGGGCCAATGGCATTCCTTGTTACATTGACAAATGACTAACAAACAACTTATTAACATCCATACTATGGATCGACTATTCTATTACATGGAGGACAATATGCTAAAATCATTTAAGTCTGATAGAGACGATATAAAGAGGTGGCTCAGTATGATCATCCCATATCTGGTCACTAGCTATTGGATGAAATAAAGACAACGATGCTAAATTTTGTCTTCAGAAAACCTAGTTCATATTACTAGAAGTTAGCAATTTTCACAACATATGTTTCCCTCTATATGTGGTTGTGTGATCTTATGATGGACCACTTGTTTCATACACATATGTCATATAATGCAAGTAGATATATTTACATGGATATGGTGTAGTGTTACTCATTATATGAATATATTGAATTCTCTTGTCTTGTAATTCTTGTTGCTTTCTTATAGTCCAGAGTCTCTCTCGGCAAGGAATCAGGTAGCTAGGATGATGGAGTTCATCTCCTTGCGCATACGAGGCTGTAACCATACTTTTTTTAGCTTTCTAGTAACCATACTTGTCCTACATAGAATCACACTATCCTCAATTTAGATTGTGCTCTATTTTTCCCATAAGATAAACGATCACTATGAAAAACCACTAGAGGGGGGGGGTGAATAGGGTTTTATGGAGATTTTAAAAAAATTCAACCAAAACAACCAACCACAAAAATATTGTACAAGGGGACAAGGATTTAGAGTGGTTCCAACCTTAGAAAATACTAAGGCAGTCAATCCACTACCTGGTTGCTTACCCAACCGAGATTTTGAAAGTATTTATATTTTATTACCTCGCAAGGATGTTACATAAAATTACAAATACTTTCACCAAACCCTTTGGACAACCTTCACCTAGAAGTAGTCTCACCAACCTCAAAGCAGCCTTCCTTGAAGTAACCTTAAGCTCCCCCTTGAAATAGCCTTCCTCTTGAAGTAGCTTCCCGTTGAGACAACCTTCTTGAAGTAGTCCAAAGTCCACCTTCTCCACCGAGAAGACCCTTCTCCACCTGAGAAGATAAACCCTCTCCAATCCGTAGCCTCCAACCCTAGGAGTAGCAAGGAGAGTACAAACAATAAGAAAGAACAAGAAGGAAAATGGAAATTACAATTACCGTTGAAGCACAAGGCATGATTTCCTATATCAAGCGTTTTGATCTCCTAACCAATGTATATGAAAGTGTAAGTTCTGTGGGTAGGAGATGCTTGCCTATAGGACATGAAATTAGACCAATGGAAATGAGTAGAAAATGTTGGAGTTGCTCAATTGCTCACAAGAAAGATTGCCAATTGCAAGTAATATGCTCAAGTGTTGCACAAGTGTGTATTTGGTGTCCTAAGGCTTGTCCTATTTATAGGAATGGCCTATGAATGCTTAAGGACGTTATAGACATTTCTAGGGGGTTCTAAGTGATCAACTAGCCGTTAGGTATCCACTAATTGCTTTTGCAATGACTAGTTTATTAACTGTAAAAAGTGCAGACAGAGTTCTTCTCGGTCGAGGAATTGTCAACCGAGGTGTCTCTCGGTCGAGGAGTTTGTCGACCGAGGGATGGTCTGGAGCAAATGTATGTAACGTTTGATTCCAACTCCCAACCACCTTGTCTGCTGGGTCTAATGGCTATTTGGTCCGATTCTTGGTCAAGGAGTTTGTCGACCGAGAGTGTCTCAGTCGAGAAGTTTGTCAACCGAGAATGACCTTGTTTCAATGTTTTGAAATATGTACTAAGTGTGTGTATGAGTGTGCAGATGTGACACTATTATAGGGGATGACCTATCGAAGTGTTTTGAATGGCTAGGGAAGATCTAATGCTTGATTTACATGATGTCTAAGTACTTGTACATTATATATCTTGTACAAGTTTTTACATTTGATTACAATCATGAAATTAAAACATTTTGAGCGTATAGATCTCCCAAGTTGTGTCATCCACCTAGTTCCTACAACACTCAAGTAGCACGTTAGATCCCCAAGAATGAAATGTTTGTCATCATCAAAACAAAGGGATTATAATAATGTCCAATTTAGCCAACAATCTCCCCCTTTTTGAAGATGACAAACATTTCCAAAATATAAAATAAGGAAATATAAATCATATGAGTTTCATACCTGAAGTTTACCTTTTGTAGCCATTTTCTTGTTTGCAAGTGTGTGCTGGCCGAGACATTATGAAACTCATTTTATTTTATGTTTTTTATTTTATATTATTTCTCCCACTTTGTCATTTCAAAAAGATAACCAAGATAATCATTAAATCTTAATTTTACCATTTCCCTTAATTGTATTGCTATGCTCCCCCTCAAAGAGATATTCAATTTTAAAAGAAAGGGATTAATATGAATGCAAACTACACATTGTCAAATTTAGTCACAATTTATTTCTCAATCATTTGCAAAGAATGAGATCCTTTTAGGTTCATTGCATATATTACTCCCCCTGATTGTTATGCTCCCCTATAATATTCTTATTTTAACAAGGATATATCCAATTGAAGCCATAGGAAACACTTTTATTCATAACAACTCAGTTCTCATACAACTCATAAGATGACCCATAAATCATAACATACTAGCTTATAACAAAAAGATAGCCATTACAAACATTACATAGATAGCCATAAATCTCATGATCTCACTAAAAATACCGAAGAATTACATCAATTTCTGAGTCTTTCCCAAGAAAGGGGTCAACTCCATAGTATTTGACCAGTGTCTTCCACTCCAAGGCACCTATTTTGGTCAAAGCATAAGCCTCCAAGAAGGTGGGAACACAATTGAATCGAAAGTGGGCAGAAATATCTTGGAGTTGGATTGGAGAAAATTGAGTATGAGTGAGGTCATGAGATGGTGGAGGTGGAATTTGATAGTAATTGTAGGATGTATTGTAGGGGTTTAGCATGCCAGGATTAAGTGAATGAGGATATTCATCAGGTTGTTCAGGAGAAAGGGCTTGCATCCTTTGATTTAAAAAAGACATGGCATGATGATTGTAATCCAATTGCCTACTTAGGTGATATTGAGAACCAACAATATATGTCAAAGTATTTGTGATAGGATCATGAGGTAGGCTAGTAGGAGGAGGTGGTGGAGGTATGTCTTGGGTGGATGGCTCCCCTTACGTCCTAGCCCTCTTGTGTCTAAAATCGATCCCCATCTTCTCTACTGTATTTCTAGTTATCTTTTAGGGTTTCCTATCCCATTTGTAACCTAGGTCCTCAATACTCTTCTTAAGAAAATGTTGAGTAATTTGGCAAACAAAATCGGCATAAGGTGGATTGCCAAAGAATTCAACCATGTTCTTAAGAATGAGATGAATAAAATTGATGGGTATACTTTTTAGGATGTCATAAATAAGATACATGTGAAAAGTGGGTACTTCATATTTATTTGCCCTAGGGTAGATATTTGTGGCACCAATTAGGTTTACTATCCTAGCTTTGGGTTTTAAATTGATGGCATAATATGTACCCCTGTCTTCATGGAAATTGGTATTTGATAGAAAAATGGCTTTCTTAGTGTCACTTAAACTAGTGGTGGTGTCATCTTGAGAAAGCTTATTTAGTGGATTGTCGGTGGTGAGATCAATAAACTGTATATAGTCTTCTACATCTATGTTAAGCATGTTAAGAATGTCCTCCTCGGAAAAATAAAATCCATACCCACTAACCATAGAAGAGAAAGAATGATCATGGTCAGGATGTGTGGTTAGGTTGGCATAGAATTCATTGACTACTTGGGAGGAGTAGGAATGGAAGGAAGGATTTAGAAATTTAGAAAGGTGTTGCACCTCAAAGAGTTCCTCAAGATCAACAATGTTGTTGAAGTCCATGACGTCGACTGGCCGTCGTGGAAGAGGGGTCCTTGAGGATAGCCTGAGGTAGTGATCGCCGACAGCTACGTCGTTGAATGGAATGTCGTTGATGATCGTCAGCGCCCGAGAGACCGTCCTTCCCTTCCTAGCCGCGACCTACTTCTTTCCATGCGATGATTAGGAAGCCATCTTGATGATTTGAAGTGGAGAAGAAGCAAGGCAACATTTGGGTGGAGAGGAGCTAATAATTCGCACAAAAATGCACTAGAGAGGAGCTAGAGAAGTGAAAATGTGAATTTGTGAAGAATGGGGTCGTTTTGGGCTCTATTTATAGCAAAACAGAACTCATCTCGGTCGATAATTCGTCGACTGACAACCGCAACGGTCGTTTCTACAGACGCTCCTCTCAGTCGTCCAACAGTCGATCGAGAATTTAAAAATTAGCCATTTTTTAAAAAATTTAAATTAGTATTGTAATCGGAAGATTGCCTTTTAATTCACGCAAATAGGGGGTTCACAAAGTTTGTCTCGGTCAGAAATTTTATCGACCGGTGTAGACTCGATCAAACATTTTGTCGACCGGGGATATGTCTGGGTTCGAATGTGCAACATCTACTTGGTGAGTGTAGGTCGAGAAATATAACCATCCGACATGTCTTCGGTAGACGAATTTGTCGACCGAGTATGTCACTGTCGAGATTTTTGCTGACCGACAAAATTGCTATGATTGAACATTGTGGATGAAATTTTGAGCTAGTTTTTAATGCAAGTGAGAGACTATATTTTTAGAGATGTAGAGCACATATATATATCTTCTAGGGGAGTAATAATTTAATCATTTTCTAAGGTATTGATCAAGATAATTCAATAAACCTAAGGTCATAGCTAGTTTTTAAGATTTGATTTTGACCTTTTATTAGAGCTTTTGCACTAAAATCAAGTTTTTCAATATGATGAACACATTTTGAATCAAGATACTAAGATTAATGCAATAAAATGATTTACAAATAAGCATATTGTCAAGCTTATTTTAGGTTGACCTTGACTTCGACCATAGAGCCCCTTGGTCAAACTTGATTTCAACCAAGAGGCAATTTCTGCAGATTTCCAATTTGAATACTCATATGTGAAGTATAATGTCTGCAGGTAACTTGATTAAATAAATATCAATTTGAAGCACTTTGAGTGATACCTATTATGAAGACGTTTTAAAAACTTAATATAGGCATCACAATGAAGTCTTTTTCCTTGATTTTCCTATACTGTATGTTTTACATTCATTTTGAATGATGTCTCCTAAGCTTTGCTATGGGTACATAAATATCAATTCCCATTTCTTCTTGTACCCTTATTTTCAGATTAATCATAAGATTCTTTAGAAACATATATCCTTGAAAGCAAGATTAATATCTTAAAGTCAAGATTTTTCTTTTGATTTCTTAGAACAAACAAATAGATAAAACATTAATATTCTTATTCTAAGAACTGTTTGGCTTGTCATAGCATCATCATTCATTTATTACAAGCCATTTACACAATAATCATTATCTATTATGTCAAGATGCATTTATGCCATAGAGTTTTACTGTTATGCAAAATGGCACTTTCAATGATAGCATCATCTATATTTGTAATGTGTTGAATCATAATGATCATCCATTTATGGTTTGTATATATAGATCAAAGATTATTTTAGACAAACCAAGTAAAAATGAAACACAATGATCATGGTACAATGATTATGATAGAACAGTAGAAGCATATCCACAATACAATGATCAAGATACAAGCATATGATTTCATGAAATACAATGATCATGATCATTTAAACTAAATTTCAATACACATGGTTCCTATATAGATAGACCAGGGAATACTTAGGATAAACCATGTGAATGGTAGAATAGTAAAATCAATATGGTTCATAATTTTTCAGTTTCAAGCTAAACCATGTAGAAGAAGAACCAAAATATGCATATTTATGATTTTCTTGATTAAACATGGTTCAAGGATTTTCAAATTTAAGACAAACCATGTAAATGAACAAGATTAATAAACTTTTTCAATCAATGAAGAAAGTATGTTCAATAGCATTTTGTAATATTTTTAAGGATTTTATATTCATAAAGTTATACCTTCATTCAACAATTCATGATGCAAAAGATCAATATGTCTTGATTAAAAAATGGTCTCCAAGAATTGTGATTCTCAATAAATCAATTCTTATTATTATTGAATTGATAGCAAATTTAAAACAGTGTAAACAGGTTCTCCAGACCCTTGATCGGTCGAACTCTTCCTCAACCGAGTTCATTTCGGTCGAGATTATTTTCGACCGAGAAGATTGCTGTATCTTTAGTTTTATCAGTCAAAATTTGGTCGATCACTGTTCGATCAGATACCCATTTGGTCGAAGTTTTGTTCAACCAATAAATTTATTGTTTAGCCAGTTATTTCAGGTTTCTACAGGTCAGAAGCAGAAACTGGTTTGGTCGACGATTTCTCGACCGAATTGTGTCTCGGTCGAGCTCTTTGTCGACCAAGATTGTTTCCGTTGTAATTTTCTGCAGGTAAATTATAAGGCATTCTTAATATTAAAATATGCAAATAAAATCTCAATTTAGTTGAGATAAAGAATTTGATTATCATGATTACATTTCAGGTCAAATTTCAACTAATCGGATTCTAATCTTTAGGTTTTAGGAACTCAAACAATTTATTAAAGATGTGTTTCTGCATGTTTATTAAAAATGTGTATTTTCACATGAGAAATTTTAATTACTTGAATCAATTTGTTATCTATTTATATCAAGTTGAGATAGACATAAAGATATACAACTTAGAGTCTTTGGTCATATCTCAACTTAATTTAATTTGTTTAGTTTGGGGGTTTTAGAACCCATACCATCTCAATATCCTTTTTCTTGTAAGGACATGAGAAGGAATAATGTCCAAGATGCAAACAATAATGGCAACATATAGAATCAATCTCATGTCTCTTTCTATGAGTTTGTTCTAGGTTGTTCTTGGGTACATATGTATATTTGCCTCTAGGTACATACATAGATTGACTCTTTGGCACTTGTGTCCTTCCCCAACTAGGTTTTTGATAAGATTTTCCTTTAGGCTTGTAACCTAGTCCTCTCCTTCCAATTTGAAGGTAAGAATTATTTAAGATTTTATCAAGAATACCATTGTTACTTAAGCTACAAACTTCTTGTTGTAACTTACCAATCTCATCCATTCTCTTCTTGATATCTAGCTTTGCTTGATCTAGATTAGATGATAAAGAATCTCTTTCATTCACGATAGTATCATAATCTATATGTGTACACAAAATAGGTTGTTTTTGAAGATCATTTACATAAGTTTGCAAGTTTATCTTTTCTAGGGAGAGAAGATTGCAATTTGCTTCTACTGATTTCAGCTTAATATCATGATCTTCAATAGCCTTTTTGAGATCTTCATTTTTAGATGTGAGAGCAAGAAGTTTAGCATGTAACTCATCATTTACTTTATTTGATTTCTTTAATTTCTTCTTGCACTCAATATATTTTTCATGTGTTTCTTGAAGACTAGCAATTAACTCTTCTTTAGGTAAATCAAAAAGACTTACCTCTTCTTCTTGACTTATTGTAGCAATAAGGCATTCTTTATGCACATCTTCCTTCTTTGACTTCCATGGACAGCTAGGTATTGTGTGTCTTGTTCCTAAACACCAATTACAGCTTGTGGATGATTGATCCAAGCTTCTCCTTTGCTTGCGGTTGTAGGCAGCACCGCCCTTCATTCTTCAAGACTCAATTAGAGCTCCTTGAAGCCTTTTCTGATAACAATTGAAAAACCACTAGAGGGGGATGAATAGGGTTTTATGGAGATTTTAAAAATAATTCAACCAAAACAAGCAACCACAAAAATATTGGACAAGGGGACAAGGATTTAGAGTGGTTCCAACCTTAGCAAATACTAAGGCAATCAATCCACTACATGGTTTCTTACCCAACCGGGATTTTGAAAGTATTTAAATTTTATTACCTCGCAAGGATGTTACATAAAATTACAAATACTTTCACCAAACCCTTTGGACAACCTTCACCTAGAAGTAGTCTCACCAACCTTGAAGCAGCCTTCCTTGAAGTAACCTCAAGCTCCTCCTTGAAGTAGCCTTCCTCTTGAAGTAGCTTCCCGTTGAGATAGCCTTCTTGAAGTAGTACAAAGTCCACCTTATCCACTGAGAAGACCCTTCTCCACCTGAGAAGATAAACCCTCTCCAATCCACAACCACCAACCCTAGGAGTAGCAAGGAGAGTACAAACAATAAGAAAGAACAAGAAGGAAAATGGAAATTACAATTACCGTTCTAGCACAAGGCTTGGTTTCCTATATCAATCATTTTGATCTCCTAACCAATGTATATGAAAGTGTAAGTGATGTGGGTAGGAGATGTTAGCCAATAGGACACGAAATTAGAGCAATGGAAATGAGTAGCAAATGTTGGAGTTGCTCAATTGCTCACAAGAAAGATCGCCAATTGCAAGTAATATGCTCAAGTGTTGTACAAGTGTGTATTTGGTGTCCTAAGGCTTGTACTATTTATAGGAATGACCTATGAATGCTTAAGGACGTTCTAGACACTTTCTAGGGGGTTCTATGTGCTGAACTAGTTGTTAGGTATCCACTAATTGCTTTTGCAACGCCTAGTTTATTAACTGTAAAAAAGTGCAGATAGAGTTCTTCTCGGTCGAGGAATTGTCGACCGAGGTGTCTCTCGGTCGAGGAGTTTTTCGACCGAGGGATGATCTAGAGCAAATGTATGTAACGTTCAATTCCAACTCCCAACTACCTTGTCTGCTGGTTCTAACAGATATTTGGGTCAATTCTCGGTCGAGGAGTTTGTCGACTGAGAGTGTCTCGGTCGAGAAGTTTGTCGATCGAGAATGACCCTATTTCAATGTTTTGCAATATGTACTAAGTGTGTGTATGAGTGTGCATATGTGACACTATTATAGGGGATGACCTATCTAAGTGTTGTGAATGGCTAGGGAAGATCTAACACTTGATTTACATGATGTCTAAGTACTTGTACATTATATATCTTGTATAAGTTTTTACATTTGATTACAATCATGAAATTAAAACATTTTGAGCATATAGATCATCCAAGTTGTGTCATCCACCTAGTTCCTGCAACACTCAAGTAACACGTTAGATCCACAAGAATGAAATGTTTGTCATCATCAAAACAAATGGATTATAATAATGTCCAATTTAGCCAACACACGATGGCGCACAAGGATATTGATTCCAACTTTTTTTGAGGTTGTTGCTTAGTACTTCAGTTTAATGACAAACGATATTATATGTGTTGCACCCCCAACCCTTTCTTTGTGTTCGTCATGACGATGATAGGTGCCTCCAAATTTGTTATGTCGAACTTGTTGTGTTGCGTTTCAGAAAATACTTGTCATTCATTTAAAAACTAATGAGGTGAGTACGACAAAGATTACGTTGGGACAACAAACTTGGAACAACAGATTTGAGCCTAAATAAAGCATTATGATTCTTTTTCACCAATAAACAAAACCTGGAAGCATTAATGAACTTATAAACCTCTTTATCAAAAATAAAGACCTTGTGCTCGTATTTGGTTTCACTTTCATTTGTGGATGGCTTACTTAAAGCTACGCCCCCACCGACACACTCAAGTTTCTGCTCTGTTGCAAATGGATGTTCAAACCTATTGTCATTAACTTGTGATCAGTAGCAAACCAAAACTGAAAGTATCCATGATGTCTCTCTTAGAGTGGTTGGCCACTGAGTACTGATAAATGTCTCAGACACTTGTAAAGAAGTGAAGAGAGCTTGTATTAATACCAAGTCATTTAAGTAGGCCTGAGTTCACAGGATACATTGTGTACATGAAGAGTTTACATTAGGAAGCAGCTAAAGTTAAGCAGTCGAGAAACAAGCATATAAAGCTTGATTTGTTTCAAAGTGTGCTTTGGCCATATCTTGGTCTATCTTAGCCATATCTTGATAGGCACCCGCAAGATGGGACTGAGGGAATTGCATGCCCATCTTGAGAAGCAGATGCCGGAAGGAAGACTTGTGGAGGGCCTTGGTGAACAAATCAGCCAATAGGTCTCGAGAGGTGATATGCTTGGTGACGATGTGCCCAAGAAGGACCTTCTTGTGGATGAAGTGGTAATCTAGTTCAATGTGTATGGTACGAGCATGAAGAATCAGATTTGTTGAGGAACAAAGCGATGAGATTGTCGTAGTAGTGTAGCAGGTTATGCATGGGAGATCCATAGTTCCTTAAGTAGTTGAGAGAACCAAGTGAGTTCGGAAGCCATGAGAGATAAGGATTTATATTTAGCTTTAGTGCTGGACTTGGAGACCGTTTTCAACTTCTTTGAGGACCAGGAGAAATAGGTGCACCCAAGGAAGATGCATTAGCCATTGCTACTATGTTGAGTGAGGGGGGCAACCGAACCAGTCGGTATCACATAAACTAGTGACCAATAGGGTGGAATCACTATAAATTTGTACACCCATGGAGATGGATATTTTAAAATATCAAAGAATGCATTTAACTAGGCTCATCAGACGTAGCTGGACAGTAAAGGAACTGGCTTGTAACATTGACTTTGTAGGTTAGATTAGGTCTGGTAACTGTGAGGTACTGTAATGACTCGACAATGCATCGACAAGTATTGATGTGTGAGAGAGGAGTGTCTGGGTCTTCAAGAGTTTCTCATAGGAAAGAAGTACAAACTGGGGCTGAAACCAACTTGCAATGTAGCATGTTTTCTCATTCAAGGATATCGATAGCATGCTCAGTCTAGTGAAGCAACATTCCTTGTTGACTGTGTTCTACATGGATGCCCAAAGAAAGTAATGGATTGAGCCTAGGTTGCTGACAGAAAACTCGGTCTCAAGCTGAAATATGATGTTGTATACAACTGTCGGGGAGTTTCCTGTAATGAGAATGTCATATATGTATAATAGAAGATAGATTGTGGTGTCCTGTGTGGATAGTACAAAGAGACAAGAGTTGATGGTGCATGAAATAATACCCATTTCTGTGAGAAATAGATGTATGCAAGTATACCAAGCCCGAGGGGCCTGCTTCAGACCATAGAGCGCTTTGTGAAGCTGAAATATATGAGATGGTTTGGAGGGATCAGTGAAACTGACCGGTTTTTAAATATGTACAGTTGTATCAAGAACGCCGGTGTGAAAAACATTGCATACATCGAGTTGAAGAACATCCCATTTTTGTGAGGCAACAATAGTTAGGATAGTTTTGATGGTCAGTGACTTCACAACTAGACTGAATGTTTCCGTGAAGTCAATACCTTGTTCTTGAAGGAACCCTTCAGAAACAAGTCTAGCTTTTAGTCTGTCGATGGTGCCATTGTAGTTGAGTTTGGTTTTGAAAACCCATTTGCAGCCAATGACATGCATGTCGGGGGGTCTGTTCAACAAGGGTCTATGTGTGGTTGTCATGGAGGGCGTTTAGTTCATCGGTCATGGCTTGTCTCAACTCCCTATGTTGGAGAGCTTGTTTGCCAATTTTGGGAACTTGAGGGAGAGAGAGAGTGTAAAGAGCATACTTCAGGTTTTGTTTGTGGACACCGGCCTTGCTGCAGGTAAGCATAGGATGTTCAACAGGTGAAGTGGGAGGGGTGCATCAAGAAGGTCTTCAGGTGGTGAATTGGTTTGAAAAGAGTGGTAGGGTTGTTCAGGTGTTTTGGGAAGGTGTTCAGGTGGTGAATTAGTTTGTTTAGGTGGTTGAGGAGGGTCTATGAGAGGTGAAGGGGTTGAGGAAGGGGTGGTGGTATTAGTGGTTGTATGGTTGATATATGTTGAAGAGACTAAGTGTTCATAGATATCTAGAATGCCAGGAAAAGATGAGGTAGGGTAGAGTGGGTAGAGAGGGAGAGGATTTGGTAATGCCAGTGAAGGTGGAATAGGATAGTTGTCTTGTTACTAGATTATTCTGAGAAAAGAGAAAGGTATTTTCATCGAAGACAACATGTTTGGAGATGTAAAATCATTTTGTGGGAACATGGATGCATTTATATCCTTTATGTTGAGCACTAACCCCATGAAAACACAAGGAAGGGACTGAGGGTCTAATTTTTCAATGGTGTAATCCTTGAGTTAGGGATAAAAATGACAACCAAAGGTTCTAAGGTGGGAAAAAGAAGGTGTTCTGCCAAAATTGAACTTCGTACAGTGCCTTCATCTTTAGTAAAGGAGTTGGGAGCCGATTTATGAGGTAGACTGTTGTAGAGAAGGCCTCAGTCCAATATTGTTTAGGAGTTTGTGCTTCAAACATCATGGCAACTCCTAATTCTATAATGTGCCAATTCTTGCATTCAACAATGCCATTCTAAGATGGGTGATGTGGGTAAGAAATGCAATGTAAAATTCTAGAGTTAGAAAAGAAATTCTGCAGAGTAAGATTGATAAAAAAATATCTGACACTATCACTTTGAAATTTCTTAGTCTTCATGTTGAACTATGTAGACACCATGTGCAGAAAGAGATAAATATAGAACCGAATTCACTCTTGTGTTTCATGGGAAAAATCCAACTAAACTGTGAGAAATCATCAGTATGCATTACATAATATAGAATATTTTGATGTGATGGTACTGGAGCCTTCCCCCAAACACCACAATGTAGAATTTTAAAAGGAGTTTCAGACGTGGAGTGTTAGTGATGAACATAAAGCTTCCTACTCTTACTGAGTTCACAAATTTTACAAATATTATCAAAGTGATAAGTGCTAGAAATTAGATAGTTATTTTGTAAGTAATGAAGAATGCTCTTGTTTGGATGACCCATCCTTCTATGCCAGATATCCCTGTTAGCTTTAACGAAGCGACTTGAGAAGAGATTTGTTGGAGTAGAAGCTGGGAGAGAGTACACACAATTTCTACATTTCCCTCGAGCTAGTACTTAGTCTGTCTTGATGTCCTTAATAATAACATCATCAATGAATATAACATAACATTGAAACATTGTTGTCAATTTTAAGAAAGAGAAAAGATTTCATTTAATTTTAAGAACAATAAGAACATCATGAAGAGGAATCTAAGTTAGATTGTCCAGCAGTGTGTCACCGATGTGTGATATGGGTAAGAAGTTACCATTCCCAACTATTATTGAGTTTGAGCCTCTATATATATGAATGTTGTGGAGGATACATGTGGTTTGTGCAATGTGACCTGTTGCACAGAGTTGATATGCCATTTTGAAGGATCAATTTCATTGAGATGAAGAGAAGCCATAGAAGGGCTTGTGTCGTCCATCAGAGTTTGAGGTACATTAGAGGTTTGAAGTTATTCTCAAACTTGTGCCAATATTTTATAGCAATGTGACCTCACATTCTGTGAATCTGACAGAGAGGAAGAGTTTTGTCATACTGATTGTTGTTGAAGTGTGTTGAGGTACTAAGTCCACGTCCTTGTGGATTGAACTGCGCAGAGTTGTTCCCTGGTTCACTTTCAAGTATGCCTTCGAAGTAATTGTTCTTTTGATGTCGGGATCTTCCTCTTCCTCAGATATGTGACCTTCCTCTATTGACAATGTGGGACTGGTTGTAGAACTGTTGGACAATTTTAGGTGATTCAGTTGTATAGTGAGGACTTGTGGGTGTAGAAAATAGCTGGGACAGATGGATGTGAGCATCTAGATTTTCATCTCTCAAAATCTTGTAGTAACAAAATCAAATCGGTAAGAGATGGGATTGGTGGCTTCAACATTGAGACAACAAAGCCTTCATAGTTGTTGTTGCCAAGTCCATTCAGAAGGGTAAAGACCTTCTCTTAATCACTCACGTTGTAACCAATGGCATTAAGTTGGTCACATAAATTTTTGAACTTTCGTATGTAGTCTCTTAGATAGTTTGAACCTTTGGTGAAGGATCTCAGTTAAGATTTGAGTTTGAACTCATAGGACTGGGAAGATTCAGAAAATTTCTTGGTGGTGGTAGACCATACCTAATGCAAAGTAGTGCAACCTATTATATTGCCCATTATCTCTTCAGTTAGAGAGATTGAAATCCATCCCTTGAGTGAGCGATCTGTCGGAGTCCAAGATTTGTGTCTGGGGTTTGCATCTGGAAGGCCACGACATTCGGAATGACCACATGTGGAGGTGCTTCAGAGCTGTCCAAGAAGTCTTCAAGATAGCAAGATTTAGCAATGTTTTTAACTTGGGATTCCCAGAGAAGAAAGTTACTCAAGTTAATTTTTATGGAGAGAATGTTGGTGATGCTCAACCCAACTGGATAGGGATAGATGGAGGTGGTGTTTGTCAAGCATTAGTGGCAATTGATAGGGTTCTTGAGCTGGTCAGAGCAAGGGATAGGGAAGAGTGAAGGGAGGAGGAGGAGGTGGGAGGCAAAGAGTTTGAAAAGGGTGGTGTCAGTTAAGGATATTACTACTCTGATACCATGTTAGAGTGGTTGGGCAGTGAGTACTGATAAATATCTCTCACACTTCAACAGAAGTGAAGAGAGCTTGTATTAGTATTACATCATTTAAGTAGACCTAAGTTCAGAGGATGCATTGGGTACACAAAGAGTTCACAATAGGAAGCATCTAAAGTTAAGCGGTCAAGAAAAAGGCATGTAGAGATGGATTTGTGTTAGAGTCTGCTTTGGCCATATCTTGGTCTATCTTAGCTGTATCTTGACAGTCTCAAGTGCTGATGTCAATATAGAGTAATCGATGAGATTAATGATGATAGGTCGGGAGCCAAACATGTTTGTCTGTGATAAGCCAAAATTACTTGGCTTGAGGCATGTCATATGTGTAACATGAAAGTAGATCCAATTTACATATAGTTTGCCTGTAGATATGAACTTTGAACCAAAAAATTATTGGAAGACGCTTATGTTTTGTACTTTAGATTTAATACCATATAGCAATTTGAATAGCCCACATACACTGAGTCATTCCAGCAAACAAACAGTGACAATTCTTGTAGATTAATTTAGTACGATTTAGAGGAACTGAAAAATTATAGAAATATGCTTATGTTTCCATACGTCAGATTCAATACCATGTACTAATTTGAACAGTCAAAATGCACTAAGCCATTCCAGTAGACCAAGAATGATGGTTTTTGTAGGTTAGTTTAGTACAATTTAGGGGAAGGTATCCTTGATCTCCCTTGTCTTCCTCCTGGCTTCAACCTCTCCACTCTACTTAGATTATTCATAGCCCTTGTATTAGGTCCATCCTCAATCATAGCAGGGGTTTTCCCGATATCTTCTCAACCACACGTGAAAATAATAGTAGATTGCTTTCTTCCATGGTCAGATGTCAATTATGAGTGTATGCGGTAGGTCTCAATTATTTTCGTGATATGCCCAGTGGTCTTATCCACCACACTACTTGTTGAGGTCATTGTGAAACATAGCCTATCATTGAAACTTGTATGAAATTTCTTGGCCATCTTGTTTTCAATCAAATTCAATGGTGGAGGCCATGGAAACCATATTGTCTTTTGGTAGACTTTAGCTCCTCCACAAGAGAACCCATGGGGTAGGGCGGGGAGGGAGTGGGGCTCAATGTGGGAGTGACTAGTAGTTCACTAAGAGTTGAAGAAGATAAATATGATACCAATGCTATCTAATATGTTTTGGTCACTAAAGGAGAAAATATGATACATTTGTCAAGAATTGGGTGTGTGGTAGCATGATTACTACCAATGGTACATAAATGTGTACCTAGTATATTGGAAGAACATACAAGGGGTGGGAAGCTGAGATGTATGCTAATGAATTATTCAAAAAGGAATATGCCTGAGTCTCACAAGTTTACCACCCTCAAAGGTCAGCTAAGTGTTCATATCATGAGATTTTTTAAATAAATGATTTTTGTTGTCAATATCTTACTTAGATAATAGAACCATTGATAATTTATTGTAAGTGATGATAGAACTCTTGGCATGTGCCATCCCATGGTCAAGAAACCACAATTTCGCCACCATATATGTTATTCTTCATGTTAGAGTATGACTTAGATCCCCTATTCAGAGCATGCTTAACATTTTGATGTACTTCCTAGCTAATACAATCACAAACTTTAATATAAGTGCTTCATAATAGTAGAAATATGAGTCTTACACATACATATGATCCATCTCATGATTTACAAGCCATATGTGGTTTTTCTTATTTCACATGTAACATATGGGTCCATATGACATGTCCAATAGAATTCTCTATGATATATGCAACACACTGATGGCAACTTTGTTGACTATACTAGTAACATTTCTACACTATGTTTTTTAGGTTGTATATGATGACATATACTATTGTTTTTCATCTTAATCTATAATCAACCTCCCTAATTTAAAGTCTCTGATACACCTTGATGATTGAATAAATTTCTCTTTATTTAATAAACACATAAGGTTTGCAATATGACCCCAATGGCAAAATTGAAAGGATACAAGATAGAACTATACATACCAAACTATGCAAACTCTTTTAAGATACTCCCTAATGATTTGGTGAACCTATGTAATCTTCATCATTATAGTAGTCAAGTGGAACAATGGATCTAGTCACATCTTTATGAGCTATCATTTTCGCCTAATTGGTAAACTTCATACATACGATTAGTGTAAATGCATCAGTACTCTATCGATGAAACATGCAAAATTCTATAATAAAATATATTATTGACATTTATAAAAAAAAAATTAAACAAGAGATAAACTTTAACAGAGATGAAATCCTTCAAGAAAATGTAATGTATTTTATATCATTTTTCCATTATATGGTTTTATAGCCATTGTTTTATCTAACACCTAAGATTGAGGATATATGTATTGAACCTTGTTCACACCTGAAGGTGAGGATCCCTTTACCTCCACACTAGATCCTTATACTACACTCCTAGGTGTGGATCTTTTTTATTCTGATGTACATCATGCCCTTTCATCACCCCTAGGTGAGGGCTTGTTCGTACTCTTACCTAACATCCTGAATAAACCAAATGGTGAGGATCTATTTGCATGTTTAATTTTTATGTTGAAGTAAAATGGATTTTTATTTACTTTATGTTCAAGGGTCTCAAAATATATTTATGGTTGGAAAAAGATAACATCTTACCATACGGTGTCACTTAGTTCAAACATGTACTATTATATACCAAGATAAGATACTACATCATATCATACAAGCAAGTGATACCATATGTAAGTCAATATGGCACACATACCTTAAAAGTTATAGTAAGAGATCTTGGTGTCAAATTATTCAGGGACAAGCTCCTGGTGCATAAATAGGTAGACATGAATCAAATACTAGTAATCAACATGTAGGGGTCACAAGGAACATATTAGCATTTTTAAGTCTCATCAATGATCTTAACTGTGGTATCTCATGCATGAATAAGATTCCGTATTTTCATTTTTTTGAGACTAAAATCATGTGCGGACATCATTTTCATTATCAACATCGAGGGATAGTGCACACCTAAATCATAATGGGCACTTAAATGTAAACCATTATCAAGGGTTCAAACTATCATCAAGAGAATCATAATACATGAAGATAATCATTAAAATGAGATTAAGAGTGGTTTACAATAGTAGAACTAGGGTTTATTCTGGACATTATCCGTGGTCATGCCATCATGATTTCAAGTTTCAAAAGTAATAATCATATTCCAAATTAGGGCTCTAGTTATTTAATCACCATGATGTGGCCACATGATAATTTAGATGATAATAAGATTGATTTATAGGGATAACATTGATATAGAAACAAAATCAGCATTTGTAACCATTTTAGATGAATCCTTGTAATTTTCTAATCAAAATTAAACTATTGGGTTGTAATTTTTGGAGTTTAGAATCATCAGAATTGACTTTTAGAAGATTCAATCAATTAATTTAGGTAGGCATGGAGAAGAAAATACCAAGATAAGAAAATAAGTGGTCATTGGGTCATCCTTGGCCCCTTAACCTTTTCCCAAGATCAAGGATTCAGGGCTTGTCTTCCAAGCTTTGACAACGCCATGCATGCATGAGGCAAAACCGAAGTGGCTTGTCGTCGGAACCAAAGAGGGTATGGAGAAAGAGAAATATAGAGAAGGAAAAAATGTGCCCTAAAAGACTATGGGGGTAGAAAGAAGCAAATGTAGAGGTTATATATAGGTAACATGCTAGTGATAGGGTTTGCTCATGGGTCTAGGTGGTGCAAAGGTGGTGATTAGTTTTACTTAGCGTCCATGGCACAAATTTAGAAAATACAAGGGAGAAGAAGATCCAGGAAGGTGAGAGGGAGAGTAAGACAGTGAAATTGGGTCAAAATAGGGGGTGGATGAGGGATCAAGCCTAATTAGGGTTAGACGGTCACTGCTCCAACCTACTCATCTCCAGACCAAGGTAGGATCCATCCCATGTTCCATTGGATCTTGATCTAACTATTGTTGGGTCAGGGCTTGGCCCACCACCAGGTCAAGGACTCTTATTTTCAATAGGGGTTGATACTCCCCCATTCCAGGGACTTCGTGGCTGGGCTAGACCTTGTGGGAACCAAAGCAGCAAGTGGTCTGAGCCAAGTAAGCATGAAAAAGGGGAATTAGTAACTTATAATAGTTTAGAGTACAAAAGACTTAAGAAATTTAAAACATTGTCTAGGAAGGTCCTTATGACCTAAGATTTGGACAATAAGCACAAATTATGGAGTAGAATATTTTTATAGTGTTTTAAAATAAGATGATTATGCATGATCAAGATATAAATCAATGTATTAAAAGGTTAATTCAAACTAGGATTTGTAGGAAATCAGTGCAAATAATTGATTCAAAATGTGACTTCACTTTGGAGATCAACATAGAGTCATTGTTTATGATAATGATTAGCTTAGAGATCTTCATAGAGTCAATGAATATGAAAAATATTTGGAGTCAGAAAATCAAGGTAATTAAGGGGTAATAGAATAATTGGGTAAATATTGTGCTAAAATACACTTCAACACAATATAAAACACAATCAAAGTAGTAATTGGAAAACCACAAGTACATTTTCTCATTTTATGAAATTTTAGAATCCAACTAATTAATATTACGATCATGACACATCACCAAATTATCTTATAACTAGAAACAAATTACATGATTGCAGTGGAAGAAAAATTAAACCATTTGTGATATACATACATAGTACAATCTATATTATATAACATGTAATAAGTTAAATTGGTAAATGATATAAACCTTGAGACTTTGAGAATATATGCACATTCTAATATATTTCATTCTGATGTTTTACATCATTCTGAAGTCAGACTCTCAACTACATTGATTATAATGTTAAGAAAAATAATATGAGACTCAAAGAATCTTACTATGTTGGTATAATACCATACTAGATATAAAAGGTAGACATAGTTATTTAATTTTATTAACCACAATTGAATATTGTATCATAAAGCAATGCAAAATATATATTATTTTATATCATTAGAACTGGTAAACGTTAAAAATAAACAATTTTTTTGTTATCGATATTGTAAATAAGAACATTACAATATCATATATACTATAGAGTAGTATAATATATAAAAAAAATGAAAAATATTCACAATATCATTGGAGAATATTATAAACAACAACTATCATATATCAACATGCATGCACATTACTTCATTCAATGTCATATGTATCTTTTGATGCATCCATCAATGTGATGCAAAATGGATTGAGTTCATGTATCCCATAATGTGGTATTAGTGTTCACCTATAATGAAAATACTTTAATCCTTAGTTTGTCTTGGTAATTTGTTATGACACTACATCTGAGGACATATTGTGATTTGGACCTACTTAGTACTCAGGTACCAATGTCCTAATTGTATAAGTCATGGGAGAATGAGGTGTAGCATTGTACTCCCAAGGTTTTTCTAGACAACTAAAAGGAGGTAAAATTTTCTCCATAGAATGGGATCTCATAATATCTTGATACAAAATTTCTCAATGTAATGGGGTCACACACTCATCTAGAAATAGCAATGAAACCTCATATCACCCCGTGAAGTATATCTTCATAGTGTCCCACATAGTCCCTGGAGAGTATGACTCCATGAACCTTCTCATGGCCCTCTAGACCGCCATAAGAGAAACCATTTAGCTTCCTCACATTTCAAATACATTGGAAGATATAGTGACTTTCAATAGTCTAACTCTATAATGAATAAGACTCTCACTTTCTTATTATATGGCATGACTCATATTTCATAATCATATTTCATTAGAAAGATTTATTTAGTTATCTCAACTAGTTATTGGATTATTGATTGTGAGTATTACAATTTAGTAGTACACATGTATGAAAGTAAGTTTTCACATAACTACATTTGATAAATCATATAACTACCATATTATCACATTAAACAACAAAATCTCAATTTAAAATTTGTTTCCACATCTTGTCATGTAATGATCTTGCTTATATTCTTAAGAGATCGACCTACATATGCCTTCATGTAATGTACAGATTTATGTACAACATTGATGCTATTCACTTTTTCTCTACATCAACCTAAATTCATACTTAAACAAAGAGTTTATGATAATATTGAATCCCACAATAAGCTCAATATGATAATCATATTTTGTTTACCTACCCTAACAAGGTTAATAAATGTCACATTTCCAATTCCGTTAGAGTTTCACATACTATGGGATAATTATATCTTAAATAATAGAATAATGAATGTCATGTTTGAATTTTCAAATTCTTTCTTAGTGACTAAATTATGTCTAAAATTATAAATTTATCATAGATTGGCCATTTCAATGCATTTAAGTGAAAAGAACATTCTATTTCATGAAAGAGAACCATTTGATAAAATAGGTACACACACTTCATTCCTCATTGAGGTATTCATATAAGCCTTGTATTTTTGATTTAATTGTGCTATTATTAGTTTTAGGGCATTTCAACATATTTATAGCTTAAACCACCTAGAAATGACCCCAAATCTCATATTTTTTTATTTCATATGAAAAAGGATTTATTCCTACCCTTCTTAGGTATCATAGTCTATATTATGTTCATAAACTTCATTAGTTCATCACTATAAACTACCATTCATAGAAATTGTGGTTTTACTTGAGTTCTTGGCACCAGTCACATAACTTTCCTACAAAATCATAATTAAAAAATAGCCTACATCTTATATATATGATATTCTACTAGTATATGGAATAAGCCATCTCATTTCACTTGATGAATATAGCATTCTTCTCACATAGGTTTTATTTATACCTTAAAATACCTACTGCTTCTTCTTGTTGGGTTAAAATTTATCAAACATGTGTAAAATACATTATGATCATTAAAAAATATGTGTAAAAAACATTAAACACTTATCTAAAATAATTTAAATAGATTTTATCATTTATTGTAATTACTAGACATATTCCACTAGTCTATCCTATTATTTAAACTTAATCCTTTATATTTCAAGTTATTTCATATAATGGGGAATTTGACAAAATGAGATTGTTATCCATTCTTAGTAAAAAAACCCAAAACAATGGATACGTGTAAAATAAGGTCACTTAAAGACATGTAATTGTAATTTATCATACATTTCATGACTAAAAGACTTACCATCATGTGGAATCACCCATTTCTCTACCTTAAATGGGACATATGAGAGTATTAGATGTAATTGCACCTTCCTATGACTTGATACATTCCAATTATGTAATAACTCTTTAATATAGTATCTCTTACTATTTGCATTTTTAATTAAAATCTTAACTCTTAAATCCCTATTGTAAAATGGGATTTCTAGAGTGATAGGAGGTTAACTTACTTAATGACTTGACCAACAAGAGTAATACATGCAAGTTAGTAAAAATCAATATTTTCTGAATTACAATAGTATGTTGTGTTTAAAATAATCCAATAGCTTGTAATACAAATAATACTCGTCGATTATATCAAAACTTAATCATGGGCCTTTTCAAACCCATAATTAGTGATTTTTCTACAAATTTGTCTATCTTTCACTTATAAAATCTATTCTCATAAAGTCATTAATCATCATGCAACCATTTACATCACATGCTACTAACAAGAAACCACCATGGAAAGATTTATTCCAAAATATGTTCATTTGACCATCAGCTTGCTTGAATGGGCTAAAAATACTAAATAGAGGCATACAATTGTTAAATCAATAAAGTAAAAAAAGTCAATAAAGTAAATCAACAAACTATTTTATATTAGTAATGTTCGATACAAAGAGCTTATGTTTCAATTTTAAGAGACTCTACTTGATAAGTGTAAGAAAACAATGCAATTGTCTTTGGTTTGTTGTATAAATATCATAATTGGGATAAATCCACTCTCCTCTGATATTCTAAGAAGGTGAATGTGGGTCCTAATGAAGAAGTTCCTTCAAAAATCACTAAATCCAAAAATCAATATGAAGGAAACCATACTCAATCATATATTGAAGAAAAGGGAGTAAAGGGGAAGAAATAAGTATGTTGAGGATTATAGGTATAAAACATCCAAGAGATGTTAGTATAGATAAATGAGCTTGAATTTATGGTTTATACATCACTACCAAAGGTTTCCTTCAATTTCAACCAAAAATCCTTGTTAATCCTTGATTAGGGTAAAATCATCCCACTAATCATATTTATCATATCCTGTACTCTCATATAAGATTCTCAGGACATAATGGTGACTTAAATATTTGGTTTCTGGTGTTTACATTTTACATCAATTGAGGTATTTGGTAATTTAAGCATACCCTTTATATATTCTAAAAGTTGCAAGCTTAACCAACTAACAATACCATCAGAAATTAGTTTGGTAATTTGGTTCTCTTTCCAAATTTGGTTGATCTATACAGCCCTAAGATGGTCAAGGGTTGACCATATTTAACAATTGTTCAACTTAAATTGTTGGCTTATTTCTACAAAGGTATGCAAACTTTTTTATTCCTATTAGATCAAAAGTTTCTAACCTTGCACAAGCTACCAATGGTCCAAATTGAATTCCTTTCTTTAGTTTTTAGCATCAACATAAGGCTTCATAATTTTTGTATTCCATCCATGACTATCAAAAAGTATTCAACTATTCAAGTAAGTATTATCACATAAATAAACACCCAAAACACACTAGAATTCTAAACTTCACTAAAATTAGGTTTTTCCACACATCGAACCTTAAATAAGAAACCCAATTTCTTATGAGTTAAATTGGCATAAACATACAATTATTAAGGTTAGGAGGTTTACCTGGATTAACATAGTTTGAGGTCTTACAAATGATTTTTCATTTTATTATTTTTTCTAAAAATCAAAGAGAAGGATATATGGAGGTTGTTGCATCTATTCACATGGCTTCTATGTCACATTATCTATATTAATTTTGATATTTCTCTTTCTCGATCATTTTACCTCCCTTTCTTAAAATTTTGGTATTTAAGCATCTGATTTCTATTTTATCGATAAAGAATGGTTTTAAATCCCTAAACATCATAATATTCATATTGTCGTTAGGATAGTTATCTGTCACAACCTTGATTATATACCAATATGATATTCCAATAATATCATATCTATTGCGAGTCTGCTTAAAATTTCTCATGTATATGACTTATTCATCAATTTTCATCATGAGGAGTATGGACTATAATTCCATATGGAATATGATCATTACATGCAATGTACAGATTTATGTACAACATTGATGCTATTATATGATTACATAATCTAATTTTTTCATTTACTTGCTTTTATTTGTGTTCAATCTCAAATGTTATCCATTTGTGATTTATCTCATGCTTCTTAATCATAATAATCACTTATATACTTAATCCTTTTGTCCAACTTAACTTTTTCTCTATAAAATCCCTCTTTCCTAATAGGCTTTGATCTTCTTTTACACACTAGTAAACTATCAAGTGATACTTATAAGTATGTTAGATCAAGGCTCCAATAATAATTTCAATCAAAATTTCTACACTAAATTATCCCAGTACCTATATACCTAGATAAGGAACCAAAATAATGGGCTCAGTCAATATGCATCTCATTTTGGTTATGTTGAACATGTCATTTTCATTCTTACTTATTAATCCTATTGTCCATGTAGACACATCTTACCTATGATCTGGTAACAAAAAGTATGTACCGTATTTGTTAGTTAGAATTGATGCTACAATTAGGGAAATTCTTAAGCTAAACCCAGATATATATTAAAATAGTTAGTTGTACCAAATGGAATGAAAGAATAATACTAAAACATGGGTATTTTTCCTTTTTATTACATGAATAAGGCAACCAACTCACATGTTGATTAGGCAACACTATTGAATATTCTATAACAAATAAACAACAAGTTACATGACTGAAATTGAAGAAAATTTGACTTAATCATATTATTCATATACAATTAAATTTACAACATATCACATGTAAAAGAAAAATAAGAAGTAGTAAATGAAACTCATTTAGAGAAATGAGAGTATTAGAACATTCCAATCAAAATATTGTTAAAATTTCTTATATTCTAAAATTGATGTCTCTATTACTGATTGTACCATAACAGTTATAAAACATGACACTAAACTCATAAATAACTAGTGAGGGGATCCAAATCACTCTATGACTATATCAATATCAATTTATACTACTTGATATGATTACTATGTCAATCTCTTGATTAGTGTTGTATGCACCTGAATTGGTCAATCCCATGTTGTGCACCTTACCTAGATCTGACAACCCAACTCTACAAACCCTAATTCCATGAATGAGATGGAAATAAGCTTAGTTTATGAAAAAAACCAACTTGGTGTCAGATATATCCAAATGAATCTATGATAATCAATTAGAAGAAAACCCTAACCCCACATACACTATGTTATACGATATCACACAAGATACTTTTTGATGATGTATAATACTGTAACACCCAGGCCTACTTCCCAAGGCTCTAGTAGAGTTTCAGGAATGACGACTGGCCCCACAAACCACCACTAGCCTTAACTGCGTGTTTTGTCCTCACTCACGCGCATGTCAGGATCAACTTCCCGATAGGTCACCCATCCCAGTACTACTCCAAGCTGAGCACGCTTAACTATGGAGTTCTTAGTGATGGGCTCCCAGAAAAGGAGGTGCACCTTGGTGATATGGGTAGTCCAATCATTCCTTTTAAGATCATGTTATTCGATGCCTCAAATCTTGTGATGTTACAATCTCCCCCACTTAGGCTCTTGATGTCCTCGTCAAGGCTCAACTATAAGGCCTCATAATCTCTTCCCCATTTTAGTGCAGACCCACAATAGCCCATGGTCACCCAGCTCCCGATCATGGAATACCAGCGCAAGGGTGGATATGTCAACCATGGACAACCCTTTCCTACATGCCTGGATAGAACGACTCAAGACTGGCATGCCATGCCCATGTGGGCCCCACCTATTGGAGGGGAATTGGCTTTGATACCATTTTTATTAAATCGAGCTAATTTTTATGATGAAAATGGACTATAATTTTGATATGTTTGGAGCTAGGAATCTCAAGATATCATTTTTGCATGTTTGAGTCATTTTCTAGAATTTTGGGCAGAGAGGGAAACAAATACCTAGATCGAGAAAAATGACCTCCATTGGATTCCTTGGTCTGCTTTGATCAGATCAGATATAACGACTGTAAGATCATCTGCTGATTGTCACTTGCGCGAGATTGAAGGAGCAGGGAGGGCGCGAGGACCATTGATCTTGACTTGGATCAACGTGGACTCTGATCCGAGGGTCGATGTTGGTCATCCCAAGCAGCAGAACCCACCCGTGAGTAGGGTTGCTCTGCGGAAGTGCGGAGGCTGGAGAAAAAGGGGACGAGAGAGAGAGAGGGAATGACATGGGGAGAGGAGATGTTGTTTGTGTCTGTGGGGGCGGGCCAAAATCAGTAGGCGCCTTAAATAGGAATTTGGGGGCTAGGGTTAGGGCTAAGGAGGGGGGTGGCACACCCTATGGAGGCAGATCATTTCCTTGGCCTCCAAGAGATGATTTCACACTATTGAAGCATGCAAAAGCTTCGAGAGAAGGTGAGGGAACCTTTGGTCAAGTCATCGGGGCACAACAAGTTGGGTTCGTTGGTTGGGTTAGGAGCCAGGGTGGTTGGTCCACCGTGGACTTGCCATACCAGGCGCAAGGTAGGGGATGACCCCAGCACCATTGGATTGAGATCCAAGGCTGATGGGTCAATCCGTGAGGCAAGTCTTGCCCAACGGCACCCCAAAGCACAAGATGGGCCGAGCCCAACAAGGGAAAAGAAGAGAAAAGAAGTAAAAAGGGCTAAAATGAGCTAGGAAAGGGCTAGATCTTAGGAAAATTGTATAATATCATAGGAAGGTCCAAATGGTCTCAAATTTGGACCATATCTTCAACATAAAGTGTAAAAGAATGTGTACAAGTTTGCAGACCAAAAGATAAAGTTAACTAGTCAAAATCAAGTATTTTAACAAAGAGGTGTATTAAGCTAATTATGGTGCCCAAGAGTGCATGAAATTAATAGAAAACAATAGAATTTGATTTTGGGTATATACATTGATCAAAGAGTCAAATGAGATCATGAATGACCATAATAAAGGTAAAAAATATAAATTAAATAATATAAAAGAGGAAAAACTCACATAATAACATCCTCCCCTCCGTATAAGGAATTTTGTCCCCAAAATCCAGGCTTCTTTGAAAAGGTCAGGAAATCGTTCCTCCATGTCTGACTTCAACTCCCAAGTAGCATCATCACTCCCATGGTGCTTGCACAACACCTTAACCATGTCGATTTTCTTGTTTCTGAGCTCCTTGGTGCAAGTATCAAGTATCTTGACCGGGGCTTCTTGGTACACTAGGGTGTCCTTTAATTCAATTGGTTCATGATTGAGGACATGGCTAGGGTCTTTGACATACCGCTTTAGGTTCGACACATGAAAGATGTTGTGCATCATGCTATATTGTGGACGTAGATCCAACTTGTAAGCACATTCCCCAATACGATCCAAAATTTCAAAAGGACCCACATATCTAGGGCTGAGTTTTCCTTTATTCTTTGCAATGGCCCAAATCGGTCGAATCTTAAGGAAAGCATGATCACCTACTAAGAACTAAGTGTCAGTCCTATGCACATCAACATAAGACTTCTGACGATCTTGTGCCCTTTTTAGCCTTTGCTTGATTAGGTTGACATTGTCAGAATAGAGTTGTAGTTCCTCAGATTTCCGAATTCGTCTTTCACCTACTTCATCCCAGTAAAGTGGAGATCTACACGGTCTTCCATACAGAGCTTCATAGGGAGGAATTCAACGAGAGGAAGGTAGTGTTCCTAAGAACCGCCGCAATCGAGGACACATGATCTCAACATGTCTTCTAGAACTTGGATTGTCCTCTCAGACTGTCCGTCAGTTTGTGGGTGATAAGCAGTACTGAAATTCAGCTGAGTTCCTAGTTCTTCCTATACTTGTCGCCACAAGTGAGAAGTGAACTTTGCATCACGATCTGATACTATTGATATAGGAATTCCATGCAGCCTGACTATCCCCCGAATGTACAACTCTACTAGCTATGGGACTTTGGTCGTTGTCTTGATCGGAATAAAATGGGGTTGATTTAGTCAGACGTTCAACTACAACCCAAATGGCGTCACTCCCTTTCCTGGTCCTGGGTAGTCCCACCAAGAAATCCATGGTGATGTTTTCCCATTTCCACTCGGGGATATCTGGGGTTGTAGAAGACCTCCTGGACGTTGGTGTTCAGCCTTGATCTATTGGCAAGTTAGACACTTGGAGATGAAAGTAACAATGTCAGTCTTCATATTCCTCCACCAGAAGTGCCTTTGCAGATCCTTGTACATTTTTGTCGATCTAGGATGCACAATATATTTCGACCCGTGAGCTTCTTGTAACACCATTTCTATCATGACTGAATCTTCTGGGACCCATATGCGTTGTTTGTATCGGATTCCACCATCCATACCAACTGTTAGATGAGTTTGGGGCTTCTCTAATAGCTTAGTCATTTCATCAAGGCTCTTGCTATTCTTTTGGGCTGATAGGATCTCAGACTGGAGGCCTGGTTTTACATGGACACTGGCCAATCTAAGAACATTGCCCATACGCCTCAGGTCCCAAGGTGACATGACTTCCATGTTCCTCCATTCAGTAGTAAAGACAACATCACATTTAGCCTGCTTCCTGCTAAGTGCATCGACCACCACATTTGCCTTACTGGGGTGGTAGGCAATGGTGAAGTCATAGTCTTTAAGGTACTCGAGCCAACACCTTTGTCTGAGATTGAGATCCTTCTGTGTCAGGATATATTTCAGACTCTTGTGGTTGGTGAGGATGTCGAAGGTGGCACCATACAAATAGTGTCGCCATATCTTCAAAGCATATATGATGGTGGCAAGCTCGAGGTCATGGGTTGGGTAGTTGACCTCATTTGGCTTTAAATGTCGAGAGGCATAAGCAACCACCTTTCCCTCTTGCATGAGAACAAAACCCAGACCGAATCTTGATGCGTCAGTGAAGATGACGAACCCATCATTTCCCGAGGGAAGAGTCAAGATAGGTGCAGTTGTCAGCTTTGTCTTTAGCTCTTGAAAACTAGACTCACACTCCTTTGACCAGATAAATTGTTATCCTTTCCTGGTGAGCTTAGTGAGAGGAAAGGAAGTCCTGCTGAAGTTCTGAATAAAACGTCGATAATAGCCAGCAAGACCCAGAAAACTTCGAATCTCAGAAACATTCTTTGGGGCCTGCCACTCAAGAACAGCCGAGACTTTGGCGGGGTCAACATAAATCTTCCCACCAGAAATTATGTGGCCTAAGAACATGACTTCTAAAATCCAAAATTCACATTTTGACAACTTTGCATAGAATTTTTGAGATTGGAGGATGTCAAGAACTTTGCGAAGGTGAATACGGTGTGATTCGACATCAGTCGAATATATCAATATGTCATCAATGAAGACCACTACAAACTCATCGAGGAAAGGTTGGAAGACACTATTCATCAAGTTCATAAACACACCAGGGGCATTGGTCAACCCAAATGGCATGACAAGGAATTCATAATGCCCGTATCGGGTTCAAAAGGCTGTTTTAGGGATGTCTTTATCCTAAACTTTGAGTTGGTGGTAACCAGAATGGAGATCAATTTTTGAAAAGACATGGGTAAAATGGAGTTGATTGAAAAGGTCATCAATTCTGGGCAGCGGATACTTGTTTTTCACAGTAGCTTGATTGATCAGACGATAGTCATTACACATGTGAAGGGAACCATCCTTTTTCTTGACAAATAGAATAGGGGCTCCCCAAGGAGAGGTACTAGGGCGGACGAAACCCGTGTCAAGCAAACCCTGCAACTGCTTTTTTAGCTCAGTCAATTCAGCATGAGCCATTCAATAGGGTTCTCGAGAAATGTGTGCGGTACCAGTTGCTAAATCAATAGAAAACTTGACATCACGATCTGGTGGTAGCCCAGGGAGCTCCTAAGGAAAGACACTCGGGTACTCCCGCACTACATCAATGTTTTCTAGGGCACTCATATCAGGATTGACTATGGTTACAGTTGCTAGGTATGCTTTGCACCCTTTAGCTATCAAGTTTTGGGCTTTAATCAGAGAAATAACACCATTTTGATTTCGATCTTTCCTTCCGGGAATTACAAGAATAGGGAGGTTGGGTTTGGAAATAATGAATGTCTTGGCACAAGAATCGATCAGGGCATGATTTTTATGGAGCCAATCTATCCCTAAAATAAGATCAAAGTCTACCATGTCTAAGATTATGAAATCTGACTAAAAACTACGTCCAACATAAGATAGAGGGACTTTTTCGACAATATAGTAGGAGACTTTCATCTTCCCACTTGGGGTAGTTACATCAAGTACATACCCTAAGTCCCTCGTTTCAAGATTCAACATAAAGGCAAGATTCTTAGACATGAAGGTGCTTGTTGACCCGGAGTCAAAAAGAGTAACAACAAAATGGTCGAAGATTTGCATCATACCTACGTATACATATATTTTGCGTAAGGATTTTGTACAAGATAATCATGATATAATGTTTTGGAAATAATTTTGAATTTAAAAGCTGCCTTCCATGAGTTTGTTTTCATTGGCCTTCACCTCATCTGCATTCACAACAAAGACACGGGCCTGTCGATGTTCACCTTGCCTGGCCCATGCTAGAGGAGGGTGGGGGCAGTTGTCTCTGAAGTGACCCTCCTATTTGCAGTAATGGCAGACCGGGGACAGATACTTGCACTGGCCAGTGTGGAAGTTACCAGAGTTGCGGCAACGAGGAATATTGGCATTCCGGCCTTGACCCCTGTTTTGGCCATGATTCTGGTTTTGTGCAGGACCACAGTTGAAATTCTTGTTCGGGCCTTGATTGTAGTTCTGGGCAGGGGGATTTCTCTGGTTCTTATGTCGGTTCTTGTTCTTATTGCCACCAATATGGGGTTTTCCCTTCTGTTCAGGTTTTGCAGGTACAACTTCAGTCAGGCCTAGATAGGCAAGGGTAGGTAATGGTTTCCTGTGTCCCATCCCTAGGGTTCTTTCCATGGATAAGGCATGGTCATAGGCATCTTGAAAATTTGTGGGTTTTGATGAGGATACAAAAGCTTTTAGGGTGAGGAAGAGCCCATCAATGTAACAGTCCAGTTTTTGTTCTTCAATGTGGTTGGTGACATGCCTCTCTAGAAGGCATAACTGTCAGCTATATTCAGCCACTGTGTTAGTTCCTTGGGTAAGGGTGATGAATTGCTTTTGTTTCTCTTTTCTCTCAGATGTCGGTTGGAAATGATTGGTGAAAATGGGTTTGAAGGCTTCCCAGTTGACTTGGATGACCTGTTGTGACTGGATATAATTCTCCCACCACAATTTGGCCGCCCCCTTCAATTGGTAGGTAGAAAAACCAACCTTGTCTTGTTTAGGGCACCTCAAAATCCTAAAGGTGTTTTCCATGGACACTAACTAGGCATCAGCCTTGTCTAGGACATCATCTTTGTCTTCCCCATAGAAGGCTTCTGGGCTGAGTTTCAGAAAATCCTGGATAGTGATGGGTTTTGGGTTATGGGTTGGCACAAGGGATGTTGTGCAAATGGCTAGGTCATGGAGGGCATCCATAATGGCCTTCTATTTCAACTCCCACTCCCCCATATTAGTGGTCTTATTGGCAGAACCGACATCTTCATCATCATTCATACGGGGCTTCTTCCCCTTGTCTTTAGTACTAGAGGTCCCTTCACCATCCCTATTGTTCCTGGTTTTTGGGGCCATCTGTAAGGGTTCAACTGATATAAGTTTTCTTATTCATAACTTTCAAAGCAAAAAAATATGATAGATCATGTAAATATTATAACAAGTTTTCTCAATTTATTTTCGAATTTTAGTTGTTCCCATCCTTAAATTACCCAAAATAGAGAGTGTACAAAGATCAAGTCATGACACCTTAAAGAGAATGAGAAGATGAGGAGTCATCCTACTTCCTTCTAATAGGTGGCTTGGGAAATCTTAAAGAAGAGATAAGATGCTAGAAGACTCTCTAGGGTTATAGGAAGTCCTTCCATCTATTTCTGGATCAACTAAGGCCAAGTGGAGAAGGAGGAACCTCAACCACCGTGAAGACGGATAGGAGGAATTATGCCAGAACCCCCTTTGTGCTCTTTCTAGAGACCTCAGTTTTCACCATAGTGAATTTTAGGGCTTCCTTGGTTTAGCGATTAAAAATATTATTCCACTAATGCATATGAAGTGTGTTATGGCTCTGATATGAACTGTCATTGATCCGTTCTTACCCTAATCCCAATCCCACTATCCAAATGGAGAATGTTAAAGGGATTAGAGCGCCCATCCCTGAGTGGCCCGAAAATCACACATAGATAATATGCAAAAATGAAATAACATTCTTTTTTATTAAAATGAACCAAAAGGTTTAGTACATAAGGCTTGTAGGCAACATGGAAAGAGAAAAATATAAGAAACTAGCCAACGACTACATCCCTTTTACAATTAGCTCCCATGTAGAGTCCATAATTGATGTACCAGTCTTTATTTCTGTGGATAAATGAGATCATAAATGACCATCATAAAGGTAAAAAATATAAATTAAATAATGGAAAATAGGAAAAACTCACATTGTCACAAATACCCTTTGTGTGACTTAATATATATAATAAAACTCTTATATAGAAATCATAGATTATTTGCTTCATTAGGAATCGCCTTTGACCTTAATAAGACTGATAATGTGTTTAATACTAGTAATCTAGGTATCATATAGATGAATGTGTAATAAACGACCATTTTTCAGTGGTTAACCCTATCTTACATAACAACACATTTAATATACTTTACTTGATAAATTAGTAGGTAAAATGTAATAATAATTTGGTAATACTTTAGTTGAAGAGATTTAGGCTTAGTTCATGAGAAAACCAAGAACATGGTTCAGATATACCCTTATAAACATATAATTATCAATTTATAGGAAAACCCTAATCATACCATACACCTATGGTGAACCGATGCTATTTGATATCATACAATAAGCTTTTGATGACCTGAATACCCTCTATGTTACTTTATGAATAAAATAGGATTCATATAAAAGACAACATTAGTTATATGCTTCATTTGGTATCACCATCGACCTTAAGGCCCCATTTGGTTTACAGGATACAGAGTAGGATAGGACTGACAACCCACACACTATTCTAATTCTATGTTTGTTTGCATAAAAATTGAATCAACATGTCACTCCTGTGGTAGAGTTGAGTGCCAACCAAATGGGATTTTGAGTCCCACCACCCCCCTAGTGTTTACACGGTATACGCTCTCCTCCACCCTCGACCCCACACCCAAATCTCCGTTCTACGCTCTATTGTTCCCTATCATCCCTACAACTTTCACCTTCATTTTCAGCTTCCACCTCCCCATTCCAGTCTGCACTGCCAACCATCCTCATCGTTTGAAATTATCTAACCTCTCCATACATCCTAATTTGCCCTTTTTCTATATCATCATGACGGACAACCTTCTACGTATTTATCGGTTCCAACGCAAGCTCGAGGTCTTCAAATCCTCATTGATTATTTCCACTAAATGAAATTTAAACTAGAAGAGGGCACCAAAAATAAGCACATTGTTGTATTAGATAAGTATTTAAAAAATGCAACACTATCACTTTATTCTTAAATCATTATCCAAACAAAAGGATCAGAAGAAAATTTCCTAAAACATTATACAATGATATATTACATGTGAATAATGAATGGAAGGCAGATTTGGGAAGAATATGTCAATGGAGACATGTTCTTTTTCTTCTTCCAATGCCCATCGCACCATATCTTGAGTGTTTCCGGCTTTAAATTACTAATCTAGAAATATCTTCAAGTTATAGCATTTGAGTTCTAGATTACTGATAACACAGAGGAGGTCTAGATGAAGAAGCACACTACCGATGAAATGGAGCATGAGCTGTAGGTGGTGAAGGAAAAAGAGAGGTTGAAGAAACAAGATGCCAAAATCCTTTACGATGTATTTCCAAATGTGGGATATGAAATCAAATGTCACTCCAACCCACATACCATCATGTTCTCTTCAAAGATTACATCCCATTAGTATCCCTTTCTGCCAGCCAAACATGGCCTAATAGGATTAGAATATAGGATAATGTGGTTAATATCAGTGATCTAGGTCTTAAATAGATGAATATTTATTAAATTGATATTTTTGTAATGTTTTACCCTATCTCACGTAATGGAACACATTTAGCACACATAAATTAATAAAATAGATTGTAAGTTGTAATAGTAATTTGTTAAATACATATAGTAACACTTGTATTGTTATAAAATATAAGTCTCACATCATGATCAATAAATGTAATAAGCACCTAAATATGTCACAACCCTCATTCATATATCGAACCCCACTAGTCAATTTAGTAGTTCCTAGGAAAGGTTGAACATATCCAGTTTAGTGAGAGTTATGGAAGGTATGTTAATTGGAATAAAAGAGAATCATGTATACAAATAGAAAGTTAGTTACACTAAATTGGAATCGAATAGAATTAATCATATTAGAAAGGGAAAGTTGAAGATAATAATGATGATTGATAAAAATAAATGTTAAGTTTAGTTTGTCATGAGAAAATATTTTTTTATAGATCAATACAACAATGATAAAAAAAATATATCAATCACAATAATAGTTACAGTAATAATTCCAATAAACCATAATATGATGATAATCTAGAGCTTGGTTCCAAAAATGAAAAGTAATAATATATACAAATTGTTACACACTTAAGTAGGTTATTTTTGAGTTTCACCATAATAAGACTTTGACTACTAATCCAAAAATGGTAAAGAAGAAATTGCATTACTTCTATACATAACCTTAAATAATTAAAATTTTAGCATACAAAAAATATTGGTTTCATATAGTTTTACATTCTTGAACTTATTCATGCACTTTCTTTTTTCCTATTTTCCCTAGACCATTGATCTAACAATGGTAATTTAAACCTTGATTGTATAATTTGCATCATATTTATCCACTGTCAGTCTATAATCTCCATTACTTACTTTAATTCCTTTTGTAAAGAAGTAAGAACCCAATGTTGTCCTTTTAGTTTTCTCTCTCTCCATTACTTCACATTAAGAGTTCGTCCCTAAATGATTTGTTAGGTCTTTTAGAGTCACACAATCTCTAGTTTATGAGAAGTAATGGCCTACATCTCCTCCATAAAATCCCACTATAGTTTCTTCTCCATTTCTATTCCCTATTCGAAACCTTATCTCTTTGAACCTATGAAATTCTATAAGACCATCTCCACCCTCACTAACATACCATTATTCTATCTCTCATCGTCTCTTTAATCACAATCTCTCTTGAGCACCATATTCACACCTCAATTACCCTTACACAAATTATTAGTTTAGGTAAGGACTCTCGACAATTGTGATACTTCGATAACCAAGAGCTTTGTAGTATCCCTTCAAAGTTTCTTATGACTTTTTATTTATTGAATTTGACGTTATGAGTTTTAGCCCTTTTCTTCCTTTATCTTTGTTAAACCTATAATTTGAGACTATTTTCTTGTTTTTTGGTTCAATAAATATTTTCCCCTATGTTTGTCTTTATATGACTATCAAAGAGGATTTGAGAGCCTTAGCTTTTGTATTCTTGATCTCCTACTTTTTGCATGAATTTCCTTTTCCTAACAATTACGTCTTAAGAGGTTGTCCACCAAAAAATTCATGTCATGTTTATTTGTTGTAGTTTAACCTCATGAAATCAATGGTTAGGTCCATGAAGGAGAGGACTAATAATTTGTGGTTATTAGCTAGAATGTAGTGTCTCCTAGTCATCTTATCATTGGCTCTCATCTAAGAATATATTTTTTTTTGTTTTACTACCTTTGCTTCATCTATGTATTCATTAATCGTGTGATGGAGGGGAATACATGTCTTTTGTGCATTTAATCCTCTACATAAGTGTGCAAGTTAGAGTTTTTGTTGGTAGGAAAATTCATGTGTTATACCCAATGTTCTAAAAGTTCATGTAATCATGGTATTTTTTCCTAGGTTTTCTATTTTAAAATTAATTAATAAGTGTTAGCTTGGAGATTTTATAAGAAATAACCATTAGATTAGAAAATATGATAAAATATATCATGAAATCTTGAGATTGTTTTGTGATCTTTTATAAAAATTGTGTAACTTTATTGGGTTTACAAAAATGGAGTATTTTATGGTTTCTATAATACAATATCATGTTCATAATCACCCTTATTCTAGAACATGTATGTGTTTGTATTAGTCGATCTAGGTTTACTTTAGGAATGGGTGCATTTTTTATTTTTACTATTTAGAAATTAATCTAAGTTCTCTCTCTAAATTAAAATGAAGCATATTTCCTTGACTTAATTGAGCCTAGTCTCTTTGAACTAACTCTATGTTACTTTTGGACTTTGAAAATTGCAATTTAAACCCTAGTTGTTAAATAATGTTTTCTACTTCTTCAAATTGCATAGTTATTATATAATTGATGCACTTTTGTGGTGGAAACTATGTTTGATTCATTTTTGAGACAGAATTACCATTTTTTGTTATGGTTGAACTTGGACTTGCTTCTATATTATGCAATCCTTTTGATTAAGTAGTTATAGAGTTATTTAAACGCACTAGTAATATTTTTTATTTTCTACATAGAGGTTATGTGAAACCTACCCATGTTATGTGCCCATCATGTTATTTTATTAATAGTTTGATTTTGTGCCACTTTCACTTAGGCATAGTATTATGTATTCTAATTGCCATTGTTCTTATATTTACACTAATATAATATTTACATCATTAGATGTTGTGACTATTTATTTATGGGTTATATGCCCTAAATATATTATATTTTCTTTTGTGGCATGCTTAGATTTATCAAATGGAAAGTAATTTGTTAGAGTACTTTTTCATTTTGATCTCTTTTGAAATATTGTGCCTCATTTGTCCAACATTTTATTAATTGATTATTTTATAAATATTAACCATATTCATTACCTATGTGATTATCATATTTCATCCTTCATTTTTAGAAATCCTTGTTACTTTATTAGTTGGCTTTTTTATAAATTCATTATTGTCTAGTTTTGTTAATTATCATACACATCCAAGTTCTTATGTTTAGAATTTATATCTTCTATTGTGGGGTTTTTCATCCAATCCCTTAGGTGAAGGAAAACTTTTTCAAGTTGATACTTTCAGCCATGGACCTTAAGCATAGACTTCTTTCATTAGAGATAGAATTGAGATGGCCAACTTTCCCTTTGGATCCAATCATATTTAGTTCACTAGTTTTCTTTATATACCCACCCATGTGTTTGCTAAACTTTACAGATTCTTGATAGTTCAATGATGTTATTATGTTTCTTAACATTATTTAATATGATATCACAACTTGAATCATTGAGTAATGGTATACTGATCGTTGCAAAAATTATACTATGTTGATGTTTACTCTTATTTAATTTAATTTAGTAATGATCAATTCCCCTCTTAAGTCCCACTCATCACATGTAGCAATAGAGAGGTTCAATGTTTTGTGGGTACCACAAGGACTATCCTATTTTTCTCAAATGAGCATAGTATAGAGGAATAATAGCGAGAAACCTACTTAAAATTTGTTCCTTACATCATAGGTACTTAGGAAAGAGCCCAAGAAACATTGTGAAAGTGGTGTTATAGACTTGACTTCTCAATTATACATACAAAAAAGGATAAATTGTTATATAATAATCCTTAATTTTAGATGGTCAATTGTAATGAACTATTATTTGTCCCAAAAGGATGTGTTTACTATGGTTATTCCCCATATATTGGGGGCCCACATTTATATAAATGTGTCACTGAAGTTTTGGGTCATCCCAACAAGTGAATCTCTATAAATTCCCAAATAAACCCTTAATATACAATCATGGGGATCTTATCATGGCCCTCTATACTGATACAAGTGGTCCCACTTCACTTTCATATAATATGAACATCGAGGAGGATATCCCAGGAAAATATTTTTACAATGCATTATAATTCCACAATGTCACATTTTTTCTCTTTCATAGTCATTTTCATGTAAGAAAATTATGTTATAATGTCAACTCATTATCGGCTTTTAATATGTAAGTATTACAATCCATTAGTATGCATGTAATAGAATAGTTTAATAACATCACATGATCTATGCAAAAAAATCATCTAATTAACAAATTATTAGAGTTAATAAAATTACATATGAATTCAGTTTCATTATCACATCATACCATCCGAGTCATGTTCACTAGGCTATTTTCCCTATTTAAGATTGTATTCTCAAGATTTCAAAATAAATAGGGCTTCACATGCATCCTCATATGTAACTTTTTCATTGATCACATGTAAATATGTTTCTCATCCTTAACCATAATTGAGATCATGCTATTCATTTATGATAACTATATATCATGATTAAAATTAGTATATAAGTAATAAAGTACTACCCAACGTTCCCTAATACGTTACTATGTATCACTTTACGATTTTACATTATATTTTCAACTATAATAGGTAATCTTACCTTTAAGTACTATAATACAATTTAAGAATAAATAACATATTAAGACTCATTTAATACTTTCTATATATTGAATTGAGATTAACTTTTACAACTCAATAGAAAAGGTTCATCTTATTTCATCAAATCATAAAATACATACAACTTCATGTACCAGGTTTTATTTTTAAATAAGTACAAGAATCATATTCCTCAATGAAATATAGACGAAACTCCACATTTTTAATCTAATTTTAACCTAGATATTTCTTAGGTACTTCATAACATCTTAAATCATCATATCATTAGTCTAGATTCCATATTAAGGATTCATCAATAGACATCCATGAATGTTATCTATATTTAAGTATGATACATAACATTCAAATGATCAAATTTATAAGTTGATCATCATGAATATGATTGTTATCATTGTTGGATTCAACATATTAGGCTTTTAGTTGAATTTTTAGCATTATTTATTTTGATGTCAAGGAACCCCTTCTAGGCATGGCCATATTGGACCTACCCCAGTAGAGTAAACCATGGGACCAAACACATAGTGGTAAGTTACCCCCATGCCATGTCCAATAGTGTGAACTGCCATTGCAAGGTTATCCTCTGGTTGGTGTATTTAAAAGAGTTTTTTTCCTCTAAGATTTATCCTCGAGGGGATTCAAACGCATGACCTCCTGTCTAACATACCAACATTTTTCCAGTTGAGACAAACTAAGCTTGTAGTTCTTCATATAATTTTTATATATTTCTGAGCGAATTGTTATAAATAATTCAATTAACTAATTGTTATTAGTAATTCAACCATATCATGCTTCCTTCACCTATGGGTTTCTGTTATAATTATAGTCACAGAAGTTATTTTAGTTGTTGCATAAACAAATACATATGCTTGCACACACAAACACACACATACTTATATATATACATATATATATATATATATATATTTGTGTGTATAGACACAAATACATTGTGTTACTTCTCTAATCAAGGCATAGTGTAGTTGACAAATATAGGGGTTCCCAAATCAAGGGACCCTGCTTCGAACCACTAAGATATTTTCTTAATGTCATACCCCCTAGACATATAACCTCCTCTACATGTTGTGGAAAAGGGAGAGAAAACTTCCTTTCTTAATCATGTACATCGTATTATTTCTCACTTAGTTTTCTAGGAACCTTTAATTAGATACTTTTCATATATATATATATATATATATACACATATATATATATATATATATATATAGAGAGAGAGAGAGAGAGAGAGAGAGACCCATATATATACATATATTTGTGTGTATAGACACAAATATATTGTGTTACTTTTCTAATCAAGGCAGAGTGAAGTTGGAAAATATAGGTGTTCCCAAATCAAGGGACCCTTCTTCGAACCACCAAGATAAGTATTTCTTAATGTCATACTCCCTAGGCGTATAACCTCCTCTACATGTTGTGGAAGAGGGAGAGAAAACTTCCTTTCTTAATCATGTACATAGTATTACTTCTCACTTAGTTTTCTAGGAACCTTTAATTAGATACTTTTCCTTCATTTTTGGCTATGTGCATTACATTTCGGTATATATATAGTAAGTACTGATTTAAATGAAATATAACAAAATTTCATCATTTAATGACAGTACTAAACCTTATTTTACCTTTAAACATTCATATTTTTGAGGTATTTCATATCCAATGACCTTTTGGTGAATAATAGTACTATTATTCATCCTCAATATTAGCCTTACAAATTATGAAAAAGAGTAAGGTGGGCTAATATCTAGTTCTATAATACATTTTTTATCTTAAATAATTCTGATTAGGTTCATGAGGAAGACATTACCTTTATATTAAATTTCTGACATTTAGCCCTAAGATGGACCATATGAGAGTACCCTATTATTAGTTCTTACATTAAATTAGGTAATTACTTTTTAATGTGGTCTCACATATAACCTATATGTTTATTATAAATTATATAAATTTAATATGCATTTATCGAAAATTAAAATCTCTGATGTTAATATGATCCACAAACTTTTGAACTCGACTAGTAAAACCATTGAATATAATTCCATAAAGATCTATTTTTTTTATGTAAGCATCAAAATATGATTGATATGATCATGTCACACCTCATACTAGGCCTTAGAGGTAAACCAATGACTAAATTAACAAATGAATGGAATATTGAGAGGTTATAAGGATAAACAAATGTGGATATGAAACTAACCAATCCTAAATTTGCTGAAATAATTTAATAAACAACCTTACTATGATATATAGTGCAAATAATGTGTTCAGAAACCAATATTTAATTTTAGAACTTAATGTAAAATATGACAAAAATGTTTATTTGAATATAATCTAGCTTGGTTTATAGTTTAGTGAATTTGGGTTGATAGTCATTAGATTTTTGGATTGATGTAATACATTCTCATTTACCTAAGAAATAATAGTTTTGAAATCTTATTGAAGATTTTAAATTAGTTGGCATTTCTAAACTTTTTAGATGTATAAAATGGTTAGAGAAATCAAAATCTGGTGTAATTGGATGGTAGGTTTAGCCCTTGAAAATCCTTATAAATTTAGATGAAAAGACCAAATGGTGAGGCTTGATTGGGCTTAAAGTTTACAAATTGGGGGTTGAACCCCTTTTTGTGAGAAACGTGTCCAATCAATTTGAGTATAGTGTGGTTCACATTTGGAATGAGCAACGACCATGCCACTATTTTGAAGCCTATTTTGACCACCCAATCTGGAATGGATAGAATCCCTTTCATATCTTACTGGTAGTAGAAGGAAGAATGATAAAATTAGGAAGAAAAGATAAGGTAAGACAAAAAAGGAAAATGTGAGACCCCAATTAAAAAAAAAGACTTCATGTTACTTATCACTGGAGGTGCACACCTCTATTTCTATAGGATCTAGGAGTTCTTGATTCACTATTGGGGAAACTAGTGGTTTTGTATATTAGCTATGAGAGTAGGGGATACAAGGTGTGAGAGAGATACTCCTATATAATGAGAGTCATTAGAATAGAGAGTGGAGGATGAAGACATTGGGTTTCTTTCCATGCGGTGAAAAGACATGCATGAATGGGTATATTCATGCCTAGGTGGTGGCTATTTCCAAGCATGAACAATGCTACATGTAATAGTGGTTTTAGAAGGAGCTAAGGAGAAACATTGATCCTCAGAGATAAAGAGACTATTGTGAAGTTGTAGGCTAGCACAAAGGTTTTTGAGGATTCCAGCAGATTAAGCAGACATTCTTTGGACTTGTTGAGTGCAACAAGACCCAAGGAGAAGAGGAGAGAACATCCTAAGTAAGTGTAGAAAGAAAGATTGAACCTGTAGTCAGATATGGATCACGACACATTAAGATCCAAGGAGTTATGGATGACCAAGGGAAAGTGATAAGAGAAGGATTGCGCCTAAGATATGGCCCAACTGATCTAGAACTAATGGTTGAGATTAAACAAATCAAGGATACTATATAAATAACTTATACTGAATGTTATAATTATATGCTAAGAAATTTCATGTAAATATTAACTAGGTATATGATATTATGGAACCAACTCACTAATTTATGTATGTTATGTATTATGTAATTAGTAATTGAGAATGCATGATAATACATTATGATATCATGAATTGGTATATAAGGGTGTGTATAAATATGATGACGATTTAACATAAAATAGACTATTGAACTTAAATAATATTGATACTACTAAATTAATAAGAATATGTAAGAACTAATATAGGAACTAATGTAAATGATGTGGAGAACAATGTTGGGGAAATATGTGTACTCAGTTAGGGTTGTTAATGTTTAGACATATTGGAATACTAACATGGAAATGAAAATGTAATATTGACTACATGTTTGAAATATGCATTTAATTATTAAATTTGGGTTAATGCAACATTTTTCAGTAATGAACATGTAAAGTAAACCCAAATTTAGGATATTGAGACCTTAACAACCCTAGAATTTGGAACTAAAGTAAAAGTATATTACAAGGGTATAAAATGCAAATAAATAAAAAAATATAACCTATAAGATCATATTAAATATGGAAATGAAACTTGCATAGACCTTTCTATATGTACTCTCGATACATAACTAAGTGTTGAAGTACGTGAAAGTGAATAAGGAAATCAAAGAACCCAGAAGAAAAGTGTGCATGTCATCACATTATTGGATGACACTATTGAGATATTCAGAATGGGTATTTTGATCTTATGAATCCTTTTAGAATCAATTTCATTATGACTTATGATGAAATGGATAGTCATACATCATTTTATATTAGTTAAATAACCTTTTTAGGCATTGGATCTCAAATAATGCATAAATTAGCACTCTGGAAATCATTTGAAATGAATTTAACATAAACCAAGTTCTGATATTTATATAGTTTCCATTTTTGTATTTTTAAAGTTAAATTTATAGTCCAATATTTTTTGGTCAAAGATAATTTATGAAGAAAAGGGAATGATATTAAAATTCTTAGGAAATATTCTTTTAGAAGAAAACTACATCACGATGTTGGTGAATATTAAGTATTAATATAAGATTATACTTGTGTGAATAGGTGTTTCTAAGTCTAAAAAGCATTTATCTTTTGGTCAAAATGAAGTTTACATTACACGATAACATTGTTCAATGGATAAATGGGTTTTTTGATGTAGCTTCTTTTGTTAGTTGTCATGTTCTTTATTTTCATGTTTCCTTAATGCCATAATGTAAAGCATTTGGTTTATCATTATAAAAGGTGAAATTATATTTCATTATTGCATATGTTGTGTGTATGATCTAGACCAATTGGAAATAGTTACATTAATCCTTATAACAGAGTCTACTAAGTCAGTGGAATTTGGATTGGCTGATAAACAATTATATGATATATGCTAAGTTCATGTAGTTACTAATGTGTTATAAATAATTATCGTATCATGCTAAGTTCATGTAGTTACTTATGTGTTATAAATCATGATCGTTGAGGTTTCATGTTCAGTTACAACAATGACTTGATGCTAGGTTTTCCCCATGTTCAACCTATAGGTGTAAAAGTTCCATCTATGAAGGAAACGTAATACAATAATATGTTCATAGATATATTATAAGTATGAAAATGAATGTGATTATGAACAAGTTAGGGTTTCCATGTTGCATTGTGAACTATAATATACCTAAAGTAACAATCTTTTCATTGGAAGTCATTGTGGGATAAACTTCAATTGCAAGAGATAGAGAAATTATAACATGGAATCCCATATTGGAAGCAATACATAAGAGATAAACTAGGATTCAAAATCCCAAATCATGCAAAGAAGAGACATTCTCAACTACAACATGAGGAATCAACATACGAATCTAATGAACAAGTCATGTTTTAGGTAATCTATGAGTTATAATTGTGAGGTCTTTATTGTAATAAGGATCTGGTGTGTTTTGCATGGGGTACATGTGACCAATAGAATTTGATCGGATGCACCATTAGCATACACAAAATGGTCTTTTAAATTTATAATGACTCTATGGACACACTTCCTAAACAAATCCACAAGCGCACAAACTCGGGAGTAGAATAGGAGTGGTAAGTCATGGTCAAACCCAAGGGAGAGAGGGGGCACCACCCCTTGTGTTCTTGGTGGTGAAGGAGGCGCTTGTGGTGGAGAAGGTGGTTGAACCCTTTTTGCATGTGAGCTAGAGTTTGGAGAAACTCTTCTTTCATGACCGTTTGGTGTTCCTTGGTCTTGGTAATTGATCTACCCTTCTTGATCTTCATTTTCTTGCTACCCTTCCATTCTTATTTCTCTTGGCCAAATCCATGGTGATTCTTGAGGAACTTCTCTCTTCTTGGCTGAATTCATGGTTCTCCATGATGGTTCTTGAGTTGAGATGAATAATCCCTCTCTCTCTTCTTTTTGGCCTAGGGTTTTTTCCCTCTTTCTTGTGCTCCTTTAAGCTATGGTATTGCTTAAATATTTGAGGTGATGCTAGCTTGAACAAAGTGTGGTAAATCTAGGGTTTTCTCTCTTCTTTGGAGCTTCCTTGCATAGGAGTTGTTTATTCATATCCAAGGCAAGTTATATAACTTTCTCCCTTATTATTGTTGCACTTTATCTTGCGTGCAAACAACCTATCTCTAAACTTAGTACCAAGTAGAATGAGAATGATACTTGAGCTAAGGATTATGTTTATGTGGTGTGCTTGAGTATATGAACCCCTTCTTATGAACCCTAGTCTTGTGCACAATTACCTTGTTTGATGATGGAGTTTTGATTCTTGTATGCATATGCTAGACTTTGGCTTTTTCCTCATAATCATGATTTTGTTTTCTTGCTTGATGATGGAAGTTTTGGGTGCATGGATGATGGTATAAATGTTGGTTTTATATTTTACTTTGTAGTTCAGTTTTATCTCATGATGATGGTTGATTTAGGGTTTTGGAGTTGCTTTCATTCTTGAGGTTTTTCTCCTTGATGATTTTGGCCTCATGGTGATGTACAATCTGTTCAATCATGTGGTTAATGGTCTTTCTCTCTTCATAAGGTCGTGAAGATTTTTCTACATGTTTTCACCGCCAAGGTGTTGATGCTAGTGGTCACCAAATTTTGATATGGTATTGTAGCTACGGTGACCATCTTTTTTTGTTCGATGAAGAGTTTGATGTTCTCCTTTGATTGCCAATGCACTTAGTGTTCTTTGGTCGCCAAGCTTTCATTCTTGTGATTGATTGGGATTGAACCCTCTTTGATTGATGAAGTGGTGAAGTTCATTTTGATCACCCTCTTTGAAGACATGTCCTTGATTTTCTTCATTCTCTAAGTGTTGCCTAGGTTTTTCTTCGATCGATAATACCCATGATTTTATGGGACCGATGAAGGTTTCTAGTCCATACAGATTATCATGCTTTTTTGGCATTATGTTGATGATAGTTCACCTTTTTGCTTCCAAGAAAGTTTGAGATGAAACTATCTAGGGTTTAGTTGTAATTGCTAATTTGAAAACCTAAATTGGTTTGATGTGTTGAAGCCTAACTCTAATTGCAAGTACATAATGATGTTTCCTAGTTGCTAGAGTAATTATCATGATAATAAACTATTTTCTCTCTCATAATGGTGTAACCCTAATTTTTTGTTGAATGAGCATCACAACTACTGTTTGATTTTGATATCTCTCATGAGACACATGTGTGATGATTATGAGGCATGGAGAGATGATGATATTCTTATAGGGAACAATGTGAATGGTCTTATAACCTTAGCAATGGCTTTCTGCTCTAACTGAGGTGATATCATCTACGTTATGTAACAAGGGATGGTTATCCCATGATAATGTGATAATGGTGATGGACTTGTGTATGGTAGTGAAATAATACTTTGTGGTGATGTGAGCAACCTATGTTTTATACTTTTTATATCTCATGCAGTTGCAATCTACCCTTATCTTTGTAGAATCTTTTTAGGGTTTGTATGTAACTTGTTTGATGCAGTAAAAGACAACCAATTGGCTTTAACTAATAAAGTGAAATGCTAATCATGTAGTTTCCTTAGCCATAGATCCATCCCAACGTCTGAACTTGCTGGATGGCTAAACGAGTATTCCTAACGGAAACTTGGAGCACATACTATTGAGTATGCATGGTACTTGGAGAGTACATCCTTGTCATCTAGATCCCATGGTGTTTGAGAATGACTACGATCATGTCTCAGTGTCATATTTGTATGTGTGATATGTGAGGACAGTAGTGAGAACAACTACGATTGTACCTTGTTGGCATGGTTTCATACCCCAGTTTCTAGCACTGTGACCTATACCAAAGTGGATTAGGTGTATTTAGCTTTACTGTATGTTGTTGGTGGTAGTTTGATTGATATGTCAATGTGATGTTCACTCGTACTAATCGAGTGGAGAGAAGATCTTGGATTACGACTCTTCCTAAAACTTGTATAGGACTGATTTTGAATTGGCAATGGTCAATTGGATTTTGGTGGTATGACTCAAATCCTTAGGGAAGTAATAAAAGATGTAATACATTTATGCATTGTATCTATGTAGGATTAAACACACTTCACATTGGATGTTTACCCTTGCCTTATTTATATCCCTACTTCGCTTTTATAAAATGTGGTAAGAGAAATCAACTGTTATACATGTTCTTCATATTCCTTCTTATCATGATATTGTGCTTATCTCTAATAGATGTTCAATCTTCCTAACCTAGGTAATTAGTTTTAAGTTATTCATTTAGATGAATCTACTCATCTTGTTTAATAGCAATATATATGTGGTAGAAATAATCGTTGGTTGAGAGTAATGTCTCTCCCTAGAACATGGGTCTCACCTCGTGGGTTTCCACATCTTTTTAGGCAGTCATCAATGATGTGGTTGAGATCATGTTATTGAGAGAGAGCAGCTCAGAGATCATTAGCCATTGAAGGTTAGATAGATGCTTGTTGTGTTGTAGAGACATAGTATCATCCTTGTACTCTTAGGTTTTGGAGGGATGTATTTTGTAGATGACCTATATATCGACATGTATTTTGGTAATATGTCATGGTTTTATATATTTGGATTGTACATGTGAACAAGTTCTTTTGTAACAGGTGTGTGAAAAATGGTCATTGTATAGATGTGAATACCAAGTATGGTAAGTTCTATATTATAGGTTGTGAACCTTGATGTAATATGTTTCCACACATGATAATAATGCATGAGTCAATTTCAATTTACCTGCTTTTATGCCTATGTGGTTGTTTAGTTGTTGGTCGTGAGCTTTATTTTGAGTTATCTTGTTTGTGTGGTATCATGATGTCACACATTACAAAAAGATTGGTATCTGAGATCTAGGTTCACTGAGTCTACAAGGACATCAGACAAGGTTTGTGTATATTATTGTGTCATCCAACATATCTGATCTTATCTTCTGCTTATGCAGATATGTCTGGAGATCATGAAGAACATGTTGAGAGTAGTTTTGTTGGACCGGGAGGTGGTGCGAGGAGGAAGGCTAGAGTAGATGGAGTTCCTGAAGTGCCTCAAATCAACCCAAAAACTATGACCAACCCCGCTTTTTAGTCCGTGTTTGGACAGTTGATGGCCATAATTTTGCATATGGCGATAGAGCACCTGTATTTGAATAAAGGGTTGTTGTTCCCAGTGCAGAATCGTAGGGTTTTGCGAAGACTTTTGAGAGGTTGAGGCATGTGGAAGCCATAAAGTATGCGGGTATAGTAGACTCAGTGGATGTAGACATGTGGCTGATAGAGTTGGAGAAGGCATTTAAGATCCTCAATATCTAAGAAGAGGATAAGGTGAAGCATGTGGTGTACCTGCTGAAGGGCAGTGCTGGCCATTGGTGGGCCATTGAGGAGGAGAAGAGACCTAGAGTAGTGATCAGTGGGGAAGATTTTTAGTGAGAGTTTGTGAGCTAATACTTCCCAGAGACATACCTAGATTAGAAGATCTCACGATTCGAGAAGATCTGATAGGGATCAATGTTGATGAACAAGTATGAGGCAAAGTTCATGGAGCTCTTGAGGTTCTGTCCTCACATGGCTACAACGGATAAGGAGATAATCTCATAGTTTGAGAAGGGTTTGAGTACAAAGTTAATGACGATGGTGTCTACTTTGAAGAATAGGGATAGGTTTGCTACCTTCATGGAGTTTGTGAGACAGATAGAACGGTCAACTATTGAGAAGCATAAAGCCAACGCTAAGAAGAGGCTAGCTCAGTTTAAGGGGCAGTCTTTTGGAGGCTTTAAGAAGCCTAGGTTTTTATCACCTCAAACACAATAGAGATCAGTTGTACCATCATAGTGGTCATTGAGAAAGGGTCAAGGTTATAGTTTTCCACCTGTAGGAGCTCACATTACAACATCAGTGTCAGTGACAGGACCGTCTAGGCCATGGTATGAGAGTAAGACGTCTTATAGGTGTAGGCAGATAGGATACTTAAAGTGGGCATGCCCTATGAATGATAAGGAGGTTACACAATAATCGAGGTAGAGTCAACATGGTTCCCAACGAAAATAGTTCTGTAGTGGTGGTAGCAGAGGACGTAGTCAAGCATCATAGGCATGATCCTCTAGTCAAGCCTATAGAGGATGGGGATGACAATAGGTGACAGATCGATTTTGTACCATGAGTCAGCCGAAAAGATTGGCCAATCCACGGGTAGTGACAAGCCAAATGGAATTTTTTCATTCAGATTTGTCTGCATCTTCTTTTGTATCTATTTTGGTTGACCCTGGTGTGACACACTATTTTATCACTAGAGAGGTGATATGTAGTTGTTCTTTGCTTGTTAGTCATATATATGATAGTCTTAGGTTAAAAACCCCTCTTGTTGGTTCTACTGAGTTGCGGGAGGTGTGTCCATCTTGTGTTCTTTCTTTTTGGGGACACAACATTCAAGTGGATCTTATGCCACTTGATATGCATGGATTAGATGTGATCCTTGGGATGAAATCCTTGGAGAAGTATTGGGTGGTCTTGGACTGTAGTTCAAAGGTGGAGACATTTCATGATGGTGATGTTTTGTGGATCTTCCACGGAGATTGGAAGATTCTTCCGACGTGCTTGGTGTTAGTTATGATAGCAGAGAGGCTGATGAGGTAGGGTTTGAGGCTTTCTTGGCACATGTGGTGGATACTAAGGTGAGGAGTCCTAGTACCCAGGAGGTGCATGTCGTTTGAGAGTTTCAAGATGTCTTTCCTAAAGAGTTTCTTTGTGTTCCCCCTCCTAGAGAGATTGACTTTGAGATCAATCTTCTTCCTGGAACACAGCCTATAGCGTAGTCACCATACATCATGGCACTAGTAGAGATGCAGGAGTTTAAGAAGCAGTTGTAGGAGCTATTAGAGAAGGTCTTTATCAGGATGAGCACTTCCCCATGGGGTGCTTCTGTGTTGTTTGTTAAGAAGAAAGATGGTTCTATGAGGTTGTGCATAGATTACCGATAGTTGAACAAAGTGATGATAAGAACAACTACCCTTTGGCGAGGATAGATGATCTATTTGATTAGTTGAGAGGTGTTTTAATGTTGTCAAAGATAGATTTGAGGTTTGATTATCATTAGTTGCAGATTAAAATGGATAACATACCCATGTCAGCTTTTAGGACTAAGCATGGACACTACGAGTTTGTGGTTTTGTCATTTGTGTTAACCAATGAGCTAGTAGCTTTCATGGACATGATGAATATGGTGTTTAGGTCTTATCTTGACTAGACCGTGGTTGTGTCCATCAGCGAAATCCTGATATAATCCAAAGATAGCCAACATCATGAGCAACATCTATGACAAGTGTTGATGTTGTTGAGGTAGCACCAGTTGTACACCAAGTACATCAAGTGTGAGATCTCGTTGAAGGAGGTCTCTGTTCTTGGGCATATGATATCTACTAGAGCTATTTGTGTGAACCCAAAGAAGGTGGAGTTTATGTTGGAATGGGAATAGCCTAAGACACCAATGGAGGTTTGCAGTTTCCTCAGCTTGGCAAGCTACTACAGAAGGTTCAAAAAGAACTTCATGTTGTGGCCTATCCAAGTTGACAAGGAAAGGTGTACCCTTTGTATGGGATGACAAGTGTCAGCATTCTTTCTAGTTTTTTAAGGAGAAGTTAACCAGTATACCAGTGTTGGTTCAGCCATAGCAAGGGAAAGGCTATATCATCTTTTGTGATGCATCGAAGAATGGCTTGGGATGCGTTCTAATGTAAGACAAGAATGTGATTTCTTTTGTTTTACGACAACTTAAGAAACACGAGGAGAATTACCTGATGCATGAGTGTAGATTGTAGTTGTGTTCCATGCTTTGAAGATTTAGAGACACTACCTTTATGGTGAGAAGTGTCAGATCATCATTGACCACGAGAACCTTCACTATATCTTCTCGAAGCACAATATGAACATGCGACAGACACGATAGATGGAGTTAATCAAGGAATATGATTGCACAATAGACTACCAACCAGGGAAGGAAAACATGGTAGTTGATGCATTGAGAAGGAAGTCTTCATCTGCTGATAAGACACAATTGTGTGCTTTGGTGTGCCACAAGTGAGACATGTTGGTATTGTTGCTCCAGATGAATGTGAAGCTAGATGTCTCCTTGTTGGAAGGCTTTTTAGTGTAGCTGAAAGTAAAGCTGATGTTGATACAGAAGATCATAGACGCACATCGGGGTGATACCATGATGCATAGATCTGATTATACTTCAACATAGAGAAGTGTGAGGGCTTCCATGAGACAGATGATGGGATAGTTTGTTTCCATGGTAGGATAGTGGTTCCATATGTTGATCATCTGAGGAAGATGATCCTTGAAGAGGCTCACTGTTCGATGTATGTGATGCATCCAGGTGGTACCAAGATGTACCACAACTTGAAGGATCTATATTGGTGGCCTAGTTTGAAGCATGATGTGGAAGAGTTCATGGCAGTTCACTGTGTCAGTAGGTCAAGGCTGAGCATTAGAAACCTATAGGGAAGTTGTAATCGTAACCCATACCATAGTGTAAATGGAATCATATCACTATGGACTTTATGGTTGGTCTTCCTAGGATATCCAAAGTTCATGATTCCATATGGGAAATAGTTGATAGGTTGACCAAGTTAGCACACTTCCTTCCTATGAATATGACATATACAATTGAGAAGCTTACACAAATATATGTGGCTAAGATAGTGTATCTACATGGTATCCTAGTGACAACAGTGTCTAACAGAGGTCCTCAATTTACCAGTCATTTTTCAGAATGTCATCATTCACCCATGGGGACACTATTGAGGTTGTTGAGAAATATGGACACAACATATAGAATCAAAAACAAAAAAATTATCTATCCATATTCCCATACCAAAAAGATTGCCTCAACTACTATGAAATAGGAAGGATGGTTTAACGAGTTATACTTCATCCTAGAGCAAGTCCAGTGACAACAACTTGCTTCAATACAACTATCTACTAGTTTCTCTTGGACAGTGGATGTGCAGTTACTGGTCTTCACCACGAACAATGAATAGAATAGCTTCTGCAATTACTCTTGTGGTATCACCACATACTATAGGCTGGCTTTGCTCTCCTAGAAGCAACCGGTGGACTCATTCCTCTAGTATAGTCCACACAAACCAACTAGAACTCTTGTCATTCAACTAGAATAGATAGCAAGGATTTGTCCCTCCCGTTGGCATACTAGTCACCAACGTTCTCTCCCACGACAATGATCCTCAGTTGTTCTCTCCCGTCACTATCCTTCCCTTGTCGGGTAGAACTTGCTTGGGCTCTCTCAGTTACTATAACCAGTGAGGACAACAATATTCAGATGAATTGATTCTCATTTGTCTGTGTTGTCCTCTAGAAATCCCCTAGTACCCCTCTATTTATAGGCGGTGTTAGGGTCAGGGTTCCCAGTCTATACAAGATTGTGTAAGAATAGAAGGGACCAGAAGATCTTGAATTTTCACAACCTACAATAGAAAAAATAGACATTTGGTAGTTGAGACGGTCATCTAGAACTATGATACGGTCGTTTCATACTTCCAGACGACAGTCTGGCAATTTTCTAATACCATACAAATTTGGCAATTTCAAATCCAATTAATATCACATATTAATTCTTACACCACAAGTAATGTGCAATCAAAACAATTTTGGTAAACATCCATAACCTTTGTTTGGCCCAATCCAGCTATCTCACCCATGTAAGACACCCATCTCACTCACCCATACGGCTATCTGGTGAGCCTGAGCCAAGTTGGTTGGTTCAACAGCCTAAACCAGTCGATTCACTCCTCAATTTGGGTAGAACTTTAGCCAATTTCGAACTATGATTAGCATGACAACCCAAACGGCCCCGTCTAGCATGCCCAAATGGTCATATCAACACTTAGGATGGTCGTTTGGTAATTCAGTTAACCAATATGTCAATCTGTTGCATGAATTGATGTCATTTGGCAGTTCAGTCAACCAATATGTCGATTTGTCACATGAATTGAATACCTAAATGCTTTAGTAATCAATCCAATCATCTTTCAAGATAAACTCCTCTTCTAGATGAGTTCATATGTGTGTGACCCTATAGGTACCATATCACATTAAAATTGAATGTACATAACTAGCTTATGAAATTACAAGCAAGGAGTGGTGCCTAATCACACATCAATGCTACACAAGTGAATGGAAAGTTGGAGAACAACTTCAACTGACACTCTATGTAAGGTGTTGTAGTGATGGTATAATGTAATTGTCTCAGATATTTGGAGTGAACTCGAGGCATGAACTCATCATCCTCTCAACATTCAATCCATGTTCCTTGAACCAAGAGTAAACTGTTTGAGATAATGTGACCTCAATATCATATATTGATTCACATGTGCATGTGCATGTGTTTATCAGTCTCTCTTATCAAGTGGCTAGGATTACATACTCTAGTAGGAGGGGTAAATCCCATGTCTATCACTCACAGTCTATCCTCATGTGTCAAAGTCACCCAATCATCACCTTTATAACAACCCATGTTTCAAGACTGTGTTTGATGATGTCAAAGTGTACCCAACATCATGTGACATGTTCAATGATCTTAGGTCTAAGAATCACAATCACCACCTTCACTATGAGTTTACTATGACCACCAATCATGGTTTCCATGTGTCACTCTCAAGGTGGGTATGTTCGTTACACTATTCCCTAACTTGTATCTATGTGCTTGGTTTGATATTTCCATATCATAACTAATGAGATTATGTCATCAACCAACCCACACTCTAATCTTATGTATTAGTAGTGTCTATCTACCTTCCACGGTAACAACTGACTAGGGACATAATAAGAATGTACACACTCTTAACATTTGTATGATCTCATCCTTCTAAGTCACGTACTTGAAGACATACATCATTGAGTGTTGTCATTCTTTAGTCATTGATAATGTTTCCTCACTATCTCATAACTGAGTGAAATAGAATGAATTGGAAGCTTGCCTTTATAAGTATTAATGAAATCCTTTATGTTATATGCCTTGTAAATCATCACATGATTGGCTCTCTGGGCATGCCTTACCAACAGAGGTTCAGTACTACGTTTCACCCACAGACATATGATTAGTATGAGAGGACCATTCAAATGTTAGAAGATCTATTGAGAGTTTGGGTCTTGTAGTTTATGGGTAGTTGGGATGTGCTTCTGAGTTTAATAAAGTTTTCCTACAATAATAGTTATCAGAGGAGTGTCGACGTGAAACCTTATGATGCTTTGTATGGGAGACGTTGTAGTCTTTGCTCTATTGGTATGAGACAAATGAGTATCATCTTTTGGTTCTTGAGCTTGTATAAAAGACTACAGAGAAGATCAAAGTGATACAACAACAACTGAAAGCTTCCTAGGATAGACATAAGTTTTATGTTGATAATAAACTCCGACCTTTGGTGTTCCAAGTGGGAAATTGTGTATCTCAAGGTCTCTCCTTGGAAAAGTGTGTTGAGGTTTGGAAAGAAGGTTGTGTTGGCTCTTAGGTTTATGAGACCTTACCCTTTGGTACCACATGTTGGGAAGGTGGCTTACAGGTTGGAGCTACCGCTAGAGTTGCATAAGTCACATGATGTGTTCCATGTTTTTATGTTGAGTAAGTGTCACTCAGATACAAAGCAAGTGTTGTAGCTAGTTGAGGTTGAGTTGGAGTAAAATGTGTCATATGTCGAAGGTCCTGTGTTGATCTTGGACAGGAGGGTGAAGAAGTTGAAGAAGAAGGACATAGTGTTGGTTAAGGTATTGTGGCATCACCATGGCGTGGAGGAAGCCACATGGTAGTTATAGGATGAGATGCGTAAGAAGTACCCATTTTTTATCACTTATGATTTTAGGAGTGAAATCGTTGTTAGGGGGTTATGGTTATAAGACCCCTGACCTAGATTTTGGGATGATCTTTCTTAATTATCATACTTAGATGCTTAAAAACTTAATCTAACCTCATCATGTTCTTTTATAACATGTTGCATGCTTATGTTTTTAGTTTAGTCATATGTGCTTGTTGTGCACCTTCTTGCAATTTACTCATGTTTAGGGTCCATCTTGCAATTTGTCACATGTTTTTTGTGCCTTACTTGTTTTTGCATCATGTTGGAGAGAGTTGTTCTTTAGGGCACTTTGTTTCACCTTGGTTAGATGAGGTGGCATCATGTGTTGATGTTCTATGGTTTGCTTGGATACCCTAGTTTGATGTTGACCTTGAGTGTTGATTGATGGTTTCCCTTGGCTTTCAACAATCATCATGTTGTTTCTTTGACCTCTATTTCTTTGTTCGATGATGCTTGAGGTGTGCCTTGTGGTCTTTCCAGTCGATGAGTCAAGTAACCCAAGGGTTTGGATTCTATGTTGTCACTATGTTTGATCTCCTTTGGGTTTCTTTGTTCTCATCCATCATCATGCTTTCATGTACTGGGTTGGTCACTGAGTTTCCTTGTTTTTATCACCCTTGACACACATGAACTTAGTGCTTTCATGGGATAGATAATGTGGACAAGTGGCACATGTTTGCATGACACCTAACTTCTCCTCCCTCTTGCTACCCTTAGATATATAAACCCCTTCCTTTGTATGCAATTGATCCCTTTTGCACTGTCTTGCTTTCTCTCTTCTCCTTGGAGCTCGTCCCCATTGTGTTCTTAGTCTTGAAGGAGGTGCTTGTGAAGGAGAAGGTGGTCGAACCCCTTTTTTCCTATAAGCTAGGGTTTGGAGAAACTCTTCTTTGGTGATCATTTGGCCTTCCTTGGTCTTAGTAAGTGATCTACCCTTCTTGGTCTTTGTTTTCTTACTACCCTACCATTCTTCTTTCTCTTTGATGAATCCATGGGTCTCCATGGTGGTGCTTCTTGAGGAACTTCTCTCGTCTTGTCTGAATTCATGGTTCTCCATGGTGGTGCTTGAGTTGAGATGAAGAACCCACATCTCTCTTGTCTTTCTGGCCTATGGTTTTTGCCCTCTTTCTTGTGCTCCTTTAACCTATGGTTTTGCTTCTCTCTTTGAGGTGATCGAAACTTGTCTGAAGTGGTGATCAAGCTAAGGTTTTCTCTCTTATTTGAAGCTTCCTTACTGTTGGAGTTGTTTCTTCATATCTAAGGTGAGTTATATAACTTTCTCCTCGATTATTGTTTCACTTAATCTTGCATGCAAATAACCTATATATAAAACGTGGTTCCAAGTAGAATGAGGATGATACCTTTGGCTAAGGATTATGTTTTTGTGGTGTTCTTAAGTATATAAACCCCTTAATCTGAACCCGGATCTTATGGACAATTACCTTGTTTGATGGTGGAGTTTTTATTCTTTCATGCATATGTTATACTTTGGTTTTCTTCTTCATAATCATGGTTTTTCTTTCTTTCTTGGTGATAAAGGTTTTGGGTACATGGATTATGGTATAAATTTTTGTTTTCTCTATTGCTTTATGGTTCAGTTTTCTCTCATGATGATGGTTATTTTAGGGTTTTGGAGTTTCTTTCCTTCTTGAGGTTTTTCTCCTTGATGTTTTCAGTCTCGTGGTGATGTATAATTTTTGGATCATGTGGTGGATGGTCTTTCTCTCTCTTCATGAGGTTGCAAAGATTTTTCTACATGTTTTGTCCTCCAAGGTGTTTATGCTAGTGGTCGCTGAGTTTTGATGTGGTATTGTGGCTAGGGTGACCATCTTTCTTTGGTCGATGAAGAGGTTGATGTTTTCCCTCAGTATCCAATGCACTTAGTGTTCTTTGGTTGCCAAGGTTTTATTCTTGTGATTGATTGGTCTTGAACCCTATTCGTTTGATGAAGTGGTAATGTTCCTTGCGGTCTCCATGTTTTATTCTACCTAGTTCTTTTCAGTCAAAGACACGACCTTGCTTTTCTCTGGTTCCTGTGTGTGACCTAGGTTTTTCTTGCATCGATGACACCCATGATTTTATGTGATGGATGAAGGTTTCTGGCCCATATATATTATCATCCTTTGTTGGAATTATGTGGATGATAGTTAACATATTCACTTCCAAGAAATTTGGAGATGATGATATATAGGGTCAGTATTAATTGCTGATTTGAAACCCTAAATCGGTTTTCTATGTTGAAACCTAACCCTAATTGCAAGTACATAATGATGTTGCCTAGTTGTTGGCATCATTAGCATGATGATAAACTATTTTCTCTCTCCTAATGTTGCAACCCTATATGTTGTTGAATGAGCATCATAGATTTTGTTTGATTATGATATCTCTTATGAGACACATGTGTGATGATTATGAGCCTTGATGAGGCATGGAGAGATGATGATGTTCTTGTAGGGAACAATGTGAATGGTCGTATAATCTTGGCAATGGCTTTGTTATCTAATTTAGGTGATATCCTCTATGTGATGTGACAAGGGATGGGTATCCCATAGTAATGCGATAATGGTGATGGCTTCGTGTATGGTTATGAAATAGTACATTGTGGTGACGTAATCAACTTATGCTTTATAAATTATATATATTCTACAGTTTCAATCTACCCTTATCTTTGTAGAATTTTTTTAAGGTTTGTAAGTAACTTGTTTGATGCAATAAAAGACACCCATTTGGCTTTAACTAATCAAATGAAACCCTAATCATGTAGTTCCCTAGCCATAGATCCATCTCCACATCAGAACTTGTTGGATGGTGAAATGAGTATTCCTAAGGGAAACTCAGAGCACATGTTGTTGAGTATGTGGAGTGCTTGGAGAGTACATCCTTGTCATCTAGATCCTAAGGTGTTTGAGAATGGTTGTGGTTGTGTCTCAATGTTATATTTGTGTATGTGATATGTAACGAAAGTAGTGAGAACAACTACAGAAGTACCTTGGTGGCAGGGTTTCATACCTTGGTGTGTAGCATCGTGACATGTACCAAGGCAGGCTAGGTGTTTTCATCTTGACTATATGTCACTGGTGGCAGTTTGAATGATATTTCATTGTAGTGTTCACTCATACTTACTGAGTGGGGAGAAGATCTTGGATTCTAGTCTTCCTAGATATTGTATGGCACTAATTTCAACTTAGCAGTAGTCAGTTGGATTTGGGTGATATGACTCAAATCCTCAGGGAAGTATAAAAGACGTAATATAATGGTGTAGTACATCAGTGTAGGATTAAGCACACTTCACATTGGATGTTTACCCTTGCCTCATTTTTATTACTACCTAGCTATTGTAAAATGTGGTAAGAGAAATCAATTGTTATACATGTTCTTCATATTCCTTCTTATCATGATATTGTTCTTATCTATTATAGTTGTTCAATCTGCTTAGCCTGTGTAATTAGTTTTAGATTATTCATTTAGTTGAATCTACTCATCATGTTAAATAGCAATATATATGTGGTAACAATAATCGTTGGATGAGAGTTATATCTCTCACTGGAACATGGTTCTCACCCCGTGGACTTCCACATCTTTTTAGGTGGTCATCAACAATGTGGTAGAGATCGTGTTGTTGAGGGAGAGCAGCTTGGAGATCAGTATCTATTGAAGGTTGGATATTTTCGTGTTGTGTAGTAGAACCCTAGTGTCATCTCTATACTTTCAAGTCCGACAGGGATGTGTTTTGTAGATGATATGTATATCAACACGTGTTTTGGCAATAAGTCGTGGTTTGTATATGTGTGGCTTGTATATGTTAACAGGTTCTTTTGTAACAAGTGTGTGACAGATGGGCACTGTACATATGTGAATACTTGGTATTGTATGTGATAAATTACAGGTTGTGAACCATGATGTAATATGTTTTCGAAGATGATAGTAATACATGAATCAGTTTTAATTACCTGCTTTTATGACTATGTGGTTGTTTAGTTGTTGATCACACACTTTTTTAGTTATCTTATTTGTATGGAATCGAGATGCTACATGTTACACAAGCTTGGTGGTGTTTGACATGGTTCATTGGCTCAGTGTTCTCCATCCCGAAGTGCTTCAAGAGTTCATTTGTATACTTGCCTTAGTTAATGAAGTTTCTTTCCTTTGTTTATTTGATTTCGAATCCAAGAAAGAAAGTAAGCTCCCCCATCATACTCATCTCAAATTCACTGTATATAAGAGAACTAAACTCCTTGCAAAGATCAAAATAAGTTCCTCTAAATATGATATTATCAAAATATATTTTAATGACCAAAAAATTGTTAGAAGTGTGTTTGAGAAAGAGGGTAGAATCAACTTTGCCCATAATATAGCCATTGTTTAGCAAAAAGTTCTTTAATTTCTCATACTAAGATCTAGGGGCTTGTTTGAGTCCATAGAGATTTTTTCGTAACAAATAAACATCGTTAGGAAGTTTATCATGTTCAAAGTTGGGAGTTTGAGCCACATAGACTTCCTCCTCTATTCTATAATTTAGAAACACATTTTTAACAACCATTTGGTATAACTAGAAATTTGTATAGCTAGTAAAGGTAAGTAACATTCCAATAGATACAAGTCTGGAAACAAGAGCATAAATTTCATCAAAATTAATACCTTCCTATTGGTTATAGCCCTGAGAAACTAACCTTGCTTTGTTGCTTACCACTTTTCCACTTTCATCTTGCTTGTTGTGGTAGACCCACTTGGCGCCAATGATCTTTATATCATTTGGTCTTGGCACTAAGGTCCACCACTTTATTTTTTTCAAACTGCTCTAGCTCCTCTAGCATAGATAGGACCCATTCATCATGTTTAAGATCTTCTTTCACAATCTTGGGATCAAGTTGTGATAGAAGGTGGTTTCATCTTGTTATTTATTGAAGGCAGCTTGTGTCTTCACCCTTTCAAAAGGATTGCCAATTATAAGCTCTTTAGGATGATCTTTAGTAAGTCGGGGAATTGGATCCTTCTTTTCTTCTTCTTTTTCTTCTTCATCTACTACCACCTCTTTTCCTTTGTCATTGATGTTAAGCTCTATTAATCTACAAATAACCTCATCTACAACAACATGATTTACAACATTCTTGGAAATAGAGGGGTTAGTTTCAACACATTTAACATTGATAAATTCTTCTATTTTAGACAAATCAATGTTAAATACTTTAAATTCTCTACTAGTACTGATATAGCCAAGAAAGAAAGCCTTGTAAGATTTCACATCACACTTGTCAAGAGAATCCTTGGTGTTTAAAACAAAATAAGGACAACTGAAAATATGAAAGAGATCGATGGGGGGCTTTCTACCACACCATAACTTATAAGGGGATTTCTTTAAATAAGGGTGAGTGAAGACCCGGCTTTGCATAAAGCATGAAGTGCCAATGGCCTCAGCTGAAAACTTATTTGGAGTACCATACCATAAAATCATGGTCCTAGCCATTTCCTATAAAGACCTATTCTTTCTTTGTACAACCCCATTTTGTTGAGGTGTACGAGGTTAAGAAAAGTTGTCTGGTCTGCATAACCTAATTCCTCACAAAACTTTTAAAACTCTCCCCCATAGTTACTACAAATAGAGACGACCTGACAAAAATCTTTGTTTTCAACCCATTTACAAAAAGTAGAGAAAACACTGAGAATATCACTTTGTGTAACTAAGAAGAAAGTCCAAGTAAGGCGAAAAAAGTCATTGACAATCATGTGGCAATACTTGCTACCACGAAGCGATTGAGTTCTCACTGGTCCAAATACATCAATGTGAAGAAGTTCAAGATATCTTTTGGGACTAAGGACTCCTTTGGATTTATAGGGGAACTTAGTTTGATTTCCTTGTACACAAGGTTGTCATTCCTCATCCTTCTCAAAATCCAATGTAGGAATTACTTTGACCAATTATTTTTTTCTCAACTTCTTCAAATGATGCATATTTACATGACCAAGACTATGGTGTCATAAAGATATATCAATTTATCAACAACAAGGCATTTACCAAGAATAGGCTTAAGATAATCAAGAACAATAACATAAAGATCCATTTCTAGTTCCCTTATATATGACATTGTAGGAGAGGGAATCTAGAAGGAATCATTCAAGAGAAGTAAATAACACAAGATATACATTGACACATAATTGACTAACACTAATAAAATTGTGATGTAGGACATCTACAAGAATAACATTGTAGATGCATAGTGAATCACCAGCATCACCTCACCTATAAATTTACCTTAGTTTTTATTACAAAATGTCTTCCTCCTTTCTTCTTTGTGAAATTGTTGAAGTGTCTTATCACACCCGTCATGTGCTTGGAGCAACCACTATCAACAATCAATTTTCTATTTACCTACAAGAAAGGAAAATGTTGGTGCCCAATTCAAACCTTGGGATCTTGAGTTATCTTGGGGACCCATTTCATGTTTGGGTTGGTCCCCTTCTCTTTGTATGGACAATAAGTAGAATAATGATCATCAATCTTGCAATGTGCACGAACCATAGGGTTATTAGATCCAGATGACTCTCCATGGAAGATAGGAGGTTTCTTTCTCTTTTCTTACCCTTTCCCTTACTCTTGGGAGGTCCCTCATATCCCAAACCACCTTACCATTTTGTTTGGTAGAGTGATCTAGAACTTCATTGAGGGACATTTTCCCTTTGAGGAACATTTGCAAGGAAGCTCTAGGCATGTGATAATCATCACTAAGAGTAATGATAGTAGAAGAAAGACTAGATAAATCATCTTGAGTACAAAGCAGGTCGACCTATAGATAGAGGGATTTAGTATGGTAATAATCTCTATCAAGAGTTATACTAGATACTTCGTTACTTGTCAATAAAGGTCTAGAAGAACAATCATTAATTTTAACAAGAAATCTAGCATTTTTAGTTCTAATCAAAGCAAGCTCATCAAGATTGATTCTATTTTCATCCATAATATTATCACAAGCATGTCTAAGATCATTAAACTTGGAAACAAGTTTATTATTTTTAGTTTTAATCAAAACAAGCTCATCAAGGTGAGTTTGGTTCTCATCTTTAAGACTATTCATGTTCTTAAGATAAATCCCATTCTCTACCTTAACGACATTGTATTGAAACTAAATCTAAACATATTGACCTTGGAATGAATCAATACCATCAAGATAAACTTTCTCATTTTTCTCAAGGATATCAATTTGAGCATACAAGCCATCAGTAATTTTTCCTAACATTTTCTTCTTAGATTTTCATTTGGAATAAGAAGAACAAGAATAATTAAGAATATCAATGAGGGATTCTTTAGATAAATCATTCAAGATTACCTCACATATTTCTTCACTAATTGAGTTTCATGAGAGCAAGGTGGCATTCTCCCTCATTGGATCCATAATCACTAGAAGAAAACTCCTCCCATGTAGCATGGGTTGCATCTTTGCATCTTGTTTCCTTCTTATCCTTCCTCTTGAATTTTCTTTCTTTCTTGTAGTCCTCCTTCTTAGAGCTTCTCTTGTGGTAGGACTTCTTTTCCTTGAGGAAATCATTCGTGTAGTGTCACTTTTGTCCACACTCATAGAACCTTAGAGTAGAAGAGGAGGAGGGCTTTCCTTTGAAGTGCTTCCCCTTGGAATAATTAGCTTCATGACCTCTAGGGGTTTCATATTCACTTGAGAAGGGAGTAGTATGGCAAGAAAGTTGTTGTTGAAGAACAATGGCCTCCACTTGAGCTTTGCAGGCATTTTCCTTCATCTTCTTTGACTCCTTCTCTTCAAGCTTTTCTTCTTCTTCTTGCTTGTTAAGTCTTGGCTCACAAGCTTGAAGATTTCCAATGAGTTCTTTGGTAGCTATCTCACTAAGGATTCTTGTTTCTTCAATGGAGGTCACCTTGGATTTCGATCTCTTAAGAAGAGACCTAAGGATCTTGGAGTTGATGGTGCCTTTATCCATGGGTTGTCCCAAAGAAGTAAGTCCATTGATGATGGTGTTGAGCCTTGAGTACATCTCATCCGCTCTCTCTTTTTTTCCCATGTTGATGTTCTCAAGAAGTACTTTGAGAATGTATACGTTGAACTCCTTGTCTTGCGAATTCCCTTAATCATTGATGCATAGTTTGTTCCATATCTCACATGCAGTGTCCCAAGAAGAGATCTAGTTGAATTCGGAAGGAGTGAAGGATACATAGATGATGTTTATAACCTTTGCATTCAGCTGGGCCTTCTTCAATGTAGCTTCATCCCAAGTGGCTACATATCCTACTGGCTCCCTGTAGGAAAGGAAGACTACTTTCCATATGTCGTAGCTGATTCTTGTAAGTAGAAATAGATTTGTCTCTTCCAATAAAGGAAGTTTGCACCGTCAAAGATTGGAGGTCTCATGGAGAATCCACCCTTCAAGTTGAGAGAACCTAGAAAGTTGTTACCCATCTTCTCGTCTCATGGGAGAACTTGTCAGAGAAGATCGTGGCTCTGCTACCACTTTTTGTATCAAAGGGATATAGAGGGGGGTTAATAGAGCTAAAAATAACTTAGACCAAATTCATTAGAACTTTTGAATTACTTCAAGAAATGGGATGCAAGTATGGAATTTTATTTGCAACTAAACATACATAGCAAGGATAATAGAGATTTAAAGAAATCAAGAACAAGCTATGTAGAGTGGTTCCGAACTCCAAACTAGGAGAGTGTACAACCACTACCTAGAGCAGTCAAGTCCTAGGATTTTGCAACAATTGCATACTTATATTCCATTATGTGACATACAATAAGACCTTCCCTTTCCATGGCAAGGATACCTAGACTTCTTTTTAAGGACTAAAAGGAGACAATAAACCTTACTATGTTTTACCTATCCTTAGAGAAAGAGTCTTCAAACTCTAAAGAGCTTACCCACTTTGCAACGAGTGGACACCTTCCCAAGGAGATCCCCTCTTGCAAAAAGTCTTCCTCCTTGAAGGAATTACCCACACTTCTCAAGGATCTTCAGTCTTCACCTTGTCCTTCACCTTAGAGAAACCTTCACCAACTTTGCTCTTGAGAAAGGGATTGGAAAAGGGAAGATTTGAGATATTTACAAGAGTACAATGGATTATCTCTCTCACACATAGCCTATCTCACTCATATTGACGCTTTGATTAGTCATCAAGAGATAGAGAGGGTCTCAATGTGGAAAAACACTCTCAACTATAGCTAGGAGCAAGGTATGCTAGCTTGGAATAAAGTCTAAGGGCTGCTATTTATAGTTGGGGGTGTCCACCATCCACTAGAAGCACTTGGGAACGAATTCTATTTGTCTGGGGTGTTGCAACATATCTATTTTTTATGTTTGCAACACTCCAATGACTAGAAAAACTTTTTCTACACACTTCGTGTAGTGCATCGATTGAGTTTCAATAAAGGTAACTCTACGGGTTGCACTATTCAACAAATTGATTTTTGAGTTGTCAGCCAAGTTTATCCTGGATGAAACTCAAACAATGACGTAAAATCAGTTTGTCTATGCAGGGTGTCTATTGATTTGTCATCAGGACAAACTTGGCCAAACCTGGTAATTTCCAAGACCCATCCTAGGCGTCTATCACATTTCTGGAAGGAAAGTCGGCTGATAGGACTGCATGCGATGCATTTTGAAAATTGTCATTAGAGTGCTTAAACATTCATTTTATATGCTCCTAATTTTTTTTCATCTTAGTTGCAAGTCATAGAATCAACATAAATGATTATAAAAAAATGTCTTAAGTTATTTAGGGCATTTTCCACTAAAGTGCATTTGCATTGACTTTGTCTTGTACTTGATCAAGCTAGGGATTGATTGAATTGATCCTTTTCATGCACCTAATACCTAAAATAAATATCAAATAGACATACAAGGTACATATGAATGGAATGGTTAAGTCATCATCAAAATATGAACAATGTATAATTGTTAGGTCAACATATGATTCCACTAGGAAACCCAAAATTGTCCTCCTAAACAAAAATCTTTCCTAAAAACCATATTTCTCCTCTCATCCACTCTAAATCTAGAACTTACTAGGTGGAATGGTGATTTTAGGTACTTTTTCTTTCTTTTAAGTTATTAATTCAATTGAGGTTTTAGTGAAAATTCCATTTATTTGGTTTTTTTTATTCAACTTCAACAAGTTTTCCAACCTTCAAATTCTGGTCTAGCCTTAATGGATAGTTGGCCTTATAATGGTTTGCCAACCTTTTTGACCCCAAGGCAGTAAAATGTCACATAAGGGAAACCAACCTTAAAATATTGGTCATCCTCAAAGGTTGGCCGAACATTGTGAATGTCAACTGACCTTAATATTTGTGAGGCCAAAAGTTACCAATCTTCAAATACCAATCTCTATTTCAACTCATATAAAATGCAACGGTTTTAACACCGACACAAGTATTCAGAACTAAATCTATCCTTTATGATCATAAAAAAATTTACACTTCATGGTTACTATTACATGAATTTATAATCAAAATGTCCAAAAAGCCACTAATTCACATTCAAAATGCCTATCCCCAAAAACTCTACTTTTAATTAAATTAGAGTCTTTCCTCTCCAAACCCTAACTAAGCATTTGTATTACATAAAAATGCATCTCAACCATAAAAACATTAAGCATTTATTCAAAATTGATTTAGGCATAAGCAAACAATTGATTATGTAAGGTAAGATGTTTCCCTATCCAAGTAGAAATCTGAATTTTACATGCTCAATCATGTATGGTTAGTGAAGTTTGTACTCTTCTTTCCTCCTAAGAATATTGCACACAATAATTAACTATATGCCTATCTTATTATAGGCTCAGGTGAAGTAATACTCACTTAGGATCCCCTTTAGCTCCTCATGTCGTGATAAGGAGGATTTTTCACACAACTCTCTCCTCTTTGTTAGGCCTTTGATCTTATTTTTAATCATTTTTCCTTAATGCAGTTCCATAGTGGTTCTCCTTGTTTTTATTCCCTCTATTTGGGGCGAGGGTTTCTCACACCTATGTCTGACTACCATCAAATGTGAACCTTCCATAGGTTCACTTGGCTTGACTCTTGGTTAGAGTTGATCTTTGATGAACAGATCTGCACTACAAAATGTGCCTTTGTAAAAAGTGTGGACCTTATTGGAGTAGCTTTTAGTGTTAATGCTTGTTGTTGATTCTACTTGGATGTCTGCAATGATTTCTTTGGTCAATGTTGAAATACTTCTATGATTGATAATGGAGAGCATGGTTTTTACCCCCCACCCTTCCCATGATGATACAAGGAGGGTAAAGGCTAACTCTGACCTAAAACATTGTTGTGTGTAAGGGTAAGGGTAATGTATCAATCCACCAATACCCTTACCCCTTTACCTTTTGCGTAAGCAAGGAAGGAAAAGGTAAATAATCCATTTTGATCTAACTATTATGTTATTATCAATAATTTAGGCTTTTATGTGGTTAAAAATTTTAATACAATATCAAGTGTTTCACATTGACTATTACCAACCATGATGTTTCTATCTAGTCTTATACAATATGAACATGGTTTGTTGCATTCAAAACATGTGGCCTTGAAATTAATGTTGTGTTTGTAAAAGAAGAAGAAAACTTGCCTAAATGGTAATGAATGACGAAACACTATAAATATTGATGTTGCATACAAAATATATTTTCTATTTGTCAAATAACACCACTACATGTATATATTACATGATAAACATAGTAAAATTTGTTTTCTTATTAATCTAGTATTTCAAGTGCAAAATATTGATTTTTTAACATTGTGTAAGTTGGCCCAAAAGATAAAGAAAATACCATCAGACATAGTATCATATGATGTGTATACTACATAGTCTTGTTGTCTCATACATGTATGTATAACACCTCAAACGTTGTTGTGTACTTCAAAAAATATGTGTATATGAAATAGGGAACAACATGTAACATTTTTAAAAAATGCACAAACTATTTGGAAGATCCACAAATATCATAAAGAACAACTAATGTATATTTGATATATGACATATAAATGATGTGAGTATTGGGTTAGTGGGTATGGATAATGTCTTACTCTTATCCTAACCGTTACCTTACCCAATAATATAGTAGGTTAGATGGTAAATAGAAAAAAGTAGTGGGTACACTAATCTCTCATCTTTACCCTTATAGGGTATGGCTAAAGTATTAACCAGTTTACCCTTACCCATTCTAAAACTTATATTCATAATAGATCCATTTTTTGTTTTTGGAATTGGGCTCATGTAGCATGTCTCTCCTTGAAATTTGAGGGTAGGGGAAAGAACGTGGCTATCTAATATATATACCTTTCTTGGAGTTGTGTCCATGTTGGTAATGCGGTCTTTGTTTTTTCATTGTTGGTTATTTAATCAATTTGTAATATTTGTTTGATATCTTCAATTACTTTATGAGGCTCCTTAACTATGATATGCTCACTTTAATGGCTTCCGATAAATGTCTCCACCATGTTTTATCTCTTTTCCATTCATCATGAGAGTCCTCTTTCATTGAGGCACTAATACTTTGACCCACCATTTTATGTTTTGGTTTCCCTCTACAAGCCAACGACATTGGCACACTTGTGTGTGTCATTCAGTCTCTAATACAACTCATATCTAAGTGATACCATCAATGTCTTGTCTTGTGTTACCCTTTTTTGTGATGCTTCCTTGGTGATTCTTGGTTAAAATCCCCAGTAATGCCATACCCACATCAATTTACATGCATGTTTTCAACCTCCCCTTCTACCTTGATTCCTTTTTTTATCCTATGTTTGGATGGCTAGCACTGCATGTGCCTAAAGTCACAAGATCTAGGTTCAACTACCATTATCCATCCCTTGAGGTCACATCTTCTTATTTTCTTAAGGTTTGCATGGTTGGTCGATCATCTATGATGTTGAGGGCTTCAAGTTTTATTATCATTGGTTGAAATATGTCTGATCACTTCATCTTGTTTTTTGTATATGAAAATGGAAAAAAATCAGAATGATCATCGTAGGTTTCTTTGCATCCTATCATATGCCAATCGAATCCACATCTCTAGCGGTGAAGATTCTAGGCTTGGAACCTAGGCCACTTCACCAAGTCTATTTTTGTCAGGCAAGCTCTTTGTCCTTGATTGTGTCTTTGACCTTCTTCTCAACCTACTTCCTCTCTCATCTCCTCTCCTCTTTTGTATTCTAAGGCTTTACTAGGTTTCAAATGGACGCATGTAAGACCGCCTTGGGCCAGTTCCCCTCTTTTAGGGAGACTATCATTGTATATGTATCTATCTTCATCCCTTCTTTTTGTTTATGAAATGTAAGATCTCAATACAACTTCTATATAAAATCAAGTGAAGGACACAACTTGAATACCTACGAAATGAGTTATTCTTCCTAGATTGGAAAAGAACAAATCCATATAGTGCATTGTAGAACCACATCAATGGAATTTTGGTAATTGTTTGTGTATGTAGTTTACAACTATGGGGTGGGTCGGTAGCCAGTCGGATGTGTCGTGCAATGGATTAAAGATATGATGAGTGGATGGTGTCAGTTCCATATCCCGAAAGTCTGCATACGTTGTGAAAATGAAACACCTGCTAGTTTAAAGATCTTTGCTATTAGGACGAGGACTGCAACGAGAAATCAGATGATCAGTTTGTCTCTTAGCTAGCTGCCTTCCTCAATTGGCATGGCTTGGTTCCACATGAAACACTACCTGGTGCAACTCATTGTTTTGAATGTTAAGAAAACATGGGAGAGAGAGGGACCTGGAAGAGGAGATGTTGGAAAACGTGAGAGAGAGGGAGTGAGAAGAGAGGAATGTGGAGAGAAAGTGGTTGTAGGAGAGAGAAAAGCTATTTTGCCAATAATTTTTGAACTATAATGTTTTTTGCCAAAATAAATACCGTTGCATTCATTACAAGAAATAAGTTACAACAAGATCAATGTCTATATATTTTTGAAAATAAAAATATACAATGTAAAAGAGGAGAGAAGAGAGTTGAAAAAGAAAAGAAAAAGAAGAACTTATTTTTACGCATAACTTCCAATCTGGAATGAATTTTTTGACGAAATAAAAACTATTATATTCTTTACAAAATATGTTCTAACAAAATCAATGTCAACATAATTTTGGAAGAAAAATGAATAATACTACTTCTCTCATATTTTTTGTATTTTGACTCTTACAAAAAAAAATGTCCAAATACAATAACAAATTGGATTGGAGATAACATAATAACATGGATATCATGGATAACATGGATAACATAGAATAACATGGATAACATGGATACCTTGGAGTAACATAGATAACATGGATAACATGGAATAACATGAATACACATGGAATAACATGGATAACATGGATAACGTGGAATAACATGGAATGGCATTGACAACATGGATAACATGAAATAATATACATTTTGACATGGGATAACATGGGATAATATGTTATTTGTATTATCCATGTTTTCCATGTTATTCTATGTTATCCATGTTATACCATGTTATCCTATTTATCCCATATTATCCCATGTCAAACTGGACCACTTGTAATGTACAATTCGACTAAAGAAAACGTATAATTGGACCATAGACAACATACAACACTACTTCCCTCCTATTTTTCATAGTTTCTATCTCTTTAAAAAATAAGTTGAACCTGAGATAGCATACATTGGACTGGAGATAACATATAATTGGAATGGAGATAACGTACGACACTACTTTCCTCATGCTTTTCATATGTTCTCTCTCTTTGAAAAATAAATTGAACCTGAGAGAGCATACAATTGGACCAAAGATAAGGTACATTTGGACTGGAGATACCATATATTTAGATCGGAGATAATGTACAACACTACTTCCCTCCTATTTTTCATATTTTCTATCTCTTTAAACAATAAAGTGAACCTAAGATAACATAAAATTGGATCAGAGATAATGTATATTTGGACCGGAGATGACGTATGATACTACTTTCCTCCTATTTTTCATATTTTCTCTCTTTTTAAAAAAATAAATTGAACCTGAGATAACATACAATTAGATGGGAGATAATGTATATTTAGATCGGAGATAATGTTCAATTAGACCGAAGATAACTATGACACTAATTCTCTCCTATTTTTCATATTCTCTCATTTTGTAAAGTATAAATTGAATCTAAGATAACATACAATTAGATGAAGATAACATACATTTGGATAGGAGATAACTACGACACTACTTCCCTCCTATTTATCATACTTTCTCTCATTTTAAAAACTAAATTGAGCTTGAGATCATATACAATTAGACCAAAGACAATTTGCATTTGGACCGGAGACAACATACATTTGGACCAGAGATAACGACCAATTAGATCAAAGATAACATGTACTAGACCAGATACAACATCCAGTTAGACCAGAGAAATATGAGGAATATGAAGAAAGTAGTGTCATCTACTTTTTTATCAAACGCATGTTGGCATTGATCTTATTTTAAAATATTTTTTGTAAGAAATGCAACCTTTTTGTTTTATAAAAATTTCATTACAGATTATAAGTTATAAAAAATAAATGTCTCTTTCATCTTTTTTCTTATTCAAACCACATCATCTGTCCTCTTTTTCTTTTATATTGTATAGACATATTTTTTAATATGTTGAGATGGATCTTGTTGTAACGTATTTTTCGTAAGCACTGCAAGTTTAAAAATTATTAGAAAAAATATTTTTTTTCTATCTCCTACAACCATTATCCATTTTTATCAAACCCATGTTGACATGTATCTTATTTTAAAGTATTTTTTGTAAGGAGCATAATCTTTTTTATTTTATCATAAAATTCATTACAGATTGCAAGTTATACGAAAAATAAATTTCTCTCTCATCTTTTTTCTTATTCACAGTATGTCATATTTATTCTTTTGTATTATATATATATATTTTAAATATGTTGAGATTGATATTGTTGTACGTATTTTTTGTAAGCAGTGCAACAATGTTTATTTCTTCAAAAAATGCATCGTGGTTCGAAAGTTATTAGCAAAAACAACTTGCTCTCTTTCTCTCTCTCATGAAACCACCATATAGTGTCACCCATTTTTTGTCATACACATGTTGACATTGTTCTTATTTTAAATTATTTTTTGTAAGGAATGTAATATTTTTATTTTATCAAATTTGATTGTGGATTGCAAGTTATAAGAAAAAGAAATGTCTCTCTCATCTTTTTTCTTATTCAAACCACACCATCTCTCCTCTTTTGTATTGTATATTCAATTTTTTTAAATATGTCAAGATAGATCTTATTGGAACACATTTTTTTGTAAGTAATGCAATGGTGTTTATTTTGTCAAAAAATACATCGTGGTTCGAAAGTTATTAGTAAAAATAACTTATTCTTTTTTATCTCTCTCTGGTAACCACTTTATATACCCACTCCCTCTCTCCCACTCTCCCTCTCTCACTATTTTTTTTATAAAGGTCATGTTCATTACTACCATAGAAAGTTTGCTAACACAATGCAAGCTATCACCTGCATAGTCAGGTTTTACACTACTGATGTAAAAAGAAAATAAAATGCAGCATGGTCGACATAAGAATGATGTTTGTGGGGGAGGCACCCCTTAACAAGCCTCAGAATATAGGATCTAATATATGGTTATGGTAAAATTTTGGCAGTGGCATGAAGAAGTCCAGTTCCCATTTCTTTGTCTAGCATCTCCTTGAGCTAGCATAGATATTCCGCATCCGATTGACCTGCATTAGTTTCCACTATTTCTGTTGTTTCCTGTTGACCTGTAGTGATGGATAATATTTAGATATGATTCAATTAAATTTATGATGATATTCTTGGGTTTCCTAGTGTTGTTGAATCTTCTGTTGTTCCTCTCTTGCCATAAATTCCAAAAGATGGTGACTAGGAAATAATCAGCAAGAAGTTGGTGATTGTTTCTAAGTAGCATGAGGGTTGTTGGAATTTTCATGAAGTTGTGATTGTGATGTTCAATTCTTAAGAAATGTTTAATAATGTTAATCAATAAATTGTAGTGGTTGAATATGTGATCCACTGTATCCAATTCATACAAAGAATGCAGCTAGATGGTCCATTGAAGCCTCTTTTGTTGAAATTTTTGTCTGTGAGGAGTTTTTTTTAGTAGGAGCCAAAGAAAGATTTTAAGTTTTTGTGGCCATCTATGTTTCCAGACATTTGAACTTGGTGGGGAGATACCTCTGTATAAAAGGAAGGAGTATGCCTCTTTGGGTGTATATTTTGCAACCCATTGCCAAGCAATTTAGTTTGAGGTGTTGTATTCTAACTCATAGATGATGTTGTTGAGGTTGGCCTGGTTGATATGTGAAACTATCCACCATTTGAGAGCATTTGGTCTATTCTTGGTTAGGAGGCCAAGTGCTTTGGCCATGGTGATTTTTGCAAGATTTTTTGGGACAATGCAGTCGATGTGCATGTTTTTGATGGTGCAATTTTTGCACCATGGATCGTCCCAAAAGGATATAAAATTGTGTGAGTGTGGAGGGGTGCAAATGATTTTCTTGATGAGAGTGATGTGTTTGTTTATGTACTTCCAAAGAGGCAAAGCCTTTTTCTTCTTAGTCTTATGCCATGGGGGGAAATCTGATAGTATTTTCCCATGATTAAGTTTTGCCAAATTGTATTTTTATTGTTAGCTAGGCTATTTATGATTTTAGCAATCAAACAGAAAGCATGTTTTTCTAGATTGATGATCCCCCATCCACCTTTGTTGATGGGAGCAGTGATGATATCCCAGTTCACCAAGTGGATGTGCTTTCCTGCTGTAGAGGAATTGTGGTGGTTGTTCCAGAGGAAGTTTCTTCTAATTTTGTCTATGGTGTTTCTGGTCTTGGAGGGGAGTGGTATGCAGCTGAGGTAGTGGGTAGTAATCGGAGTCATATCACTATTGAGGAGAGTGAGTCAGCCAGCAAGGTTCAGGAAATTGTTTGACCAAGAAGAGAATATGTTTTGGATTTTTTCTATGATTGGGTTCCATGTCATATGGGAGATACTGAGTGGAGTGATGGGAAGTCCCAAATAGCTGATAGGGAAGTTTTCAATCATGCACCTAAGCAAGGCTTTGTATCTATTCATCATATGTTGGTCTATGTGCACTCCGAAGATGGAGGATTTTTTAAGATTAATTTTGAGCCCAGAGATGTAAGAGAAGATGTCGATGATCCTGATGGTGTTTATAATGGAGTTGTCTTCTGGTGTGATAAGGATTATAGTGTCATCAACAAATTGTATGATGTTCTCCTTACAGTCAGATGGTGTGACTATCAGGCCTTTGTAGACCCCTAATTTGATCATTCTGGTGAGGATTGAGGTAACTATGATGAAGAGATAGGGGGAGAGTGGGTCCCCTTGTCTGAGGCCATTTGTATTTTTGAAGTATTTAAAAGGTGCTCCATTAAAGATGGTGGAGAAGTGATTTGTAGAAACACATGCATGTATCTAGTGAATCCATTTGTTAGGGAAGCCAAAGCCTGCCATGGTTTTGATGAGGTAGTTCTAGTATATGAAGTCGAAAGCTTTTTCAAAGTCCAGTTTGATGGCTAGGATTGGGGTTTTATTGGTGTGGTAAAAGTGGATAGTTTCATTGACTACAAGGTAGGCATCTTGAATGCTACACCCTTTTAAGAAGGTGTTCTGGTTTAGAGGGATGATGTGGTTGATATGGGGTTTTATTCGGTTAGCTAGGGTTTTTGCTATGATTTTGTAAGAGGTGTTGATGACGCTTATAGGTCTATATTGTGTTATGAGATCAGGTTGGTGAGTTTTCTTGATGAGAGCAATTAAGGTTTTATTCAGGTGTTTAAGGATGTAATGAGCATTGTTGCTATTATGTAGCTCCTGAAGGATGGTGAAAAAGTCTTTTCTATAGTGATTCCAATTTGTAAGGTATAATTCAACATTTAGACCATCATGCCCAGGAGATTCGTCAAGTCCCAGGGACCTGATAGCTAGATTGAGTTCTTCAGTGCAAAATGGGTGAGTGAGAGATTGTGGCTGTAAAGTTCTTGTGGGGCAGAGAAAATTCCAATCAAGAGCATTTAGACAAGAAGGTTGATGTTGAGTATTGAAGATGTTTGTGAAGTGCTTGACAATGTGTGTTGTAATCATGTGTTTGTTCATAGTTATGATTCCCTTAATGTTGAGGTAAGCTATAGTATTTTTCCTGTGGTTGTTGTTGCAAATTTTGTGGAAAAATTGTGTGTTTTTATCCCCATCCTTTGCCCAGGAGATCTTAGCTCTCTGTCTCCACTTCATGTCTAGGTAGTTTTTGATGTGGTCCATTTCAGCTTTGATGGTGAGTAAAAGAGCAGGATCCGTAGAGGGGTCCTGGTCCACATAGAGGAATTGTTGTTCCAGGTCTCTGAGGGACTTTGAGAGGTTGAGGGGGTATTGGTGGGTCCAATTTTTTATGAAATTTTTTATTTGTTTAGTGTTATGTAGAATGTGTAGGCCAATATTTTTGGAGTGAGGTTCAGTAAGACTCCAGTGGTCTACATAAGAGTTTTGAAGTTTGGGAGGGTGATCCAGAAGTTGTCAAAGTGGAATGGTCAAGAGCCCCAAAAAACCGAAGATGTATCAATGATTATGGGAAAATAATCAGATATAGCTCTATGAGCAATGTGAACATTTGCAAGTGGGAAGTGGTCCTCCCAACAGTAAGAGCAGATGAAGTGGTGCAGTCTGGCAAAAGATTTGTTCCTGGACCAGGTGAAAGGCGCATTGGAGGGTTGGATGTCTATCATGTTGTGTGTAGAGAGAAGTTGAGCAAAGGATCGGTCAATAGTAGAAAGGGAAGATGTCAAGTTTGAAGGGTTGTATCTGTCTATGGTTTGGGTTATAAGATTAAAGTCCCCTCCAAGGAGCCATGGTTGTTGGTAGTTTGCAGCCATGATGGATGCCAATTCTATGAGAAAAGCTGCTTTGTTGTACCTAGGTTCACCATACACTCCCGTGATGATCCAAGTGAAGCCATCAGAGATGTTTTTAAAGGTGAGAGATATAGAAAATTTATAATTTTCTTTTTTTGTGAGAGTGAAAATCTTGTTGTTGTATCCCACTAGAAGACCACCCTTGAAACCAGATGAAGGGATTTGAAACCATTCTGATATCTTATTTCCTCTAATAGTTTTGAGTGCAAAAGGAGAGAGATTTGTTTTGGTTTCTTGTATAGTTATAAGGTTGACATTGTTTTTATCGATGTGGTATCTAATTTCTTTACTTCTATTGAGACTGGCTGCCCCACAGACATTCCATGATGTGATTTTCATTTTGAGATGTGTGAATGTCCGAATACTTCAAGGGGTCTTATAGAAAACTCAATTAATTAAAGTTTTTATATGCTTCTTCTATATTTCTTTGGTTGGACCACCCCATGAAACTTTCTATTTTTTTTAGGGCTTTGTGGGCTTTTGGTTCTTTTTCAAATTTGATTCCTATTTTGTCAGTGAAGGAGGTGAAATCTATATTGGACCAAGATGTTATATCTTCAATTTTGTCCAAGTCATGGTCTAATGAAGGAATAGTAGGAGAAGGAAAATCACTATCATCTGGATTATCTGAGACATGTGAAGTTGATGAACTGGGTGTAAAATTACTTGTCTCCGAGCCATTGAAAATGTGTCTTTTCTTCACTCCTTATGGGCTGGGAAGCATTGGTTGAATAGACTTGATGATGTTGTCTCCTTTTCCTTTGCCTTTCTGCTTCAGACTATGTGATGACCTAATCTCATCAATGATAACATATTTAAGATTATTCATAGTATCTGAGCTAATATTTATGGATGGGTTGCCTTCTTTTGTTTGAGGGGGAAAGGTGTGGCTAGCACTGATAGGGGAGGAGGTGGAATGGTCTTTAGGTGGGGAAGAGGTTCTTTGCCTTTTAAGGTTTTGAGATTTGTTTGAATTTCCTGAGGATGTAGTCAAGGTTGTTTTTCTTTCCCAAACCAAGAGTCTATCACCAGGTTTGCGGTTTGTGTTCAGGGGTTTCTGACTTTTTGATGGACAGTACCATGAAGGTGGATGAGATGAGAGGTCCGAGAAGGCAGTCTTAGTAGCAGAGGGGTGTTCAGCTGAGAGTTTGATGTTGTAGATGGTTTCACCAGGTCTGATGTTAATGGGCGTAGGGAGTGATATAGCTTGTTTAATAGAAAGGAGGCAGAAGGCTTTTATGTATTGTGTAGGGTAGAGAGTCTCATGACTGATGTAATGGAGGGTGGCATCTATAGTATGTGATATTGCTCAGAAAATCTCTACTTCCCATAGGTGTGGGGGAAGGTTTAAGATGGCTACCCAGTCAGACCCCCCTGCCGGTGCCTCGTAAGCACCCATCTCAGTAGACCATTTGGTAAGGTTGGATTGAACGAAGCTAAAACCGCAAGGGATGGTTAGGGCTTGACCAAATAGATGGTCAATCTTTGTTCCTTCAGGGACGGAGTTGAGAAGTTGAGTTGGTGAAAGAATCTTAGGTTTGAGGATAGTATGACCCAGTATCAGAAGGGTGATAGCTCTTGTAACATCAAGAATGTTGACCTTGTTGTTGTCTATGTTGTTTTCAATAGTTTCTATGACACTTCGTAGGGAGAAAACCTTAAGGAGTCAAATGGAGTTTGTTGGGAGATCAAGGGGGATGGCGTATTCGAGATGGGCAGGAGCCTCCATTGAAGAGGAAGAAAGGGTGTTTGTAGAAAAGTGGTGGGTGGGAGGAGTGATGGTTTGTTTACCAGTGGCGTTCAAAGGAGGGTTATTAGCTGGGGAAGGTTGTGGAATACATGTTTTGAAAGGGTGTGCAAAGAAGATTTTAGTCATGGGCAGTTGTTGTGAGGGACATGTGCATGGTCAGGCGGGAGAGGTGGATCTGTGAGGCATGCAAAAGGGTTTTTGGAGAAAAGGGGAGGATGATTTGGTTTTCTCAGGTGATTTAATTTGTCCTTCTTGGTAAGTGGTAAGTTTGTCGAAAAGTGATGTTGTAATCGTGGTTTTCTCTGGGGAAGTGTCTTTTCTTTCTCGGGATAGTGATGGGGCGAGCAGGGTTGGGGCGAGCAGTGCAGTATCTTTTGGTGTGGCCTTTTTGTTGGCACCTGAAGCAAGTGATACATTTGGGGAATCTGGAACAAGAATGGGTTCTGCTGCTACAGGTGGTACAGAGTAAAGCCTAAAATGGGCATTTTGGACGGGCTGGAACCTAGTCTAGAGAAAGACGGTCTTTTTCAAAGCTCTCAGTGATCAGAGAGAGCGATGAAAGATGCCCTAGAGGGGGGAAGTTGAGATTTAATTTTTCTTCATCACTAGGAATGATGTCATCTTTAGGACCCTGAGGGGAACAGATGATATGGAAGGGAGTGGCTCCCTTTTGGGGAGGGGAAAACTTGGCCGTGATTGAGATCTGGTGGGTTTCTTAGAAGAAAGTGGCTACCTTTTGGGGAGGGGAATACCTAGACGCAATTGAGTTCTGGTGAGTTGTTGATGTCACTGTGTCCTCTAAGTCTTCTTCCTCTAAGGATGATGATATGGAGATTGGCCATTTTTTGTCCCTATAGGGAGTTGGTATTCATCCCTAACAAAGAGTTGGTTAGCTGAGTCAGAGGTAGATGAGAGAGAGCGCTCCCGCTGGCTGAAGAAAATGGGGTACAACTCTTGGGGGGTTTCGTTGTTGAAATCAAAAACCCAGGTTGTGAGGGTTTTGTGAGAAGATGGTTTTATGAAGACGGTATGTTCCCTCCACAGCTTCAAGGAAGATATCTTGTTATCCCAGCCTTCAGTGATCATCAGGGTCGATGTTTTACAACACCAACTAGGATCGTCCTATCTGGACCATTCAATGGTCATTGGAAAAGTTTGGTTGCCCATGCAGATAGTATTTGGCCCCGGGGAGATGTTGAAGTGATGGTGTTTCCTTTCCCTAGGTTGGGGGATGCTAGAGAGGAAGTCTGGGTGGGAGAGCTGGTAGTCCATGAAGGTGAATCTGGAGGTCATCTCGGCTGAAAGTGGTGGGGAAAGAGTTGAATTAGGACTTGTTGGTGGTTTTTTATGGTGGAGCACTTTCTTGAAGAGCGATGGCTTGCCTGAGATCCCCCAAGTCCTTTTTTTGAAGCTCAAAGCCATAGAAAAAGATCCTCCAGCTCACATGATTTGATAGCTGGGATGGAAGATGATGGGAGTAGGGGAAAAATGAACTCTATCCCCAGAGAGGATAAAGGATGAAGAGGATCAGGCGTATAATCTGGTGTCACATCAGGGAGTTAAGATGAGCTAGAGGTGGGGGGTGTCACTATAGATTGGTGTGAGTAATAAATGGAACTTGGGTTGAAAGAACCCCAAGCGACTATCCCAGCCGCCACAGTATGGGGAAGATCAACATGTGTTGGATTTTAGGTGCATGTAGACATTGATTTTAGAGTGTGATTACAAAATTAAGTATTGATGTCATCCCGATCTCTGATCAGTTGTTGTCACTACGATGTGGGGGGTAATGGTGGAACCTAGATGGATGATGAGGTGGAGAAAAAAGAAACAAAAATGGAACAAAGTTTGTACCTTGGTTTGAAAGCTTGTATCTTGATGCCATGATGGAGGTCAGTGAGGTGTGATGGTGAGGGAGATCATAGCAAGATCACCAGAGATGATAGGGCTAAGCTCTGAGTAGTTGGTTAGGGTTTTCAGGTGTTTCTAGAGTGAAAGTTGAGCTTTCTCTCACTTCATTAGGAAAAAGATGAAGGATTGTTTTCCCTCTCTCACGCTCTTTCACATTTCCCATCATTCCAAATTCCTAAGTGATTGTATTTGGAGCAAGGAAGAAAGCAGTGGATGCCCAGATAATTACAGGACATGGGGTGTCCCATTTCTCGTCCCCCTTCTCGTCTCTGTATCATTTTCCTAGTTTAAATGACTTAAATATGTGTATATCCTAATATTTATCTTGGCTTGACATGTCTTTCATATTCTGACCACAGTGCATCCTAAGATTCATAGGGTTATTGGGGTGACACCCAAATGTTTCTCTAAAAGAAACTACCTATCAATAAACCTGCCCAAAATTTGCAGTGACGTTAGCCAACCAGGGTTTACAATTTTTTCAACGAACAAATTGAACACCAACATAGAAAAAACTATGTAATACAAATCACTGTCATTGCCATATGAACGATGGTCTTTGACTCTTGCTTAACAAATGGAATGCATCCATCCTATACTTGTACATCAAAATGATGAGACCCAGCCAAATTGGGGCACAATTTGCTCTTAATACTCCTGTGAGACTCAGTTGGAACGTCACCTACTGGAAGCAAGAAAAAGACAAATCGCCTTATGAGGTTGAAAGCAACTCACGATTAGCTTTACCCCAAAGTGAGGCAAATGTCAGTGCCCTCACTGGCTAGCCCTCCCCAAAAGTCCAAAAATGACTAAATCACATGAAGAAGTGGTTTCCAAAAACAATCACATTTCTATCTTTATGAGAATTGTGGAAGATGTGTCATCCGTCTCGAGGTATGATGTGGCTAGCTTACTTTGGGTGTAGTAGAAAACAAAAGACTGAACTAACTCAATTAAAGATCCAAACATCAGAGAAGAATTAATAAATGAGGTTTGCCATGCACACCAGAAATTAGACTAGAAATGAGATCACTTTTGTAATTATCTATGCATAACAACAAAAATGGTGGTGGAAACTATTTTTGTTGTTATGCATAGATAATGACAAAAGTAGTCTCATTTCTGATCTAGTTTTTGTTCTATATATCATTTCTCTTAATAAATAATCAAGGGAAATAAAAAGTCCTCCTTGTTCAGTGTGTATTGTTAGAGTAAGTTATATTTCATCAGATGCACCAGGAGAGCACGACAAGACATGAACATGGGGTCAATGAATTCAACATAAATCAATAATTGAAGACCTCACAACTGTGAGAATTAAAGTACTAGTCTAGACACCAATTTGTTTCAATAGGAGATTATGCCCATCGAGGGCTTATCTTTTTTACATGATTGAATATCACACAACTCTTTTCACCCTCTATCTAAACTCCTCTTTATTTATTCTACTACAGAACTGACTATTGCCAAAAATCAAATCCCTGACTTGTACCAGTCAATCCCTGACTGGTACATGTTGTCGAGGACAACTCCCTGATCTCTATTTTGTTGGAAAAAATATAGTTGTAGAAAAATTGACCAAACTCTGGCCAGGACAAATAGGGTGCTATCCCTAATCTGTTAGAAAAAAAATGAATGTTAAGAATTATCAAAATATGGTAAGTATTACTATGATTTGTGCCTAACCAATATTTGGATATACATTTATTCATATAATTCAAATTCCAACAGTAGTTGTTGCATTCACACGAAAGTGTCAAATTCTAGTGACTTCAAGTGTTGGGACATAACATATCAATTTCTCAATAATAAAACATGTTGTTGTCTTCATTCCTCAAGATTAGATAAAGTTGTTGTCTTCATGAATATTACCATACTACATTGTGGTTGTTGTCTTTTATTGCACTTGTTTCAATATAATTTGCACAACAGAAACATACTCAAAAATACCGTTGTTGTCTTAATAAAAACACATACAACTCAAACAAACTATATAGTATAGGTTGTAGGAGAATATGTGCAAGTATAATCTACATGCACAATGTGTCAAAAAAATTAAATGTGTAAACACCACTGATGAGCATGTAAAATTAAGATAAGACTACAAGAATGTAAAGGGGAATATCAAATTTTAATATGAAAAACACTCACAATGTGTGAGGAGAATATCACGAGGCCAACTATCGGGAGTCCACTTTAAACAAAGTTATTATTGTTCTTCTCGAGTTTTGACCCCAAATCTGAGACAATACACCCAGAAAGAGATATAAAAAGATACCCCATTAGGGAGATATCTCAACAATCTTCCACTCTTGAACTCTCTAGGAAGATACCCTCTACCATAAAGTACACAATACTAGATGGTATGAAGAAGAACACCTGGTAGCTTGGTAGCCTTGTCCAGCTTCCTTTTTTCTTTCCTTTCCTTTTCTCTCATCTTGTTTGCCTTTTTCTCCTGTCCCTGTAGAGTACAAAGGAGCACTGCTATTTTCTTTTTTTCTATTGAAAAATGTGTTAATTGGAGGTTGTGTGACACACACCCCTAGTAGATGTGAGAGTCTGGAATATATTACCCCTATTGGCATCCCCAGTAAGTCCTATGGGCTTTATCAATCTTGGGCTGAAAATTACTTTGAGGCCATATGCCACAAACCAACGAGATAACTCTAAACTAAACACGAAAACAAAACTAAACAAGATGAATTACCAAAAAACACTAAAAATTAAAACCAATTACAACAAGAACTAACTTCAAGAAACTTATTACATCGGGGTCCAAAAACTTGCCATCTGAATTATATATCATAAAGCACCATTATTTACAACAAGTCCATAAAAGACTACCTGTCACATGTGATATTTATTCATTTAAATAAACAGGTACAATGACCAATTATATACAGCAAGGGCACATAAACCAAAAACTCATATCGATAACAACTTTGAGGAACATACACAACTCCCCTAAGACCTGAGTGTACAGGAATGACTCTAGGTGTGGCATCCAACTTACAAAAACAAGATTTACTTAAGCGGAAGCGATCATTTGCAGTGGATTACTGAAAATCACTAAAAATTAAAACCTTTTTCAAAGGGATCCAATCATAGGAAAACTCTATCAAAGAAAACCAATGTATTACATTTACATCTTGGTTCATATGTACATATCTTGTACCATCTCTTCTCGAGATTTACAACATCAACTGCCTTGTTAAAAGCTAAACACAGACAATATAAGAACCTCGAGGAATCAAGCCAAAATCTCAATACGATTCATTAAAAGAACTAACTAATAACTCTGATGACCTGAGAGTACAGAGACGACACACAAGACTTCTATCTACAAAACACGACAGACAGTACACTCCACCTGAGTTGTCACTGCTGTCCCTGCTGATGTTGATGTACTTCCTCTGCAAGATGTTCTCAGTCTCCTCTGTGCTTGTCCACCTGAAAATGTTGGATCCCACGGGGGTGACACAATTGTAATTGCCACAGCGAGAGATATAACTCTCCGCCAAAAACATTATTATTGCAATTTAATTATATAGAACTGAGCAGAGGATAAGCAGTTTATAGCAATATCATCTTTTAAAGAATTGCAACTATTTATGACAGAACAATAGATCATCTATTTTCTTAATAAGGGATAGAAAGAACATGTATACCATTAATCCATCATATTATACCATCATGTCAAACTTCTCTTGTGGCACTCATTATCTTGATATGTCACCCATGAGACATTCTTGTGTCAATCTGTTGGCCTTAGCCAATCTACTAAACATATATGGGATTATATCTACCATGTACTCATATATCAATAATCCAGGCATTGGATTATTACCAATCATGTGTCATCATTACATGCATTGGGTTATTATCAATCTTGTGTCATCATTACATGCATTGAGCCTCTTCCAGGTATTGGACTTCTTCCAAACCTTATTACACCGCTAGGCATTGGACACTACCAATCCTGATTTCATAGCTAGGCATTGGACTTTAACCAATCCTGGTTTCACAACCAGGCATTGGACTCTAACCAATCCTAATTTCACAGCCAGACATTGGACTCTAACCAACCCTGATTACACAGTCAGGCATTGGACTTTAACCAACCCTGATTTCACAGTAGGCATTGGACTCTAACCAATCCTGATTACACAGGCAGGCATTGGACTTTAACCAACCCTGATTACATAGCCAGGCATTGGACTTTAACCAACCCTGATTACACAGCCAGACATTGGAATTTAACCAACCCTGATTACACAGCCATGCATTGGACTTTAACCAACCTTGATTACACAACCAGGCATTGGACTTTAAACAACCCTGATTACACAGCCAGACATTGTACTTTAACCAACCCTGATTACATAGCTCATGTTCACAGCTCATGGAATATAAATTCCTTTAACTTATCATTGATCATCACATCCTTCACTAGGCTTTGGAACCCTGAGGTTAGCCTTCATAGCTTTTCACACTCTTTATTGAATGCAATTGTTCCTTTTATTAAGTTTATTAAGCCATTATCATTTCTTACAATAAACTTTTATAATCATCTTGGTACATCTCACTATACCACAATTGTTCTCATGGCTCATAAGGCCCATAAAACATCTTGTCACCTCTCACTAGGAAACATCTAACCATATGGCTCACAAGGCCATTGAACATCTTGTCACCTCTCACTAGGCAATAATAACATATTACCTCATGTAATACAATAGTAACACCACTATTCCCTCAATAGAGTTAGGGCTTACTATTCACGTCACATTAGAGTTTCTCATGTCTCATTAACCAACTTAGGGTTAGGGTTTCTCATCTCACATTAATTAGGATTTCAGCCTTAATATATTACTCCACACCTCTAGGAGCATCCAATAACATCTCGAGTATTCAATCATGTTCATCACTCTTAAAATTTATCATTAAATGATTATCAGTACAAGGTATGAGTTCATTTCTCATCCTTATCATGGTATGATTACATCATACTCATTAATTTGGCTTCACCCCATTCTCAAGGTAAATTAGACTATACTTATCAAGGTATATCAAACCCATTACATTTAATTTAAAAAAATTACATAACACTCTTCATGTGTTTCTTATCCAAGTATATTGGATTTGAGGTGCATCAAGGTATATCAATCCTGGAATGCTAAAAGTGATATCTATCATATTTTGATGTATCACTTTCCTCATCACTTCCATTTACTTGAGTTATCAACTTATCTTGTATTACGATATTCCCCATATTAATACTTCCATTCACTAACCTATCACTTTTAAAATGAAGTGCATAGGTCACACATAAGAATGGTCCAACTATTTTCAATGATAAGGACTCATCTCAGGATAAGGCATTGATTACAATAAGGTTGCCTATAATCAACCATTTGAGATATTTCACCTTTATAAGGCTTTATCCACTATTTTATTATTAGGATTTTGGTTTTTTATCATATTGTCCAAGATTAGGGCTTCATGTATTATAACTCCAATTTAGAGTTTCACATACCTTCACCCTATATTAGGGCTCCTCATCATACCATTGCATAGGGTTTCACATGGCATCATACTCAATTAGGGTTTCACATGGCATCACCCTCAATTAGGGTTTCACATGGCATCACCCTCAAATAGGATTCCTCATGGAATCACCCTCAATTAGGATTCCTCATGATCACTTTATCAAAGATCATACCCTCAAATCTTAGTTTATTCATCTTGGAAGTGTTTGAGACTTATCCATGACATGATTATCCCACATGTATTGATTCCACTCTCTCTCATCATCTCTAGGATATTGACTATGTCAAACTTGGATAAATTAGGTCAACCAACCCTTTAGTTAAACACATTCAATTAGGGTTGACATAGTGTATTAAAATATTGCTTACTTAAGCTTCAGGGATTAACTCATCTAGGTTTACCAATTACTTAGTACCTTAAAGGTACAACCCTAGTGATTATCTTTGAGATACATTAGTAGCAACCATAGGATCATTTAACCTTTTATTACCTTAGGTTCCCAATTAATTTAATCATATTGAAACATCCAAACGTTCTTGACCATTGATGCTCCAAACGGTTTGAAACCGAATGGACTTGGGTTTCCAAACGGTCTTGAGACCGTTTGGACTCAAACGGTCTTAAGACCATTTGGTCCAAACTCTCTCAAAACTGAATGGACCAAAAAGGTCTTCCATCACTTTATCAATTCAGGATTTCAATCATTAAATCACATATCAAATGGACCATTGATTTATTCTTCAATTAGAACATTGAATCACCCTTCAATTAGACATTCACTTATGGTTTTGAACCCTATTTAACTACGGTTTATAATCAAGAAACCATCAATTAGGGTTTTGAAATTGAGGAACCATCAATGGTTGACATAATGGAACTAGTCCAATTGAAATCATTAGATCATCATCAAACCATGACATGACCTGACCTCAAACAGTCTTGAGGTTGCTTGGATGACCTCCGAACGGTCTTGAGACCATTTGCCCCATCCATCCTTGAAATCTGTGAAGTTCAATTAGGATTTGCATCATTGGATTGATCATCAATTTATCAATTGATTGCATTTCAAATTGATAACTCTGGACCTTCACTTACTCAACCATACTCAACCCTAGACCTCCAAACGGTCTTGGTTGACCTCCAAATGGTCTTGAGACCATTTGGGTGATCTCCAAATGGTCTTGAGACCGTTTGGGTTAATCAACCCAAAGTTATAAATCAACCAATTGCATATTCAGCACTTAACCCGATTAGGGTTTCTAATTGGGTGATTGTCCATATGTTGATTCAATCAATTGGAGCCATTAGATCCACATCCATCATGTACTAGGGTCCTAACCTCAAATGGTCAACCCATGCAAACGGTCAACTCCTCTAAATGGTTTGGGAACCAAACCTCCAAACGGTTTGCAAACTGTTTGGTCTCGAAACGGTTTGGTGAAACCGTTTGGACCATATCATTGAAACTGTTAGCAATAAATATTTGGGGAGTTGTGTTCTTATGATGATGTCATCATCATCAAGCTCTAAACCCATGAAACTTTCTGTGATTTTCATGGTGATTACATCAATCAACCAAATAAAATTTTGAGAATGAAGAAAGGATCAACAATTGATAAGGAATTGAATGCAATAATAATATTAAGGGTTCAAGTTATAAAACCCGCCTCCAATTGAGCTTCAAAGCTCCACGATCCACGTCTTTAATGGTGGAAGAAGCTTTCTCAACTATCCCAAGTTCGTCCTCAAGCTTTGGTGTGAACAGGAATGGCTAGGATAGAAGATTGCATGGAGAAAAGAAGAAATCCATCATTTATTTTCGATTTCCACCATGAAATCATGGTGAAAGAAGGTCAAGAATCTTACCAACAGGTTGGGGGTTGTCCTCCTGTTGCTCCATGCTCCCTTGGTCGTTTTTGCAAGCAAGAAGTGAAAGGTGTTTCGAAATTACCCATCCAAGCTATGGATAAGGGAGCATATATGAATTTTATTAAAAATTTATTTTAGGAGAGAGAAAGTAGGGATTATCTCCTCCATTTCCTTGCCACTTTCCCCCTTCCCTTACTTGGTCACGAGGCTATCTTCTTTGCCTCTTATTCCTCTCAATTATCCATGATTTAAAGAAAAGCAAATTAAGCACCTTAAATCATATTATACTAATATCCTTAAGTGAGTGGATATTTCTTTTTCTTATAATAATGTGAGTGAGTTATCCACTTCCTTTGGATATTTTCGTGCCTTTGCAAGGCCCATGGTCGTCCATTCTCTTGCAAACTCATACCTCACCTTTTGGTTAAAGGGGTCTTTAATTAATATATTTATTTTTGCATTAAATTGAAGTAAAGCTCCAATTATGCTTAAATCTTAATTATTTCAATATCAAGGTTCTCTCTCCTCCAAAGAGATACAAATGAGACACCCCTCTCATTTTAATTGCTACACATGATGCCAAGAAACATTAGGGACTATTTTGAAGTGGTAATTTGCATATTGAACCCTGTGTTTTGGGTAAATTGCACATTACACCAAAACTAGGTTTTAATGCACAAACATTGTTCAACAAGCTCTTTCTTGTTATTCAGGCTACCACAAGCCATACTACTGCATCATATTCATCCTTATGATGCTTCAACACTTGAGGAACATCTTATCATGCAACATTTGCAATTTAACCCCTCAACTTGGGTAATTTGCACATTTGTCCAAATCAAGCTAAATCATGTTTCAACAATATTCAAAAAGGACTAAAATTGAAACATAAGTTCCTCTTGAGCCTTAATTACTTTTCAAAAAAAATTAAGAGCAAGCATAAAATTAACTTTATTAAGCAAACCACCTAGGGTTAAGGCATAACTCAGTTCAGGGATGTTACAAATTATAAACCCCGAACAAGAATTTCATCCCCGAAATCCCAGATAAAGGGAGTCGGATATTATTCATTCATTATATCATCAAGCCTCCACATAACATCTCATTGTTATGGAGACACAATAGAACTTTGACCAATATAAAGTTCTTCCATACAAAATTCCCATAGAATCAAACATACAGGACACATACTCTACTGTCCTTTCATTATTAACTGTGGAGTTAATTCTGTGTCAGGTAACACTTTTCTTATTTAGATAGAGGTTATTTGTTAATTTAATTTGATAAACTCTTCTTGTGATAATTTTACAATTATTCCTTCAAATAGTTCTTTCTCATCAATGTTATGTTTATGCAAAGCATAAACCCCTAACATATGGTGTCCATACTACATTATATAACCGATCTGACTTCACAGTTAACCACTCTAGGTGGTCAACATACTTTATTTGATACCAGAATCACTTACCTTGGTATCCATTACATGTGTTGGAAACACATCACAAATTCATATTTGTTTTTATCCTGGGACATTACTTGTTACACACATCTTTTTCTTGTAACCCAAGTTCAAGACAAAGTGATACTTTTTTTTCTAAGTACCCATCAATAAACATTTTTAATTGTGCACATCAAGTGTACTAAGACCCACTTGATTACCATGTCCCTGAAAGGAAAGAAAACAAAGAATTATATTTTTCTTTTGTTTATAAGTTGATTTATAATTAAATAAAATTCCTTCATATATCAATTAGAATGTGGTAGAAATATCCATGCCACATATCCTTCTTCATCAGGCTTCTTTGGATTGTTTTCAGAATTATTACTTGATCAGAGTAATAAAAAAGATAACAATCTAAGTATGCCATACTTACCTTACCTTCAGTAAATGAATACCTAGCCAGGGTATTCAAGAACTGAATTTAGGTAGCATGCTTTTATTTTATTTTATGTTTTTCATTTCTTTAAATTTGATATACTTAATATCTCAGAATTTCTATGAGTTCCTCTTTCATTTCTTCCCCTCCTTAATGAAGAAAATTAAATTTCAAAACATATAAAAGAATATTAAACTGAACACAAGTTTTCATCCTACTTATCCCTTCCTCATATTCTCAAAGGATTTTACAGATGAACTAAACAACAACTACCCTTCTCATAGTAGAGAGTGTGAGATAATTCAAAAAGAAAGTTCTATCTTGATACACCTACTTATTACAAGTTATCTAGTGTCTTGTTTGTTGAGTCACCTCATCACCTTGTATTTGGACATTGCCACCTCAGATGTCCTCTCTGTCCACATCTATAGCAAGCTCGAAGACTCTTGGGTGACTACTATTTAGGTGCACTATATTGTACTTGAGTCGGTACTACTGAAATCTTTGATTGTTTAGTACCACTAATTCCTTGTTCCTGTAACTGTTTAGACTTCCTTTTAAGGTCTGTCTCATGTTTCTTTGTCATAGACCCTTCTATCCTTTGAATTGATTCCACAAATGTGGCAAACCTCTCTCTACTCTCTAGGGCAGATGCCAGAATAGACATCTCAGCATTCAATCCTTTCTCAAAACGTCGAATCTTTTCCTCCTCAGTAGCAGCCATCTGAGGACAAAATCGTAAGAGTTCCATGAACTTAACCTCATATTCACTTATTGACATGGCTCTGTCGAATCTTCTCAAACTGTGAAATCTTTTCATCTAAATAAGTCCTTGGAAAATACTTATTGACGAATTCTTGACGAAATTCCTCCCATCCAACCTCTTCATCATTCCTTTTTATTTCTTCTATGGCCCACCAATGTCTAGCACTACCCTTCAAAAGGTACACAACATGTTTAACTTTGTCAACATCTGGGATACTAAGGATCTTAAAAGCCTTTTCCAACTCAGTGAGCCAGAGATCAACATCTACTGGGTCAGATGTCCCAGCATATTCTATGGCTCCTACACAACGTAGTCGTTCAAAGGTCTTACCAGACCCATATCCCTCATTGGAAACTAGTGCCCTAGGTGTCAGTGCTGGCATCCGGTCTGCCATATACCTTAATGTGGTCATTAGTTGCCCAAAAAGATTATGAACATCTGGGTTTCCTCTCATAACTTCATCAACAGGGGGATTCTCAGGCACTATTTCTTCTCTTGCATGATCCCTATCACCTTCTACTGGTGCAGCAACATTTCTCTCAGCAACGTGTTCCTCATGTTCCCACGGCATCTTGGAGTTATATATCTTCTTCTGCATAAGTAGAAGGCACTATAAGATACACTGAGGTACACTAAAAACAGACTTGATACCTTAGTCCTATGTCTCTGTAGACTCAGTGAACCTAGAGATCTGATACCACTAAATTGTGGCATCCAACTTACAAAAACAAGATTTACTTAAGCGGAAGCGATCATTTGCAGCGGATTACTAAAAATCACTAAAAATTAAAACCTTTTTCAAAGATATCCAATCAAAGGAAAACTCTTTCAAAGAGAACCAATGTATTACATTTACATCCTGGTTCATAAGTACATATCTTGTACCATCTCTTCTCGAGATTTACAACATCAACTGCCTTGTTAAAAGCTAAACACAGACAATATAAGAACCTCGAGGCATCAAGCCAAAATCTCAATATGATTCATTAAAAGCACTAACTAATAACTCCGAGGACCTGAGAGTACAGAGACGGCACATAGGACTTCTATCTACAAAACACAACACACAGTACACTCCACCTGAGCTATCACAGATGTCCCTGCTGATGTTGATGTACTTCCTCTACAAGATGTTCTCAGTCTCCTCTGTGCTTGTCCCCCTAAAAATGTTGGATCCCATGGGGGTGAGACAATTGTAATTTTCCCAGCGGGAGATATAACTCTCCGCCAAAAACATTATTATTGCAGTTTAATGATATAGAATTGAGCAAAGGATAAGCAGTTTATAGCAATCTCATCTTTTAAAGCATTACAACTATTTATGATATAATAATAGATCATATATTCTCTTAATAAGGGATAGAAAGAATATGTATACCATTAATCCATCATATTATACCATCATGTCAAACTTCTCTTGTGACACTCATTATCTTGATATGTCACCCATGAGACATTCTTGTCTCAATCTGTTGGCCTTAGCCAATCTACTAAACTTATATGGGATTATATCTACCATGTACTCAAATAACATTAATGCAGGCATTGGATTATTACCAATCATGTGTCATCATTATAGACATTGGGTTATTATCAATCCTGTGTCATCATTACAGGCATTGAGCCTCTGCCAGGTATTGGACTTCTTCCAAACCTAATTACACCGCCAGGCATTGGACACTACCAATCCTAATTTCATAGCTAGGCATTGGACTTTAACCAATCCTGATTTCACAGCCAGACATTGGACTCTAACCAATCCTGATTTCACAGCCAGGCATTGGACTCTAACCAACCCTGATTACACAGCCAGGCATTGGACTTTAACCAACCCTGATTTCACAGCCAGGCATTGGACTCTAACCAATCCAGATACACAGCCAGGCATTGGACTTTAACCAACCCTAATTACACAGCCAGGCATTGGACTTTAACCAACCCTGATTACAAAGCCAGGCATTGGACTTTAACCAACCCTGATTACATAGCCAGGCATTAGATTTTAACCAACCCTGATTACACAGCCAGGAATTGGACTTTAACCAACCATGATTACATAGCCAGGCATTGGACTTTAACCAACCCTGATTACATACCTCATGTTCACAGCTCATGGAATATAAATTCCTTTAACTCATCAATGATCATCACATCCTTCACTAGGCTTTGAACCCTGAGGTTAGCTTTCACAACTTTTCACACTCTTTATTGAATGAAATTGTTCCTTTTATTAAATTTATTAAAACATTATCATTTCTCACATTAAACTTTTATAATCATCTTGGTACCTCTCACTATACCACAATTGTTCTCATGGCTCATAAGGCCCATAACGCATCTTGTCACCTCTCACTAGGAAACATCTAACCATATGGCTCACCAGGCCATTGAACATCTTGTCACCTCTCACTAGGCAACAATAACATATTACCTCATGTAATACAATAGTAACACCACTATTCCCTCAATAGGGTTAGGGCTTACTATTCATGTCACATTAGAGTTTCTCATGTATCATTACCCAACTTAGGGTTAGGGTTTCTCATCTCACATTAATTAGGATTTCAGCCTTAATATATTGCTCCACACCTCTAGGAGCATCCAATAACATCTTGAGTATTCGATCATGTTCATCACTCTTAACATTTATCATTAAATGATTATCAATACAAGGTATGAGTTCATTTCTCATCCTTATCATGGTATGATTACATCATACTCATTAATTTGGCTTAAGCCCATTCTCAAGGTATATTAGCCTATACTTATCAAGGTATATCAAACTCATTACATTTCATTGAAACAAATTACACAACACTCTTCATGTGTTTCTTATCCAAGTATATTGGATTTGAGGTGCATCAAGGTATATCAATCCTGGAATGCTAAAAGTGATATCTATCATATTTTGATGTATCACTTTCCTCATCACTTCCATTTAATTCAGTTATCAACTTATCTTGTATTAAGGTATTCCCCATTTTAATACTTCCATTCACTAACCTATCACTTTTACCATGAAGTGCATAGGTCACACACAAGAATGGTCCAACTATCTTCAATGATATGGACTCATCTCAGGATAAGGCATTGATTACTATAAGGTTGCCTATAATCAAACATTTGAGATATTTCACCTTTACAAGGCTTTATCCACTATTTTATTATTAGGATTCTGGTCTGTTATCGTATTGTCTAAGATTAGGGCTTCATGTATTATAACTCCAATTTAGAGTTTCACATACCTTCACCCTATATTAGGGCTCCTCATCATACCATTGCATAGGGTTTCACGTGGCATCATCCTCAATTAGGGTTTCACATGGCATCACCCTCAATTAGGTTTTCACATGGCATCACCCTCAATTAGGATTCCTCATGGAATCACCCTCAATTAGGATTCCTCATGATCACTTTATCAAAGATCATACCCTGAAATCTTAGTTTATTCATCTTGGAAGTGTTTGAGACTTATCCATTACATGATTATCCCACATGTATGGATTCCTCTCTCTCTCATCATCTCTAGTATATTGACTATGTCAAACTTGGATAAATTAGGTCAACCAACCCTTTAGTTAAACACATTCAATTAGGGTTGACATAGTGTATTAAAATATTGCTTACGTAAGCTTTAGGGATTAACTCATCTAGGGTTACCAATTACTTAGTACCATAAAGGTACAAAACTAGTGATTATCTTTGCGATACATTAGTAGCAACCATAGGATCATTTAACCTTTCATTATCTTAGGTTCCCAATTAATTTAATCATATTGAAACGTCCAAATGTTCTTAACCATTGATGCTCCAAACTGATTGAAACTGAATGGACTTGGGTTTCCAAACGGTTTGAGACCGTTTGGTATCAAATGGTCTTGAGACCATTTGATCCCAAATGGTCTTGAGACCGTTTGGACTCAAACAGTATTAAGACCATTTGGTCCAAACTCTCTCAAAACCGAATGGACCAAAAAGGTCTTCCATCACTTTATCAATTCAGGATTTCAATCATTAAACCACCTATCAACTGGACCATTGATTTATTCTTCAATTGGACCATTGAATCACCCTTCAATTAGTCCTTCACTTATGGTTTTGAACCCTATTGAACTAGGGTTTATAATTAAGAAACCATCAATTAGGGTTTTGAAATCGAGGAACCATCAATGGTTGACATTATGGAACTAGTCCAATTGAAATCATTAGATCATCATCAAACCATGACATGACCTGACCTCAAACGGTCTTGAGGTCAGTTGGATGACCTCCAAATGGTCTTGAGACCGTTTGCCCCATCCATACTTGAAATTTGTGAAGTTCAAATAGGGTTTGCATCATTGGATTGATCATCAATTTAGCAATTGATTGCATTACAAATTGATAACTCTGGACCTTCACTTACTCAACCATGCTCAACCCTAGACCTCCAAACGGTCTTGGTTGACCTCCAAACGATCTTGAGACCGTTTGGGTTAATCAACCCAAAGTTATAAATCAACCAATTGCAAATTCAACACTTAACCCGATTAGGGTTTCTAATTGGATGATTGTCCATATGTTGATTCAATCAATTGGAGCCATTATATCCTCATCCATCATGTACTACGATCCTGAGCTCAAATGGTCAACCCATATAAATGGTCAACTCCTCTAAATGGTTGGGGAACCAAACCTCCAAACGGTTTGCAAACTGTTTGGTCTCCAAACGGTTTGGTGAAACCGTTTGGACCATATCATTGAAACCGTTTGCAATAGATATTTTGGGAGGTGTGTGCTTATGATGATGTCATCATCATCAAGCTCTAAACCCACGAAACTTTCTATGATTTTCATGGTGATTGCATCAATCAACCAAATAAAATTTTGAGAATGAAGAAAGGATCAATAATTGATAAGGAAGTGAATGCAATAACAATATTAAGGGTTCAAGTTATAAAACATGCCTCCAATTAAGCTTCAAAGCTCCAAGCTCCATGCCATTAATGGTGGAAGAAGCTTTCTCAACAATCCCAAGTTCATCCTCAAGCTTTTGAGTGAAAAGGAATGGCTAGGATAGAAGATTTCATGGAGAAAAGAAGAAATCCATCATTTATTTTCGATTTCCACCATGAAATCATGGTGAAAGAAGGTAAAGAAGCTTACCAACAGGTTGGGGGTCGTCCTCCTGTTGCTCCAAGGTCCCTTGGGCGTTTTTTCAAGCAAGAAGTGAAAGGTGTTTCGAAATTACCCATCCAAGCTATGGATAAGGGAGCATATATGCATTTTATTAAAAATTCATTTTAGGAGAGAGAAAGTATGGATTATCTCCTCCATTTCCTTTCCACTTTCCCCCTTACCTTACTTGGTCATGAGGCTATCTTCTTTGACTCTTATTCCTCTCAATTATCCATGATTTAAAGAAAAGCAAATTAAGCACCTTAAATCATATTATACTAATATCCATAAGTGAGTGGATATTTCTTTTTCTTATAATAATGTGAGTGAGTTATCCACTTCCTTTGGATATTTCCATTCTATTTAAAACTCATCCCTCACTTTTTCGTTAAAGGGGTCTTTAATTAATATATTTATTTTTGCATTAAATTGAAGTAAAGCTCCAATTATGCTAAAATCTTGATTATTTTAATATCAAGATTCTCTCTCCTCCAAAGAGATACAAATGAGACACCCCTCTCATTTTACTTGATCCACATGATGCAAGAAACATTATGGCCTATTTTGAAGTGGTAATTTGTATATTGAGCCCTGGGTTTTGGGTAAATTGCATGTTACACCAAAACTAGGTTTTAATGTACAAACATTGTTCAACAAGCTCTTTCTTGTTATTCAGGATACCACAAGCCATACTACTGCATCATCTACATCCTTATGATGCTTCAAAACTTGAGGAACATCTTATCATGCAACATTTGCAATTTAACCCCTCAACTTGGGTAATTTGCACTTTAGTCCAAAACAAGCAAAACAATGTTTCAACATTATTCGAAAAGGACTAAAATTGAAACATAAGTTCCTCTTAAGCCTTAATTACTTTTCAAAAAAAAAATTAAGAGCAAGCATATAATTAACTTTATTAAGAAAAACACCTAAGGTTAAGGCATAACCCAGGTCAGGGATGTTACACTAGGACTCTAACAAGAAAAGGACCACAAGACAACATTTCCAACCTTAGCAGCTACTATCCTTCTTGTTATTGCTCTTCCTTAGTTTCACAACCTCTACCTCCTCATGCACGTCCACCTAAAAGATGTGGGAAACCCACAGGGTGAGATCCAAATCTCAACGGGAGATGTAACTCTCCATCAACATTATTATTAGCACATATAAGGCAATAAAGAGCATAAGTAAACCTACAACTATGATAAGCATGTAATCATTACTAATGGTATAAGAAATTGTAATTGGATTGTGAAACATCTTATGATCATAAAAGGAATATAAGGACATGAATGTTTACTGCCATATATAATTGTGCAAAAGCAGACAAGGCCTCATTCAATGTTTTTGTATTTGATCTTAAGCAAGTATACTACTAGGCTGATTACATATTTTATTATGCCATGAGGATTTGAGTTATACCACCTAAATCCAACCTACCACTACTAAGTCAGAATTGGTGCCATGCAAGGTCTATGGAAGAGACGGAATCCACGACCTCATCAAACCTCATGGTCAATATACGAGTACACAGTAGAGACATACCAATCAACTGTAACCTGTGACATATAGTCAACCAATAAAAGTCCTAGTCCACCTTGGTACAAATCATGACGCTGTGAAACTGAGCTATGACTGGTAGACGCACACCAGATAGGGTATGACCTGTAGCTAATCTTTTGAAACATCATAAGCAACATATCACTAAGCTACGACCCGCAGCTACACTCCTTCCAGGGTATGACCCGCAGACAATCATGTGAATGCATATACTCAACAGTATATGACTCCAAGCTTCCTCTAAGGGAAAGCTTGTTTCATCATACAGCAAATGCTGACACTGATATGGATATGTGACATAGGGAAAAACTACATGATTAGGTTCCACTTGATTAGTTAAGTCAATTAAGTGCCTTTTACCATCAATTAAGTTACAACATATAAGATCATAACAAACTCTAAAAGGGTAAGGATACATCACACTTCTAGAAGATATAAACATATAGGGTGTGAACTTGTTTCACTACCACCACATATGCTTGTATTATTGTCATTTACCACATCATCAATACCAAAGTCACATGCTATAGGATATCAAACCCTTAGTTCATCGTTCATGTATCACAAGTGTTTCATCGTACCTCTTAAAGGCTCATTTAACCTATATCATGTCTCATCACCATAACATACACTAGTTATCATTATCAAGCTTATAATACATGTATGGTTAGAATTTCATAAACAAGACAGATAACCACATAACATCATAACCATTTCATGATAGAGAAACAAACAAGATCATTGTTCACTATTAGGGTTAGGGTTTCCTCTTAGACAGTTAGAGTTTACAAGATTTGGTTGAACCATCAACCCTAGAACCATCACCTTCCATCATCTTGGAGTGTATAAGGACTAGGAAGCATCATTTGAGTTGATTAGATAACATTATAAATAACATTATATATGCCTTTTGTATCATTCATATATGAATATCATCAAGTGTTCACATGTTCTTCTCATCCATGTACCATTACCCTATGTTGACCACATAACCAAATAGGTCGTGACCACCCATCATGGTCCATGTCGTGACTGTGGCACTCTTGTTTCTCGACCATCCACCAACATGTAGTGACCTCCACCCTCTAGGTCATGTTGCACCTACGACACTTCAAAGGTGTCACAATCTCAAGGGTGTCTCGACCTCCACCCCTATCATGACCCAAGACCATCATGGTTGCGACCCTACACTCTAGGGTGAGTCCCAACCCAAGCAAGGTAGGAACAAGATACCAACACTAGGGGTAACTAGACCACTTAACACCCAAAGCCTTGACCTAAGACCGCTAGGTCAAACTCGACCACAAGGAAGCATCTCGACCAAAAGCTATCAAAGTCATGACCATCAAGAAGGAAGTGTCACAACCAAACAAAGATGTACCATCTAGGTCTCAAAACATAGCTGAAACCAAGGAAAGAACCATGGTCACCATGAAGGAAAACTCAAGCAACCGATCATCGAACCCTAAAGCATAGGTTAAGAAACCACCAAGAAAGAACCTCTTCCAAAGAAGGGAAAACCATACTCAAAGTAACCAAGACCGAACTTAACATATATCCAACTTATAGGTATATGAACACCAATCATGGGAGCAAGATCATGGACAAAACGTAGAGAAGAACCTCCATAACTCATCTTCAAATATATCACGTACACATAGATTAGGGTTTTGGGTTTCTCCAAAACTAAGCAAGGTATATCCACCAAACAAGTTCTAGATATTACTAATAAGTACAAGCATGACGAGGAAGCAATTTAGAGAGAGAAGATAGCAATAAAAAGCATAAAGGAGTGCAATAGTAGAGTACGTTTAGTGTTATATAACCTGCCTTAAGTTGATCACCACCAAGAGCTCCAAACTCCAAGATCAAGTGCTCCAAGCACACAATCCAAGGATTGAAGAAGCTTCACTAAAAGCTCCACTCTTGGCCACAAGACCACCTCAAGAAGGGGAAGACACCAAGGTAAAAGCTAGCCAATGGAAAGAAGCACAAAAGCTCTTGGCCAAACCAAAAGAGAAAGATAGAAAGAGAGGAGAAATCCTCTTCAACTTGGGTCTACCTTATCAAAACATGGTCTATGACCCTTGTGATGAGGATTTTCTCTCCCAAACAACTACCATGGAAGAACCATGGTCTAGGTCTGAGTAATGAGAGGAAGATGAAGGTAAGAGATCAAAGAAACTTCAACTTAGAAGACAAACACTTACCAAGGATGGAAGATGAGCTCAGATCACCACCACCACCACATGCAAGAGGAGATTGATCCCCCTATCTCCAAGGACGAACCGCCTTGCTCCACCATGCTCCAAGAACAATAAAGAAGGTGGATAAAGATAGATGGTCGAAAAGGGTTTCAAGAAATAAGAGATAAGGGGTTATATAAATGGAAGACGAGAGAGAGAGCAAAGGGTGAAGTGTGAACATACTAAGGGACCCAAGGGACACTTGTCCTCGCAAAAGACCAACATGCAACCACTTAAGCATGACATGTAAGACATGGTGATATACTCTAGGTAGTGTCCCGACCACCTTGTCATCCCACATGTTTGCAATTGCAAGCCATCCATGGGACACCATCCATGGTCGCGACACCACCACCTAACATCACCTCCTAGTCGTGACAAAGCACCTCCACAACCCTAGGTCAAAACAACCTATACATGGACAACCATATCGATTCAAGACCACCCTAGGTCATGATTCAAACACCTAGAGAAGGTGTCTCTACTACAACACCCTCCAAAACCAACCTTGTTTCTGACCCAAGGTTGAGACAACACAACCAACACACATGGTCAAGGCACTCAACACTCACATCACTACCTGGGTGATACTCCTCAACCAAGGCTGAAAAAAGGTGCCCTCCTCTTTCGAATACCTCTAGATGATGTCAAGAAAGAGAGGGAACACTCTAGAGGTGGAAAATTGCACATCAATCCCCTACACTGGGTAAATTGCAATTTGCACCAAAACTAGCACAGAAAGAACAAACAACATCTAAACAAGCTCAAACTTGGGACTTAAGCTCTCCACAAGCCCTAATTACATCTCAAGATATTAGAGAAAGGTTCTAACCACATGATTAAGTCAAAGAAAATAGTTTTACCTCAAAATTCTATTCAGGGGTCTTACAAGCCATAAACCCTAACAAGGATTTCACCCCCAAAATCCTAAGAGAAAAGACAGGGGTACTTTCTCCTCATCTTTTCCTTGAGCTCCCACATTGCATCCTCAACACCATGGTGATGTCACATTAACTTCACAAGCACTATGTCTTTCTTCTTCAGCTTCTTCACTTGTCTGTCAAGGATTAACATTGCACCTTCCACATAGGACATGTCCTCATCAAGCTCCACCTCTATTGGTTGTAACACTAACTCTGTATCAAGATTGAACTTCCTCAACATACTCACATGAAACACCGGATGCAACCTTAGCAACTCAGGTGGTAACTCTAACTTGTAGGACACCTTCCCAATACATTCTATCATTGGGTAAGGTCTCATAAACCTAGGAGCCAACTTACCCTTCTTCCCAGACCTCAGAACACCTTTCCAAGGAGAAACTTTTAGGTACACTTTGTCTCCCACTAGGAACTACAAGGGTCTACATCAGTTATCTGCATACGACTTCTGCCTGTCTTGTGCTACCTTCAATTGTTGTTGAATCACTTTGATCTTTTCTGTTATCTACTACATAAGCTTAGGACCAAGAAGGTGATTTTCTCTCATCTCATACCAACACAACAGAGACCTACAACATTTCCCATACAACACCTCATAAGGTGCCATGTCGATGTTTCATTGATAACTATTATTGTGGGTGAACTCTATCAAACTAAGGTGGACATCCCAACTGCCCAAAAACTGGAGAACACATGCTCTGAACAGATCCTCTAAAGTCTGAATGGTGCTCTCATACTGACCATTTGTATCTTGGTGGAAAGTAGTATTGAACATCAAGTCCATACCCAAAGCTGTGTGTAGTCACTCCCAAAAGTGACCTATGAACTGAGTACCTCTATCAGACATGATAGTTCCTGGAACACCATCCAAACACAATATCTCTTCAACATAGATCTAGGCAAGCTTCTCAACTGTATATATTATTTTCACAGGAAGGAAATGTGCTGACTTGGTCAACCTATCAACGATCACCCAAATGGAATGATGACCTTTGGTTGTCCTAGGAAGACCAACCACAAAGTCCATAGTTACATGATCCCATTTCCATTGTGGTATAGGCAATAGTTACAACATCCCTAAATGCTTTTGATGTTAGGATTTAACTTACTGACACACAATGCATCTCGCAACGAACTCAGCTACATCTCATTGCAAGCCAGGGCACCAATACATGTCTTTGAGATTTTCATACATCTTGGTTCTACCTAAATTCATATCATACATGAACGAGTGATCCTCCTTTAGAACCATCTTCTTCATGTTATCAACATCAGGAACCACAAGTCTATCATGATAAGAAATTGTCCCATCATTAGATTTGTGGAAGCCATCATGGTTCTTGCTACCGAACTCTGATCTAATCTTTTGTATCATGGTATCAACCTATTGTGCCTCTCTGATATGCTATCTCAGCATGGGATCCACCTGCAATTGTTTTAATAAACTTGTAAGGAAACTTCCAGCTTAACATGCATCTGACGTAGGGAGATCAATATGTCTCACTTGTGGATGCCAAGGAACACAACTGTGCCTTCTTTGACAAAGAGGACTTCCTACTCATAGCATATGCCATGACATTTTCCTTCCCATGATGGTAATAAATTCTGCAATCATAATTTGCGATTAACTCCATCCAACGTCGCTTCCTCATATTCAACTCCTGTTGTGAAAACATATACTTCAAGTTCTTGTGATCTGTGAAGATCTAACACTTCTTGCCATAAAGGTATTGCCTCTAGATCCTCAAATCATGAACCACGGTAGCTAACTGTTGGTCGTTGGTCGGGTAATTCTCTTTGTGTTTCTTAAGTTGTCGGGAAGCAAAAGAAACCACTTGCTTGTCTTGCATTAGCACACAACCCAAGCTATTCATGGATGCATCAAAGAAGATGATGTATCCGTTCACTTGATCAGGTAAGACTAGAACTGGTGCACTTAACAACTTCTCCTTCAATGTTTGAAAATCTCGCTGACATCTGTCATCCTAGATGAATGGGACATCCTTCCTTGTCTTTTTTGTTAGGGGCAAAGTGGTAGCACTGAAATCTTGATGAGTCTTTTGTAATAACCTAACAAACCCAAAAAGTTGCACACTTCTGTCAGTGTCTTTGGTTTCTCCTATTGGTATGTATGCCCTGAGAGCCAATCATGGGATGATTGGTGGGATACATTAAGATTGATTTGATAAACATCAAAGGCAAGCTTCCAATTCATTCTGGTTCAGTCATATGAGATAGTGATAGAACAGATTGAATGTCTAAAGAATGACAGAACTCAATGACGTATGCTTTCAGGTTGAGGACCTGAACGATGAGATCATACGGATGCTAAGAGTTTGTACATTCTTGTTATGTCCCTAGTCGGATGTCATTGTGGAAGATAGATAGACAACAATGACACACAAGACTAGATTGTGGTGTTGGTTGATGACAGAATCTCATTAGTCATGATATAGAGATATCAAACCAAACACATAGGTACTTGTTAGAGAACAAGTGTACCGGACAGACCCACCGTGAGTTTGACACATGGAACCATGAGATGGTAGTCACAGTCTGTACTCACAGTGATGGTGGTGAGTGTGATTCTTAGACCTGAAATCACTACACTCAACACATGTCGTTGGGCACACTTTGACATCATCAAACGCAGTCCTGAAACATGGGTTGTTATAAAGGTGATGATTGGGTGGCTTTGACACATGGGGCTTTTGAGGGGTGAGTGATAGATATGGGATTTGTCCCTCCTGAGGGAGTATGATATCCATGGCAAACTTGATGAGTAGGATTGAGAAAGGCGTGCACGCATGTGTGAATCAGTATGTGATGCTGATGTCATACATATCTCTTCCAGTCTACTCTGAGATCAAGGAAGTGAATGAACGTTGACAGGATGATTGTTCCATGCCTCGAGTTCATTCGGGATATCAGTGACAAAGGAATTATACACTCGCTGTAACACCATTCACGGATTGTAGGATGAAAGTTGTTCTCCAACTTTCTACTTTCACTTGGGTAGCACTGCTGTGTGACTAGGCACCGCTCTTTGCTTGTGAAGTCATAAGTGTTATGGACTTTCACTGCCAACGTGAAATGGACCTGCAGGGTCACACACATAGGATTTAACCTGGAAGAGGAGTTTTGTCCACAAAGCAATGTTTAGATTGATTACTAAAGGAGTTTAGTAGTTCAATTAAACACTCAATCACTCGATAGCTCAATATCGTATGGTTCAAGGTGTTGGACGCATTGATTGGAGTAATAGATTGATTGAAATCGCAATTGACTGATTTTTGCCCAACCTGTGCTCCCAACCGATCGGTTCATGTGATGAACCGGTCGGCTGAGGTTGCTGAACCGGTCGGCTGGAGTGTCCAGGCCGATCGGCTCATGCCCAGGTTGAAACGACCGGTTCAAGGGTTGAACCGATCGGCTCAACTGGTGCAACCGACCAGTTGGGAAAAGTCATGTCGGCAAGAATTTTCCTTTGGTTTCAAATTGCCCAATTCGATTGGGAATAATATTGGTATTCGATACCAATTGGGAAAGAAACAAGGAAAGTCTTTTTGAGCCAGATTAGGACCATGAACCGATCGGTTCAGGGCACCAACCGATCGGTTGGAGTGCCCCAAACAATCGGCTCAAGTCCAATCGATCGGCTCAATGGCCGAACCAATCGGTTCAGTTGTGAACCGATCATTTCAAGTTGCGAGATGGTTGCTTTTTTGTGGAAAATCCCGAACCCTTCTACTCCTGCTTTTAGTCCCGCATTGCCCGGGATGGAGAACCATGTCCCATGACTCTCCTATATATAGGGGTATTGGGGGCTTCTCACGGTACAGCTCAGTGCAACCAGTTGCTCTGCAAGTTGTCGTTCTCTCTGGTTTTGGTAACATGTGAGAGAGCCCGAGCAAGTGCTTCCCGCAAAAGGGAGGTGCAGCAAGGGAAGGACAACTGTAGTTGCAACAGGAGGCAGGAGAGCGTGTTGGCGACTAGTACGTCAACAGGAGGGTGCGACTCCTTCCACTTCCTTGTGGGACAAGGAGAGTGGAGTTCCAGGTGGTCCGTGTGGACTACTACAGAGGCGGGAGGACACTGCCGCTTAGGAGGACAACTGTCATCCGACAGTCCAGTTCGAGTAGGAGTTGTCAGTCCCGGTGTGACCAGGAGCTGCACAGACACCGTCGAAGTCCGGAGTTGAAGACCGCGCATTGCGCGAGGTATTGTCGTCGAGCAAGCCTCGGGACAAGGTATGATTCCGCAAACCATACTTTCCTATTATATAGACGTTGACGCGTTTCCTCAGTATGGGTTGGGGGAGAAATTTTTTGTTTCCGCTGCCTTCTCTGTCTCCCCTAAAACCCTACAGTGGTATCAGAGCCACGTCAACTGCTCTATGTTTTAGGAATATCGATATGATCGATTTTGGTTTGTCGCCTTTATTTATTGCATGCGATGCGAATAATATCGGCTTTATGCATGTCCAATCCTAAATCCACAAATCCCTAATTACATATATGATATGTATTATTAATGCACTCGATACGCGTCACCCTTAAACGAGTTTTGTGGTGGATGTGTGTAGCATGATTATGGCCTATAAACCCCTATCTGTGATTGGTTGTGTGTGGTTGCTTGCATCTCGGTCTGCGCACCAATCCTCCCTCTCTTATTCCTGATGTAACTCGAAATAATTCAAGATTCTTTCCTACCTTTGCTCCCCCCGAATGTAACTCGGGGTTTCCTTTTTAAAGCAATGTAATAAATAGAATAGGATTTTATTTCCTGTTATGTCAAAGACCGGCGGACATCAAGACGACTGCTCGGTTCAAGGAGTGAACCGATCGGTTGACCTTCCAGACGGTCGGTTCAAGGAGTGAACTAATCGGTTGATGACTGGTTCGAGGAGCGAGACGAGCGGGTGGAAGACATGACGAGATGCATGACGACTAGGCGAACCGATCGGTTGGAGGAGCCAACCGATCGGATGGTGGCACCCAGACGACCGGCTGGAGAGTACAGATCGTTCATGTCATGAGTTGATCTACTCGGATGGCAAGGCACAAAGTTCATCTTGTACATGTTGCATGTGATGTAGACCTAGATGACCGTGATTCCTCTTGGCTCGAGAAATCACATTAGGATGGCCATAATCATCGCTTTTTATCGTTTGTGCATGTTTTCTGTGGGATATAGCATGTATATGATACGTAATATGTATTGTGGTGATTGGATATGTATATGTATATAAAAACCAAATCCCTCATTAAAATATTAAGTCTTATATGCCTTCCATTAGCGGCACACATGAAAAGCTCGATTGACCAAGCGTAGGTTACGCCAAAGCGTGGTGCGCCGTCTATCTTGTGGAAGTGTGAAGGGTAGACATGTAGGTTCTGCCAAAGCAGGGTGCATGTTTACCGTGTCGGCTTTTGGGTTAGACTTAACTGGTGATTCTTAGAGCGTCTAAGACCAGAGGCAAGGAATGTTCATGGCAAGGTGTTGTGCATGTTCATTCAACAAGAGTTGCATATGATGCAATTGGCAAAAGTTGCCTACCTGAGAGATCTATGTTGTGGGTGACAGCCCAAGCTGGTCCATGAATTAGAGGATTTCAGGATCTTGCCCACTAGAAGGTTGTACGCTGCAATCTTCCGAATTGATGGTGAGGGCTATCAATTTGAACTAAAATAGTGGGAGCGATAATTAATTAAAGGCCTAATTATATCGTCAATTTTTCAAATCAATCAAATAAGTCAAAAATGAGTTTTGGACTAAAATTGCATATTTTCCTTTTGTAGTTCCAATGGCAACAAACAACAACAACTTTTCTTTGCGATCGGTCCTTGACAAGGACAAGCTAAATGGGACGAACTTCCACGACTGGTATCGGATATTGAGAATTGTTCTCACTCAAGAGCGTAAGCTCTATGTCCTGGATACTCCAATTCCAGAGGAACCCACTCCTAATGCACCAAGGACAGAAAGGGATGCTTACAAGAAGCATTCTGATGATGCCATTGATGCAAATTGCTTGATGCTATGTTCAATGAACCATGAGTTACAAAGGCAACATGAGAACATGGGTGTCATAGAGATGATTCTACATCTCAGGAACATGTATGAAGATCAGGAACGACAAGAGAGGTACAATGTTTCTAGGGCGATGTTCAAGTGCGTCATGACAGAAGGAGATCCAGTTGGTCCTCACACACTCAAGATGATTGGGTATGTGGAGAAGCATTCTGATGATGCCATTGATGCAAAGTTCTTGATGCTATGTTCAATGAACCATGAGTTACAAAGGCAACATGAGAACATGGGTGTCATAGAGATGATTCTGCATCTCAGGAACATGTATGAAGATCAGGCACGACAAGAGAGGTACAATGTTTCTAGGGCGCTGTTCAAGTGCGTCATGACAGAAGGAGATCCAGTTGGTCCTCACACACTCAAGATGATTGGGTATGTGGAGAACCTGCAGAGACTGGGATTTCCACTGAGCCAAGAGTTGGCTACTGACGTGATACTGCAATCGTTGCCAGAATCTTACAGTCAGTTTGTGATGAACTACAACATGAACAACTTTGATAGGCCACTGTCAGAGTTGTTGGGCATGTTGAGGACAGCCGAGTTACAGATGAAGAAGGACAAGCCTAAAGCTGTGATGGTGATCACGAGAAAGAAAGGCAAGTCCAAGCGCAAGGGCAAGGGCAAAGCTAAGAAAGGTTCTGAAGCTAGCCAGGAGTCCAAGCCATCTTCAGCTCTCAAGGCCAAGGGAGGCGTGACCAAGAAAGGAAATTGCCACCATTGTCAAAAGCCAGGACATTGGAAAAGGAATTGTCCTCTCTACCTGGAAGAACAAAAGAAGAAGGAGGCGACTGAAACCTCTACTTAAAGGTGTCATGAAAGTAAACTTATAACACTTTTGAGATATATGATATCAAGATGTAAAGTGTAAAGAATTCTTACTTGGGGCAAGTGTTGCCTTTATAGATAGGAATAGTTTAGTTTATTTTCAGCCAATAAGGCATGTAATACAGTTATGAACTGCTATTTCATACTTGCCAATAGATAGAAACACTTTATTTTTGCATATTGTATGACAATGATGGAAATTAATAAAGAGATGTTTCAATTTATAAAGATATGATCTTTGTGGCAATGCCTTATTTATCTTGTGATATTTGATATGCATAAGATAAGACGATACCTAAAAGTTATAGATAACTCAAACAATTTAATTAGCATTAATCATGAGAAATTCATTTCTAGTTTCCATGTGATGGATAAATCTAGACTCTTTTGGTTATAGAACCAGTAAGAGACATGAATATCTTGGACATGATTAATCAATCTTCACTAATGTAGTGGGAGAGTGATTATCCTATTAGGTATAATACATGTGATGTATTTACATACCTATTGGAATAAATGCTAATACTTCAATTGGTGTTTAGAGAAATACCAATATGAATATCTTGAAGTGTTCAAGATTATCATAAATGAAGTACAAATTTGGTAAAGTATTAATTCTTGATGAGATCAATGAATGAAATACTTGGACCAAATGTTTGAGATCCTTGTGAGTGATTATGATAGTGTATCATACTGAACTCATGATTAAGGCATGGTGATGTCTGAATCAAGAAGGAATCATACTCTAAGGAGTTAGAGAATGATTATCAAATAACTGAATTCTTCTTAATAAAAGAATACCCCACACTAATAAAAGAAATTAAGAATCACAAGGGTTGTGAGTTCTTATATCTTTAACAGATACACCTCAATTATCTATGTGATGAGTTGTTCATATGATGAGTCAACTATCAAGATGAATTTGAGGAACCGAATCTTGAGTTATGGTTTAAAACCATTACATCCTAAATGACTTCCATGTGAACCATAAGGTATGACCTTGATGGTAGCACTCATTGGATCATATCCATAAGTGCAGATGAGTCTTAAGTGTTAAGACACATGGATAACATTTTGAGAAGGATGATGCTTGTTGATTGCAACTTAATGGCTAAGACATTTGGCATATGGATACTAAAACCGCATTCCTATGAGGAATAAAACCAGGATGTGTATGTGACACAGCCTATAAGGTTTATGAATCCACTAATGCAAATGAAGTCTATAAGTTACAATGGACTAATCAATGTGATTGATTGAGTACAAGCAACTCAAAATTGGATCTTTACTTTGATGATATAGTCAAAGGGTTTGACTGATATGTCAAAGATAAAGAAGGGATCTGTGATTTAATGGGAGCGTATTCACATTCCACATATTGATGTGAAATGGAAATGTTCTAGATTGGAAATCCGAATGTGGAAATTATCTTTAAGGAAGATAGAGATGTTTTCTATGTGATAGGAATAGAGATCTATAGAGATAGTTCTCGAAAATCTCTTGACCTGGAAAGAGAGAGCATACATTGGCAATCTGTACTGAAGTGTTCAGTATGCACAGATTCAGTGGGAGAAAACTTGTCCATGTTACATGGAGTTAGTATCCCAAGGCCAAGTGTCCAATTCTTATGAAGAATGGGAACACTAAGAATAGATATGGATCTATCATGTATGTAATCATCCCATTATCTTGCATGTATGACATGGCAAGAATAAAATGCATTCATCATCTTGTATGTAGGACATGGCAATATGATGTGCTCATCTTGTTAACTCGTATGTGGGACATGACGAGTGGATGTATGTCTGCTTCCAGTAAGGGTTACTGGAATACCATGAGAACTTGATAAGTACTTGTGAAGTACTAGTTCTATGGAGATAAGGAAGAGTTCGATGTAAAGAGTTACATTGATGCGAACTTCTGAAAGGACAGAAAATTAATCGCAAAATATACATGAGATGTATAAAAGAGAATGTTTGTTGATAATTGGAAGTGTTCCAATAAAGCCATTTAAAAGGGAAATGCCGAGTATCTATGTGTTAGTGAATAGCAATGGATACTATATGGATCTGAAAGTTCATGAGATGAACTTATATTCCACTCATTGATGACAAGTCTGGAATCCTTGATTATGCAATGTGGCTAAAGGTTAGCAAAGGAATACTAGATCGCATATTACGGCAACTCCATCTCATACGTGTGACGTACAACGAAGAGATGTGAGACATGCAATTTGTACAGACTTTGGCAAGGTGTTGTCATTACTCACTATGTTGGCACTAGAGCACAGTGACATGTGGGACATGTCTGAAGATCACTATGAATATGATTCATGGGTGATTGGCTCACAGTGCAAGTGGGGGTCTGTTGGTATGTATGCCCTGAGAGCCAATCATGGGATGATTGGTGGGATACATTAAGATTGATTTGATAAACATCAAAGGCAAGCTTCCAATTCATTCTGGTTAAGTCATATGAGATAGTGATAGAACAGATTGAATGTCTAAAGAATGACAGAACTCAATGACGTATGCTTTCAGGTTGAGGACCTGAACGATGAGATCATACGGATGCTAAGAGTTTGTACATTCTTGTTATGTCCCTAGTCGGATGTCATTGTGGAAGGTAGATAGACAGCAATGACACACAAGACTATATTGTGGTGTTGGTTGATGACAGAATCTCATTAGTCATGATATAGAGATATCAAACCAAACACATAGGTACTTGTTAGAGAACAAGTGTACCGGACAGACCCACCGTGAGTTTGACACATGGAACCATGAGATGGTAGTCACAGTCAGTACTCACAGTGATGGTGGTGAGTGTGATTCTTAGACCTGAAATCACTACACTCAACACATGTCGTTGGGCACACTTTGACATCATCAAACGCAGTCCTGAAACATGGGTTGTTATAAAGGTGATGATTGGGTGGCTTTGACACATGGGGCTTTTGAGGGGTGAGTGATAGATATGGGATTTGTCCCTCCTGAGGGAGTATGATATCCATGGACACTTGATGAGTAGGATTGAGAAAGGCGTGCATGCATGTGTGAATCAGTATGTGATGCTGATGTCATACATATCTCTTTCAGTCTACTCTGAGATCAAGGAAGTGAATGAACGTTGACAGGATGATTGTTCCATGCCTCGAGTTCATTCGGGATATCAGTGACAAAGGAATTATACACTCGTTGTAACACCATTCACGGATTGTAGGATGAAATTTGTTCTCCAACTTTCTACTTTCACTTGGGTAGCACTGATGTGTGACTAGGCACCGCTATTTGCTTGTGAAGTCATAAGTGTTATGGACTTTCACTGCCAACGTGAAATGGACCTGCAGGGTCACACACATAGGATTTAACCTGGAAGAGGAGTTTTGTCCACAAAGCAATGTTTAGATTGATTACTAAAGGAGTTTAGTAGTTCAATTAAACACTCAATCAGTCGATAGCTCAATATCGTATGGTTCAAGGTGTTGGACGCATTCATTGGAGTATCTGATTGATTGAAATCGCAATTGACTGATTTTTGCCCAACCTGTGCTCCCAACCGATCAATTCATGTGATGAACCAGTCGGCAGAGGTTGCTGAACCGGTCAGCTGGAGTGTCCAGGCCGATCGGCTCATGCCCAGGTTGAAATGACCGGTTCAAGGGTTGAACCGATTGGCTCAACTGGTGCAACCGACCAGTTGGGAAAAGTCATGTCGGCAAGAATTTTCCTTTGGTTTCAAATTGCCCAATTCGATTGGGAATAATATTGGTATTCGATACCAATTGGGAAAGAAACAAGGAAAGTCTTTTTGAGCCAGATTAGGACCATGAACCGATCGGTTCAGGGCACCAACCGATCGGTTGGAGTGCCCCAAACGATCGGCTCAGGTCCAACCGATCGGCTCAATGGCCGAACCAATCGGTTCAGTTGTGAACCGATCATTTCAAGTTGTGAGATGGTTGCTTTTTTGTGGAAAATCCCGAACCCTTCTACTCCTGCTTTTAGTCCCACATTGCCCGGGATGGAGAACCCTGTCCCATGACTCTCCTATATATATAGGGGTATTGGGGGCTTCTCACGGTACAGCTCAGTGCAACCAGTTGCTCTGCACGTTTTCGTTCTCTCTGGTTTTGGTAACTGTGAGAGAGCCCGAGCAAGTGCTTCCCACAAAAGGGAGGTGCAGCAAGGGAAGGACAACTGCAGTTGCAACAGGACGCAAGAGAGCGTGTTGGCGACTAGTACGTCAACAGGAGGGTGCGACTCCTTCCACTTCCTTGTGGGACAAGGAGAGTGGAGTTCCAGGTGGTCCGTGTGGACTACTACAGAGGAGGGAGGACATTGCCGCTTAGGAGGACAACTGTCATCCGACAGTCCGGTTCGAGTAGGAGTTGTCAGTCCCGGTGTGACCAGGAGCTGCACAGACACCGTCGAAGTCCAGAGTTGAAGACCTCACATTGCGCAAGGTATTGTCGCCGAGCAAGCCTCGGGACAAGGTATGATTCCGCAAACCATACTTTCCTATTATATAGACGTTGACGCGTTTCCTCGGTATGGGTTGGGGGAGAAATTTGTTGTTTCCGCTGCCTTCTCTGTCTCCCCTAAAACCCTACAGCTCCCACTCTGTCACAGACTCAACCTTCTTGAAATCTACACGAACTCCCTCAAAATCTATGACATGCCCCAAAAAAGCTACCTCCTTCAACCAAAACTCGTACTTGTTGAACTAGGCATAAAGTCAATGTTGCCTCAGCATGGTCAATGACTGACGAAGATGATGCTCATGTTACTGACTGTCACGACTATATATCAAGATTTCATCTATGAAGACCACCACAAATTGATCAATAAATGGTCAGAACACTCTGTTCATCTAGTCCATGAACGTTGTCGGTGCATTGGTCAGCCCAAATGGCATAACCACAAACTTGTAGTGACCATACCTCATTCTAAAAGCTGATTATGGTATGTCATCCTCCTTGGTCCTCATCTAGTGATATCCTAACCTCAAGTCTATCTTTGAGAACACCATCACGCCACACAACTGATCAAATAAGTCATCTATCATGGGCAAGGGATACTTGTTCTTTATCGTCACCTTGTTCAACTGTTTGCAGTCTATAGACAGCCTAATGGACCCATCTTTCTTCTTCATGAACAATACTGGAGCACCCCATGGTGACGTACTCAGCCTGACAAAACCTTTTTCAAGCAAATCTTGCAAATGTCTCTTCAACTATGCCATCCTAGCTGGAGCCATATTATATGGCGTCTAGGCTATCAGTTGCGTGCATAGAACTAGATTGATCTAAAAAAGAACCTCTTGGGATAAGGGAACACCTAGAAACTCCTCAGGTAACACGTCCTCAAACTCTTCGACAATTAGCACCTCCTGAATACTAGGACTCCTCACCTTAGTATTCAAAACATGTGCCATGAATGCCTCGCAACCCAGTCTCAACAGCTTTCCTGCCACCATTTCAGACACCAGACTCGTTGAAAGAATCTTCCTATCTCCTTCAAAGATCCATGACTTATCACCATCTACAAACGTCTCCTACTTGGAACCACAATTCAAAACGACTCTATACTTCTCCAAGGCATCCATTCCAATGATTACATCGAATCCATGTATATCAAGTGGTATGAGATCCACTTTAATGTTTTCCCCTAAAAAAGAAAGGACACATGAAAGACACACCACCTACAACCCTGCATAACCAACTAGTGGGGTTTCTAATAACAACCTATCTCTCCTATGACTAACAGGCAAAAGCCAACTACCAAGCACTTCATGAGAGATAAAAGAGTGTGTTGCACCTGGGTCAACCAAAATAGATACAAAGCAAGAAGAAGATAAATAAAAATGAAATAACTCCATCTAACCTATCACTACTCATGGGTAGACCACCGCCTTCGGCTTACTCATGGTGTAGAATCTAGCCATTGCCTATTGTCACCCCGTCCTGTGCTTCCCTGAGCAGAAAATATAGCCTGCAACACTTGACCACATCCTCATTCCCATGCATCATTTATATATTGTCTCTGCGAGCCCTACTAGCTTTGCCATGGTTGGTGGGTCACCTTATCATCTCTCACTAGGCACTCCCACCTCATATGTCCTACTTGCCCACACTTATGGAAAACTCTGGTCTCAAACTGTAGCTTAGACAGCCCCATCACTGACACTGACATTGTGTTGTGAGCTCTAACAGGAGGAAGGCTATGACCTCTGCCTTTGCTCAGTGACCACTACGTCTGCACATTGAACCTCTACAATGCTAGCGGTGTAGAAAACCTCAGCTTCTTAAGCCTCTTGACTAATGTCCTTGGGACTGTGCATGCCTCTTCCTAGCACTTGTCTCTCGCTTCTCTATCACAGATCTCTTTATCCTCCAAATAGACTCCATGAACATGGCAAACCTTTCTCGATTCTCCAAACTAGCCGTCGGGGTAGACAACTCAGCATTCAACCCCTTCTGAAAATGGTGAATCCTTTCATCATTCGTGTCAGCCATGTGAGGACAGAACTTAAGAAACTCCATAAACGTTTCCTCATACTCATTGATCGACATGGATCCTGCCGGATCCATTCAAACTGGCTGATCTTCTCATCTAGATAGGTCTGCGAGAAGTACCGACTAACGATCTCATATCAAAACTCCTCCCAAACTACCTCAAAACTAGGCCTCTTCTCCTCTTCTATGGCCCACCAATGGCCAACACTATCTTTTAGATGGTACACACATGCTTCACCTTATTAGCCTCTGGGATGCTAAGGATCTTGAAGGCTTTCTCAAGCTCAGTAAGACACAGATCAACATCTTCTAGATCATTCGTCCCAACATACTCCACTTCCCCAACACGTCGAAACCACTCAAAAGTCTTCCTAGTACCCGAAGATTCCTCATTGGGAACTGGTGCCCTAGGCTGAGGTGCAGGCATCCTGTCTGCCATATGCTTTAGTAGCCATGAACTTCCCAAAAAGAGACTAAAAGGAAGGATTCTCAAGCATGGTTGGGTCAAGCCGGGGGACTTCAGGCACTCAATCTTCTCGTTCCTGGTTCCTTGCACCACCACCTGGTGAAACAACACTACTCTCAATAGTGAGTTCCTCATGTTCTCCGAACATCTTTAAGGTTTTCTTCCTTTTCTGCATAAATAGAAATCACTATAAGATAGAGTGGAAGATACAAGAACAGCTACAAACCCTAGTCTTACGTCCCTGTAGACTCAGCGAGCCTAAAGTTCTGATAGGAACCAAAATGTGATGCCCCGCGCCACAAACCAACAAGATAACTCTAAACTAAACACAAAAACTAAACTAAACAAGCAGAATTACTAAAAAACACTAAAACTAAAACCATTCACAACAAGAACCAACATCAAGAAACTTATTACATCATGGTCCAAAAACTTGCCATCTGAATTATATATCATAAAGCATCATGATTTACAACATGTCCGTAAAAGACTACCTATCACATGTGATAGTTGTTCATTTACATAAACATGTACAATGGCTAACTATATACAACAAGGGTGCATAAACCAAAAACTCATATCGATAACACCTTTGAGGGACATATGTAACTCCCCCAAGACCTGAGTGTATAAGGACGACTCTATGACTCTAACAACAAAAGGACCACAAACAACATTTCCAACCTTAGCAGCTACTATCCTTCTTGTTACTTCTCTACCTCAGCTACACGATCTCTACCTCCTTGTGCACGTCCACCTAAAAGATGTAGGAAACCCACAGGGTGAGATCTAAATATCAGCGGGAGGTATAACTCTCCACCAACACTAATATTAGCATAGATAAGGCAATAAAGAACATAAGTAAAGATACAACTATAATCATTACTAACAGTATAAGCAATTGTAATTGGATTGTGAAACATATTATCATCATAAAAGGAATATGAAGAGCATGTATGTTTACTACCATATATACTATAAAAAATCAAACAAGGGCTCACCCAATGTTTTCGTATTTGATCTTAAGCAAGTATACTACTCAGATAATTACCTATTTTATTATTTGTCGAGGATTTGAGTTGTACCACCCAAATCCAACTGACCACTACTAAGTCACAATTGGTGTCATACAAGGTCAACGGAAGAGCTGGAATCCACAACCTCATCAAACCTCATTGTTAGTACATGAGTACACAATAAAGACATACTAGTCAACTGCAACCTGTGACATATAGTCAAACAGTGAAAGTTTTAGCCCACCTTGGTACAAGTCATTGTGCTAGTGAAACTGAGCTACGACCCACATCTGCGCTCCTACTAGGGTATGGCCCACATCCAATCCTGTGAAACCTCATAATCAACATATCACTGACCTACGGCCCACAGTGGCACTCCTGCCAGGGAATGGCCCGCAACCAATCCTATGAATGCATATACTCAAAAATATATGAATCCAAGATTCCTCTAAGGGAAATCATATTTCACCATCCAACAAGTGTTGACACTGAGATGGATCTATGGCACAGGGTAAAACTAAATGATTAGGTTCCACTTGATTAGTTAAGTCAATTAAGTTCCTTTAGCATCAATCAAGTTACAACGTATAAGGTCATAACAAACTCTACAAAGGTAAGGGTACATCACACTTCCAGAAGATATAAACATATAGGGTTTCACACTATCACCACATGATTCTTGTATTATTGTCATTTACCACATCATCAATACCAAAGTCACATGCTATGGGATATCAATCCCTCAGTTCATCATTCATGTATCACAAGTGTTTCAGCATGCCTCTTGAAGTCTCATTCAACTGATATCATGTCTCATCACCATAGAACACACTAACTATGATTATCAAGCTTATAACACATGCATGGTTAGAAGTTCATAAACAAGAGAGATAACCACGTAACATCATAATGATGCCATGATAGAGAAATAAGCAAGATCATTATTCACTATTAGGGTTAGGGTTTCCTCTTACCCGATTAGAGTTTACAAGAATAGGTTCAACCATCAACCCTAGAACCATCATCCTCCAATATCTTTTAGTGTATAAGGATTAGTAAACATCATTAGAGTTTATTAAATAACATTCTAATTAGCATTATATATTGCTTATGTATCATTCATATATGAATATCATCAAGTGTTCACATGTTCTTCTCATCCACCTACCATCACCCTATGTTGACCACATAACCACATAGATCACGACCACCCATCATGGTCCATGTCACTACCGTGACACTCATGTCTCGAGCATCCACCAACATGTCGTGACCTCCACCCTCTAGGTCATGTCGCACTCACGACACTTAGGGTTAGGGTTTCACAAAGCATCTCGATCAAAGGTGTCTCAATCTCAAGGGTGTCTCCACCTCCACCCATGTCATGACCCAAGACCACCATGGTCATGACCCTACACTCTAGAGTGAGTCTCAACCTAAGCAAGGCAGGAACAAAACAACAACACCAGGGGTGACTAGACCACTTAACACCAAAAGCCTTGACCTAAGACTGCTAGGTCAAACTCCACCACAAGGAACTGCTAGGTCAAACTCGACCACAAGGAAGCATCTCGATCACAAGCTATCAAGTTTCTAACCATCAAGAGGAAAGTGTCACTACCACACCATGATGCACCTTCTAGATCTTAAAACAAAATAGAAACCAAGGAAATAACCATGGTCACCATGAAGGAAAACTCAAGCAATTCATCACCAAACCCTAAATCATAGGTTAAGAAACCACCAAGAAAGAACCTCTTCCAAAGAAGGGAGAACCATGCTCAAAGTAACCAAGACCAAACCTAACATCTATCTAACTTCTATGTATATGAACACCATGCATGGGAGCAAGATCAAGTGAAAAATGTATAGAAGAACCTCCATAACTCATAATCAACTAAATCGGGTACACATAGATTAGGGTTTTAGGTTTCTTCCAAACCAATCAAGGTATCTCCACCAAACAAGTTTTAGAGATTACTACTAAGTACAAACATGATGAGGAAGCAATTTAGAGAGAGAAGATAGTATTAAAAAGCATAAAGAAGTTCCATAATAAAGTAGGTTTAGTGTCATATAACCTGCCTTAAGCTTATCACTACCAAGAGCTCCAAACTCCAAGATCAAGAGCTCCAAGATCAAGAGCTCCAAGAACATGATCCATGGGTTGAAGAAGCTTCACCAAATGCTCCATCCTCGGCCACAAGAGAATCACAAGAAGGAGAAGAAACCAACATCAAAGCCAGCCCATGGAAATAAGAAAAGAAGCTCTTGACTGAACCAAAAGAGAAAGGAAGAAAGAGAGGAGAAATCCTCTTCATACTTGGGTCTACCTTGTCAAAACATGGTCTATGACCCTTGTGATGAGGAGTTTCTATCCCAAACGACCATCATTGAAGAGCCATGGTATAGGGACAAGAAAAGAGAGGGAGATTAAGGTAAAAGATCAAAGAAATATCAAGTTCAAAGACAAACACTTACCAAGGATCGAAGATGAGCTCAGATCACCACCACCACCACATGCAAGAGGAGATTGATCCCCCAAGATCCAAGGACAAACCTCCTTGATTCATCAATCTCCAAGAACAAGCAAAGAATGAGGAAGAAGATAGATGGCCAAAAAGGGTTGCAAACAAGAAGAGATAAGGGGTTATATAGATGGAAGATGAGAGAGAGAGCAAACGGTGAGGTGTCAACATACTAAGGGACCCAAGGGACACTTGTCCTTGCAAAAGACCAACATGAAACCACATAAGCATGACATGTAAGACATAGTGATACACTCTAGGTAGTGTCTTGACCACCATGTCATCCCACATGGTCGTGGTCATGACCCATCCATGGGGCACCATCCATGGTCGCGACACCACCACCTAACATCACCTCATGATCACGACAAAGCACCTCCACAACCCTAGGTCGAAACAACATATACATGGACAACCATCTTTACCCAAAACCACCCTAGACCCCTAGGTCATGACTCAAACACCTGGATCAGGTGTCTCGAACACGATATCCTCTAAAACCAACCTTGGTCGCGACCCAAGGTCGAGACAACACAACCAACACACTTTCAAGGCACTCAACACTCACATAAACCCTAATCACCACCTTTGGTGATACTCCTCAACTAAGGCTCAAAAAAGGTGCCCTCCTCTTTATATTTCCTATAGATGATGTCAAGAAAGAGAGGGAACACTCTAGAGATGGCAAATTTCACATCAACTCCCTACTCTGGGTAAATTGCAATTTGCATCAAAATTAGCACAGAATGCACATACAACATCCAACCAAACTCAAACTAGAGACTACAAATCTCTCCACAAGCCCTAATTACATATCAAGAGATTAGAAGAAGGTTATAAGCAAATGATTAAGCCAAAGAAAATAGGGTTACCCCAAAAGTCAGGTAAGGGGTCTTACAATTACATTCCTAAGAATCTTCTTCTTCAGTCCAAGTAGGAGATTGTCATCATAGAATCATCACTAGGAATATATGCAACTGAGGTTTTTTTAGGGCTCTAGATTTTCTCATTCTATCACCTTTGTCATCATGTCAAAATATTCTTTTTAGTATGTATCTTCTTCAATGTCAGCAACTTCTTATCAATCAATTACAAAGCCAATGATATCTCACATCAGTGTGTTTTGTATGTGTATGATTCATTGTACACTTTGACTATCAAAGATAATAGTCAAAACAACATTATTTATGTTCACCTCCCCCCGAAATCTCACAACTCAGAGCATCTCTTTTCCTACTTCTACAAATGCATTGTACTCTACAACTATTGTCGAAGGTACAACACACTCTTGCAACCTAGACTGTCAAGATATGACTCCCCATGTAGAAGTAAAAACATACCAAGAGGTAGAATTCTTGTTATCAATGTCACCTACCATGTCAGCATCAATGAAGTCTTCAAAACTGGTTTAGAATTACCAAACAAAAAAGTGTGTTGGTAGTGCCTTGTACACATCTAAAGATCCACTTGGCCACCTCCCATTTATCTTTTGTAGGGTTTAGGAGAAAAATGTTCACAAATCCAACCACATGAATATTAGGAAGAGTATACATCACTATGCACATCAAACTCTACACATAAGAAGAATAGGGAATTTTGGCCATCTCCTCCATCTCCTCATAAGCAGATGACCATGACTTCTTACTTATCTTGAAATGACCTAATATTGGAGTACTCGCGATTTTGGACTTGCTCATATTGAACTGTTCTAGAATGCATTCAACATAGCTCTCTTATTACAACAACAACCTATGTTGCTTCATGTTGTGTGTGATCTGCATCCCCAAAATCAGTTGTTCGGCCCCAAATTCTTCATGTCATAGACTTTGGAAATCTCTATCTTTAGTTTTCTAATTAAACTAACATCTTGTCCCACTACAAACATGGCATTCACCTAGAGTAGTATAATGTTGAACTTATCATTGGGAAACCTCCTAATGTAAACACATGGATCTGCACTTTCTTATGGTATTTGTGAATCTATATGAAAGAATCAAACTTCTTTACCACTTCCTAGGAGCATGTTTTACCCCATACTAACTCTTCTTCAATCTATAGACTAAGTGCACTTTCCCATAACTTGGAACCTTCTAGATGCTTCATGTATATCTCCTAAGATAGGTCACCATGAATAAAATGTTACTTTCACATTCATTTTCTTAAGATCCAAATCTAGTCTAGAAACCAAACTTAATAGAAGTCCTCTTCACAATAGAATAAAATATCTCATCAAAATCCACCATTGGTCTTTAACTAAATCCCTTAACAACTGGTCTGTCTTTGTATCTGATATCCTTGATTATGTCATCTATCTTCATCCTATAGACCACTTGTTTTTTTAATGCTCACCATCCCTTGCAAAGCGGCACAAGATCATATGTATCATTCTTTAGCAAAAAAAGATCTTCTCTTGCATCGCCTGATGCCGATGTGTTCTATCTCTATGTTTGTGCCTCCTCATAAGTCTCAAGATCCCCATGATCAATAAGTTTGCTCTATCAATCGATAAGCTCAGTGATCCTTATTTGTTTGATAAAGAAGGAAGTTCCAACTCTGTCAACTATGGGGGTTATGCTCTTGTCACTGAAAATATGGAAGAATGGCTCAGTTGTGAAAGTAAGGGAGAAGCCCTAATGAGGATGGTTACAAATTATTGAGATTCCAAATATATGTATGAAGGATTTTGAACTATGTCACACATCCTCAATTGCTACTCCAAGAACTCTACCTTATGATGATCATGCTCCCCCACCCAAAAGTCTTTAACCTGTGATTTTGAATCACTGTATTATGCATCTAGAACAAGAATAGTGGATGTGCTATCACTATGATTCTTGGGATGATCATGATCCTCTTCTTTGTAATCTGAAGACTACACCGATTAAGAAGCTAAAGAATGCTCATACTCATCATCATAAGAATTGTCATTTGATCATGCAACCTCTACATCATCTCTCACACACTCTACAACTATCTAACTCTTAAAGAATGTCACATATGTGTGTATTATCTTGGTATTTTTTGCAAGATCTCATAACCTATATCCAAACTATTGATCTTTATAACCAAGAAAGATACATGACCTCACTTTATCATTCAACTTTTATCACTTCTCCTTTAGAACATGTGCATATGCCTTGTACCCAAATTCTCACAAATGAGTATATGATGCATCCTTTCTTGTCCATATCTTCTTTGGTATCTCAAACCCCAAAGGAACTAATGGAGATCGATTAATCAAATAACAACAAGTACTATGGCCTCGCCCCAAATGTCGTTGGCAAATTTACATTCTTCAACATGAATCTAACTTTCTCTAATATGGTACAATTCGTCCTCTCATTTGTACCATTCTTTTGTGGTGTGTTAGGATCTATCCTATAATGTCACATGTCATGTTGTGCGTAGTAGTTGTGGAACTATGTGGAGGTGTACTCCCCCCATTTTCTGTGTGGATATAGTTCATATCTTTCTCTATCTATTGCTCTACCATTGCATAAAATTTTTGAAAACACTAAGAGACTGATCCTTGGTCTTCAGTAGGTGGGTTCACACCTTTCTAGATGCATCATCATGAATGTAAGAAAATTCTTATTGACACTCAATGAAGCCACCTCAAACAGACCCTAGACATCTAAGTGAACCAATTTAGAACATTTGACTTTACCTTTGATCTTATCTTATAATAAATCGATTGATACTTTCATGTCTAGACATGAATCACTTGACCTCAAATTGATGTCCTTGCAACAAAAAATTAATCTCTTATTTCATAGAAATTACAAACCTTTCTTACTCATGTGTCCTAACTATCTATGCTAGAGATCTTCATGGAGATCCCCAACTACATGTATACCACCTCCTTTGAGCACTTTAATCTGGGTTTTGTACAATGCATGACACAATTTGCCTCGTATGATAATCAAGGACCCCTTTGTGATTTTATGTTCTCCACCACCAATGTCTAAATGACATCCTTCTCTATCAAAGAAAGAACTTGATATTAAACTCAGCCGCAAATCTGGAAAAATGAAGAACATTCTTTAGTGTGAGTGTTAAAATGACACTTGTATAAACATAAATGCTCTGATCCTAATAATTTAGAAAATCTAGAATTTTTGATATTACCCTCCGTCTCCCTTTCTATATGAAGTGAATAACTCCTTGTTGTGTGAAGCATTATAAGAAGCTACAATATCCAACACCATATCAGAATCATCCTCATCAGAATGAAAATATTTCTCCTGAACTATCAAGACCACATCATCATCATCATCATCATCCCTATCATATAAAATAGTCATTGTGGTGCTCTTATCATCATCTTTCTTGTCTTTGGCTCTCAAACCATGTTTCTCTTCCAAACATTTCAATCCTTTTTGAAATGACACGGATCTCACAATAGAAGCACCCTCTATTCTTTAGCTTGGATCTACCTCTCGCAGTCATGGGACTCACCATGGCTCTAGATCTACCACTGTCACTCATTATGTTAATGTCCATGCTCTTAGTGCAGTGCATCTATGACCCACTATACCCTAAGGCTCATTTTTTAGTCTATTCATTCAATATACTACCTTTCACCTAATCAAGTTTCAAATTTCCTTCTTATTAAAGAATTTATGACTATTAAAATGAGTGCATCCTAATGTCAGGTAATGATCCTAGAAGAATCACCACCTAGAGTTCATTATCATGAACCAACTTCATGGACCCTAGTTGATTTGCAAGGCTTCATAATTCATTTATGTGTTTGGAGATGCTTGTACTGTTCAAGTACTTTAGATTCACCAACTAGATAGTCAAGAACTATTTAATTATGTATGTATTCTTCTCATATAATTTCTTGAGGTTTTCACACAGATCCTTGGCATTGGTTTCCTCTACAGTGTGATGGAGAACGCAAATATCAAGCCACTTTTGCATTGTTCTTAAGGTCTTACTATTTTGTTTCTTCCAATTTGTGTCAGACATACATACTATCTTTTTCACTCTATCATATCATACAAAGCCTTACAATATATATTATCTCCATCTTGGGAAAATATGCCAATTTGTTCTGATCAAATTATCCATCATTGTATCATTATCATTTCCCATTTCGATCTAGATCTATGCAAACTCACTTTGATACCACTTGCAGGTTGTTGGGGAATGTGTGCACGTATGACATGCAACAACAATGCGATGAATAACAAATTATGTGTAGAAGTGTCAGCGAACGCATAAATCCAAGATAAGATGCAACAAGGTTGAGATGGAATACCACATTTTTAACATAAAAACCCCTTACAATGTAATACAGAAAAACTGTGTGGCCAATTGATGAAAAAAAAGTTATAAGCAAAGTTACAATTATTCTTATTGGGTTTTGAGCCTAAAACTAAAATAGTGGAGCCAGAAATAGAAATAAGAAGATTCCATCTTAGGAAGAAATCCCTACAATCTACCACCCCAGAACTTCCTAGGAAGATACCCACTTCTACAAAGTACACGGTAGACTAAAGAATAAAACCCAATAGTCTGGTACTCATGCCTTGCTTCCTTTCTTCTTTCCTTACTTTTTCTCTCTTCTTCTTTATCTTTTTCTCTAATCTCTACAACAGAAAAAGAAGAAATTACATTTTTTTTCTTTCAACTGACGGTTGCATAAAGTAGAATCTACTTCACCCCACCCATTATAGATGCCTCAGTCTGGGATTTATAATCCGTGTTGGAAACCATCAGCAAGCCCTAATGGGATTTATCAATCTTGGGTTCAAATCTAAAGGACCAACATGTAGTACATTGTATTTTTTGTTTGGTGTCCATCCTTATATGCAACATTGATTTATCTCTTTTAATTTCAGTTCAAGTACTTTGTCTAACATTGTTTTAGATACTTGCACATGGGTTGATATCTCCAGATTTCTTCTCATTCCATATACTTTGTAGAATATTTTTTTATCTCAAATTAGAAAATAATATACATCATCAATGTTTTCAGAAATAACAATGTACAACAATAAATACCATACAAAACAAATAATAAATATATGAATCATTATTTGAAGAAACATCACAATCAATAATTAGGGGCTTCTATTTGAACAAGTATAATGATTGAGTAATGGATGTGAAATTCAAATGAAATCAAAGCTAAAGTACAAAAATTAAGATGATAGTATGGCATGCCAAATAAGAAGGAGATACTTTTGGAGGGGATTTGTGGCAATACTAGACATTGAATTTATTATAGTTGCATGACATACATCTAGATATCTGGCTGAATCTAATAAAGATATACTCTAGAATACTTTCCAATTACTAAAATAATTGTACAGGTGGTTGAAATCGAATGCTATAATATATTTTTTGTATGCATACATTATAAGAGTCACATTTTTATAATCCATAATTAATAAAAGTAAAAGGAAACACAAGTTATTGTGTATATTTATGGTTTGTATAGAATAACATTTGTTTTATTCGTGGATCAACATAAGTTAAGTTGATCTTGTATTTATAAATTTAGAGAAAGAAACATAAATGAAGTCAAAAGCCACTAAGTATTCTACTTTGAATATGGATATAGAAAAAAAATTCCTTCATCCATCAAGAACCCAAGATACTTGATTCCCATCCTACTAAACCAACACACATATGAAGCCCATCTTCCACATGTTTCCTTTACCAAACCCTGTAGTTAATATCCCTTCAACACCAAGTCATATACCACCTAATACCACTACCTTATTAACACCTAAAAAAAGCTTTTTTCCTATATCAAAATCCTCATCAAACCAATTCCACATCAAACCAATCCCCTTCATCCAAGACGTGATGTTAGCTAAAGAAAGGCATTTATGAAAATGAAAGGAAAATGGTACAACTAGCATCCAAATATAGTAACTATCATGAGTAACATCATTCCTGATTTCCCACAAACCTTCCCTGTGCATGTTCTTGCCTCCTATACTATGATACTTCCAACCAAAACATCCCAACTCCACCTTCTGATATTCTCACCTCCTCTTCTTCCTTCGACTCCAACCATGTCCTCCCTATCCTCAACCAAATCACCACCACCATCGTTATTTCCTCTTTTCCTTGTTCTTATAACTTTATCCTTAACTCTGAAGTACCACCATTCATACCAAAAATTACCCATTAAAAAGATATGCAAATGACACAAACACTATCACACATTTCACAATAGTATACTTATTATTATTATTCCAATCAAACATAACTACATTCTGGAACAAGGAACATAAATATGTGTGAGTGTGTAAAGAAGTATTCTACTTGTTAGCATATCTAATTAAGAAGAGTCCTACACTATTTTATGGGTGTCTACATCCACTATACATATATAGGACTGTGGGATCACTATTTTCTACAAAGAAAATAAAAAAATGTACTGAGTAGGAAAAGAATAATACATAAGGAAATAGGCATATTCACCAATTCTTTCACTTTGGGAAGTGATGGTGCTGGCCACGGCCCTGGAAATTGATATCTAATGAAAGGGTGACCATATGTATTGAGTTGTCTCTATTAAGTGATACAATTGTGATATCTTATCAAGAACAAAACTCATAGTCATACATAGGGCAATAAAAAATAAAACACATAAACCTACACAAGGGAGATAAAATGTTCTAGTGCACATGATTGTTTTGAAATTTCACGCATCATTTTCCTTATTTCTTACATATCAGTTTGAATGATCTCAACATTTTCCTTTTTTGCATAAAATAGCATGCATTGGATTTTGGTAATTGATAAACATTGAATTCATATGAAAGTAAATTACTCACCTTGTTTTCATATTTGTAGGATGTCAAATTTCATTGGTTGTACACAAAGAGATGCCCCACCCCATGCTCCTATCTTTTCATGTCCACATCCAACTAATTTGGTGCACTTGGTTTTAATGATATTGGTGACATGGACATATAACCTCATCCTCTTGATCTTCATTGGAAACACTTGAGTCATCATTATCTAGTAAGGTGTTTTGAGATTTAAGATGATCAATGACTTCTTCCTACCAGTCATAAATAGCTGAAGAACTAAAATGAGTACGAAATTTATGATAATGTGTCACTAAACATATTTTTGGATGAAAAATATCTTTTGACTTTGATATCTTGTATTTTATTAATTTATTTGAAATAATTGACAATATTGATTACTAACCATCATTTATGCATCCTTAGTGTATGCAACTTTCGACAAATACATTTCATTTGGATCATGATCAAGTTTTTTTGCTAATATGAAAAAAATATTATCTAAAAAATGAGAAATAAAAACATTCATACTTACATATAAACATATATTTAGCAATATACTTTCATCTTACTAGTTTATGGCACTCCCTCACTAACGTTTTAGCCCTTGTACAATGGGATACACTTTGGTGATTTATGTATTCATTTATTCTGAGCTATGTCTTAATTTGCAAAATAGATTCTCAAATAAACTTTTGATAACTTAATAATTTTGGAACATAGATATTTCCTTAGTTTTACACACCTAAATCTTTGAGGTTTTAGATTTATCAACCAAGTGCATAGGCAATTGACAGTTTATGTTAGGGCCTTGGAAATTTCCTTCATCATTATGTCCATGTCAATTTGATACTTGCAACAATATTTTGAATTCAATTCAATCCTCCAATTGGTGATACTATTTTTTTTAGAGTAAACAGATCCATTCATTACTCAAGCCAAACGACATCTACAAGTAGAGAAGAAAAACCACAAGAACAAGCAACAGTCAGGTACATAGACTTAAAACCACTACCACTCACATTGGAACGAGAATAAAACACTTCTGCATAGATCTCTCTTCTTCGAGGCTGACTTAAGCAACTTTTATGAGAGATGCCTTCAACCAGAGCATTAGGCAGCGGTGTAAGGGATGAACCAAACCAATATTCCATATGATTATTATCTCTACCATCCATGTCAGCAGCTTGAGCAGTAAAAGAACCTGAGGCAAAATGAGACCTTCTAGAGATCATGATACTCTCATGACAGGAGAGAGAAACAACCCCCTAAGAGACACACAAACACCAAAGAATGGCGACTAGAAGGCAGAGAACCTGCCTAGAACCCAAGAACACACGCACAAAAGGGAAACCAAACAGACTGGATAGAAAGAACACTAGACAGGGGAGCTATGTGGAAGAAAAATGCCAGCCCTCACCAAATTCACACCAAAATTTGTAGACTCGGGTGCCTCCACACCGCCACCAAGCAATAGCTATGTCAGAGGTGAAGCCGCCGAACGGAATCCACCACCCCTTCACCCTGCAACTCTTGAATCAGAGGATCGGGAGACCCGACCCTGATGGCCAGAAAGGGGAGAGGAAGAAGGCGATGGAGAGGAGATAAGAGCCAGACAGATGAGAAGCGCGGTCTACAAAGAGGATAGGTGCCGACGAAAGCCCAGGGGGAGAGGGTGTCTACGTGCCGACAGTCGGCCTCCTCCCCCGAGTCAGAGGGTCGAGCGCTCGGAACCCTAGGTCGCCTTTGGGATTGACAGAGCGGAAGCCAGAGCCGCGTTAAAACTACCCAATTGGTGATACTATAATTATTATGTGAACTCACTCTTTCACATGCTTTTGAATGCCAACTATTGTCAAAATATATCTACTTATGATGAAACAATAATGTTATAGATGGTTTGTAGTGAAAATTTATATATGAAGTTTAAAATAATAAATTGCTGCCAATATGATGTCCTTGGAATATAAAATGAAGACTGAGACATTTGTGGTACAGGTTGATTCACATGACATGAATTTTCCAATCTAGGTTATATCCCATACATCAAACTTAAGTTTTTTCCTACCTCTCGAATTTCAAATCATTTCTCATCAAACACCTAACAATGCCTCTCTCCATGTTTAGGCTTCATCCTTGAATAATAGTAGGGCCTCTCCCATGCTCTTTTTTTGACTCTATTTTGTAATAGAAGCTTGCAGGTGGTTCTTTGTTGATTTTATGAGGTGATGAAGGGACAAAAATCAGTAGCTATTGTTCTCACCTAAAACACCTCACTAGAATCCAAAATTCCACTTTTTTATGTCAATATGGTTGACTTTTTAGCCATATATGTTTGTGACTGAAGAAAAACAAACCAAAGTTTTGAGTACATAGTTCGTACAACAATAATTTTCATTATGAAATTTTATTATTAATTTTCACACATAAAATACAATAGTGATCTTCAAGACATCACATAAGTATGGCACAAAATTTTGTTAACACAAAATATCTCTACTAAACACTAGGAATTATAATACATTTCTAGATCAGGAAACTTAGATCCAAAAACAAAATTCCATGAGAAGTGGTTCCATGTAAATGATCGAGACTTCACAAACAACAAAGTTCCTTCCCCATATGAGATAGATTATCAAACAAGCTAAATCCCATCTCTATGATTTGGTTGAAAGGATTACTATAGAAAATGGTTGAACCATCCATATCCAATCTTCTCCAAAGTATGCCATCCATATATGTAAGGTTTTACTCATGTAACGATGCCTATAACACAAAATTCTTGAATATAATTCTGTGGTGGACTCTCACGATCACAAAAAAATAATTTATCTTATATTTAAAGGATTAATGTTGATAGGACCAATAAATAAAATTTTAATGGTTATGTCCTTTGGAAACCATCAAAATTACTATGTTTATTGAAAAACTATCTAGAGCCTATGATATATATATATATATATATATATATATATATATATATCTTGTACCCATTTATGTAAATAAAACAATAGAACTCATATTTTGACCGAGATGGGCTCGGTCTAACTCTTAGTTGGATGAAAGGGTAGTCAAAATGACCTCATTCAAATTTGTTAGTTATTGTATTGAATCAATAAATTTCCCCATATAGTCCTATTAGACTACAAGTTGAATGAAGTACATCTCATTTGAATTTAAATTTGTCCAAGAGACATTCATAATACATTTTCATCTTAATTTTATTTTTATCTCAACCTAATGATGTTGTGTGTTAAAAATTATTTTGTGATGAAGTGTATATTTTGTATTGTTTTAAGGTGTCCTATTCCTTTTAGAGATTGTTAGCAATCATTTATTTCTTGAATTGTGATTACTTTTTGTAATGTATTTCACTTGTAATGAAGTCCTCAAGAGGCGCTTCAACATGCACAAAGTAGAAACTGTCTACAAGACAAAATGGTTCTCCTTCATCCTAGAAAACATCCAAGTGGTGACCTTCCATAGGACATGAGTATTGCATGTGGTGTGATGGTTTTTTGGACGTCCTATAGGGAAACATTGGTAATATATCAAAATCAAGATCTAAAGGAGAAACAATTTTATTTTTGTATTAGTTATTAGATTCATCATAGTAAATAATATTTCCTATCAATTGCTTTAATAAATATTGTTTGCTAAATCCTAATATTTGAAAATCCAACTACACAGGGAATAGGAAACCCATGTGGTTTTGAACCACATTAAATATACATATTCATCCTTCTTCTTCTGCCACCTTTATTTAATTTATGTATCATCATTTAGTTGCTATGAAATTTTTAGTTGTGGAAAATTTTCAAAATTGTCTCTATAGTTTGCTCACCCCCTTTTAGACTATACTTATGTGGTAGTTTAAAAAATAGTAAATTACTTGTTAGATCATTTATATTTGTTATTTATCATGAATTAGAATTCATTTACAAGAATGCATACTCCATCCATACCTTTTTTTCATTTAGATGTCTAGTTATTCATGTATGAAGGCTTGAATCATTTTTTGATTGCAAAATTAACATAAATATCATTGCATGTCCGATCCTCATGAAAAACCATTACAAATTTTGTGTTAGGTCCCTACCATTTAGGATTCCTTGTAGTTTTTTCCATATGGTCCTAGTGGATCCAAGATATGTTTCTCCACTAGGTTTTTCATAACCTAAGATATTACTATATAATCTGGCCGATTTGGAGCAGTTTGGTTTATAGCATAGATTTCTTCCTTATAGATGAAGACCGGTGGATCTCATCTATGATCAATCCTTGAGAAATCCATACCCTCATTCCTATCACTTGTTGCCTTCTAGAATGTATGGCTTATACACTCTGGGAAGATGCTGCATAGAAACTCCAAGGTGGCTTTTATTAAAAAGTGCACTTACACCATAATCAATATCCCATCTCTAAGTTTTTGTGGTCTTGAGTCTAACACATATCATACCTACTTCAGACCTAGAGCTTCATATTACTATGTTTTCACAGATTCCATATTCATAATAATACCAGATAGAGCACTCTAGGTATTCATGTTGTTAATATTGTTGTGCAATGTATTATGCGATTTCTACTATGTCTCATTCAACCCTTGAATTTGAGATCCTAGAAATCATCCAATTTAATTCCACTTGTAAAGCCAAGGTATATTATAATCTAGTGATCATATCTGATCTTCAAAGTGTGATTGGCATTTTTTCTAGTGAGTCTACTCCACCAGCCACTATGGAAAACAATGTGTGGTACCTTCCATGGATCATACTCCATGGTCCTTAACCACATCCCTCATGGGTTGAATTCTATTTTAGATTCCATTGCAAAACACTCTTTGTGACCTTTATCATAATTGTATTTTCACTCTATAAATCCAGCTTGGCTAAGTTTATATTTTAACATTAATTTCAACTTCTTTTGCCCTATACAATAGCACATGTGGAATAACAACTAAGCTCTAGGTTCTAATAGAATGAAAATATCAGTGGCTGCACTAACTCAACTGATAGTCAAGTCAAGGCTTTAGATCCTTATTTATTGTATTTCTTAAACTTTTATTGATTTCAAAAACCATGAATTACAAAACTCAATCAAACATAAGGAAATCAAAGTTTTTATACTATTTTCCTTTACCATGAATACTAGTCTTCAACCAATCCAAACATGATGTCTTTGCATCTCATACAATCATCCCATTAACAATTAGATAGGTAAGGTCATATATTCCATTCCTTTTAATACACAACATATGGATAAAAAAATTATGTTGTCATTCATATGTACTTTGTGAAGATAGTGGCTCTTGCATGGTTCATTATACCCTTAGACACTAAGCATGCTTCTTGGCTAGTTTCTTCAAGCTTTCTATTTGCAGTAGGTACATCATCATCTAGTATGAACTAATAGGAATTTCATGTGGGTAACTTCCCCCATCATGATAAGTAATCCACTAATGACGATTCTCCTGTTTGGAAGATTTTTTTTTTCTTCTTTGATTCTTTTATAATAGAATAGATGCATTCTTGTAGAATCCCTTGAGTCATGAATAAACCCATGTGGTGTTTTCATCAGATGTTTCAAATAAATATTATAAACATGTCCCTCCTTCAATGCCACTAACAAAAATAAAAGTACTCTCGATTTCCTATGTCTACTCTAAGCTCATCCCTATGGCCCTACTGTTAGAAGGTCCCTGATTGGTGTTGTTAATTTAGTTCTTTTTTTACAATAACCATCATATGGGACTTAGTTGGAAGGGCCCTGATTGATGTTGTTGAATTCATTTTTATATAATAACTAAAGACTAATGGAAGAATCAAATCATGTGTGAAATAATAAATACATTATAATTTTAATAGTATATACATTTTTTTGGCATTTCATTAATTTCGGTATTAAAAATTTGACTGACCTAAATCACACGTACAAAATGGAGCAGACCTAGAGTAGTTAGACTCTTAAATTTATAACCCAACACTCATGCCCCCACAACTGTTATATGGGATCTGATGTAGTAAATTGGGGTAGATCCACAGGGACAAGAAGTGATATGTGTTAACAACGTAGATCCTTGGATTAGTTACACCAACCAAAGAGTGAGATAAAATTTTGTGTTCCTTAGGGAGCGATGGTACTTCAACAAATGAGTAAAGTAAAATAAGTAAAATAAATCAATAAGTCAAACAAGAGAATAAGTAAAATCAAAGAGGAAACTATGAAGTATGGAAGGGAACTTTGATTGGGTTTCACCATCTAAGGTCTCTTACCAACACGCAATACTCATGGATATTGTATACCCTTAGCAATCTTAGAATAAATCTTCATAGATTTATATTCACTCTTCTCTCGATCTTAGGATAGATCTAGAATATAAGGTTGTCCCTCTCTCGAGATAGCAAGCAAGCAATCACAATATAACCATATGATCATTGTCTTAAGTAGTCCAACATTCTCATGCATTCCTTTAGCTCCATAACACTTAGATAAGGTTAATACTACTCTTTTGAGGTACTAACAATCAAACATTACAAGATGGTAGTAAATCATACAAGTGAAACATTAATACCAAGAGTATGGAGATAATCATTTCCAAGAGAATATATTTAAAGGACATAAATAGATACATGTTGAGAGAGCCTTAGTCGCAACTCCCAACCCAAGATATGTGTAGCCGCTCATGTTGATGAGAAACATTATGGATTTATAACTATTGTATGACGTGAAGAAGGTCAGAAGAAGGGAGGAATGGGAGGGATGAAGGAAGGAAAAAACTTTAGGAGAAGAAGCTACACCAAAAATGGCCTCAGGAAGCCAAGGTTGATGGACTATGATCTTTGATCTGAAGACAATGTAGTGATGTAGAGTATGTGTTCCCAGCTCTCCTTCAATCATCGAAGAGGTTGGACAGTACGTCAGTGAGCGGCGGGGAAGGTCTTTAAACTCTCATCCTTTAGGCTTAACAAATCGATGGAAGGTGTTGGTAGATGGTGGATGATGGCTCTAGCAGTGCTTCCTCATCTATAGAGGGTGGTGACCCTTTTCTTGGCACCCCATGCATGTTATTTATAGCTGAAATCTGGTGCTAATTTCTTTCCCTGCAAGTCTAGATATGGTCACATGACTTAGAGCATGTGAATAACTAACTCTAATGATAGTTCCTTATGGTTGTCAGATCTTCAATTGTATAGATTGCCCATTAATTTCTTTATTGCTAAGTACAAAGATTGAGATAGTAGGACCATATGATCCTCAACATTTAGTTGATCCCTCACTTTCCCTCTTACTGGTTGACCTTGACAGGGATCTAGTCAGTCCATTAGATCTTTGGAAACTGATGGATGTCACTTGGTTCAATTATCACTTTGGTAGATCATGAGTTCCTTGGCTTGCACATTCATCGAATATTCAGGTTTAGCAAACCATCAGATCTTGAGGGTTGATGGCTGGTGGTTGGTTAGTGGATGATCCAATGGGACTACTGATTCTCAAAATGTGATGGTTGTTCTAGGTGTCTTACCTAATTTGAGCTTGGGGTTCTTGGCATCTAATGGTCACACAACTTTCTTGATTGGACATGGGATATCCAAAACCTGATGGTTAGTATGTGTCGTCATGGGTACCTTGGCATTAATCAGTTTAAGGGAACCAATGAGTCTCGTGCCTCCACAGTAAAAGCCATGTTTCTTCAGTTGTCTGCACAAAAACTAGTAGTTATATTTAAATCAAGGCTTATGTGGTATATATTCTCAAAATGGTAGAACTTTAAGATAACCGAGCAAAACAATGAAGAGATTAGAGGTAAACTAAGGCATGAAATATCCACAAAATTGAATGTTATCAACCCCCCCCAACTTAGAGTCTAGATTATCCTCAAACTAATTGATATAATCAAAGCATCAAGTACAACTATTGGTTTTATTTATTAAGAGTTTTTCTTGCATGGAGATCAGAGGTAAAGTAAGGCATGAAATATCCACAAAATTGAATGTTATCACCCCCCCCCCCCAAACTTAGAGTCTAGCTTGTCCTCAAACTGATGAATAAAATCAAAGCATCAAGTACCACTATGGCCTTTATTTATTAAGAGTTTTTCTTACATAGTTATATCCTTACGACATCCTTAGGTCGAGAGGTTTTTCTGACAACTTGGTCTGCTTACTTTGTTCCCAAATTTTCATTGCCTTAGATCCAAAGTTGCATGACTTTTGTTCCTACTGCAACCTTTCTTTTTTTTAGAAGGGAGTTATCCTTCATGATGTACGCAAGACCTCATTTCCTAGTTATACTTCTACAAGTTTGTCGTTTGGAGTATCTTTCACACCCAACTTTTATTTTAAAGGGATCCTAGCTATTTTGTTGGGTGGGATAATGTTACAACCCCAATTTTTTTGGGTACTTTTGGTTGGGAATGCAATTTCCCCAATAAATGTATGATTGTATAATCATGTGATTTATGTGCCTTAAATGTATTCCTTTGATAAATATCCTTGTATGTTTGATTTCGTGGGTCTTGTTGGCTATTAGGCCCAATAATAAGAAAAAGGAAATAAAAAGGAAAAGGAATCAATTAATATACGAATGACTAAGATAATGAGAAAAGAAAGATGTGGAACCATCTAGAAGGCTAAGAATTATACTTCAAGGAGGGATTTCTTATCTTTAGGATTTCTTAGGTTCCAAGGAGTCCAAGTTGCAAAGATAATAGGAGAAGAAAGAGATAAAATCAAATAAAGCATTATTAAGAAGGAAAGTTGAGATAATGATGAAAATATAAGAAATATGTGGAAATATGGATAATGGAATCATTATGAATGACATTTTGACTCCACATGGTTTCTAATGGTAAAAAGGAATCAAAATAAAGAAAATAAAAGATTAAGAGAGAGAGAATATGCATAAAATATGCCTTAATAAGTGCATATAAAGATAAATCTCTCATACTTTCGAGTTTCAATCCCAAGCTTGGCACACAAGTAGTTTAAGTCGTTTTGGACTTTCCTCTGAAGTTTGAGGTTAAAAGGATAAACAATTTGGGAGATATGAATTATGTAAGTTTCCTAAAGTGTAAAGGATAACATTAAATGTCACAATTTATGTTCTAATACGAGGCTTGATAGCTGTTGGATCAAGGATCCAATGGTAGCTTCTTTCTGAGTTAGATTGGGAAAGAGGAACAGTAGATGGAGATTTACCACTCGATTATCTCCCCATATGATCAACGTACGGATCTGGGACTTGTTCCATTGAGTTCAGGAGGCGAAACCGAATTAAGTGATCCTAATATTGCGTTGATTCTGTGTGAGAATGGGATTTGCCCAAATCCCAGTTGCTTCAGGACTCCATGGATGTTGGAGTCTATATCTATATAAGGGACTCTACCCCCTTTGTGATAGAGTGGCTAGTACAGGAGAATATGCACAAGTTGGAGGAGTCCGGGCACACTGGAAGAAATCCCCTTCCTTCCATCTTCTTCTTCTTCTTCAGTGGGCTCTCCTGGAACCATGGGTGGCGGCTCTACTGTGGTGAGGGAGGAGGCTCCGATGTCCAGCGTATGGTGCCAGTTTCCACCAATGGGGCTAGCAGAAAGGGAGTCAAGCTCCTAGTTGGCCATTGGAGCTTTGCGAGCCACCAGGCGTTGAGAGGAAGGCCGCGTGGCGAGTCCCCCGATTCACAGAGGAAATAGAGGAGGACTCTGTCTGGGCCCAGGGAGACAATGAAGGGCAAGCCAGATCGGGTAGCTGGGTAGGTGGATCTGTGTGAGAATCCACGAGCCGAGGGAGAAATTCGCCAGAAAAGGAAATAAAAGGGACACATGGCACCTCGCGACTGGTCTAGAGGTATTTCTCTTGTGAAAATTCTAATTAGTTATCTATAACTCCATTGATAACAAGTAACATATGAAAATTGATCAGGAGAATACAAGGAAATCAATAAAAATAGATTTAGATCTTGAATCTAATCATAATTCGAAAAGTGGTTAAAGTTGCCATCCTTAATGGGTTTATGACTAAGATAAACCCTAATTTGATGATTAATGAATTGAAGGGATTAATGTGGATGTTTTATGATAATATCAACATGTTGTTAATAAGAGAGATGTTTTGATGTCTAAAGAGCTGATACATATGCTTAATATCTTAAATTTAGGGTTTTGATATGTTGATGAGCATTAATGGGCTTAGAAAACCTAATCTAGGTGTTAATGGGTTTTAATGAGATATAATTCAAGATCCTTTGTACAAAATTGACGTTAGGTTAATCTCAAGTCTATTATATGATAACAAGGATCTAATGTGATTAAGTTGAATAATTAGGGTTTTGCCTCTAGATATGTTGTTTTTAGGTTTTTGTGGTTATAATGGAGATAAGTAGTATATAAACCCTAACGATACCCTAATTTGGATTAGAAACCCTAGAAAGTGAATCCATGTCAATAAAGTAGATTCTTGATAAAGTGTGTAGTAAATAGAGTACATATGCTTTTCAGGATTCTTGATTGTGTGGTTGAACTACTTGCTTGGATTGCTTTCTTGGTTGGAATTGCTTAATGCTTGTGAAATATGCAAATCAGGTATGTGGTTACTTTATGAATAATCGCCTTTAGTTTCACGGAGTTTCCCAAATGTTTCTCGATTGATTGCAACCTAAACTATTGAATGTTCAATTATGCAATCCTATAAAGTTCCTATGAGTATCACAATTAAATATGAATGTGTTTCTCGAACCTACATGCCACCCTAATGTATGTTGCAAGACCAAGCCCTGGAGGGAAGGTCTGATTTGGTCAAGCACCGAAGGGAAGACCATTGGGCACCTCAAGAGGTGACCCCAGGCACCAAGCTCAGGATGGAGAAGGTGGCCTTATGTCCCTTGCAAGGACAAACCCTAAGAGAGGGTAATCTAGGGTTTAGGGCAAAAGCGGTTGAGAAATCACATTGAAAGTGTAATTTGTATTGTTAATCAATTATTTGCTATAATTAGGTTGTTAGAAATTATTTGTGATATTGTGAATGTCCCCCACATACCAGTATATCAATATATTGACTGATATTTTGTTTGTCGGTGTTTTAGGTACAATTCTAAAAAAGGACAAACAATAAATCAAAATATTGTGAAGATACAATATAACTGTTCATGGAGGATTAGATAGTTAGATTTATACTGCGGATAGAAGTCTTAGTACCTATTTTTGCAAGGTATGTAAAAGTTAATTTTTATTCCAATTTTCAAGTTTAGTTTTTGTAGAATTTGATAATTATTTTTGATTAATTGTTAAACCATTGATCCTGGATTTTGGGATAACGCCTCTGACCTCTTGGTCTCCCTTGATTGGGGGTGACCGAGCAGTGGGGTCGTTACATTTGGTATCATAACCAATGGTTTCTCATTTAATCCTTAATAAATATTAAATTTTACAAACTCTATGGAACCCGAGGGAGTTATTAGAGGATTTTCCAATGACGGAGGTCTCTAGAAAAGGATCACGGTCTGGGGGTTGGCAATAATTTCCTCCGCCCCACTAGTCGGTCACGAGGACTCCTATATACGGTGTGAGTGCCTGGTAAAAGTCTGAGGTTTTGACTCGAAATAAGATACTTTTAGGACTCTCTCATCTATTTCGTCCCTTCTCAACACTAATTCAATTAAGGTTCTAAGGATTAGGGTTTTTCTCTCTTCTCCCCACCCTGTTGAGCTCGGGGTACATAGGATAAGGATTAAGGAATCCTCCACCAAATCAATGAAAAGCATGTAAACAAGATGTCATGGACATAAGTTTAATAGTTTAAGAATAAACTAAGGATTAGTTACATGCTTAGGGTTGCCTAGCATGTGTTGTCGTGCGCTCAAGAGAGATTTGAGGTTTGACCTTATTATCAGGAGGTTGAGGAAAGAGTTAGCCTTGGAGGAAGAGGAATCCAGGAAGAGGTAGAGACCTGACGCATCCTATGAGGATAATGCTAACCCTAACCCTAAGTGGTTGTTTGAAAGAGGGATGACAAGATGGGTTGGATATCACAATTGACCATGCATGTATGTACATGAGTTGACATGCATATTGGTTTTGAGTACCCGTGAGAAGCACGAGCTATGTGAGGTTGGTTGAGCTAGTTCCTTTTGGCGACCCAACCTTGGAAGGGTCGTGCATGTTAGGGTGCAGGATAGCTCCTTCATTGAAGAGGATAGTGGTGACCATATAGAAACCCTTTCAGGCATATATGAGCATAGAAGAGCATGCATCTATGTAGGAGAGAATGTCAGTAGTGTTGGCAGTATGTTGAGGTTTAGGTCAGAAGGGTTATGCCTGATAGGTTAGGAGATGAACATGCAAAGCTTTGGATAATATTGATCGAACATAGGTTTGGATCATACATTTCACCCATGCAGGTGTATGCATGTATCCTTAAGAGCTTGATCAAACGTCTTAGAACCTCCAATGGTAGGGTCGGTTGTAGGGTTATCCCTAGAGAGAGAGCAAAGAAAGAAGGTTGGAATATTAAACTCTAAGACATGAGGAATCATGGGAAGTTGGGTATGTTATAGCTTGTTTTAGAAGACCCTCTTGAGTAGATAGTTATGGTTTCTCATGCCTGATCCTTGAAGGCTTGTCGTACCTTGGCTGCCTTTAGAGGAACAAAATCCTAGAAAGAGTAAAAGGCTTCTTGAACGAATGTATGAAAATTTTAGGTACCTACCTTACCTTATAGGTATAGAAAGGAGAGTTCCTTAGGCCCTGGGGAGGTACAGTAACAAGTTATGAGGTCTCACACTTAGTTGGTTGTCCTTGTGTAGGACTCTAAGGTGTTTTTCACGTGGAAGGATAGTAGGAAGTGCATGCTATCCCTTGTACATGATTGGGTCGTGGTTGAAAAGCTAAGAATGCAGTGAGGAAGTTGAGGCATAAGGAGTGAACCTAGGGTTCCTAGGCCTAAGAGGGGAAGTAGTAGTACCCGATGCACCTGATGCTCACAAAGATGTTTGAGTTACGATGGATTTGAGCATGGCACCCCCTCATGTTTAGAGGGAAAGGAAAGCCCTTGGACTAAGGTATAAGTTTGTTGAACCCCTCACCCATGTTGGTGACATATGAGTTTGGCCAACTTTGAGGAAGAAGGAACAAGTATGACATACCAAGGAAACCTAGCATGGTTTAGTAGGTGGTCTTCTGGCTAGCTACGTGCCTGAGTAGCCTGATAGGGTGATGCATACACATGATGATGTAAACCTTGGAAGTAAGGATGTTTGTGACCTTTGCTACTATCAAGAGATAGTTTTCTCCCATCCTGAGGAGGGACCCTTCTGTTAGGTGCAGCTTTTGTGTAGGTTCGAGGTAACCTAAAGAGGTCTCTCATAGGAGCTTGATGAGCTAAGTGGAGAGCACATGGTATGATCAGGAATATGTAGACATTTGTGTGACCATCTCTAAGGGGCATGAAAATATGTTGCCATGGAGGTAATCTTATGGGGCATGACCAAGTTAGGTAGGTGGCCATGATCCCTATGAAAGGACATAAGTTTGACCATGAGTGCCTAGAGATATGATGGAGATTTGGGTAATGATTTAAGAATGAGATGTGCTATGATGGAATCCTAAGTTAATACTAAGGTCATGAAGGGATAAGACTGATGGAAGTAGGAGCTGTTTGTTTCCTGGATGCACGAGACCATAGGGTTTGGAGGTAAAAGCTACCTTTGCCCAAGGACCATGGGTTAGGAGGTTGGCCACCTTCATGAGTTCATGGGGCCTAAGGGGTAAAAGTGAGAGGCACTCCTTAGATGCATAAAGGTCGGATCACCCCAAAAGTGCCGGCACCCTAGAGACCTTGATGTAAAGACTAAGGATTGTACATCAAGGAGATAAGTTAAGATCCAAAAGGTGATGGGAAAAGTCTTCCCATGGGTATAGACCCATAATGGAGATGTTCTGGTGAGGAGTTATGTGAAGTATGTTTCAACTTAGACTGGAATGAGTGATGACGATGTGTGATGTGCCATCTCTACTTTTGGAATGGGGTGAACTCTGTATTTGGACTGTAGCCAAATGCTTATTTCCTCTCGTTATGGGGGTGAGAGATAGGGAAATACACATGTCATACACTAAGGGTAAAGATGATGTGAGTTGAAACATTGCTATGATGTTTGAGAATTGAGGAAGTATCATACCTTTTGATAGATGGTTTGCAAACATGAAGGGAACTAAGGTAGTCATCATATGAGGACGTTACTATCAAGAGAAGTATGCAATTTATGAGTTATATAAGTTTGAGTTTGATAACCAAGATGATAAGCATGAAGTTTTCTTGACTCAGCTAGACCTAAATCTGAGATGAGGATGAAGAATGGAGTATATGAGGGTTTATGTCTTCCCCTTTACCTAGAACATAAGGATTTAATGTGGTAATAGATACTCCTAGTTGAGGTACAATTCAGGTGTACAGATGTCTTAGTTAGTCAATAGAGAGACTGGAAGAGGTTGCTAGGTGAACCCTACAATCATTAAAAGATGAGACATATGTGGCTAACACCCAGATACAACCAGACCCATTGGTCGAGTGGTGGTTTCTTGGTTAGCTAGCCTAGAGCTTGATGCGATACAAGGATGGTTGAAGAACCTCAGATACACCTCTCAGAAAGGAAGGTGATGAAACCCATGACTAGAGTGTTTTAGGGTTTCTGAGGAGTCCACCTTGAGGAATCATGTCATAATAAGAGCTCATTATTATAAGAACATCATACACCATGGTACTACTAAGATGAATAAAGTTTGCAGTAGTGCTTTGAATACCTTAGATAAAGAAGTAGATAGAGTTGCATGTGGCTTGTCTCCATGCATGCCATTGGGTAAAGGCCAAACACCAGTAACCCAATTAGTTGCTACAGAGAATGAAGAGTCCCCAAGAGGGAATGGGAGTGGATCACCATGGACGTTGTGGTGTGTCTCCCCTAGACCAAGAGAGGTCAGGATGTAGTATGGGTTATGGTAGATCGCCTTACCAAGATGACCTAACCCCTTGCCTAAGAGGGAGAGTGTTATATGCATGAGAGAGAGATAGTTCAACTACACCATGATCGAGTTCAATATTTGGAGCATGACCTCAAGATCACTTCCATGCAGTGGAAGTAGGTACATGAGGAACTTGATGCCAACTTGAAGTTTAACACAACATATCACCCCTGACAGATAGATAGTCATGAGAGTACGATCTAGACTAGAGGGTCTGAGGAGAGCATGTGTGCTCATTCTGGGTGATACATTGGAGTAGTCTCTGCCCTAAGAGAGTTGCTTGTGATGATAGCCACCATATCCAGTATCGATATGTAAGAAGCTCTGTAAGGGAGATCATGTTGGTCACTGCTTCATTAGGATGATGTCGGTGAAAGGACCTTGTGAAGGTCGAAGAGACCACAATGTATGTAGATGAAATTTTTTTGATTGTGTGATTGCTGAGAAAGCCCAGGGGTGACATGAGTCATGAGCTAATGCAAAACATACTGACATGCAGTTCACTGTGGGATAATATGTGTTATGAAAACCCGACCCCTCTGAGCTATAGCTGAGAAAGATAAGTCCTTGATACATGGGTTTGTTTGAGATGGATTGGTGGAGATTATTATGTTTAGCCTTACTCCTCAAGATAACATGATGTAAGATGTATTCCATGAGTCTAATCTAGAGTGATATGTGATGTACCTAAACCATGTGTTGAGCCATGAACTATGTTATCTTCTAGGGAGGCTGAAATATCCTGAGTCACCTATGAGGGTACAAGATACCAAGGTGAGAGAGAACTCAGATGTAAGAACATAAGATGATTAAGGTTCTTTGGAAGCACCATGGAGAGGATGAGGCCACATGGGAGCCAATGATGGACAAGGAAAAGTTTTATCCTGATTTGTTTGTATGTTCGGTGGAATTTTGAGGGTAAAATTCCTATAGGAGGGGAAGGATGTTACAATCCCAATTTTTTTGGGTTATTTTGGTTGGGAATGCAATTTCCCCAATAAATGTATGATTGTGTAATCCTATGATTTATGTGCCTTAAATGGATTCCTTTGATAAATAGCCTCGTATGTTTGATTTTATTGGCCTTGTTGGCTATTGGACCCAATAACAAGAAAAAGGAAATAAAAAGGAAAAGGAATCAATTAATAAAGGAATAACTTAGATAATGCGAAAAGAAAGATGTGGAAGCATCTAGAAGGCTAAGAATTATCCATCAAAGAAGGATTTTGTATCTTTAGGATTTCTTGGGTTCTAAGGAGTCCAAGTTGCAAAGATAATAGGATAAGAAACAGATAAAATCAAATAAAGCATTATTAAAAAGGAAAGTTGAGATAATGATGAAAATATAAGAAATATGTGGAAATATGGATAATGAAATCATTATGAATGAGATTTAGACTCCACATGGTTTCCAATGATAAAAATGAATCAAAATAAAAAAATAAAAGATTAAGAGAGAGAAAACATGCATATAAAGAAAAGTCTCTCATAATTTCGAGTTTGAGTCCTAGAACTGGTACATAAGTATTTTAAGTCGGTATGGACTTTCCTCTAAAATTTCAGGTTAAAAGGATAAACGGTTTGGGAGATATGAATTTTGTAAGTTTCCTAAAGTGTAAAGGATAACATTAAATGTCACAATTTTTGTTCTAATATGAGGCTTGATAGCCCTTGGATCAAGGATCCAACGGTAGCTGCTTTTTGAGTTAGATTGGGAAAGAGGAATAGTAGAGGGAGATTTACCACTCGATTCTCGCGCAATACAATCAACGTACGGATCTGGGACTTGTTCCATTGGGTTTAGCAGGCAAAACTGAATTAAGTGATCCTAATATTGTGCTGATTCCGTGTGAGAACGAGATTTTCCCAAATCCTAGTTGCTACAGGACTCCATGGATGTTGGAGGCTAGATCTATATATGGGGCTCTACCCCCTTTCCGATAGAGTGGCTAGTACAGGAGAATTTGTACAATTTGGAGGAGTCTGGGCACACTGGAAGAAATTCCCTTCCATCCATCTTCTTCTTCTTCGGTGGGCTCTCTGGGCACCATGGGTGGCGGCTCTACTGTGGTGAGGGAGGAGGCTCCGACGGCCAGTGTACAGTGCTGGTTTCCACCAGCGGGGCTAGCAGATAGGGAGTTGAGCTCCTAGCCGGCCCTTGGCTGTAACATCCCTGACCTGAGTTATAACCTAACCCTAGAATTTTTTCCTAAATATGTAATTAAACACTTGTAATTATCTTTTAGCAGGTAATAAAAGCTCCTAAGGAACATATGTTTCTATTCCTATCCCCTAGGAACAATGTTGTAGTATTGTTTTGCAATACAGGGACCTATGTGCAATTATCCAGTTAAGAGGTTTAACTTGCAGAGTTCACAGGTTAAGATGAACCTCTTATGATGAAACATCATAAGAGTGAATCTGATGAGGCATGATGGATTTTTCAAGCTTGGGCATTCAGATGTAGCTTGTGGAATGATCCTGGTGCTTAAAAACCCTAATTTGGAGTAAAGTGCAATTTACCCAAATTATGGGTGAAACTTTTAAAGTACACCTTCTAGAGCATCTTATATGACTCTTGGCATCATTTAGGGTAGAAATGATGAAAGAGATGCACCAATAAATAATCAAATAAGAAAAGTAATCTTTGTGCATAAAATTCACCATGTATGTGTATGAAGACCTTCATATGTGTACCCTTGTTGAAAGTTGATCTTTTCTACCCTTAAATCTTAAGCTTTTATGAACTTGGTTTAAGTTTAGATGGCTTGGACGTGCCTAAGAAGCAAGGAGGGATTTAGATGAAAATCCCATGCTTTAGATGTCCTTATGGTGTAAAATGGCCTAAAGTATATAAGCCCTTTTCCTTGTAAACCAAGTGAACGATCCTTCATTTCTCTTCACTTCTCTTCTTTCTCAAAACGTCTAAGGCAAGCTATGGAGCTCAGGGAGGCGACCAAGTAGTTCTAAGGTAAGAAGAACCATCTTCAAGCTCGGATTCTTGGGTGAATTCATCATGCAAGCTTGGTTTTGTGGATAACTCACTTAGTTTTCTTGTTCTAGCCATCCATTTCTACCTTTCTTTGGAGGAATCACACTTGACCAAGTTGTGGAGTTCAATATGCCATTAGAGGCTTGAATCCTGGAAGCTTGGAGCTCCACAAACATCGTTTAAGGCGGGTTTTATAATTCTAAACTCTACACTTTATATGCATGTTTTGTTCTTGCAATTCTAGTACTTAGTTCTTCTTCTACCCCCCCCCCCCTCTTCCTTGCACCTTGAAAGTAAAATGGTGGATAACCGACCTTGACAGAGGTTGAAGAAGGTGGGCGTGATTAACAAAGTTACTTTATCAAACGGTCATGTTTCCCCCCCTCTGACCTGACCGTTTGTAGGGAAAACGGGTTCACATGGTCGGTTGGAGAAAACGGGTTCAACCCATTTGACGACGTTGACCAAGCATTGACCGTTTGGGATTCCTGTTCATAATCATGTAGGCTAATGACCCACCAAATTTGAGGGGTTAACTCCAAAGGAATCGAAGGTTGAAGGCCAATCAATTAGGCAATCAAATTGAATTAAGTGCTGATTTTTCCAAACTGACTAACTTGAACTTTTGGGCAAACGGGTTCAACCCATTTGAGTGAGTTGACCAAGCGTTGACCGTTTGAGATTCCTGTTCATAATATGTTGAATTTCATTCTTGCAAATAATCAAAGTTAAATTCTTAACCAATTGAGAGTTGAAGGCACTTCAACATCCTAATCCTAATCGGGCTGAAATTGCTGTTTTCATATATAGATCTTGTTGTGTTTTGGGTTGAAGGACCCAAACGGTCTCAAGATCGTTTGGGGGTTCCTCCAAACGGTCTCAAGACCGTTTGGGAACAACTCAAGACCGTTTTAAGGTCTAAAGTTGAGGTAATTTGATGGGTTGAGGGTCCAATTGAAATACGTTGTTGAATCGATAAAAATGCTGATTTTAGACCTAATTCAAGTTCAACCCTAATCCAATCGACTTGGTTTTTGGTCAAACTTTGGGCAAATGGTCTCAAGATCGTTTGGAGGTCATCCAAACGATCTCAAGACCGTTTGGGCCAAGTTTGGGCCCAATTGGAGTTCAATTGATACGTTCAACCTTGATTTGATTCACATTGTTGAAAATTGATGATTAGCCGATTGGAAACCTTAATTGAGTTAGACTTAACTCTAATTGGCTTCCAATTGAAGGTCAAATTGGTGTCCAATTGTTTGAGGCTCATCTTAATTGACTCAATTTGTAAGTGGTTAACATGGCTTGGGCCAATTGAAGGCTTCAACAAAGGATATCCTATTCTATCATAATCTTTATGTCACCTTTCTTGACCACACTCGTTTAGACTCAAATGGGTTCACACCCATTTCAACTCAAATGAGTCCACACCCATTTCAATCCAAATGGGTACACACCCGTTTCAACTCAAATGAGTCCACACCCATTTCAACTCAAACGAGTCCACACCCGTTTCAAATCCAAATGGGTTCACACCCGTTTCAACTCAAACGAGTCCACACCCGTTTCAACTCAAATGGGTTCACACCCGTTTCAATTCAAATGGGTTCACACTCGTTTCAACTTAAATGGGTTCAATTGAGTTATACCTTGTTTTAATCAAACCCTAATCACATGATGGTGATGTGTTGACTTGTGTTAGTCAATGAGGACTTAACCCAACCTAATCTAGAGTGGTGTAATCACCATCTACTAGTTAGAGGAGAGAGAAGGTACCAATTATGGTGGAAACTCAAGTAAAATACCTTCAATATACATGAATGTGCATGAATAGGGTATGATCCACTATGTGAAATCATAGTAAACCCTAACTTTAAGGGTGATGACATGTAATGTGAATAGTAAACCCTAACTTTAAGGGTGATGACATGTAATGTGAGTAGTAAACCCTAACTTTAAGGGTGATGACATGTAATGTGAATAGTAAACCCTAACTTTAAGGGTGATGACATGTAATGTGAATAGTAAGCCCTAATTCAAGGGTGATGACATGTAATGTGAATAGTAAACCCTAATTCAAGGGTGATGACATGTAATGTGAATAGTAAACCCTGATTCTAGGGTGAGGGCATGTGATGTGTGCTTTAAAACACTATTTGATGAAAACCAGGGAAACCTAGCTCTTGTAAGAGTAGGGAGATACAACTTCTTTAAATGAGTTATTTATTGTTATTAGTTGATTTGACCATGTAGGTTCCTATATGAGGATGATCATATCCAGGTATGGATGATGATGCTATATTCATTGAAAGTATGTTGTTAGCTTTATGAATAGTGATATATCCTGGTGCATTGTTAGTGGCATCTTATGAGATTGATGGGCTGTGAGAGCCATGAGTACCATCAAGGTCATGCTTAACATATGACTTGTGATGAGAGAATTGAGAAATGATAATTGATGTAAGTTAGACTTGTTACATTTAATATCCTTCTTTCTTAGCTGCTATGCTAATGTTTAATATTCAAGAACATGTATGTTATCTGATAAGTGATAACTTATGAGTTTGATAGGTTGAATGAGTCATGAGTAATATGCACTGATGTTCATCAAAGGTCATATTACTTAGATGACCAGATAAAATAATATGTTGTTGGTAATAAATGTTATAATAATCCAGGGGTTTGGACTCTCACTTTCCGGATTCTTAGTGATAAGATGTTTAGGGATTGATATCCCTATGTTAAATTATGAAATGTGATCCTGATATAGAGTGTTACTATGTGAATTTCTATTACAAGATAATCCTATGAAATGCTTAACTGCAGACTTATGGGTGATGAATGTAAATAACCCTTGTGTCACTTGAGTATGGTTAAGTATGATTTCATGTGTACTAATCATAATTATGTTGTGGTTTTGGAATCCTAACACCTTGTAGGAAAGGGTATGGCTACATGCCATGATATCCCTTATTATAATGCCAGGTGATGGATATATGATATAAGCCTGAAGAGAGCCAGTGTGGTGATGATGGATTTATAATAAATAGATGTTATACATGTCCTTTTATTTCTAAAAGAAAAGTGATATGTGGGTTTATCTTAGAGATGCTTTACTTCTAGTAGGAGGAATAGATTACAATCTGTGAAACATTGTTCTAACTACTACTAAAATATATATAACTTCTTTGTGTACTGTTATTCTCTTATTCTGTAATAATCATGTTTCTGGCGAAGTGTTATAACTCCCGCTGGGACAATTATTTAAAATTGTCTCACCCCATAGATTTCAACTTTTTAGGTGATCGCCAAGGACGAAGGGACCAATCTCCAGGTGACCAGTATCAGCAGCAGCAGCGCCCAGAGCAGCAGTAAATCTCAGGTGGAGATTCAGACTGCTAAGTTATATAGATAGATAGTGAATCCTATGCGTCCTCTGTACTCTCAGGTCCTTGGAGTCATGGTCTGAGTTTTGATTCGTCTCTTGAGATTTTGTAGCATGCTGTGTATAATTACTCAAGAAGTAATTAATAGAGATGTAAACAGTTTATCTTGAATCTATGAAAGGAGTTTTTATGGTTTCAATGTCTTATCTCAAAAAGTTTTATTTTCCGCCAATTTTTGGTATTCCGCTGCTAAACGAATCGTTTCCGCTATGTTTACTTCAAAGTTCATATGTTCATCTCGGACTTTGGAGATCAGAGCCCACAATTAGTGGTATCAGAGCTCTAGGTTCGCTGAGTCTACAGAGACATAGGACTTAGGATGTCGAGTCTATCCTTAGTGTTCTTTCCTTATCTAATAGAATCTTCTGCTCCTCAGGAGAAGAAGATATATAGGAATGTCTGAGCCACATGAACAGTACGTGGCAGAAAGTAGCGTTGCTGCACCACAGGGAGGTGCAAGGCACCCAGAAATGGAGCAACCCTTACCTCAGCAACCTAGGGAGCCACCCCAGTTTGACCCAGCTGAAATAGAAAACCCAATTGTCCAAGCCTCATTTGATAAGTTTCTGATAGCCATAACACACATAGAAGATAGGGTGCCACCATCTGCACCTAGGGTACCAGCCCATCAGGAAGGTTATGGAGCTGGCAAGACTTTCGAGAGACTTCACCGGGTGGGAGCCATAGACTATGCTGGTACATCTGACCCAACAGATGCTGATCTATGGTTGACAGAGCTGGAAAAGGCTTTCAGGATCCTTGATATTCCTGAAGCTGAAAAGGTAAAACATGCGGTATACCTCCTAAAAGGGAGTGCTGGTAATTGGTGGATGATAGAGGAGGATAAGAGACCAGGCGAAGAAATAGGATGGGAGGTTTTCCGACGAGAATTCGTCAATAGATACTTCCCTAAGACGTATCTAGATGAGAAGATCTCTCAATTTGAGAAGATCACACAAGGACACATGAACGTTAGCGAGTATGAAGCTAAGTTCATGGAGTTACTACGGTTTTGTCCACAAATGGCAGTTCCCAATGAAGAAAGAATTCGACATTTTGAAAAGGGTTTGAAATCTGAACTAGCCACTCCTGTGTCTGCTCTAGAGAATAGAGAAAGGTTTGCCACCTTTGTGGAGTCAGTAAGAAGGATAGAGAGGTCAGAAACCATGAAACAACAGACAAGTAGTAAGAAGATGTACACCAAGCCTCAAGAACAAGGGCCTGAAAGTTTTAAGAAACCAAGATTTTCTACACCATCAACTTTGTCAGGATTTCCTACCCAGACACAATGGGTGTCAAGTGGAAGTAGGGATCATAGTAGTATTCCAAGAGGACCCTCCGACATAGCATCAGCATCGGTAACTGGATCGTATAGACATTTTGCACCCAGGATATGTTACCTATGTAGACAGCCGGGACACCTGGCAAAGGATTGTCCAGACAGGAATACAATAATGACTCAACCCCAAGGACAGAGTCTGCAAGGCTCACAAGGGAGGCTCTATTATAATAGAGGACGTGGACAAACGTCCTATACAGGTCAGATGAAATAAGTTTTGTTTTAATATTACATATCAGGATTCTATGTGTTAAAAATATGTAATTTTGCTGCTTCTGAATTCCTTGACTAAGTCCTGGAAGAACACAAGGGAGATAAGAACTTGTATCTTACTCAGTATTCTTTAAAACAATTTATAATCTCCCTTAATTGTGTATGAAAAGGATGAAATATAGATGTGATACCTGAAGAATAATCTAGTATGGTAAATTATGTGTGTATAATGATATGAAAAACTAGGAATATGTTGATAAGTAAAATACATACTACCTAATCTCAATACTTATATACCCTGGCCAGGTATATAGTTATTGTAGATAAGGCAAGTATGAAACTCCTAAATTGTTATATTTTGATTACTCTGATCAGGTAATTATTCTAAAACAATCTAGAGAGTATAATAAAAAATTAAATGAGAAAAGCTAAGTGAATACTTAGTGAATATGCTCAGTGAATATACTCATTGAATACTTAGTGGATATACTCAGTGAATACTTAGTGAATATGCTTAGTGAATATACTCAGTGAATACTTAGTGAATATTCTTAGTGAATATACTCAGTGAATACTTAGTGAATATGCTTAGTGAATATACTCAGTGAACATACTCAGTGAATACTTAGTGAATATACTCAGTGAACATACTCAGTGAATTCTTAGTGAATATACTCAGTGAATTTCCTCAGTGAATACTTAGTGAACAAACTTAGTGAATAAACTTGGTGAATTTCCTCAGTAACTACTTAGTAATCCTTTCTCAATGAACTCCTTCAGTGAAGCCCTTGAGACAATATACAAAGTAAATTATCTATTTTAAGGTATGTATATTCCTCTGTTGGTAAGAATTCTTGAGTGATATGAGAAGAATGTTCTTTTATGCTTTTTCCTTTCAAAAAGTATGGACACATTATGTTAGGGGTTTATGATTTACACAAGAATAAACAGTGATAAGGGATAATTAATGAAAGGGACTTTGTGTGAATTACAGACCCATAATATCATCATAATGACTAATCTGTTCTTCCTTTCCCTGGGATTTCGAGGATGAAATCCTTGTTAGGGGTTTATAATTTGTAACATCCCTGACCTGAGTTATAACCTAACCCTAGAAGCTTTTCCTAAATATGTAATTAAACACTTGTAATTATCTTTTAGCAGGTAATAAAAGCTCCCAAGGAACATATGTTTCTATTCCTGTCCCCTAGGAACAATGTTGTAGTATTGTTTTGCAATACAGGGACCTATGTGCAATTATCCAGTTAAGAGGTTTAACTTGCAGAGTTCACATGTTAAGATGTACCCTTGATGATGAAACATCATAAGAGTGAATCTGATGAGGCATGATGGATTTTTCAAGCTTGGGCATTCAGATGCAGCTTGTGGAATGATCTTGGTGCTTAAAAACCCTAATTTGGAGTAAAGTGCAATTTACCCAAATTATGGGTGAAACTTGTAAAGTACACCTTATAGAGCATCTTATATGACTCTTGGCATCATTTAGAGTAGAAATGATGAAAGAGATGCACCAATAAATAATCAAATAAGAAAAGTAATCTTTGTGCATAAAATTCACCATGTATGTGTATGAAGACCTTCATATGTGTACCCTAGTTGAAAGTTGATCTTTTCTACCCTTACATCTTGAGCTTTGATGAACTTGGTTTAAGTTTAGATGGCTTGGACGTGCCTAAGAAGCAAGGAGGGATTTAGATGAAAATCCCATGCTTTAGTAGTCCTTATGGTGTAAAATGGCCTAAAGTATATAAGACCTTTTCCTTGTAAACCAAGTGAACGATCCTTCATTTCTCTTCACTTCTCTTCTTTCTCCAAACGTCTAAGGCAAGCTCTGGAGGTCAGGGAGGCGACCAAGTAGTTCTAAGGTGAGAAGAACCATCTTCAAGCTCGGATTCTTGGGTGAATTCATCATGCAAGCTTGGTTTTGTGGATAACTCACTTAGTTTTCTTGTTCTAGCCATCCATTTCTACCTTTCTTTGGAGGAATCACACTTGACCAAGTTGTGGAGTTCAAGACACCATTAGAGGCTTGAATCCTGGAAGCTTGGAGCTCCAAGAACATCGTTTAAGGTGGGTTTTATAATTCTAAACTCTACACTTTATATGCATGTTTTGTTCTTGCAATTCTAGTACTTAGTTCTTCTTCTACCCCCCCCCCCCTTCTTCCTTGCACCTTGCAAGTAAAACGGTGGATAACCGACCTTGAAAGAGGTTGAAGAAGGTGGGCGTTATTACCAAAGTTACTTTATCAAACGGTCCTATTTTCCCCCCCTCTGACCAGACCGTTTGAAGGGCAAACGGGTTCACATGGTCGATTGGAGAAAATGGGTTCAATTCATTTGAGGACGTTGACCAAGCATTGACCGTTTGGGATTACTGTTCATAATCATGTAGTATAATGACTTACCAAATTTAAGGGATTAACTCCAAAGGAATCGAAGGTTGAAGGCCAATCAATTAGGCAATCAGATTGAATTAAGTGCTGATTTTTCCAAACTGATTAACTTGAACTTTTGGGCAAACGGGTTTAACCCATTTGAGTGAGTTGACCAAGCGTTGACCATTTGAGATTCCTGTTCATAATATGTTGAATTTCATTCCTGCAAATAATCAAATTTAAATTCTTAACCAATTGAGAGTTGAAGGCACTTCAACATCCTAATCCTAATCGGGCTGAAATTGCTGTTTTCATATATAGATCTTGTTGAGTTTTGGGTTGAAGGACCCAAACGGTCTCAAGATCGTTTGGGGGTTCCTCCAAACGGTCTCAAGACCGTTTGGGAACAACTCAAGACCGTTTTAAGGTCTAAAGTTGAGGTAATTTGATGGGTTGAGGGTCCAATTGAAATAAGTTGTTGAATCGATAAAAATGTTGATTTTAGACCTAATTCAAGTTCAACCCTAATCCAACCAACTTGGTTTTTGGTCAAACTTTGGGAAAATGGTCTCAAGATCGTTTGGAGGTCATCCAAACGATCTCAAGACCGTTTGGGCTAAGTTTGGGCCCAATTGGAGTTCAATTGATAGGTTCAACCTTGATATGATTCACATTGTTGAAAATTGATGATTAGCCGATTGGAAACCTTAATTGAGTTAGACTTAACTCTAATTGGCTTCCAATTGAAGGTCAAATTGGTGTCCAATTGTTTGAGGCTCATCTTAATTGATTCAATTTGTAAGTGGTTAACATGGCTTGGGCCAATTGAAGGCTTCAACAAAGGATATCCTATTCTATCATAATCTTTATGTCACCTTTCTTGACCACACTCGTTTAGACTCAAATGGGTTCACACCCATTTCAACTCAAATGAGTCCACACCCATTTCAATCCAAATGGGTACACACCCGTTTCAACTCAAATGAGTCCACACCCATTTCAACTCAAACGAGTCCACACCCGTTTCAAATCCAAATGGGTTCACACCCGTTTCAACTCAAATGAGTCCACACCCATTTCAACTCAAACGAGTCCACACCCGTTTCAAATCCAAATGGGTTCACACCCGTTTCAACTCAAACGAGTCCACACCCGTTTCAACTCAAATGGGTTCACACCCGTTTCAATTCAAATGGGTTCACACTCGTTTCAACTTAAATGGGTTCAATTGAGTTATACCTTGTTTTAATCAAACCCTAATCACATGATGGTGATGTGTTGACTTGTGTTAGTCAATGAGGACTTAACCCAACCTAATCTAGAGTGGTGTAATCACCATCTACTAGTTAGAGGAGAGAGAAGGTACCAATTATGGTGGAAACTCAAGTAAAATACCTTCAATATACATGAATGTGCATGAATAGGGTATGATCCACTATGTGAAATCATAGTAAACCCTAACTTTAAGGGTGATGACATGTAATGTGAATAGTAAACCCTAACTTTAAGGGTGATGACATGTAATGTGAGTAGTAAACCCTAACTTTAAGGGTGATGACATGTAATGTGAATAGTAAACCCTAACTTTAAGGGTGATGACATGTAATGTGAATAGTAAACCCTAATTCAAGGGTGATGACATGTAATGTGAATAGTAAACCCTAATTCAAGGGTGATGACATGTAATGTGAATAGTAAACCCTGATTCTAGGGTGAGGGCATGTAATGTGTGCTTTAAAACACTATTTGATGAAAACTAGGGAAACCTAGCTCTTGTAAGAGTAGGGAGATACAAATTCTTTAAATGAGTTATTTATTGTTATCAGTTGATTTGACCATGTAGGTTCCTATATGAGGATGATCATATCCAGGTATGGATGATGATGCTATATTCATTGAGAGTATGTTGTTAGCTTTATGAATAGTGATATATCATGGTGCCTTGTTAGTGGCATCTTATGAGATTGATGCGCTGTGAGAGCCATGAGTACCATCAAGGTCATGCTTAACAGATGACTTGTGATGAGAGAATTGAGAAATGATAATTGATGTAAGTTAGACTTGTTACGTTTAATATCCTTCTTTCTTAGCTGCTATGCTAATGTTTAATATTCAAGAACATGTATGTTATCTGATAAGTGATAACTTATGAGTTTGATAGGTTGAATGAGTCATGAGTAATATGCGCTGATGTTCATCAAAGGTCATATTACTTAGATGACCAGATAAAATAATATGTTGTTGGTAATAAATTTTATAATTAGTCCAGGGGTTTGGACTCTCACTTTCCGGATTCTTAGTGATAAGATGTTTAGGGATTGATATCCCTATGTTAAATTATGAAATGTGATCCTTATATAGAGTGTTACTATGTGAAGTTCTATTACAAGATAATCCTATGAAAGGCTTAACTGCAGACTTATGGGTGATGAATGTAAATAACCCTTGTGTCACTTGATCCTAATCATACAGTTATGGTGTGGTTTTGGAATCCTAACACCTTGTAGGAAAGGGTATGGCTACAGGCCATGATATCCCTTATTATAATGCCAGGTGATGGATATATGATATAAGCCTGAAGAGAGCCGGTGTGGTGATGATGGATTTATAATAAATAGATGTTATACATGTCCTTTTATTTCTAAAAGAAAAGTGATATGTGGGTTTATCTTAGAGATGCTTTACTTCTAGTAGGAGGAATAGATTACAATCTGTGAAACATTGTTCTAACTACTCCTAAAATATATATAACTTCTTTGTGTACTGTTATTCTCTTATTCTGTAATAATTATGTTTCTGGCAAAGGGTTATAACTCCCGCTGGGACAATTATTTAAAATTGTCTCACCCCGTAGATTTCAACTTTTTAGGTGGTCGCCAAGGACGAAGGGACCAATCTCCAGGTGACCAGTATCAGCAGCAGCAGTGCCCAGAGCAGCAGTAAATCTAAGGTGGAGATTCAGACTGCTGAGTTATATAGATAGATAGTCAGTCCTATACGTCCTCTGTACTCTCAGGTCCTTGGAGTCATGGTCTGAGTTTTGATTTGTCTCTTGAGATTTTGTAGCATGCTGTGTATAATTACTCAAGAAGTAATTAACAGAGATGTAAACAGTTTATCTTGAATCTATGAAAGGAGTTTTTATGGTTTCAATGTCTTATCTCAAAAAGTTTTATTTTCTGCCAATTTTTGGTATTCCGCTGCTAAACGAATCATTTCCGCTATGTTTACTTCGAAGTTCATGTGTTCATCTCGGACTTTGGAGATCAGAGCCCACATTGGCGCTTCGCGAGCCACCAGGCGTCGAGAGGAAGGCCCCAGCGGCGAGTCCCCTATTTCACAGAAGAAATAAAGGAGGCCTCCCTCTGTGCCCAAGGACACGAAGAAGGGCGAGTCGGATTAGGTAGCTGGGTAGGCAGATCCATGCGAGGATCTCGAGCCGAGGGAGAAATTTGCCAGAAAAGGAAATCAAGGGGACACGTGGCGCCTCATGACTGGTCTAGAGGTATTTCTCTTACAAAAATTCTAATTAATTATATGTAACTCCAGTGATAACAATTATTATATGAAAATTGATTAGAAGAATACAAGGAATTCAATAAAAATAGTTTTAGAACCTGAATCTGATCATAATTCGAAAAGTGGTTAAAGTTGCCAGTCTTAATGGGTTTATGACTAAGATTAACCCTAATTTGATGATTAATGAAGTAAAGGGATTAATGTGGATGTTTTATGATAATATCAACTTTTTTTAATAAGAGAGATGTTTTGATGTCTAAAGAGCTTATCCATATGCTTAATAGCTTAATTTAGGGTTTTGATATGTTGATGAACATTAATGGGCTTAGAAACCCTAATTTAGGGTTTTGATATGTTAATGGGTTTTAATGAGATATAATTCGAGATCCTTTGTACAAAATTGATGTTAGGTGAATCTCAAGTATAGTAGATGATAACAAGGCTCTAATGTGATTAAGTTGAATAATTAGGGTTTTGCCTCTAGATATGTTGTTTTTAGGGTTTTGTGGTTATAATGGAGATAAGTTGTAGATAAACCCTAACTATACCCTAATTCGGATTAGAAACCCTAGAAAGTGAATCCAAGTTAATAAAGTAGATTCTTGATAAAGTGTGTAGTAAATAGAGTACATATGCTTTTCAAGATTCTTGATTGTGTGGTTGAACTACTTGCTTGGATTGCTTTCTTGGTTCGAATTGCTTAATGCTTGTGAAATCTACAAACCAGGTATGTGGTTACTTTATGAATAACCACCTTTATTTTCACGGTGTTTCCCAAATGTTTCTCAGTTTATTGCAACCTAAACTGTTGGATTTTCAAATATGCAATCCTATAAAGTCCCTATGAGTATCACAATTAAATATGAATGTGTTTCTCGAACCTACATGCCACCCTAATGTATGTTGTAAGACCAAACCCTGGAGGGAAGGTCTGATTTGGTCAAGCCCTAGAGGGAAGACCATTGGGCACCTTGAGAGGTGACCCCAGATACCAAGCTCAAGATGGAGAAGGTGGCCTTATGTCCCTTCCAAGGACAAAACCCTAAGAGAGGGTAATCCAGGGTTTAGGGCAAAAGAGGTTGAGAAGTCACAATGAAAGCATAATTTGTATTGTTAATCAATATTTGCTATAATAAGGTTATTAGAAATTATTTGTGATATTGTGAATGTCCCCCACATACCAGTATAGAAATATACTGAATGAAGTTTTGTTTGTCGGTGTTTTAGTTACAATTCTTAGAAAGGACAAACAGTAAATCAAAATATTTTGAAGATACAATTAAACAGTTTAGGGAGGATTAGATAGTAAAATTTCTACTATGGATATAAGTCTTAGTACCTATTTTTGCAAGGTATGTAAACGTTCATTTTTATTCCAGCTTTCAAGTTTAGTTTTCGTAGAATTTGATAATTATTTCTGATTAACTATTAAACCATTGATCCTGGATTTTGGGATAACGCCTCTGACCTCTTGGTCTTCCTTGATTGGGGGCCGGTTACCAAGAAGTGGGGTCATTACAGCCAAGGCTTAATTGTTCTCCTGCCTTTCTTAGGGTTTTCAACCATGGGTATTGTAAATATAGTGTTATCTGATTTGGATCTTGATGTCGTCTCAGGTGGCTATGTGAAATATCCTTCAAAGGCAAGTGGGAAGTTTGGCTTTTGATATTCTATGCCTCTCCATCTTTTGAAATTTGGGCACAACTCTCATGATTTTATTCCACTTGGCTTTTATTCTTGCTCATGTGCTTAGGGGTAATAGGATTTTCAAGGAAATTTTAGGCTGCCAAGCCTCTTTTGATCCTAAAGCGGGGATTTTGGTACTAGAAAGGGTAGTTGTTTCCCCTATGAGCAAGAACCTTGCATTTTCAAACATGTACTAAGAGGTTATTATAATCAATCAAGACTACAATGGTTTAAGTCATCCTTATTTTGGGTAAATCCTAAAGCATAGTAGCATTCTTTCGTTTCCCATAGTTTCTTGATATTAGAATGCCTTAAAGATATAACTTCCGCAAAAGTTTTTATCACGTGAATTATAAGTTCAAAGCCTTACTATTGAAATGATGAGGTCTAAGGGTGAAGACTATGGCAACAATCAACAAAATTGGATTCAAAATTTTTCTTTAAGATTTCCTAAGTATCAACAAAAATCTCTTTTGAGAGATAGAAAGGCTAGATTATGTACATTTGTAAAAATTGGTCTTTTTCAAAAATAATATTTCAAAATATTAATTTTTTTGCAAAGATTAGGTAAGAAGGTAAAATTCAATATATTTGAAGTATAAGGCATGAAAATGTACCAAGTGTTCCTATTCAGACACCCCCAACTTATCATGAACCTTGTCCTTAAGGTGTCAAAGCATGAGGTTGAGTAAGAACATGCAAATTTAGTGTTGGGAAATGGTGATTTCCCAATCTAACTTCAAGATTTCTAGGGTGTATTCTCCTCAAAGGTGGTGGTTGTAATTGTCTTAATAAAATTCCACCTTCTTTACCATGTTTGTCATACCAAACCTTTGATCCATCATAAGAGGCATGACGCTAATGCTTTCTCTGAGATCTTCCACCCCCTACCTTACCTCAATGTTTCCCACATTGAATGGGATCATGAAGGCCCCAAGAAGATTCTACTTTTTTGGCTTCTTCCCTTGTGCAAAAGCATTGGACATATTTGTGAGTCTCACCATTTCTAAATGGTCTCCTGTCCTTCTCTTTGAAATCATATCTTTGAAAAACTTTGCATATGTTGACATTTCCTCAGTTGCATCAAGGAACAAAATATCCATGTGCAGTTGCTTCATAGCTTCCATAAACTTTTCATATATTCCTTTTTAGTGCTCTTTGATCAACTTATATGGAAAGGGAACTCTTTGTGCATAGGGTTCCTTATTTATGAAGTCCTCCTCAGATGGGTCAGATTTCCTCTCTTTCAGTGTCTTCTTTCCCTTGTCATTCTCTTTTGCCTTAACCTTCTTGGTAGATACTTCAACTATAGGCTCGCCATCTATTATAATAAGTCCGGGTTGGGATTCAGCATAAGAGTTTCCTTCTTAGATGGTCTTTCCATTTGGATCTTTTCAAACCTTTTAGCAATGGAGGGGCCATTTTTGCACTCTTAGTGTTATAAGGTATTATTCCTTGTGGGTTCTTTATCATCTATGACAATTGTGCCAGTTCCTAGTCAATTTTCTTCTAGTGGGTATGCATGTCAGCCATCTGATCTGTTACGCTTCCAAGTTGTGTTTGCATTGTGCTTAATACACTAGTGTTGGTAATAACACTTTGGGTTAGTTTCTCATTCACCAACTCTTGCCTCTTTCCAAATTCAAAAATTTCATACATCATATCTGACTGATTGGTATTTTTTTCAGACTTTAGTCCTGACTTGCCCCACTTTAATCCTATTCTGATTATGGCCTTGGCCTTGATAGTTGTTTCTTTTTTTTTGGTAAGCCATGTTATGTGTGAACAGAGTTGGTCCTTCACCTCTTCCAAAACTTGGTAGTTTTTTAGGTGGGTTGTTCAACTAATGGACATTTTTAGTCACATCCTTATTTCCATAGGAGAAACCAGGGTGACCCAATCTCTTGAAGTTAGCGTAAGAGACATTTTTACTTTCTTCTTCATCACTAACTTCCTTGGGCTGAGCATAGATGCAGTTGTCATAACTTGGAACTTCACCTCTTTCATGTAACTCTCAAATTGTACCTGACTCTTGCCCACACCTCCAATTTCATTATTGAAGGAGTTTTATGCACATTCGGTCCATCTAGTATTGAATGAAAATCAAATTTATTTTCACATAACACATCATCCTCTTTCTATCTAACTTTGATCACATCCTTTCATAAATCTATACTCATTTCTTGTGTCCATGTTGTAGAGGAAAATCTCATGCTTTCAAAGAATCTTGTCTTTCCCAATTCAGAGCTAGGTTGAGAAAGTTAGGCCCAATTGAAGTTTTTCCACCTCAAATCCCTTTTTAACACCTCTTTTCTGCCTTGTTAGGCCATGAAACAACCATTGGGGCCCAAAACTCACTTCGTCCCATGCACCCTCCTTGTTTTCTCTTTCTCATAACATGCACGCATATGTCGAATGGCCCACATGGACTATCGAATGGTCTAGGCCAAGAATCACAACTCGATCCAACGATTGTTTGCTCATCCCCTTTTTTTGTGTACGCTGTAGCAGGTGTGGCAGGGAAGGTGGGTTTACAACACTGAATCTGGCCACTGTAGTTGTCCTCACCTCCCTTTTTGGCTCCAATACCCAGGATCAGGCCACTAGAGTGCTAATAACCCTTGACTTGGGCAGGTTAGGAGCTTGATACCTTGTATTTCCAAAACCTCAATAGTTGGGTGTCTCCCCAAACCCTAAACCTTAGCATTTCACTTCTTCTCCCTCTTTTTTATACCACCCCATACCCTACTTGGATGGTGGCTCACATTTCCTACCTTGTGAAAGTTCTACTTCACACTCCTCCCCCCTCCTCTTTGCTTGTCATGGGCTGCTACTTCACTAAGAAGCCATCAAGCAAGGTTAGAGATAACCTGCCCGTTGTTCGGTCGATGACCAATGGCCTCGATCGATCCCAATCAGACACTCCCCTCAATCGCCCATGCCAACTCACAAACCACACATGCCTGATGCCACACCATCCACATCCTCCCTTGACTTGGTACCGTGTCTTCAACAATCACATCCATTCGCTTGGGACTAGTCACCACCCTCCAATGATCATGATCAACCTCCCTTGATGGCATGTAGACGTCCCCGGCCCGACGAAAGCCTGCCCACTAACTCAGCCCCTCTCGATTCACCTCACGTGTACATCGTCCACACCAGCAAACTGGCTTCCCACCACACATCCAGCATCCCCTCTAGCGGGCTATGTTTTGGTCACCTCCTTTTTCGGCCCACTAAGGTAATTATCTTTCAAAAATCCATTTTTATGCCAGAACCATCAAACCCCCATATCTCCTTGATCCCTTCACCAAATTGCATAAGTATATATATATCATTTTGTTCAAAAAAATGTCTTCAACCTTACAGTACCATTATATTTTGCTAAATTCTACATGTTTCATCCCTATTTTATCTAAGATGATGCCTTTGTGATTTTGTGTTTATTAATCAACCTAAATCATGCACTATATGATCATCAATGAACTCTAGGCTTGCATATCCCTTAAATCATTGAACTATAAGTCTCCTTTTTTGTGTGTTCTTGTGTCGTTTTAATGAACCCTATGTTTACTTTGACCCTAAAATTCCTATTCTTGACCCAAAAGGTGACTCCTCAAAGTGTATGCATGCTATATTTTAATCAAGTCTTGAATCTCATCTTTATTTGTCATCATCTAATCATTTATTCATGAAATTAGTGACCTTTGTCTTTTTTGTGACATGATAATCTAAGAACTCATGTTAATTAGCCCATGTTTGACTCATAAGATCCCAAGTGCCTAGTTTGTGCATTAAATAGACTAAGTATACCTAATTGTGCCCACATGATGAAATGTGATTTTTATGCTAATCACATGCTTTGTCTTGTTGAAATTAGTAAGCTCATCACACTTGTAACACTCAATACCACATTGATCTATCATGTACTCTCAATGCTTATATGACTTGGATATATGGCCCTATTGCATGATTTTGTCCTAATATGACTTCATCATGATCTTGCATGTTAAACTATGGTAATAATCTAAATCTTATGCTTCCCTTGTATCCAAATTAGAGATCATGATTATCTAGAATCACTCGTTATGTGGATGGTTCACCTAGACCTAAGGTCTAGTGTTGATGCTTATGCTTTATGGAATCATTGCTTGTATGTTTGGAACTTTGGAAACTACATTTGAACTACTTGAAACCTAGATCTAGGGTAACATCCACATGACTCAGATGATGTTTGGATATCAATACTCTAGAGATCTAAGACTCTATCTTGTATCTTCTTCATCTTAGGTCCACTTGGGTTCGACCATCTCTAGAGATCGTATCATATCTTGCTCACTACTCATAAGGTACGCTTAATCTATTGACCCTACTATGTTCTTGGCTTTCTTGTATGTATGCTCATATGAATACTTGTCTAGATAATTACTTGTTTGAGCTACTTGTTCCCTATGATTAGTATGTTTGTTTTGCTTGTAATATGTTGCATAAACCTTTAACATAATTGAACTTGTCCATTATACAAACCTTGGGTACCTACATGTATTCTCGGGGTAAGGAAACAAGGCATGAATGAGATACGGTTAGCTCATTGACTTAGGTCTTGAGTTCCCTCATGTACATAAATGGGTTGGCTAATGTTGAGCACCCTTACAGACCCTTCCATTGAGGAACTTGGTCAATGGCCATAATATGTTGTTAAGTATAATGGAAATCCAATTAAAATATGTTTTGTTCAAAACAACATCATGAAGTTTGTTTTCACCTTGTTTTATCTTCTTTCTTATTATGATGTTCCTACCCAAACAACCTTTATATTACTATTAAACTATGGTTACATGTTTTTCATAGCGTACTCAATGCACTCACATTGATATATTTTGTTTATCAAATTTGTAGTTGCCAAAAAGAAGATCCACTGCATGCAAAACTCTAAGATCAGAAATGAAACACCAATGGGGTATTATTGATATAGAAATGGGTACATATCTATTATCTCCATGTTTAGTATCTGGTTATCTTTAGTCTTGTAGTTACTATATTTACATATATTTCTGGTATGAAATATTTGTGCCATTCTATGGATGGGTGCCCAAGTCCACTCGTCTTTGGATTTGTAGCCATTAGGAGTGTATACTTAGGGTCACAAATAGTTATGTGACAAATGGTATCAGAGCCATACACACAAGCATCTATATGTGTTTAAGGCATAACACGTATTAAGAACCCAGGGAGGGCTAAAATGCTTCCCCCAAAGTTTAGAGAGTCCTCTACCATCTCATCTCTTGTTTAAGGATCACCTAATCCACCCAAGTAGATGGCGCTTAGTTAGTCTTCTCATCTCCTCATTTGGTTCTTCTCTCATGACTATTAGCCACATGATCTCTTGATTATGGGTAGCTTATGAATGGGGAAACAAATAATTCATTCAAAATGATGGAAGATGATTAAGATAATAATGCCATGATCTTACCTTAAATTAAAAACCCTATTTGATGTAAGAAAGTATTGTTGAAAGTGATGTACTCATACAAACTCAATGTTACCAAATCAGATGTTACCAAATTGAATATAAAGGTGCTTTCTATGTTTGATGTAAAATTCTTAATTTGGTGAAATAAGGTGGAACTCGTGTTTTACACCTCATTTTTATGAGGTCCCTATTAATTAAACCCATGTTTCCCTATTGTTGATTAAATATCAAACATTGTTAAGTAAGTTTTCCCCCTATTTGACATGTACAATGGTCATGCCACAAGATGAACATGTCTTGGGAAACCTAGATCATTATGTGAGATTTGTTACAAGAGGAAAATTTCCTATTTACTATTATTCCTCTTTGTAGGCTTTATTTGAACAATATTATGGACCTAGTTCTCAATCTTGCACTATTATACTCAAACTCTTGAGTTTTCAATTTGACTTCTCGATTTCTAAGATAAGCCCTTACCTTGATCATGAAAGGAAGGGAATTCTATTATGACTTTGAACTAAAAAAATCTCAAAATATGGTTTCCCTATTAAGGATCTTGATGTTTGACTCATGATCTTGTGATAGTTGATACTCACCCAGTTTGAATATGCTTGGTGACTCATTATTAATATGGTATAATGTGCTAGATTAGGGAGGAAGTTGACTTACGACTCCCCTAACCCAGGTCACATCTCTCTTATGACTCCTCAAAATTTTCATCTTGTTGATTATTTATAGTTTGGAAAGGTTAACCCCTTCCAAACTATTCTGATTTCTTGACCTAAGTCTCTAATAGGTCAGACCTATCATGATTTTGATACTAGATCTTGAATCTTGGTTTGATGATGATCTTGAAAAATGATGATGGTGACTAAAGCTAGTGGTTAAGTCCCTAGAAAGACCTAATCCTAGATCATTCATCAACCTTATACATCATGAAAATGAACTTGATATTGATGCCACAAAATGTTGAATAATGTTTGAAATGTCACTTGATTGTTGCTCGATCGTTGTATATGGATGAATGGTCACCCTAAGGTCTAAATAGGAATCTAAACCCTTGATTCAAAATTTTTGGGTCTATGATGATAACTTTCAAACTTGGCTCTCGATATTAAATAATGAAATATTAACTCATGATTAACGATATTGATCTTGATTTGACTCCTATGATCACCCTATTTGGATCTTGAGATCACCCTAGATATATGACTAATGACTTTTGTGTTTGCAAATCTTGAAATTTTGAAACTATGACTATGTTGATTCACCCAACTTATGACTTAAGGGTGAGCTCCATGTGGACTATAGTGGGACCTTCCATTGATTTTGAGCACAAAATTTCAATGTTGAAATATGATGTAGGACTCAATTTGTTGAAATATGAATCACGATCATGGATGTAGAACCCCATTAGGCCGATGTAGAATCTAGGACCCTAAATGTTGGGATTGAAAGTCATGTTGTACTCTTAGTTAAAGAGTTCTATTTGTTGACCTATAATGTGATCTCTCCAAAGATTTGTGATCTCTAGGATAGTCTGTCTTAAATGGTGATTTATGTGATGATCTCCCCAGTTTGATGATCAATGCAAATTTACCTTGACCATGATGCTCGATTTCACAATTTCAAAATTTATTTTTGAGGGAATACCAAGTACAATATGATATGGACTATGGAAACTCAATCTTGATTGATGACTTCATTTAATTTTGGGGACAAAATATCTTTTATGGTGGGGAGGATGTGATAAATTAGAACTTCACCTCTTTCATTTAACTCTCAAATTAAACATTGCTCTTTCCCTCACCTTCAATTTCATGGTGGAAGGAGTTTTATGCAAAATCACTCCATCTAGTATACATGTCTCACCAAGATAATGCTCTATTTGAATGAAAATCAAATTTACTTTCATGTAATACATTATCCTATTTCTCTCTAACTTTAATCACATCCTTGCATAAATATATACTCATTTCTTGTGTCCATGTTGTATAGGACAATCTCACACTTATAAGGCATCTTGTCTTTCCCAATTCGGAGATAGGTTGAGCAAGTTAGGCCCAATTGAAGTTTTCCCACCTCAAATCCCTTTTTAACACCTCTTTCTTCCTTGTTGGGTCATGAAACAGCCACTGAGGCCCAAAAATCGAATCGAATGATGTGCCCTCCTTGTTTCCCCTTTCTCCTGACATGCACACACCTTCGAGATGGCCCACATTGGTCGTCGGATGGATGATGTCATGAATCGCGGCTCGATCCAACGGCCGTCAGCTGGTCCCCTTCCTTTTGACTGTGTTGTAGCAGGTGTGGCAGGGAAGGTGGCTTTGTAGCACTGAATCCTACCACCATAGTCATCCTTGCCTTCCTTTTTGGCCACGAGACCCAGGATCGGGGCCACTAGAATGCTAATAACCCTTGACTTGGGCAGGTTAGGTGCTCGACACCTCATTACCAAACCCCCAATAGCTGGGAACCACTCCAAACCCTAAACCTTAGCATTTAGATTCCTCTCCTTCTTTTTATACCACCCTAGATCCTACTTGGATGTCGACTTGCATTCCATGCCTTGTGCAAGCATTGCTACACTCTCCTCCCCCTCCTCTTTGCTTCGCTAAGAAACCATCAAGTGAGGTTAGATTTAACCTGCTCGTCATTGGATCGGTGGCCAATGGCCTTGATCGATTCCAAATGACCGTCCCACTCAATCACCCATACTTGCTCATAGACTACACGTGCCTGATGCCATACCACCCACACCTTCCCTTGACCTAGTACCACCTCACCAACAGCCTCATCCATCCACTCCAGACCGGTCACCACCCTCTAATGATCATCGTCAATCTCCCCCTGATGTCCTGTAGCTGCCCCTGACCCAATGAATGCCCACCCACAGACACAACTCCTTTCTCTTCACCTCACATGTATGTCATCTGATGCAGTGAACTGGCTCCCCACGGAGCATCTAGTCTCCCCTCTCACGGGCCAACTTTTAGTCGCACCTTTCTCGGCCCACTAATGTAATTATCTTCCAAAAATCCCTTTTTATGACATAACCTTCAAACCCTGATATCTCCTTGATCCCTTAACCAAATTGCATAAGTATATATATCGTTTTGTTTAGAAAAATGTCACCTACCTAATAGTACCATTGCATTTTGCTAATTCTAAATGTTTCATCCATATTTTAGCTAAGATGATGACTTTGTGATCTTGTGTTTATTAATCAACCTAAGTCATGCACTATATGATCATTAATGACCTCTAGGCTTGCATATCCCTTAAATCAGTGAACTATAAGTATCCTTTGCTCTTATGTGTTCTTGGGCCCTTTAAATGAACCTGATATTTATTTTGACCTAAAAATGCATATTCTTGTCTCGAAAGGTGACTCCTAAAAGTGTATGCATGCTATATTCTAATCAAGTCTTGAATCTCATCTTTATTTGTTGTCATCTAATTTTGTATTCACAAAATCAATGACCTTTATCTTTTTTGTGAACTACTGTTAATTATCCCATGTTTGACTCATAAGATCCCAAGTGCCTAGTTTGTGTAATGTAATGACTAAGTTTATCTAGTTGTGCCCACATGATGAAATGTGATTATTATGCTAATCACATGCCCTATGTTGTTCAAATCAGTAAACTCATCACACTTGTAACACTCAGAACCACATCATGTGCTCTCAATGCTTAAATGACTTGGATATATGACCTTATTACATGATTTTGTCCTAATATGACTTTATCATGATCTTACATTTTGAACCATGATCATAGTCTAGATCTTATTCCTCCCTTATATCCAAATCAGAGATCATGATTATCTAGAATCACTCTTAATGTGGATGATTCACCTAGACATAAGGTCTAGTGTTGATGCTTATGCTTTATGGAATCATTTCTTGCATGTTTGGAACTTAGGAAACTACGTTTGAACTACTTGAAACCTAGATCTAGGGTAACATCCAAACAAATCATTTGATGTTTAGATATCAATACCCTAGTGATCCAAGACTCTATCTTGTGTCTTTTGCATCTTAGATCCACTTGGGTTGGACCATCTCTAGAGATCATATCATATCTTGCTCACTACTCGTAAGGTACAGTTAATCTCTTGACCCTATTATGTTACTGGCTTGCTTGTATGTATGCTCGTATGAATGCTTGTATATATAATTACTTGTTTGATCTACTTGTTCCCTATGATTAGTATGTCCTTTTAGCTTGTAATATGTTTCATAAACCTCAAATATAATTGAACTTATCCACTATACAAACCTTGGGTACTTGCATGTATTCTCGTGGTATGGGTACAAGGCCTAAATGAAATAGGGTTATCTCATTGACTTAGGTCTTGATGTCCCTCACATATATAAAAGGGTTGTCTAATGTTCAACACCCTTACGGACCCTTCCATTGAGGAAGTTGTTCAATGTCCATAATATGTTGTTAAGTATAGTGGAAATGAACTGAAAATATGCTTTGTATAAAACAACATCGTTAAGTTTGTTTTTGCCTTGTTTTATCTTCTTTCTTATTATGATGTTCCTAGCCAAGAAGCCTTTATATTACTCTTAAATTGTGGTTAGATGTTTTTCATAACATACTCAATGCACTCACATTGATATATTTTGTTTACCGAATTTGTAGTTCCCAAAATGAAGATCCGTTGCACGCAAGACTCTAAGATCATAATTGAAACACCATTGGGGTATTATTGATAGAGAAATTGGTACATATCTCTTATCTCCATATTTAATATTTGTTATCGTTAGTCTTGTTATTACTACTTTTACATATATATTGCATGTGTGAAATATTTATATCATTCTATGGATGGGCGCCCAAGTCCACTTGCCTTTGTTTTTGTAGTAATTAGGAGTGTGGACTTACGGTAAAAAACAATTCTATGATATCAATTGTCAATACCTTCCCCCCTTCTCCACATGTAACACATTTCATGACTTTTTTAGATTTGTCTTTTCCTATGCTTCCAGTGTCCTTTAGTTGTTTTACATCTGAAGTAATCTTCTACATTTGATCAGTAATAGTCTCTAGAGCTTCAGACTCAACAAAAGTACCTTCTAATGATACCTTGTTTGCTATTCCTCTATCATAATCTAGACCAGCTTGTAAGGCAGCCATGTTATCCATAATCTTCATGATCTTCTTTGGATTCTTACCAAGGAAGTCGCTTCCTGTAATAACATTTAGTGAGGTCCAGTTAAAGTAAGCCCATTGTAGAAGGTAGTGACCAGAACTCCTTTATCATAATTATGGTGAGGGTAGTGCCATTGATATTCTTGAAATCTTTCCCAAACTTCATATAAATTCTCTCTTGTCTTCTGCACAAATCTAGTGATCTTTTTCCTATTTCTGAGGGTTTTCTCAACTGGATAAAACTTGGTGACAAAAGCGTCAGCCAAGGGTGCCCATCCATTAATGTTCTTGTCAGGTAGAGCAAGGTACCATGAAAATGCTTGGTCATTTCAGATAAAAGTTAAATCCCTTGTAGTAAATCACCTCTTGTGGCACCCTATTCATGTTAATGGTGTCATAGATGTATATAAAGACATATAGGTGTTGTAAGGGTTCTCATCTCAAGAATTTTCCCCAAAGGTTATGTTCTAGATCATGGTGATGACCGTTGGCTTGAGGTCAAAATTCAAATCATTGAACCTAGGGATGACAATAGGACCTCTAGATTCATTGACCCTAGTATAAGCCAATTCACAAAGTGAAGGGCCTCATCATCTTCATCATGGTCATTGTCATGATGTCTCTTATCCCTTTTGTGTCTATTATGATGTTCGTCAACATGGTGTTCTTCTTCGCATTCCTCTTCACGCTCTTCCTCATGGGGTTCTTCCTCACATTCTTTCTCGTGATGCTCTTCTTCATTGTGCTCCTCTTCACATTCAAAATCATGATCGTCGTTAAGGTCTTCCACCCTTGGGAACGGGATGACTTCTCAATGAGGAGGCATGACCCTTGCTGCTGGTAGCAATTACTGACGGGTTCACTTTAGGCTACCTAAAATAGTTCACATAGTTGTATTAGAACCTAGATGATTGAAACGAAGTATTTGAGATAGTTTGAGATATCATACTAAAAAGAGTGCAGTCAAGTTTATTGCTGGACTTGAGGTACTTGTGTATGCTAAGTTGACTCGGATTCTTAACAACACTTGTTTCCTTGTCCTCAGCAACAAATCCAAAAAGATGACCGTCCTAAATCACACATCCAAGAAAGGAGCATATCTAGAGTAGTCAGAGTCTTAAATTTAAAACTTGGCACTCAGGCCCCCACAACTATTATACGGGGTCTGATGTAGTAAGTCGGGGTCGATCCACAAGCACAAGGAGTGGTATGTGTTAACAATGTAGATCCTTGTCTTAGTTACACCAACCAAAGAGTGAGATAAGGTTTCGTGCTCCTTAGGGAATGATAGTATCCAACAAATGAGTAAAATAAAACAAGTAAAACAAAACAATATGTCAAACAAGAGAATAAGTAAAATCAAAGAGTAAAATATCAAGTATGGAAGGGAACTTGTATTATGCTTCACCGCCTATGGTCGCTAACGTGTAATAATCACAGCCATTGTATACCCTTAACAAAATTACAAGAAATCATCATAGGTGTTTATTCCCTCCTCTCTCAAGCTAGGGGTAGATCCAGATTATAAGCTTATCCCTCTCTCAAGATGGCAAACAAACAATCACAATGTAACCATGTGATGATTATCTTAAGCATTCCAACATTCTCATTCATTCATGCAACTCCATAACACTTGGATAAGGTTAATACTACTCTTTTGAGGTACTACCCCATGCATATAATCATGGATTTATGGTCTTGTTTTACCATATTTCCCAAACAAATAACAATTTGTTAACATAGAATTTGTAACATTTTTATAGTTCACACAATAGTATTTGCCATGATCCTTAATACAACATCAAGTATAAAGAGCAGTTTGCTCTTTCTGCAACATTATTACTATATTCCAACTATACATTTTATTTCATCTCAACCCTATAGTTTATGATTCAACATAGATAACTATAAAATTATTACTTGAATATGTATTTGAACAAGAGTTGTATTACCTAAACTTGAGGATTCATCATCAAGAGGCTCATCCCTTCATATTCCTTTATCTCTACTAGTGTTAAAGGGATCATCTTGATTTATCACTCATTTGTCATAAAAAAGAAAATGGGTCCATCAATAGTTCCTAACTGCTTGTTAGACGCCATCACAAGATGGTATCTAATCATACAAGTGAAGCATTAAGACCAAGAGTATGGATATAATAATTTCCAAGAGCATATATTCAAAGGACATAAATAGATACATGTTGGGAGCGACTTAGTGGCTACTCCCAACTCAAGATATGTGTTTAGCCACTCATGTTGATGAGCAACATTATGGATTTACAAGTGTTGTATGACAAGAAGAAGGTCGACGGAAGGGAGGAATGGAAGGTATGAAGGAAGGAAAGAGCTTTAGGGAGAAGAAGATACACCAATAATGGACTCAGAAAGCCAAGGTCGATGGACCAAGCTCTCTAATTTGAAGACAATGCAACGATGCAGAGGATGTCTTCCTAGCTCTCATTCAGTCATTGAAAAGGTTGGAACAGTCCAACAATCGGTGGAAGGGAAGGTATTCCAACTCTCATCCTTTAAACTTCACAAATTGATGAAAGGAGTTGGTCATGGTGGATGATGGCTCCAGTAGCACTTCTGTGTCTAGAGGGTGGCGACCTCGTCCTTGGAACCCCACGCGTGCAATTTGTAGCTCAGGTCAGGTGCTGATTTCTTGTGCTGCAAGCCTGGCTATGGGTGTTTTGGAGCGTCTGAGTGCAATATATATATATATATATATATATATATATATATATATATATATATATATATATATATATATATATATATATATATATATATAGAGAGAGAGAGAGAGAGAGAGAGAGAGTCGGGCTAGAATACACTCAAGTGTATAGATCACACTTTTCACCCCAATGGTGTTTGCCTATGTAGACTATGTTTTTGTAAAATCTAATCTACTGATTTTCATAGTTACCATAATAATAGGCGATATACAAAATTTGAGCCCATTTGGATGAATGTAAGTCACTCATCCAAGGACAACAAAATCGATGCACAAAACTAATTTGAAAGGCATGATTTTTGCCTCCTTTAGATCCATAACCTATAAGTGTCCAAATGAGCTGAAATGTATTTTGTATTATGTTCTTAAGATATTTAAGAAGATTAACAGTTTAGATTTTCAATATCATTGCTGCACGATGAAAAATTACTAAGATGTATGGCATCTCTGGTACACTCAATTGTATTCTATCTTTACTCATATAGAGTCAGTCTAGAATACACTCGAGTGTATCGATCCCACCCTACACCCCAATGTTGTTTGCCTATTTAGACCATGTTTTTGCAAAATCTAATCTATTGACCTTCATGTTTACCATAATAATAGGTCACATACCAAATTTGAGCCCATTTGGATGAGTGTAAGTTACTCACCAAGGACAACAAAATTGATGCACAAAACAAATTTGAAATGCATGATCTTTACCTCCTTTAGATGCATGACCTATAAGTGTCTAAATGAGATAAAATGTATTATGTAGTATGTTCTTAAGATATTTAATAATATCAACAACTTGAATACACTCGAGTGTCATCAGGTTTTCATCCATCATGCAAGACTTTTCAACTACCGAAGGCACCACCAATGATCACCCACCTCCTATGATGAGGGTGAATTGATCCGCAACACCAGATCAACCAAGATCCTCTTTATGACATACCACACAACATATGTTTTAGATGTAGGGCAAGCGTTGCTGGCAATCCCATTGTACCAATGGTAAATATGTTATGTTTTTCACAAGGCTAGACACCTTGCAAGGCATTGCCCATCTCGTGTCACACTTCCTCTATCAGATATCTTTTCGCAGATGGCCTTCCCCCCAATGCCAGCGGGTATACCGGCACGTGGCACACCCCAACACATTCTAAAGAGGGAATCTGTAGATTTGGGACCTGTCGACCCTAATGGATAACAAAATACTAAATTTCTCAAGCACGCGGTTGAGGTTTCCTGGGCGTTGGGTGTGGTATGGGAGGATCCGGGCCCCTTTTTGAAGAGATATTGGCCCCATGCAACTGACCTTTACAGATTCTTTGCTTGGAAAGTAGTAGCATTCCTCTATAGGTGTGAAGAGGCACACATGATGATAGAGTATGGGTCGTTCTCCTTTCAAGGATCCCCTCTAACTTTGACATCCTTGGAATATGGAGAAGAGGTTTGCTATACAGAGTGAGTTACAGACCCCATATTAGACGACCCCGACATACCAACAAAGCAGTCACATCCGTGAAAGACGTCTTTGCATGCCGCTTTGGTTCCCCATACAACCATCCCGATGCACCATCCACCCCCCTCCTTCCCACCTCCTCCACCCCTCACAGTGACACAATCTGATGATAACCCTCCCCCAAAAACCCCAATCCAACACTAATCCCCCCCACGTGACTCTCTTCAAAGCTCCACCATTCTTCTCCGTTCTCCCCCTCTTCCACCCCCGATTGTCAACGACGCAAGTCTATTCTTCTCCTATTCCCCCCCCGACAACCACTACGTGTAACCATGCCTGCTGAGAAGTCGGCGCAAGATAGCAGACCAGCAACCGAGGAGGCGAGAAGGAGATATTTCCTAAGAAGTTGAGCTTCCACCACAAGTAGAGCTTTCTCCTTCATCTTGGCCAGGTGAGGACCTATAAGGTCGTTGTTTTCCCATCCGCGGTCCCCCCCTCCCTCTCCTCATCTCCATAATGGCTTTTTTCACCCAAAAATCACAGTGGGTAATGGGGCTTTTTTTCTTCACCCAAAGGAGCAGTTGTTCCATTGATACGTTAGTATGACTCACCCCCACCTTCAAAATACCACACAACGTGAGGCATTGAACCCTAAAGGCCAAAATGAGGGACACTAACATGTAACCGTAGATCGTAATAGTACAAAAATTTAACAATACACCTTAAATATTTTCTTGTAGTTAGCTCGTTAGAACCGTAACAACATTATGTAGTTAGCTCATTTTATGTTGTTAGCTTGTTAGAATTGTAACAGCGTCGTGCAGTTAGATACTTTATGTTGTGATGTTTTTTGGTTTGTGGGATGCTGGTTTGCTAGGATGCACTTTGGTATGTTTCCACTGTGTTTTGTAGTTTTCGTCGGTGATGAAAGGCAAATGCAAAGCATGATTTTTGTATGGTGTGTGTGCACTGGCCAGTTGGGTAGGTGAGGGTGGTGCTATGTTATGGGCTAGAGGATGTAAAAGAACAACACTATGGATTGTAGACGTTATGTAGTTAGCTGGTTAGAATCTTTTTTCTTATTACACATTTTTTGAACCCTAAAAGTTGTTGCTTTGCACATGCATCCATGGTATTGGGAGGTAGCATGTTTATGTTTGGTTTTCATGTTCTGTATGCATGTACTTTGTGTTGTGATGTTTTTTGGTTTGTGGGATGCTGGTTTGCTAGGATGGACTTTGGTATGTTGCCACTGTGTTTTGATGTTTTTGTCGTTGTTGAAGGGCAAATACAAAGCATGATTTTTATATGGTTCTTGATGTATGTGAGTGTGCACTGGAAAGTTGGTGTAGGTGAGGGTGGTGCTATGTTATGGGTTGCAGGATGTAAAAGAATAGTACAATGGATTGTAGACGTTTTGATGCTTAAAAAAGGGAAAGAGTGTTTTTGGCCACTTGGATGCTGTTAGGGGAGTACGGATTTGTGGCATAATGTTTGTGTTATTACTATGTTAACTATGTTCTGGGGTAGATATGGTATGTAGCTTTGTTGCTATGTTGTTGTGAATTTGTATGTATGTAGGTGTGTTGCTTATGTTGTTGGGAAGTTGGGTTGTTATATAGTATGTTATGCTGAGATCGATGTCAACTAGCATGTTGTACATTCACGTAAGCTTTTTATGATAGCATTATTGTTAGGTGTGATAGATTGGAATATGAGCTTGTTGTATAACCTCTTGTTGCAGGGGGTTGGTTGTTTGATGAACCATATAGTGGATGTTAAGCACAAAGGGTAAAGCAGATGTCCGTTTGATTATTGTATGACTTCTTTAATTTGTACTCACGAGCATGGCAATTGTATGTTTGTATGGCAATTTGACTTTTGTAGAACCTCTTTGTAAAATGTTATGCTAAAAAGTAATGGTATAAAATGGTAATGGTATAATTATTTTTGTAAAATTTATAGGTGTCCTACTGGTCAATATAAAGTAGTGAAACTTAAGGTAGATATCAGTTAATTTGTCGGAGACCGTAAAATATTTGCTTAGTTGAGTGAAAATAAAATTTGATAACCAAAGTTATTTTATCAACTGATTTATGTATGCGTTAAAAATTATTGTAATAAATGTAGCAGTTTGTAGGATGGATGATAGCAAACCGAAAGAAGAACTGGAATTCAAAACACCTATTGGTAAAGGGATGATGACGTGTTGCTCGTTCAGTAAGTTTTTGTCCATCTGTGACAGTGCTACTGTTCGACACAAAGAGGTGTTTCGCCGGACTATGTTTGGACATTTCCTATCCCTCAAATGCCCAAAAGCTCTTGACCTTGTTCTGATTAGGTCTCTTGTCTAAATTGACGACAAGGAGACAAGGAATTTTAGACTTGGTAAGCATGAAATATCATTCAGTGCCCGGCAGGTGGGGCAGATCCTTGGCATTCCCTCAAACGGTTAGCATCTAGCCAGGCTAGAAGAGCTGATATTCGATGGTGTTTTTGTGTAACAATAAAGTGTTAAACATTTGTGTTGCTCTTGCTTTGTAGGGGAGATGGTGTTTCTTTTGGACCGACAGGCTGAGGAGAAGGATTCAGCAATACAGGGTGATTATTTCACCAGGGGGAGGTAAAGGTGGCAACAACTATGAAAGTGTTAAAATACTTGGTTGGTCATGATGATCAAAAATTAGTAGATGATTATGTCAAGATATGGACCATTGTTATGATGGTGACCTTCTACCCAACAGTAGGGTTCGGTATCAAGAAAAGAATATGGAATTACGTCGACAGTTTGGACGACCTTGGTAGATATAACTGGTGGGAGTCAGTCTATAGTTTCCTGCACACATGAATGGTGGAAATGGGTTCAACCAACTGAGGTTATCTGATAGGATGATGTTTCATGCTGATGGTGTGGTTCCGCCATTTTACCCTCACCAACCACAAAGCGAGAGATGATGCTCGTGTCCTTGTTAATTGTTGGGATTACGACAACTGTCTAAGTGCATGGTTGGCAAGCAAGGATATGACCGTCAGTACACTTGAGGACAAGTCTATCAGGCACGAGTTTATGAGCAATCTTCATAATGTTGTTGAAAGTTCAATGGTGGTTCTGAATAAAGCTTCCAACAACGTTGACGTGGCGGTGGTTATATACTGAAATTATATATATTTTTATTTCATCTGTGATATATGGTTTTCATGGGTGCACTGGTATAATGGTAAACTATTTTGTGCAGCGTTGCATGACAGACCGAAAGGTTACATGTTCAGCCGGCAAGAGAAAATGTGTTGAGAGACCCTCGACTGACATCGGAGACGTGGATGATCGGGTTGTGTTGCTGGAGAAAAAGCTAAAAGTTACTAATGCTGAACTGACTATATTAAAGGCCCAAAATGATGTACTGTTGTTAGAGTTGGATATGGTCCATGCAGAGCTCCGTGTTTGAGGGATAGCCGATCCCACAGTTGCTCCAAGTAGCTCTGGTGGTTTGTCCACTAGTACTAACATCGATGGCCCAGATGGGCATGACTGCACGCATGATAAAAATGTAAAAACAATACACATTTGTTTAAATGTAAAAGTAATATTGAAGAAATGAGTTTATCTTCTAGTAACATGTTTGTCATGTTTGTAGAGCAAGGATGTTACAGCGGATGACGCAGCTACACTGGGGGCCAAAACTATGGCAGAGAAATTCGTATGTAACAATAATTGGGTGTAATCATTTAAAAACATCTACCCTTGATTGTTATGATGCTGAGTTGTCTGATGATGTATGGATGTTTCAACAGGGAAATGGTGCTGGAAGATGTAGCAAGAATGGTAAGGGAAAAAAGTTAGAAGGATGTAGTAGGGAAAGAAATGTAAGTAAACAAACCACCAAACCTTTGTTGTATGGTCAATACCAATGGTGCCAACCGCTTTCTTTGTTCTTGTCTTCATTTTAGGAGAACGCTTGTTCTTCAGGAACTGACAGTGCAGTAGATAGAAACAACATTACACCAGGAAGGGTATGAATTGGATGCAAAAGTGGGATTTTATAAGATGTTGTTATTAACATGAAGATGGTATCAGAGATATTTTAGCAAAAAAAATCTAGGTCTAACTATTTGTTATGTGATGATCATTTGGTTTTTTTAGGAGCCATTAATATGTGGAACTACTTCTGTAATTGACCTATCAACACCCTCAGCGGTAAAAAAATGAATGTTAATTGTTAATGTTAGCAAAATGGCTTGTGTAGAGTATTAAAAATTAGTTCCTATTTATGAATAATGTGATTGAAGTTTTGTTCAGGGTTTGTTGAGTACAACAAATAAAACAGCACGCACTATTGTTGAAGCTAACCTTAAAGCTGGTAGTAAGAATTCTAACATACCAACAAAAAATATATTGGGTGGAGAACCTAGGCTCGGAGTTGATAAATTTGATGTTAGTGATATCTAGAATATAAAATTGTATATTTGCATACATTCGTGTGTAGATTTGCATGTTTTATATTATACTATTGCATTTGTGAAGGTTTCTGTAGAAGAGAAAGTTAGTGGTAGGGGAACTGTCAGTGAACCCAAGCACCTTTGTAGCAGAGATTCTGCTAACCGTTTCTGTGTAAGAGGCCTGAATTTTGATTCAAGCCAAGATCAACATAAATGAAAATAAAAATTATAGGGATAACTTCTTAACAATGGGATGTGTATGCAAAAAAATCATGCACCTGTTGTCAGGCAACCCAGAAGGGAGAACAGAAAGTAGTGAAGAATTTCTTGCAATTAATAAGCATGCCCGGGGAAGACAACTTCGACTGGGGAGTACATCGACTACTGGAAGGGCAGGAACTACCTTACCACAAGTGAAGGGAGACATGGTAAAACTAACAATTTGGAGTTCCAATAATATTTGATTCCGCTGATTTTTTTGACTAGCTTGTGCACTGGTAAGTGACAACATGTTTTTTTATGCAGATAGGAAGTGATGTCAATTTTGTATATGTGCAGATAACCACTAGTGAATGCATTAGAACTTTGGGAGGGCCAGATAACAATGAATTGGTTGATACTGTAAGATGAAACACAACTTTCATCTGTTCGGGTAACAAAATGTATATGTTGGCAGCACGACTAACAAAGCAGGTATGATGTTGATGATATCAGCTTGCTATGGAGATCCAGATTTTGGATGACAGATCTCAAGCTGGTGTTTCAGCTGTAGTAGCGAACAACCAGACTATGTCTGGTGAAAAAACGGTATGGCTGTAGACTGTGCATCAGGGTGTTGTTAGAACTTGTGGGGGATCGAATTGAAAATGACGAGTGTTTTACATCTTGGTTTGTGTGTTTGTTAGGTAACAAAGTCGGCATATGTGGGAAACATAGGAGCGGTAAATATCAGTAACAGGGCAAGTGCATCTAATGCATTACCTACTTATTTGTTTGGAAAAGCTACAACTGCATTCACGCCCAAGGTATTTTGTTATTTGTTCGATAGAACTAACAGATTCATGCTAGGGATTACCCGTTAAAAAAGTGAATATTGTGTAACAAGCAACTACTTATACAAATTATTTAGAAATTGCAATTTCAAGACATGATCATGTGGACCAATCTCACAGTATTTATTCCTATTTTATGCGGGACAACATATTTATGTGGTTTTTAGTGCAGGCACATGTTTGTTGTGTGTTTGTTGTGCTATTTTATTTCTAGTGTTGAAACATATGCAACCGGTTTTTTCCAACTAGTAATAACATGAAAATGTATGTGTCAATTACATGCGAGTAGCAGGAGTGTTGACCATGAGGATGTTGCTAGGGAGCCCATTATGATGAGGTCTTCTTCAAAGAAGGTTGTTAGTTAATATGTGTGTCAAATTGTAAAACATGTGTGTGTGCGAAAAGAATATGATATAACATTCTCATAAATTATAGGATTGTTTGGAAACATCGTTGGTAACATGCTCCTTATAAAAGGGGGAGATCACCTCCTCCAGTAAGAGGAAATGGAGAGTGTTAAAGATGGTAATAAATTGTTGTGAGTAGGTATTTGTAAAAAAAATTGTATGTTTACACCCAGCTAATTTGTCTTCCATTGCTGCTACTGCAAAGATATGTTATGAAATGCCTGCATCAGATTAGCAAGGAGTTTTGGCACAAAGGCATCTTCCCAACGTACAGACATAATTGGCGGTGAAGTTAGCCTCAGCCGCCCACGCACTAGGTCTGCAAGTAAAAAGGTAATTGTACATACAATTTGCATTGATTTCGATCAAATGACTGTTGTGTGGGGGGTGAGGGGCTGCTAAATGTGTAATATGTTTTTGTGCAAAAATGTTATATTTAATATGTTTAAATACGTCCAGAATGAGGCAGCTGTGGCAAATTGTGTTGGTGAGGCAGAAGTTTAATAGAATAACAAAGATCATGTAACGAAGACGGTACAATGGATTAAGAACTAAGTTGATGCAAAATTCGTTTGTTGACATGATTGAATGTGAATAAAGTGTTAATGAGATTATATATTATGGCAACTTTCTTATAATAGTATAGCATCACCAGAGTTGGATAATACTATGACAGAGGTTGTGCGTCATGAACAATTAAATGTCCAGAGCACCATTACCAACTTAGTAAAACAAATTTTATATTTTGGATTTGCAGTCATGATTTTGTACTGACAGTGTATTGTATTATGTTGTAGGCCACTTTGGTTAGCTTGCTAGCTAGCAGCTCAGTGGTGCCCCTCACTGATTGTGCGGTCATGGTTCATCGCCCAGCAACAAGGGGTGCAGCTAACACGGTACACATAATCTACATAAACAATACTGATTTAAAATGAGGTGCATGGAATTGGATTAGTTCTAATGACCATCAGATTGTTTTTCCTGTTGTAAGGTTCAACAGTCTGTTAGCAAGCTGGATTTCATGTCTCCTGTTTCCATACGCAGAAGTGCGTTACAAAATGATGTTGATGCAAGAACAAGTTCTGGAAGTGTATTTGTTAATAACAAGTTGGCATAGTTCTATATGAAATAACATATAGTACTACCACACCACGAATATGTAAGTGTGTGTTATGTTGTACATGTGCATGAGTGGTGGAAGCAGACAGGCATAGATGATGAAATTGACCATCTTCTTAGTGTACTTAGTACACAAGCTCTGGTTTCCATGTCTGTTCCAAAGAAGGGAAAAGGTAAATAGCAAGTGAAGGCAGAATGGCTTGTGGTAAATCAAGTCACAGCTGGTGAGAAGGTATGCTCAATTGTTTTGAACTCGTTCCACGCCATATTATTCATACATTGTCGATGTTTGCATCTACGCTCATTTTTTCTTTAAAATTTCTAAGGATCAAGTCAAAGACATAGTAGATAAGATCACAGCTGACAAACCAGAAGGTTCGAGGATAGGGACATTTCCGACAAAAAGTCCTAGTTCGTTAGTAAAATGAATCAAAATTGATCACTGGGATCACAAGACTAAGGTGATTAGTCCATGTCTGACAAAAGTGTTCAAAGTTATGATGAACCGGGACAACAAAGATGTTGAGTGGGTGAGCAAGGACGATGTCCTTAAACTGAAGAGGGTTAGTGTATTGTTTAATTGCGTGATGTGGACTGAATTCAAGTTTTATGTTGCAGTTGACAAGTGTTTGCAAGTGACACATCTAATTTGTTTTTTATGTTGCAGTTGACAAGCCCTGAACTGAACCAAGGGGATATTATTTTCAAGAGTGATAATGCATGCATTTTGCGAGTTGATTTTGCTTCTTCATTGAAGTTGGGAGGCGACATAACAAACCAGGTAGTGTGATATTTTTTAATAAAAGTCAGTGCTAATAATGAATTGCCAGTGAGTAGGGAGGGAATAACATGAGTAGCATATTCCTGAGTTTTTTTACTTCTATAATGGTGTTCGTTCATCTATGGTTGTAACCTGCTGATTTTTTTCCATATAGAAACATTTATGTCATTTGAATATGTAATAAGAAATGCAACAAAATCGTTTTTTATGTGCGTGGTATAGTTGCCAACATATCAGTTGTATCATGTGACTCAGTTTCAAAAAGGCTGAAATTATTATCGATTCATAAACCCAAACAATCTTTTGGGATGAGTAAAATCGACATATAAGGCTAACTGTAAAAGTACTGCAATTGATTGTTTACAAAGTAACAGACATATGTAAAATATCTTTGATTGTTGCAGATGTTAGAAGGCTATAGTGAGGTGTTGCGCCGCGAGTATGGGATCAAATATGGGAGGAAGATCTTCATTTTCCATACCTTAATGATGAATTCCATCAAGACTGGTAATGCTCAGTGCATGCACAAATTTTGTTACGAACGTCGAGAGCAAATCAAGAGTGCAAAGATGATCCTTCTACCAATAATCAGCAATGGGCACTAGCATTTGATTTTCGCCTCACACGAATACAAGAAGATTATGAACTATAACAGCCTACGTCCTCCCCGTTATTACAACAGGCCCAACACAGATCATCTGTATGATGATGATGTTGTGGTAGTGGTGAGTATCAAAAATATTAAGTAATTAAATGTTGCATATCGTTATTTGTTACATTGTTTGACAGTACATGACATAATGGTGCATATTTTGCAGATGGCTTCACTGCAAATGCTACTAGCCAGGATCAGTGGTGTATCTGATTCGGGCTAGAGTATTGTGTTAGACAACAAAGCACTGCAGCAACCAGCTGGATCAAATGACTGTGGTTTGTATGTAGTGTGATGGATGGAGTGCATCATCTCAGGACAACCGCTTTGGGATTGTTACAAGGAAGATTACCACTACCTCTAAGAGCACAATGTACTAGAGATACTAGGGCTGCAACAATATGTTAACAGGCTTGACTGTAACTTTTTCTTAAGCATACAGTCATGAAACATGGGGGGATTTTTTTTTGAGAATCGCTAGACACTTATTCATAAGGGTACAACCATTCAACATGGCTTGTAGGAAAATGACGAATATGTTGTAATGCTTTTATTTTGCCACTCTGTCTATGTTAGAACATATGTTTGAAACTCTAAAATTGGAAGAATGTAATGTAGAAGTGACATGTTATTGGTTTTATGTATATGTGCCTAATTGTTTATAGGTGTAGTGTGGTGCTAACAATATGATATTGGTACTGAAATCCAACATATTTGATTAATGTTAAAATGTTTGTGTGGAAGAAATTCACTACAAAATTCAGTTTGTTTAGCAGTTGTGAAAACCTCTGTACTAATGGCCAGGTGTTGTTATAGATCTTATTTGGGTATCATTTGCATGTACAATGTAAAAGCCACACAAATTATATCTGTTTGCTGGTTTTGCAAATTTTAATTGGTATAGCTCAGGAAGTGTAGCATACTTTCCCCCATTTGAACTGAAGACCTACATCTGAAGTTGTCTTTGATTCTGTTTTGGTTTTGTTTGTTAGGCATGAAAAGATGGCATGTTCGAATGTTGAACATATAGCGTTGTAAACTTATGAATCAATGTAATCAATGAAATTGTTGTATCCATGAGTACAACAGTAGATGTTGCGGCTTAAAATGCATGACTACATGAATATTTTGGTGCATGATGATAGTGTTAGTAACTGGACATGGTTATGTTTCGGGAATTCCACGGTCGTCTACTACACTAGGGATAACTATTTCGATGTAAAAATGAACTGTGTAGATTCATGATATTACAGTGGTGAAGTAGATTCATGATGCAAAAATGAACTGTGTAGTTTGAACAATTGTTACATGTGATCATGTATGCGGTTGTGTGTATAAAAGGTTTTTTTTCACGCAGAACACCTGTTCACAAGGGGGACAGTGCACGAGCAATGCATGTATGCATTCTACAAAAAACGTACCAGAGTAAAGCATGTAATGTGAAAACGTATCATATTAACGCATTTAAAGGGGAAGTATTGGGTGCATAACGAGTACGTTTAGGCCGGCGCATATCATATGCTATGGGGGTTTCAATGTTATCGAGTTAAAAAAGGCAAACTATGGCTGACAATGATGGATTGGTGTACGCCGAATATTAACCAGAGGCGTTATGTGTGTGTTGGGTGTTGGATGACGTTTGACGGGTTGTGTATAGGACGTTTCAGCTGCGTTGTTGTAACTATTGGTTGGCAATGACGGGTTGGGTAAAGGCGAATTATGGATGGCATCCTTGGGTGATTGTTGTGTTGATGTATATATTCCCAGTGGGTATGTATGTTATTATGTAGGTAATAAAGTGAATTGTTAATTTGTTTTTTCGGTGCATGTGTGTAGGTATGTTGTAAAAAGGCAGGCACAAATCATTTGCAAAATGACTGTGATAGGTCATGGCGAGCGCCTTTCAACTCATGAAGTTAACCACATCAGACTAACAACATAAATGTGTTGGTGGTACTCAAATAACATAGTAGAACGAGTGACAAAGTTAACAATACCAGTCTAACAATCTAAAAAAAGGGCGGACACTTTCTGCGATGATTGGTTAATGTTAGCGAGTTAAGAGCAACATTAAGCATGGCAATGATGTGTTAGCATACGCCGAAATGAATTCATAGGCATTTATTATGTGTTGCTTTTTGGATGGCATGTGATGGTTGTGTACATAAAGTTATTACCTAGCTTACACTGAATAGAATTCATGTAAAAACTTTTTTTGGGAGGAGGTAGCACGTTTTCATGTATAGTTAAGACATTGCTTCTTTGGTTAAGGTATGGTTTATGAACGATTTGTGACTGTCTTGTTTGATGTTCACATTTGGGTTAATGACGTTGGCAAGTTGAGAGGTGTGATGTTATCTCAATGAAGGCTTGGTTGTGGAAAACGTTTAGGTGATAAATGTGTAACTTTATAACGCATGTGTTGGCGCTGTTGTGACAATGTTTTCTATTTTTTTTAAATGACTGATGTGTAGTGTGTGAGCTGCTTGTGGCCTTGTTTGCTGGTTGTGACAAAGGGATATGGCAGTCGAATTATAAACCTGAAAACTAGAAATGAAGATGCAGACATTGCTAAGAATGATGATGGACTGTAGTTATCAGTTACCCAGTCTATGACAGTTACAATTGGAGTGGCACTGCAACTAAAGCCAACAATGAAATTTAGATGCAATAACAGTGCCAGTGTGTGATAAACGTGGTAGCACAGTAGCAGGTATAGCAAGTGGGTAACACCATGACTAAGCTGACATTATAACAACAATAAATGATAACAGTAATGTTTTGCAGCCGTTTTGCAGACTATTAAAAATGAAAATGTAAAGTTTTTATAAACAACCACACCATTGAACTATGGATAGATACCAAGATAGCACACTGGCTAATTGAGAAATAAGTCGCTAAATGAATAAAAGCTTGGCATTATATTAAAACAAGCCCCATGCAGTAAGCAATCCGTTTTACAGAGACATATACATCTAGGTTTGGACCCCCCGTATGCGCAATAGTATAATTTGCAGTAGACATACATGCACCGACGGCTAAAATGCTACACATATATGTACAATTGTCTGTGTTTAGCATGGTGTTACACGCCCAAAAAAAATTTCATGTACATCAACAAAAAACTGAAACCCTTTCAAGTACTTGGGTGAGGCTATTTGATCCTGGCGATACTCACCCCCAAAAAAAGCATGTGCAGCAAAAAAGAATCTGAAACCCTTTAAAGTAACGGGGGGGACTATTTGGTCGTGGCGATGTGCTGCAGCCATGAAGCAGCTAGCGGTGATGGAATGTAACCACTGTCCGCAGAGGCTACATTGTTGTTGTTGAATGTGATGCAACAAAGGCACTAGTGTTGTGCATGTTGATGTTTTTTTTGAATGTTTTCCTAAAAACCTGTGTACTCGCTTTGGGTTACTTGTGCGTCTCAGTAGATTTACCATTGTTATTGAAATGCATTTCCTTCTAGCTTTTTTTGCGAAGTGTTGGAGGTCTGCCAATTTTTTTAGCTATCATGGGGTCTTTTATACTGGCCACATCTTCATGTTGTTGGTAAGTTCTCTGTTACAAAAATAATAAAACAAGTAAAACTTACAGAACAATGTATATATGGTGTTAATCATTGATTAGCTTTCCATAACCAAATAACAATTTCGATAACGCATTTACTTTCCATTGGTTGCTACACAGTCACCAGAAATAAGAGGTTATTGTGCAAGTTTGACTGTTGTGATTTGTACGGGGCTACTGTGATCTGAAAAGCCTTTGAAATGTGATAAGTATGATCTCAAAACAATGGGATACACAGATAAAATTGTGGATGCTTGACAGTTCACCTAAGTGGTAGTTAAAAAACCCTGTGTGTTATATGTGTAAGTGATAGTGCAAGTCAGTATGTGTGTGCTTGTTGTAACTGGAGAAACTTCATAGTAAGGCAATTGATTGTAAGTGAATATGATTTGGTGCACAAAATATTCTACCAAGCTATGCATTTGTAGAAAATATACAGACTAACAATACGTGAGAAAAGAATAAATCTACTGTCACAACAGGTTGTGTTCAAATAAATTTGTATTCGTCATTGACCTCTACTGCAATGCATACTGTAAACTAAGTTAATCCACTGTTTGTGTGTGCATATTGTAGAGACATTGATTGAATAAATATGAGACACCACAACATGGTCTTTCGTAAATATATTGTTATTATCTGTATTGTTGAAAATGTTTAACAGAAATAAATTTGTTGGGCAGTAATGTTATAACAAAGTGCATATGTCTGAGTAGGTTAACCAAAGTTTGAGCGGAAATAAATGAATAATACAGAACATGCAATGAAATATTTGTGAAGCTATAAATGTATTTTGTACTTACTCCTGAGACCGAAAATAGTCCCTGTTCTGTGGTGCACTTCTGAATAGCTGAGTTCAACACACCTTTGACTAGGTTGTATTGGTGCTCTGACGCTGTGGCCATCTTTATGAAGAATTGGCACATTTTTTAAATAACTTCTGAACACAATGACGCTTTGGTAGACATGCCTGCATGGATTGTTGCATCGTTACCAAAATCTCACATGATATCCTTCCTCCACCTATCCATTACGTATTGCATTGGCAGCTTGTCTACCCTAAAGTTCTGGATCAATACACAAAGGGAGTGCCTGCACATAAGTCCCTTACATTCAAATGAATGGCAACTATAGAGAAGATTGTTCTGTGTAGAATCATACGTCACAACAAACTATTTCATAACAAGTGGCAAGTCATTATCAGCTGTGAAGATCCTGCGATGTTCGTTAACACAAAATGTAGACAAAGTAGAAACATTGTCAATGAGTATAGCTTCACAGTAGAGCATCCGTTGTAGCTCAACTTGTAATTTTTTGAATACATTTTGCATAAATACCAAGCTAGTGTCCACCTCTATTTGGAATTCAGTCCTCAGGGGGACCCCTTGATGCAAGCCACAAAAATTAGCTTTTTGCTCATCCTCCAAACGTGCTTCTTGAGCCCCTTGATACTGATTAACGAACTGCTTCAAAGATGTTTTTGAATTAACATACTTGTTGAAGAAGGAATTGATAGACTCGCTCCTCTGTGTAGTTGTCATGTCAGCCCAAAAGAAATCATCGACGTATGTCAGGACCTACATGTGGCGTATCTGGTACATTCGTGCTAGCCACCCATCCTGATTTGCTTTACATGTCCTTACTGTAGCTTCCCACTTCTATTCGAAGACATCGATGGATGCGCTGTCGTACACGACATTCTTAATGAGTTGGGCTGCCATGGATTTTTTCCGTAGTTTGTCTAAAAACTTCCTCATAATGTACCACAAACATAGCCGGTGTCTAGTATTTGGAAAGACCGACTTAACGGCGTTGATGATGGATTGGGCTTGGTCAGTAACAATGCCCTTTGGTGGGAAACCTTGCAGGCAAATAAAAATAACATATATTAAACTTGGAGCATTGAACACATCATAGTGTGATCAGAAATATAACAGAGTGATTTAATAGCAGCTAGTGGGCATCCATTATACCTACAGTGAGGTGTGGATTTTAAATATGGAAACAAAATGAATGCGAATGAAGACATGATTTTCAGTATTGTCATAGGGGTGAAAATTATATATGTGCTCACCCATGCAATGCAGCCACGTTTGGAATAGCCATATGTAGTTTTTCGTTGTTTCCTCACATAGCAGACCACATCCAAGTAGTATAGACTAGCCGTGGTGGTTAACACCGACGAAAGGAGCAAACAACATTTTGTATCTATTTGTCAGGTATGTTGTATCGAATGTAACAACATCCCCGAAGTGTTTGTATTCCATCTGTGACCTCACATCTGCCCAAAAGACATTCCGAAGAACACCTTCCTCATTTAAGTCTAACACATAGAAGAAGCCATCATTTTTTTTAACATTAAAATAGGTTTGTATTGCATGGGCATCACCTGCCCCTAGACGTAGCTTCCATGATTGAAGCAAATGGTTATTCAAATCTTTCTGAGAGAATGAGAGTTTGGCATACCCTCCGGCTTTGCACACTAGGGCAATCATTGTTTTTGATGCCCCTATACCAGTTGCATCGTTTAAGTCAATACGCCTTTGAACCTCTATTGGAATTTTGCGCTTGCAAGGTAGTAGTTTAAGCATGTTCTTGGACAACATTTCATGGTTGTGTGTTAATTCGACGTTACATATCTGATATTCACCAATGATGGTGCATTTTAGCTTAACGTGTGATGGGCACTTTGTCTGTGCGGTTGGCTTGTAGTGATATAATGTATCCTTGCATCTGGTTGGTGGCTTACCACCTTTGATACAAGTGTACGTGACCATTGAAGTCTCATTACAATATCTTTCCTTATGCGAGTGCGAGATTTTAATTCCAAATCTAGTAGAATCTGCATATGATTTGTAAAACTCCCTAGCTACTTGCATACTAGGGAATAGACAGCCAACCTCCGGTGTTGTGTTGCTAGCTGGTGATTTTAGGACGGTTGAAGGGATGTCAGTTGATGTTGTCTGACTTGAGCCTAACTCTCCATCAATGGGAAGATATTCATTGGCATCAACAGAATCTTGGTCAGGGTCTTCGTTTAAATCTATGTCGATGACTTCCTCCGACTAATAAAATAAAAACCATCATGGGAACTTGCATTCAAGTGTTAAGGGGAGGTAGACGATTATAATGAAATACAGTAAAATATGGTAGCATGATAATGAAAGACAGGAATATTTTTGCGGTTGTATGTAATAGAACAATAACAAGTGACATAATGTTTAATGATGTTGGAATATAGAAGTTTCATATCTTTACTGGTACATGTTTAACAACAAGTCAACTTCAACATAACTAATAACCTAATCGCGTCGATATAGACAACACCCTCTTATTAATTAGCTACGTTTATATTTTTACTAATGTATGTAACGGAGTACTAGCATTTGGAAATCCATGGGGTTACACATGTATCAGATGAAGAAGTGTGTCTAGGAGCACATGGAAATACATGGTGTAATACATGGTTAATAATATGTCTTGTACCCAACAATAACAACGGACATAAAGACTTCTATTTGGGTAGGAAAAAAAGACATAGTTGTTTAGCTTCAAGATCATAGGTGCACATATATATGTTGGTGCATGTAAGTTGACAAAATTTTGTAGTCTCATGGTTTGTTGTAAAAGGTAACTTTGGAGTTGTACAATGTATCATGGCAGCATTCCAACAATGTGCGATCGGATATGCAACCCATCATGACTACTGCGATCCAATGGTATGTGTTGGTAAAGTTGAACAAGGTAATATATGAACGAGATGTTATCTAGGTAACAAGTGAAGGTGTGAGCATGGCAACGTCAATATGTAGGACTATGGATGGCATGGGAAAACAACATCATAAACACAAACAACGTCATAAACGTCAATATGTAGGACTGAATTATAACAGACAACTACATAATACATGAAACAAAAATATGTAACAATAACTTAACAACACATGATTATATCAAAATATAGTAGATGAGCTACTTTTTGGGAAAAAAAAATGTGTTGCAGCAAGATAGAAAATGGCATATGCACGTGTTGTCAATGGGAGGAGTATGTGGCATGTGGGCTCTGATCTCCAAACCATGACATAAACACGATTAAAACTTAGCGGAAGCGAATCGGTAATCAGCGGAAGACAAAAATCACGGAAAATTAAAACTTTTCGAGACAGGAGCTTGGATCCATAAAAGCTTCTTTCATAAAGAGAGATAAACTGTTTACATCCCAGGATAATTACTTCTTGAGTAATTATATACATCAAGATACAAAATCTCAAGATCACTATACAAAAGACTCCAAGACCTGAGAGTACAGAGGACACATAGGACTGACTCTAACTACACCACATGGCAGGACAATCTCCACCTGAGATTACTGCTGCCCCTGGTGCTGCTGCTGAGACTGATCACCTGTAGGATGGCTCCTTCGTCTCCGACGTCCACGTAAAAAGTTGAAGCCTACGGGGTGAGACAATTATACATAATTGTCCCAGCGAGAGTTATAACTCTTCGCCAGAAGCTTTATTATAACATCAAAGAATATCTTAAATAGTAAAGCCTTCAAAGCATTATGTAACAGTTGCAGATATAACAAGATCTCAACCATTTAGGAGATATGGAGAATATAAACACTATTTCAATGTAACATCAATCAACTAACTTGGAGTTATCTCTAACAAGTTATACTACTTGGTTGATTATGTTTTACAAACAACATTATGCCCTGTGGAGATGAGGCTTACCACTCATACTCCAACTGATCGCTGAGAAGCTGCATCAGTATCATACATAGGTCATTAAGAGAGCCGGATTCTCATGACCTTAACCTTCCTCAGTCAGTAAGAGGATCACTTGTAGGACATCTTGTGTCTCTACTACTATAGCTCACCAGGGTAAACTGGTCCTTCGCTATTTTAGAGTTACAGTGGCGTTCTGTACTCTCTTCGTCATCAGGAGGTTTCATATTTACCTACCACTGATACAGATATCTGTGCTTTCTTCGTCATCAGGAGGTTTCATGTTTACCTACCACTGATACAGTATGAAAAAATATAGTGAAGGATGGATGGATTCCACATCTACATCACTTTCCTACACTAGGATGTAAGGTTCTACACATCCATGTACCCCACATACTCAAAAGTATGTGCTCCAGGAGTTCCCTGAGGAAAACCTATTTCACCATCACTTAATTTCTGACAATGATGGCTCTATGATCAGGGCTCTACATTATACTTGATTAGTTAGGTACATTCAGTATTCTTTAACAGCATACATTGTTCTGCAAACAATAACAATAGCATAGCAGCTATAAAAGAAGAATACTAAATGTAACAGGCCTAACTCATATCAATCATCATTTCTCATTATCCTCATCACAAGTCATCTCTAAGGCATGACTTTGATGGTATTCATGGCTCTCACAACCCATTATCAGTATAGGATGCCACTGACAAGACATCTGGTTACTTTACTTATTCATAAGGCTAACAACATGCCTTTAATGAATATAACATCATCATCCATACATGGATATGATTACCTTCATATCAGAACATGCATGGTTAATACAACTGATAAAGGTAGTACAAAAATAAGGAATGTCCCTCCTACTCTTGTCATAAGAGTTTAAATCTCTACTTCTCATCAAATAGAGTTTAATATTCAAAAGCATGTCATTACCCTTGAATTAGGGTTTACTATTCACATTACATGTCATCATCCTTGAATTAGGGTTTACTATTCACATTAAGGTGAATTGAACTCATGACATCATCATGTATGAGTAACATCTTCAATGATGATCTTAGATTAGTTAAAAGTTCATCATTTATCATAATTAGGGTTTCTATGATCTCACACAGGTGGATCATACCCTAATTATGCTCATTTTTGTGTATTGGGGATGCTTCAATTGAGTTTCCACTTAAAAAGGGTATTTTCTCTCTCTAGAAGTACTTTCTCTCTCTATAAGTACTTTCTCTCTCATCATAAGGTTAAGTGATGTCAACATTACTCTAAAACAGGTTGGATTGAGTCATCATAGGCTAACATAGCCAAAAACATCACCATTATGTGATTTAGAGTTACTTTCCCTCTCTAGGGTACTTTCTCTCTCTAGAAGTACTCTCTCTTTCATCATACTAATGGTGGATGATAACATTAGACTAGATCAATTTAGATAGAGTCATTATGACTAAAAACATCATTCTCATGTAATTAGAGTTTGAATTGAGCAAGGTATAACTCAATTGACCCTTCAGGGGTATTTTGGTAATTCCCCCCATTGATCATCATTATGGTCAAAAACCTTAGTCAAATAACCCCTTACTATCCTGGATTATCATTAGGGTTTGATTTGGGCAACATTGGACCATTTATATTATGAATTGATTGAAAGAAGTCAACTTGGAATCACATTGATTGATTTCAATCATTAATCATCAATTGAGTTGAAATCGGTTGAAAGTGTTGACCGTTTGCCCACTTTGACTTTCCAAGACCGCGAGCCTCTTTCTAACTCCAAGACTGCGAGCCCCCTTAAGCTTCAAGACCGCGAGCCTCTTCAAGTGGTTCAAGACCGCGAAGCCCTATCATTGGTTCAATTGATGTTGAGACCGCGAAGATCAAATTGGAGTTGAGACCGCGAAGAGACGTTGACCGTTTAGCTAGTCTGACCTCAGGACCACGAGGCCCTTCACGGTCTTGAGACCGTGAGCCTCCTCTTGGTCTTGAGACCATGAGCCCCCTCACGGTCTTGAGACCGCGAGCCCTCTCACGGTCTTGAGACCGCGAGGCTCACATGGTCTCAGCCGCTTGGTCCATCAACAAAATCAAAGATACAATTGATGATGTTAACTGATGTTGAAGCTCTCAAAAGGTCAAAGTTATGTTGACCACCTATGTATTGGGTCAACTAAGGTTATGCTTAACCAATTGGTCATTCAATTGACCCTCAATTGTTGACCAATTAGGATTGAAATCGATTCAATTAGGGTCTATCAATGTTCACCCATCAACACTCCACAATGTGATTCAACACAAGGTTGAACCCTTCAATTGAGCTCCAATTGGGCCCAAACTTGGCCCAAACGGTCTTGAGGTCATGTGGGTGGACCCCACATGGTCTTGAGACCGTTTGCCCAAGGTTTCATCAAAATCTAAGGTGATTTGATAGGGGTTGAACCATGATTGAGCCATAAAACAGAATTTTGATTAAATTAATAACTTATTTGCAATTAGGTCCTCAATTGGTCAAATTACTTAACCCTAGACCTTCAAACGGTCTTGGGTAATTGTCCTCTCGGTCTTGAGACCGTTTTCCCATTCAATTTTGGATTCTAGTGCAGATTCATCAAGGTCTGACCCATTGAGTTGATGATCATGTCAATATTTAATTGCAATGTAATTCGGTGTAATTGTACCTTCAATTGGTCAACTATCCTTGACCCCAGACCTCCAAACGGTCTTGGTTGATTGCCCTCGCGGTCTTGAGACCGTTTGGTGACCCCCAAACGGTCTTGAGACCGTTTAGGTCAATCAACCCTAAAAACCCTAATTAGGTCACCATAATTTCAGTACTGATTTTATCTAGGGTTAGCCCTAGTATTCACCCTTCAACTCTTAGCCCGTTTGGAATTAGACCATCAAACTTGGTGAGTTGTTAATTAACATAATTTTGAACAGTAATCTCATACGGTAAACGCTTAGTCAACGACCTTACACGGTCTTGAGACCGTTTTCCCAAAAAGGCAATTTCAGACCGTTTGAAAATCAGGAATAAATTCAAATAAAGTTGTTACGTAAAAAGGTCATATCTCCCGATTCCCTTGGAGTTAGCCTCCCAAAATTTGAGGGTAATTAGACTATATAGTTAGGAACAAATTTCTTATACGTTCCACGCCCGGTCAACGGGGCCAAACGGTCTTGGAGACCGTTTTCCCTGTCACGGTCTCGAGACCGTTTGCTCACCTCGCGGTCTTGAGACCGAGAGAGCAAACTTTTGAGACCGTTTAAGGAAGTGAAAAGCGGTGGTTTTTTCTTGGAAATCACGCCTTCATCTCCTTGCTCAAGAACAGTACGAATATCCCATGGATTTGCTTGCAAAATAGCAGGGAAAAGTAGGGAAACACTAAGAGCTATCATCAAATCGCATATAAAGATGCACATAGTAAAGCATGGGTTTAGAGTTATAAAACCCGCCTAAAGCTTGCTTCTTGAGCTCCAAGCTTTCAAGATCCAAGCTCTAATGGCGTCCTTGAGTTCCCACAGGTTGGCCAAGGTGAAAACTCCAAGGAAGGTCAAGGAAAGATGGCTAGAAAGATAGGATTTTGAGAGTTAGCCATGAAGCTGACCTTGAATTCGAGTTCTAACCATGGAATTAGGCAAGAAGAGGGGTTTAAACCTACATTGCACCCCTTGGTCGTCCTCCTTAGCTCCAAGGCATTCCTTGGTCGTCTTTGGTGAAATGAAACAGTAAGGGAACGAAGGGTAAGTTCCCTTGCAACTAAGGGAAGGAGAGCTTATATACATGGGGTAGGATTTTCAACATTAGTTCATAAGTTGTCCATAATTCCAACTAGGTCCCTCCTTCTTTACTTGATCGTCCCTTCCTCTTTATTCTAAGGACAAACCTTCTCTTAAGGTCTTAGAAAAGAAGATAAAGGAGAGTAAGCTAATAATGAGGTACATACATAAAGAGATATTACACATATACCCTGATTATTCAATCACAAGGCATATCTCATAACTTGATAATTCAATTGAGGTGACTTCCGCATCATTTCTTATCTTAATGATGGCAAGAGTCTAAAAATATACATTAGATGACATATTTCACAATTTCTATCCCTTAATTTGGGTAAATTGCATCTTACCCCAAACTAGGGTTTCAAGCACCGGGATTGCTTCCACAGCTGCACCTTGGTGCCCTAGCTAGGGAAATCCCTCAAACTTTACCAAAAGGATTCTCATGATGTCTCAACATCAGAGGAACATCTCAACATGTGCAAATTTCAAGCTAACCCTTTTAACTGGGTAAATTGCACATAGGTCCCTGTATATCAAAACAATGCTACTACTTTAAATAAAAAGGAGCAAATACTGAGATATATGTTTCTGGGAACTTAATTACATGCTCAGAGTTAATCACAAAGATTTAATTACATATTTAGGCAAAACACCTAGGGTTAACTCATAACCCAGGTCAGGGATGTTACATGGCATGTGCAAACAGAGTGGGGATATATGAATGCATTGTAAACACAACAAAGCTAAACATATGAACAAGGGAATTTGTTACATCAAGGTATCATGTGAGAAACATCTTTGGTATGGATACATGAGTTGTAACTGGAAAAAAATGAGAACAACAATTGAATTCATTAAGGTAGAAGATGAGCAACATTACGAAGACTGCATTAGCAAGGTAACAACCGAGAAAAAGAGATATGGATGGCATGGATAAACAACATCATAAACGTCAATAGGTAGGACTGAATTATAACACACATCTACATAGCAGATGAAACAAAAATATGTAACAACAAGTTAACAACACTTGATTATATCAAAAGATAGCAGATGAGTAAGTTTTTGGAAAAAATATGTGTTGCAGCAAGATAGCAAATGGCATAAGTACGTGTTGACATTGGGAGGAGTATGTGTGGCATGTGCAAATAGAGTAGGAATATATGGATGCATTGTAAACACAACAAAGCTAAATAGATGAACAAGAGAATTTGATACATCAAGGTATCATGCGAGCAACATCTTTGATATGGATACATTGGTTGTGACTGGAAAAAAAAGCGAGAACATCAATTGAATTTATTAAGGTAGCAGATGAGCAACATTACGAAGACCGTATTAGCAAGGTAATAGCCGAGAGAAAAGAGATATGGATGGCATGGGCAATCATAAACGTCAATAGGGCAAACAACGTCATAAACGTCAATAGGGGGGGCTAGTAGCCTGCATCGCCATTGGGAAGGTGTTCTCTGGCTCAGGGGAGGTCTCTGGATGAAGGGTTACCTCCAGTAGGGGCAGGAGGGAGAGATCCGGCGAATAGAGGGAGGAGAGAATGTGGTCGGGTTACGATTTAGGTGAAGCAAACGGCGGGGAAGACGGTGGTCAGGGAGAAGGGACGGAAGGGGGGGATCAAAATGAATCGAGGTATTGGGGGGGGGATTTGACGAGAACAAGTGGGAGGGGGTCCTTTGGGGGTCGCGTAGGAAGACGACAGCGGTCGTCCCGGTTCTCGTCCTCTCCTCTCGTCTGCGTATCATTTTCCTATGGAGAAATAGGCTCGCATAAATAGGCGTTCTGGTTCCAGATCACAAAAAGGTCAATCATTTGTAGAGATTAAGACTCAGTTGGGGTTATCATTAAGCCATTCAGCGACCTCATTTTCATTGCTGATTGGTAAAGGAGTGAAGATGACACATATGGGGTCCTGGTTCTAGTCGAAGTGTTCGGCTACACATGGTCGCTCTACGGTTCGGCTGCACATGGTGGCGTGGGTCCCCATCCGGTGCATCGCCTTTCTTCTGACTGTGGTTGGCAGAAACCTTGCCATCGCGATGTTAGCGCTCTCTGTCAGGAGATCCCAAGCGTGCTCCAAGTTGGAACCTACCCTTCCCTAACAAATGCCCCTGCCTTATGAGGTGGAATCTCCTCACTGCGACCCAATCCGCATAGAGAGATGATATGCTTCCCCTGGTAGGATCGTTGTAGATGCAGAAGGCACCAGGATGGTCCTTCCTCACAGGAGGTTGAATGACTTTATCGGAGTTGAAGAATTGGCACCTAGGGCTTCCAGAAGGAGAGACCAAAGTAGTTCTCTTGCACATAATCTACTCAATGGCTCTCCCCTAAGGCACAAATCTAGCTGGCGTGCCTGAAACTGACGAGGATCCTCATCGTGTTGGTTCTATAATGGCGAGCAACATGACCTGAGGATTACAATGATGATGACTGGAGGCATTACATCCACTGAGGCTGCATCGACATGAGATGTAGCGTGGTCAGGTTTCCATGGATAAGAAACACATATTCTGGAATATTTGAGGCGTGGGTAATATCGCCACTAGGAGGGTCCTTGGCCGACTCTACAAACAATACATACCATTAATGTTGTGCTTGTTCAAGCCTTTCATACACGCGGTCAGATCTAAAGAGCTCCTTGATATTGTACGTCTCGATTGGGTGGCAGACAACAAGGAAGAAGAAGGCAAAGTCTGGTTCTTTGCCGACAAATCTCTTAATCTGGTGGTTTTCAATTCGCACTGCCAGCAACTGACAGTCCAATTCACAGACTTCAACGGCCTTAACTCGCTCATTACAGTTTTACTAGTAAACACACACGTGCTATGCACCTGAACACTTAAATCAGTTGAATTTTTATTAGACAACTTCAAAATATACTTATTATATTTGTAAATATTGATTATCAAAAATATTTTGTATGTTCTATTTCATTTTACAATCATTTCGCATTAAGCATTTGTTTCAAAATACACTAAACTACATTGACATCCGTGGGATGAATATAATTTCGGATATCTTATATAAGAGAAAGCTAGAAGTTAATAAATACGACCTTCAAATATGTACATTGTGATTTGATTATGTTGTTAGTTGATTTCTATAAGTTTTTATATGGGAAGCAATAACTGGATATCACAAAGATTTCACATAATTATGATACAATTTGGTTAATAGAACACCAAGGTATACTAATAGATCAAAGTCCTCATATATAGAAGCGAATAAACGAACATTTACCAAGTATGCAAATAATATTCTTTTATGTTCATATTTGATATTTTATTGCTGAATTTTATAACTAAATATGATTTGTTTAATAGTAATTACGAATAACATTACTAATATATTTTGTGAAATTGATTTTATTTTGATTAATAAAAAAACATAATAAGTTGTGCTTATGATCAAGTGCATAATAAGTTGAGAATATTATACAAATTAAGTAGTTAAAATTTAAGAATTGTTTTCCATGTCTGAATTTGTGACGTTTTCACTAAATAAGCATGTGAAACTTAGACGAAGTTTATATTTATGGACATTCAAAAGCTTACTATTTACACATGAAGTCACAATGAGTATATCTTAGTAAAGTCATAAACTCCCTTAGCATGCTTACACAATACATATGCATCTGGAAATAAAGAAAAGTAGGTTACTGTGTATTAGTAGAGATTTTCATGTAGAAGGGAATACTAATGGAACATACAAACTAAAAGGAGAACTAAAAACCAATCAGTGAAATGAGCAGTGGCCAGCCAATCAGCCAGTAGGTACACACCTCAATCCCACCTATATGCCTTCCAACCTAGTACATTGCGTCAAAGCTCCCGATGGAACGATGATTCTGATTGGCGCCCCTCACGCCACCATGCTGACGGAGGCCAATGATGGCGGAAGGAAAGCAAGTAGGACATAAATTAAGCACAAGGAACATGTTTTCAGGCATGTTAACAGAGGCTCTAGATTGAGTGTTGTCTACCTCCATGCCCACCTTGCTGTCACGTGCTGGCCAACAATTTGCCTCTCCAATCTCCTCTATCTCTCAATCATCCTCCCCAACACCCTGTATCACATTTTGTTGCGAGCATTGCCAACTCCTCATGTTCTCAAGGTCCGACGGCACCACGATCTTACCAGAAAGTCACCACAGTTAGAATAATAGAAACTGGTAAAAATTGACGTATATTATGTTAAAAATTATTTAGCTATGGAAATAATTATTTTGCACTACTTCCAATAGTGGCTAGAATTAGCTGAAGACGTTGTAGATGACACTAATGTTATAGCCTGGCAGAATTTTTTTTTAAGATGTTTCACAATGACTATGAGGACATGAGTTAATAATCAATGTGAATTACAATGACATTTATCTTGTTGACTCCAACAAAAGAAAGCACAACAATCATATGAGAGAAAACATGATAATATTCAATCTCCATCAAGGGTTGAATTACAATAGCAATAAAAAAAATTAGTGCTTTCGTTGGATGTTGCATGCATTCTTAGACTTCTACATCACAAACAAAATTCCACCTTAAGATAAGTGCCACAGTGGATGTAAATGTACCCTTGTATTCATTCAAGGGTGGTGATGCATAACTCTCATTCATGTCCTGTTCTCACATCAGAAAAGTTAGGATTAGAAGATAAACATTTCATGTGGTTAACTTTTTGCCACAATAGACCATTTCCTACTTTTAATTTGGTAATACTCCGTGAAACATACATGTTTTCTAGATTCATGGGATATATATCACCAGGACAAAAACTTCTTCATGAGGTATATCTGTTGGTTAAAGAATTTATTTGATAGATAATTAATTTAAGCGATTACCTATATATCAAGTATGACATGACTGGAAATATGGAACAACTAAATAGTGTTATCAAAAGAAGAAAAATGGGATATACGTAAAGGAATAGCTCTTTCACATTTTTGTGCATTTTCATCGATGGATTGGACGTGTACGTTGAGTAGTGTGCAGTTTCTTTCGAACTTATTTAGTTTGCACCAATGCATAGTTGAAGACAACACAATCAGAAATCGTATGATCTATTTTAGTTAGCAAAATATTTATACGAAACAAAAACAATTTTTTCATATTCATGTTTTACCTCTAGAAATGTATCCATGGGTAGTGGTCTCATCCACCTCTAGCAATGTATCCACGGGGTAGTGGTCTTCATCCACATCAATAGCTTTTTTTATGCTTTTCTTCTACGGAAAACTCAAACCTTTGGCAGGATTAGAGGATTGCTTGTCTCTACTAAAGGATAACTAAGAGTCTGGTGTTAGAGGGTTGGTTGATGACTCTTGAATAACGTGTTGGAACACTTTTGTGTGATGCCACCATTGTGGTGTGGTGCGATAACCACCTTGGACACAAGCAGGGGCGGTGGGATAAATATTGATGAGGGGGTGAGTTGGGGGTTGCCTCTGGAAAGGGGATTTTGTGGCAGATGAATCGTGGTGGAATTTGGGATGATGCGAGAATCGTGGGTGTGGTGATGGGTGATGGTTGTTGCAAATAATTAGTTAGAAGAAAAAAAAGGAAAATGGTAGAATTTGTTTTTGAGAGGCCATGATTACGAAAAGTTATTGGGATGACAAATATTTTTGATGTATGATATAAAGTCAAAAATAGATAATTGAGGAATCCAAAGGGTCAAGAAATCCTAATGAACAGAGAGAAATGGAAATTATGAATTTGAAATGAGAGTATGGGGGTGTAAAATGTGAGTAGAGGGAAACAATTAGGATATGAGTAATTGATTTGGGTGAGAAGCGATTTAGGAGAGGAAAGAGTATATGTGAGAGAGAGGTGAGGGTTGAATCATTACGAAAAGTGAGAAAACATGAAATTTAAGTAGATAAACATCATGGGAAAATAGAAAGTTAAGGATAGATAGAATCGTGGGTGTGGTGATGGGTGATGGTTGCTGCAAATAATTAATTAGAAGAAGAAAAAGGAAAATGGTAGAAATTTTTTTGAGAGGTCATGATTATGAAAAGTTATTACGATGACAAATATTTTTGGAGTATGATGTAAAGCCAAAAATAGATAATTGAGGAATCCAAAGGGTCAAGAAATTGTTTCTAACAGTACAAATGAAGAGAGAGAAATGGAAATTATGAAAGTTAAATGAGAGTGTGGGGTGTAAAATGTGAGTAGAGGGAAACAGTTAGGATATGAGTAATTGATTTGGGTGAGCCACGATTTAGGAGAGGAAAGAGTGTATGTGAGAGAGAAGTGAGGATTGAATCATTAAGGAAAGTGAGAAAACATGGAATTGAAGTAGATAAACATCATGGGAGAATAGAAAGTTAAGGATATGATCAGTTGGAACTCTGCTTGGAACATGGGAAAGCGAGTGATTGGGGGAGTTTTCCTTAGTTTGAGAGAATGGTTTGTTACATCATTATGGGAAATCCAACTCGGTTCTAGTAAACCAAGCGGAAGAGTAGGTGAGATGTGGCCACGGTAGTGGAGTCTATGAGTTTGTTAGTGGGATGGTATGCAGAGAGTTGTGAGTGAAAACATGCAATTAAAAATTGAAAAAAGATGAGAAAAATTGTGAGAATGGAGAGAGTTAAGGAGAAGGAAGCATTTTCAAATATTGCTTTCTGATTGGCCAAAGAAACTAAAATGGTATTGTTTGTAATTAGTTTGAAAAACTCCCTCTTTTTATAGTAGTATAGATATGCCAAATGTAATCTTTACGATAGAAGGGAACTCTAGGACACCCTCGTCACACTGTCGTTGGACATTGGGGACCAGAGATGGATGGTTTTTGGGGATTTGAACGCCATTTGAGCACTAGTGGAAAGAAGAGGAGCCATGCCACAATCCTTCCAAACCATGTTGGACTTCAATTGCTTCATCACTAATGCTCACCTTACCGAGACTCCATTTGAAGGTAGCCAGTTTATATGGGTTGACAAGCAATACCATACTCCTACCACCTAGGAGAGGCTTGATAGAGTCCTTCTCAATGGGTCGTGGCTAGCAAGCCTTCCGAGCACAAGATCAGTTCACCTCACCTGATATCGAGTCTTAGACCATTTCAAGATAATGATAATTTCGGGTGGCCTAGCACCCCACATGCCGCATCGACCTCTCTCCTTTCTCTCTGTTTGGTTACAACACTGAAAGTGTCTTGAAACCATCAGGAGGGCATGGCTCTCAGACAAGACTGATCACCATCTTTCACTTTCTACAACAAGGTTAAACAGATCTGAACCACTCTTAGATCTTGGAACACACGTGTGTTCGGGAACATCATCCTGGATAAAGTAGGACATGGAAGATATTATTTATACGACTCAGCTAGTGTTTGATAAGAATCCCATGGCTTCCAACAAGTAAGCCATCTGCTTAGCAGAGGAAAAACTCCATAAAATACATGATTAGGAGTATATCCTTTGGAGAGAGAAAGCTAGGGTCCATTGGCTTGAGGACGGTGAGCACAATACTATTTCTATCCTGTGATAGTGAAGACTAGGAAGTAGAGGATAGTGGTGAATATCACCCTACCAGATGACAGTAGCTTGATCGACCTAATTGAGATGGCCTCCATCACAACATACTGTTTTCAGTCATTCTTCGTAGAGGAGGATACAAAGATCACCGAGGAGCCTACCCAATTTCTGCAAGACATCCATGAAGTACTTAGTTCGGATGAAAATTTCCTTCTTAGGGCATCTCCAACCTCCAAGGAGATTCTTGCTAATATGAGAGAGATGGATAAGCACACAACCTCAAGATCAGATGGGTTCACCCTTAGTTTCTTCATATCTGCCTGGGATTTTATTAGATTAGACTTCATGCAGCTTGTAGAGGCATTTTTCAAGGGGCAAACTTGTCACAAAAGCCTATTCTTCTATCGGATTGTGCTCATCCCAAAGTCAAAATTTATGATGAATCTAGCATCAGATTTCTGGCCAATTTCTATTGACAATGTCGCGCTAAGAATCCTCACACGCATGTTGAGCAAAAAATTCTCATATATCTTGCCTCAAATTATTTTGGAGTTGCAAGGATTAGCAAAGGAGGGGGTTCATGATATTAATGTTGTGGTCAAGTTTGATATGTCCACAACATATGACCGAGTGAACTGGGAGGTCCTCTGTCAGGTCTTGAAAAGATTCGACTTTCTCCAGGATACAATTGATCTCTGCCTTCATTTCTTTGTCACAACGTGAGACATGGTGATGCTTGGTGACCATACAGAGGGCTTCTTTCTGATGAGACGCGGGTTGAAACAAGGAAATGTGTTATCACCATTATTATCTATCATCTTTGAAAAATTGTTGTGTAGAAGGATATCCAGAGAAGTAACAGAGGAAACCATAGCCAGGTTCCACACCCGATGAGCGGTAATGGCACTGTCAATCTTGTTATACCTCCCCTCCCCCCCCCCCAACCCCTCCTATGTACGTAGGACCGCATTCATTATCCAACACTCAGATCAGTACCTTCGTCGAATGGGTGAGGCGGCAGGGTGGAATGGATACACTGAATTGGGTGGGCCCACCCAGAAGGTTGGCCTTGAAACTTCTATGTTCATTGGTTGGTAGGAGCGGAAGTTCTTTGGAAGTCTCTCATCAAAAAAAAAGAATCATAAATCAAATATGACAAGAAAAAATGACAATCAAAAGATATTGAAGTCACAGTTGTGTATCATTTATGATATAGTGGTCTTCCTAAATGTTGACCAGGTATCACCTTTGGCAACCAAAAACATATTCAGATCATATGAACCTTCTATCGACCAACATGTCAATAGAGACATGTTAGTTTGCCTCACAAGATACCGCCCAAGTGACCCACTCTCTTGGAGTAGAGATGGATACAAAGACATTGTCATACCTTGGTATTCCCATTACCATCAGTAGGGCTAGACTAGCTACTTTCGAGTTCCTGGTAGTGAAAAATATGTCCAAGATTGCCTCCAGGAAGACAAAACTTATTTTTTTCTCTGGCCTTTGATTGTTGATTGCTTGTGTATTCTCATCCACTACCATGGATATGGTGGCAGCGGTGGGTATACCATCTAACATCTATGCTAGTATTTAAGCATTGATGTATAGTTTCCTTTTGGGTTGATCATACCAACCACTCACAATTAGCACGGCTTGCTTGGAAGTGAGCCACGAAACCAACGGTGGCAGGGGGACTGGGCCTTGACTCCCTCCAAACTATCAATCAGACTTATATCACCAAAGCATGATGGGAGATAGTAGTGGGTTAATCTACCTAGGCAAGATTCTGTCGTGCCAAAAATTCTTGTCAATATGTTAATAGGAGGGGATGTTACCCACCCTACCCCAAGATCAGAGCCTCACCATCCCCATTTTGGAAGAATATATGGCATATGTTTCTCACTTTATACCCTCAGTTTAGATGGATAGTTGGTAAGGGGGGCTTTTCCCTTTGGGAACCCATGTGACACACGTCTTGCAAAGTCAGCACTCCTAGAAAGAAAATGTAACTATGATTTTAAAATTAAGGATTTATGGATTCCATGACAAGGGTGGGACTGGGACTCCCTGAGTCAAATCCTGAATGATACTGGTGTGTCATTGATTAGAGGAGCTGATGTTGCAATTTTAGTGAGGAGGACCATGTTGTCTGGATGCTTAACCCACATGGAGACTTCTTGATCATATCGGTCAAGAGGTTCATGTTTCTCCCTAAGGTCAATAATGTTGTGAACATCATTCATGTATGGGACATCAATGTGCCAAAATCTAGCATGGTTTTATGGAAAATGGCTCGGGGCACCATACCCATAGAAAACAACATATAGAGGTGCCACTTTCCATTGGTATAGAGATATTCATGCTGTGATGACATGAGCCTTAAAGACACTAAAAATCTTTTCTTTCATGGTTGGATGACCAAGTTCTTTTTGTTGAGATTCATATGTTTGATGGGAGAACTGGCACCGCATAATACCCTAACCCTACTACGACGATGAAACCATGTACACAAGGAATCATCCAAGGATTGGATGGCCAATCACTTAGATGCCCTTATTCCATGGAGGATCTAGCATGTCAGATGCACTGTCTGATTTACAGACAATAACCTTTACCTTCTCTCAGAATGGAAAATAATAGTTTTCTCCTGAACAAGTTGATGGCAAGTAAATCCTTCATTGTGATAGAATTTCCAACCTTTTATAGGACGATCCAAGAGTTCAATATTGATGAGGCGCAACCAAAGCTCTAGAGAATCAGCTTGACATGATGGGAGCCCCCCGACATGGCCAATCTCAAAATGAACATCATGATTGGTAGAACCAAAACCCAAATGGTACATTGCACAGATGGGCGGCTAGTGTAGTCCAAAACTGTTGTGGATATACCCGACTAGCCTACAACATCTAGCTTCCGACAACTGATTACACGGTAGCCTATTTTCATGATCGCACCATGTGCATAAACATCATGAATAACAAAAACATCCTTGTCTCCATCCTTGAGATAGACGACTAGTATTTGTACAATATCTTGTGGAAAGGATCCAAAGAACCTAGAGGGTGACCCCTTTCATTTGGGAGATCCATCATGAATTGGTAGAGTCGGCCATTATCAGATTCATCATCCCGAAGATCATTAGTTATATCCCTCAGACATTAGATAAATGGGGCAACCACATGGACAAACCATTCATATGCACGGAGCCTGCTATCCTCCCTATGAGGGTTTGGGGTATGATCATACTGGAAAGAAGAGATATCACATATGTAGTGCGTAGATACACTAAATGATGAATCCTTATGTGATGTATTTTGATCGATGCTATAATGCGATGTGCAGCGACCTTGGCTTACATAAGGGGGTAGGATGAATAATATGACCCCCTGAATTATATAAAACAAAGTAATATGATGTTTTACATTTTAGTTGAACATATAACATGGTTTGTGAAAATCCCTATGTACAAATCATATTTGAACAATGATTAAGGAGATATAGTATGTTTATCGGAATGGGTATTACTTGATAAATTTAATAATATGATAAAACTAAAAATAACATTGTTGCAATTATAGGGTTTGTTGATCCATAAAATATACAAGATAGTATACGATATATATCCACAATGCATCTAATGTAGGAGTTATAATGTGGGTAGAGGAGAGGAAGACGTCGTCAATTCATTGGGGCTAGAGAATTGAAAGTCTAGGTGAGGGTAACAACTTATTTCCTCCAATCAAAATTTTCTTCAATGCAAACCATCTATTGAGAGGTTTCTCATGTTGTTCTAGAGAACATGTTATTGTTATCTTGGAGAATTTTTTTGTGACTGTGATTGCTTCTCATGGGAAACTTCATTTCTCTAGCACTATCTCCCCTGTGTAGAGAAGCTATTGTGACTACTAGGATAGGGTAAACTTGTTGGAGTTAGAGTCACGTGAGCCCTGATTTGATCATGAAATTCAATTGAGGAAATAAAGAAATGTTTTGTGAGGATAGAAGTGGATTTATGCAACAAATATGTAGAGGAATTGTCACATGAACCAACATTAAGAAACATGTTTGTATCAAGAAATGACTACTTCTAATGTTCCATTAAGTGAACCCATGCCTTACTAAGACGTTAGTACTAGATCGACAATTGTTGTGAAAATGTTGGATGTAGGTTAATAAATGAACATTTATGGCTAAATGAATGTCGAATAATAGGTATGGTGATCATATTATGTCTAATTATTTTCTATTAGCATGATGTAGTATTTCATCTATATTCTTTTGTACCACTAATTATTGTTTTCTAGTAAGTTCAGATAAAATGGTTTTATTGAGTAAGAGTTTTCATAGTAGTAGAGATTTTGGACATTTTTTACTTTTTTAATAGTAAAATTTGATTCTAAGAAAGATCTTTATTAATGTAAGAATATTTTTCTGGATTGAGAGAAATAGTTTTTTTTTCTTCAATGGAAAATATGTTGATATTCTATAGCAGTTAACCTAGTTAGAAATGAGCCATTTACTTCTTTTCAAGTATTTACTTTACCAACATAAATATCTATTTTCTCTAACCAACATTAAATTAGAACGATAATTTAATATGAAGGTAATTAATTTCACTAATATCTTCTTGTAAACAACAATTAAGATGTAATTTCTCATCGTTATCCCTATATAGAGTATCAAAAAATTTAGCAAGCTTCTTCTTCTTAGATTTGATTGAGTTAGATAAAGCATAAAATTCATGAAGCATGTGAATCAAGGTAGATTTGGATATTTTGTTTAGATTTACCAAATTTGTCTATTTACTTAACCTTGATATTTCATAAGAGTCACATGCACTCATCTTCACTTCACTTGATCGGCTTGATGCTTGAGTGGAATCTTGAGATTCTTTATGAGAGTTCTTGTTATATTTCTATTTTTCTTATATCTCCTATTGTATCTTTTTCTTTTATCTTTTTACTCTTGAAATGGAAATTCTTCTTCATATTTGGATATTCATTCCCAAAATATCCCTTTTGTCCATTATCATAGTAACATGAGGTGGATAATTTGGAATTTCTATTAAAAGGTTTACCTTCTATGTACATGACATCCTCCTCACTTTATGAAGATTTATCACTTGAATAAGACTTTTTCATATTGATACCAATATCTTCCTTCTTGTAGAAATACATTTCTTTATCTCCTTCTCTCTTGAGTTTAGATTCGCCTCATCGATTGGAATATTTTGTATGAGGTCTTAAACTAGAAGGTTCTAAATGTAGGAGGAATCCTCCATGGCTTTCACCTTCTTTTTAGATTTCAAGGTGATGAAGAGGAGGATTTTAGCATATTGTTATGTGTTCTCTAATTGCTTTTTAATAACACCAATACCATTTAACATGCTTGATAACTAGGATATCTCTCTGACGACTTTCATCTTGGACATCTTGAGCAACTCAAGTTGATATCAAACTTTTTTATGTTTACATTCTTGGATTGAAATGTTTATTCATGGGTGATAAGGATCTTTATCTACACTTCACATGTCATCTCACAAGATAATATAAGGTTGAAGTTTAATGGGAGAGGGTGACACAAAGGATATTAATCATATATGCAATGAGTTGATATTTTTGCATCATATTTTCATCCTATATTGTCAAGTAACTTTTGCAAATGGCCTGGGGAGGTTCATTGTCTTCTAGATAGAAACACGAATCTCATATATGTCTAATTTCATTCCATTCATAGAATAACTATAATGGGAATTGTCAAATAACTATGTGCACTAGAGTGTCCTCCCTTTAGGTTGATATGCCCTAGAGTTTTGATTACCATCTTCTCTTGTGAGATATTTCTTGTACAAGTCCTTGCTAAAATTTGTAAAACCTAGGGTAAGGAGATGGGTGGATTGATCTCTTAAAACCATGAAACTAAACTTGTTGGAGATTGAAATTATGTAAAAACAAAATAAAACAATGAGGAGAGGTAAATATGATGTCATGAAACTATGTAACACTACTACCACGTTTTCTTCAAGTAGAGATCTTAACCAATTTAGCATTGTATTGTATTAGCTCACCAAGATCATAGATAAAGTAATTTCTATCTCCAACCAAATGCTAACTAGTCTCCCTTTGTTAAAGGAGCCAACAACCTATTGCAGGGGTTAATCTAATATTACCTAAGGTGACCTTTCCAACACATTTCATCACCAAGGAAAATCTTTAAAATTTTGGAAAAGAGAGAGAATGGGAGAGAGAATTGAGACCCTCATAAGATAACAATTAGGACTACCTCTCTTGACATAGTATTCTTAATCACTCAATGGAGTAAAAAAGTGTAGGCTCAAGAAGGAACTAGTTGGTATTGGTGTTTAGAATGAATTAAAGATATTACTAAGGGAATAGATTAAAATATAATATCTATTTATACCTTTTTTAACTAAAAAGGACTAGCTTTATGCTTCAGGAAAATTGATCTTGACATGTCAGTTGACTAGAAATAATATGTAGAAATATAGCCTCTAACTACCCCTTGTATATTGAACAAAAAAATGGATGGAATTCTTCTAGTTATATCCATCTAGATATATTTCTTGATTAGAATTTCAAATGGTGTTGAATTTTCTTGAGGAATTACACTAGACACATATTTTGGCATATATACTAATTTCCTTGGTCGGATGAATTTTTTTGGGGAAATTTAGTCAAGTATATTAATTGGTCAAGTTGATTTTTCACAAATAGGATAATAATATATTAGATGGAAACTAATCAATGATAGTATTTATAAATCTTTTTTTCATTTCCAATGTATATTTGTATGAGGAAAACCAAATGCCCAATTCAAAATTTAATCTTTGACAATAGTGTCAAAACACCAAAATGAGACATAAGCATGTCAGGGAGCTAGAATCCAGTGGGGTTATGGATGTTGACCACATTGGTAACAAAGATACAACATTTTAACCTTTAAAGTTGACTTGTCCTTAGTTGGAAAACTGACAATCAGTATGGGACTACAAATTAGGTTAAATTTTGTAATTGAAAGTTTCCAGGTGAATTGTAGAACACCATGTAACATTCTTCGTTCTATCTTCATTTGTGTCTATATGCCATGGAACCCTAGAACACTCAAGTGTTGTAAAGAATGTTCTCTAAATGTTATTGACTCTTTGGGAAGATGAAGATAAGTACATCCTTACAGAAGCCAAACAAAGTGATTAAACTTTGTTGGTCGCTATAGGGGAATTGGGTTGCTCCCTAGAGTCAATGATGATAGATGACATACATGCATGGTCGTTTATGCATCAAATATAATCTTTGGTCTTATTTTTATTGTTTTTCTAATAATAACATTCTTACACCTAAGGTTTAGGTATGTATGCATCTCGTTCTTATATGAGTAATGTTTGATGGCTTAGGTGTGGTTCAAGCTGAAAGCCACCAATACTAAAAGCAAAATATGATACGATGAATTGATGAACAATAAAAACATGAGACTTGTGTGAGAATATCAGCTTTATAGTGGCATGTGTTAAGGCCAAAGAATGTTCTAGTATGTAAGATACAATAGGAATGTTATAATTGTGTGTGTGTGTATGAGTGACGTGTTTAGTCCCACATTACTCATCGCCAAACAATTGGCCAAGTACAGACAAGTTAATATTTTTTACAAGAAAGTGAGGTCAGTGTTAAGACTAGGAACATGCACTCCATGATAGGTTGGGTGGGGTTTCATCTTGGGGTTAAATCTCATGGGTAGTAGGAACTTTCTTCTGTCCTTTGTTTGTTCAAAAAAGAAAAGCAAATCGGAGTTTATTAGGATAATACTACAATCCTAATGATTTTCTTATCAGAAATGAATATATACTAGAGTAATCTTGTGATCATGGGTATCTTAGTAGTATTACATGAGATGATGAACTAGGTTAGCATTTTATAAACACTACTATAGAAAATGCTTTTTATGAAGGGTAAAATGCAACAGTTCTATTGGTTGTTTTGTAGTTAGCATAATTATTAGAAGAAGTCTATTTGTGTGTCATTTATTGTATATATTATATAACACAAGTTATATACAACAGGTCAAACTCGTGATAGTACATGTGATATTATGACAGGTGTTAAATTGTTGTAATAGACTATAACATTACACCATACTCAAACTCATTGTAAAGGACTATAATTACACAACATGCTCTATCATGTTGTAGTAGCCACATATACTAACCCTTCGTAATAGACCATGATTACACAACATACTCTAACTCATTGCAATATATATACCATAATCACACAATAGACTTCCACCTGTTGTAATAGACCACATTAACACAACTGGTGTATATGTGACTCACTGTATATGTACAACAAAGAATGCATGTGATCCATAAAAAGAAATTGGTTCAGCGGTTTAAGTTGCACTTTACTTTCATGTGGTCTGAAGTTTGAAACTTGTGTCTAGGTGTATTTCCCTTTTTTCTCAACATGTTGTATAAAACACCCCCATTACAACGAGTGTGTCCAGTGAACTACAACATGCATTAATTTTAGTATAAAACACATATATTACAATGTGTAAAACACATGTTGTATAAAGAAACCTCCATAAGACCACACGATATAATACAACGGTTGACACCTGTTGTAAATGGAAAAACGAATTCTTGTAAAAAAACATTTTTTTGTAGTAGTGAAATACCCCTCCAAGGTACTTAGAAAAATAACTCTACATTCATTACTATTAACTCAAGGTGGTTTTTCTTGTGCTTCCAGTGTCCTCTCTTTCTGATGGTTTAGTTAAGAAATTGTATCATGTTCTTTTAGACGTCGTTCTTCCCACTTCTAGCCAAAATATTGTCATGTATACATATATATACATATATAAATAACCATCTATCTAACCACATAGAGGTGAAATTACATCAACATGTTTCGTATTATGTTGGTAGTGATCACTAGAGGTTTCACACCAACATTTCAAGATGAAAGTAGAGCATAGTGATAGCAAAAGTATGTTCTAGGGTGGGGATCCCTTTATAACATGCTCCATAATCAGAGAATGAAACATAAAATATAATGTTCCTCATTCTCATCTGTTTCCCTCAAGATTTGTTTCATAGTTGTGATATTTTATCCATTGATGTTGCCTCCTAAATCTAGAGTGGTCTTGATGGCCAGAAGACACCCAATACATGCATCATTTGCATTGAATATAATCATCATATAAAGATTATGTCAGCCTAATCAATTGTAAACATTATGAGATGTTATTCTCATGAAATATTTTGTTCCTCTCACTCCATATAACCAAAATGATCATTACAAAAATGTAATTATTTTGATACTCACCCTTTGGATGGCTAATGTAATATGAAAACTTGCCTTCCATATTGAGTTTAGTGCATGTCTTAATGTTGGTAGCCATAGTAAAGTGTGACCATATGTATCTGTCCATGTGACATGCAGAAAAAGGTTTTGATTTGATTCTTATTGAGATCAACTCATCAAGCACATCTAGGGACCCTGGAATCCTATCTTTCCAAAATGTGCAGTAGTTGGATTCTTTCGTGCCATAGGAGCCAAAATATGATGTGAACTTTGGCCGCACATTGAACATTCCATATTTCATGTGTGGGGTAATGTGACACTAAAAGAGAAGAATAGGTATGCATCTCTAGTAGTGTATTTTTGTCCCCATTTCCATGAAACAGTAGTTCTAGTGTTCGTTTCAAGTCAACTCATCATATCCTGCAGATCATATGTTGATGAGATTCTGTATTGAGTTCTTAAAATGGTTTTGTTTGCATGTTCCAAGGAGAGTAAGTTTTTTTTTCATAAATGTATTTTATGGTTGTTGGTGTACCCTATGGATTTTTGAGGTGGATAATAAGGGCCATTCCTTTCCATCATGGTTCAGACTAAAAACTACTCTTGACTCTACAGTGTGGATGGATGGGAATGGTATGACTAATAATTTATATGGTTTTGGAAATAAAATGCCATAGTGGTGAGGTATTCCTATATGAAATATTGTCTCATGGGCTATATTTGGTATAGTATTTGTCCATAGTGATGTCAGTCCATATATGTTTCTTTAAACATATAGATGATATGATCTTGTATAGAAGACAAGATGAATGAATATGTAGCTGATGATAACCTAGCCCCCAAATTGTTTTGGGATGCATATGGTATCCCAGTTCACAATGTGTGAGCTCCTCTTGTTGTGGTTCCATAGGAAATTCTTCTTGATTTTGTCGATGTGTTTGATAATAGCTCTGGAGGTGGGATACAGCTAAGATGACACATGATGATAGGGGTGAGAGATGCATTTAATAAATTCAATCTATCAGTAAGAGAGAGGCAATGGTTTTGCATGAGGGGATTCATTTATGATACATTTCAATAATTGGATTCCATTTAGTCACAAGAATGTGCCAGGGTGAGAGGGGTTTTTTAGGTATCAGATAGGGTTTTCTTCAATATTGCATCTTAGGAGGGTTTAGCTTTTGACCAAATCAATGGATGAAATGTGGGCACCGATGATTAGAGATTTTTGGAGGTCAATCTTGAGCCCAAAATGGTACGAGAATATACATAGGATGTGGATGTTTTTGATAACTTGTTGATCGTCTATTTTGACGAAGATGATAGTGTCATCAACATACTAAAGTATGTTATAATGGCATTCCTTGGGTTTATCAATCAGTCCATTTGTTGTGCCCAGTTGTATGAACTGATCAAGAATGGATGTGACAATGATAAATAGCTATAGTGATAGGGGGTCTCCTTGCCTAAGGTCATTTGAAGGTGCAAGTATTGATACATGAGTGCATCCATTTGTTCCATTTGTCAGAAAAATCATAGCCATGTAGGCATTGGAGAAGAAAAGAATAGATAATGTTGTGTAAAGCTTTTCTAAAATCAAGTTTGAGGCGGAGGAATTGGGTATTTTGTGATTGACATCTTTTGATAGTCTCATGGATGATAATATATGCATCCTGAATGCATATATAAGGTATAAAAGCACATTGGGATTGTTGAATGATGTACTCCTAGTATGGTTTAATCATCATATTAACTCTATGATTTTATATGAGGTGTTGATCAGACCGATAGGCCTAAAATCAAGAATGTATGTGAAATGTTCTTTCTTCTCAATTAAAGCAATATGTCTTTGGTTAAGAATTTTCATGTGTTTTTCTATATGTGATTCCTTGTGGATAGAGTGGAAGAGGTTATGAAAGTTTTCTTGGATATGCTCCAAAGTGGATCTATAGAATGTTATGATAAATCTATCAAGTCTAGGTGATTTGTCAATACCAAGGCTAGTCATAGCATATTTGATTTCTAGGATCTTGAAGGGGTCTAGAAAGTTGTTATTTGGAGGGATCTTATTATGGAATATGATGTCCCAAACAAAGTACATCATGCAAGGCGATATGTGACCCTATTGAATAGTTGTTTGTAGAAATTGATAGCATGTGAGATGATCATGTGACGTCTATGGGATTGTGTATTCATGTTGTCTAGGTTGTGGATAATGGATATTTGTTTTTTACTACTACACCATGTATGAAAATTCATTTGTGTTTCTGTCGCATGACTTGACCATTTCTTTTGGATCTGTGCTTCTAAAGGGTTTCCTAATGCGTTCGTTGTACACGTAACAATCACTAGGAAAAGTCTTCGAGTTTAACATTCTAACCCGGTTGTCAACTTGTTGTAAACAACAATTCAATTTAGTATAGATATGTATTGATCCAAGGGATGGAAGAAAAAAAAGTCAAGATCCAGATCTAATCGTAAGAACAAGAATAAAATTCTGATTTGAGAGGGTTGTTAAAACTAAGAATAAAAATAAAAGTGTTAAAATAAAGTTTAACTAATCAAGAAATAAAGATATGAGGGTCATTCTTATTCAACTAATCAAATTCTAAACTCCAAAGATGATCAAATCAGGACCTTGTGGTTACATATCCTTACGAACAAACTCATAAGGGTCAGACTTCCTGTGAACCCGTTGGTCCTAGCATTCACGGATCATTGGCCAACTGTCCAACATGTCACTATCCGCGGTCATATCGAAAAGCATGTGAATTCAAATTGGCATTCAAACCCAAGGCTCAGGTGGTCAATCACCAAGGATTATAATGGGAATAAGATTAAAAATATGAAAAGATGATAATCATAATTACGGGACTATTATTTCATTCTTACAGAGATCCACAGTCATATCACTCCATAAGAATATATCAGATCATCCAAATAACCACACATAAATAGAGAGAAGATATTTTTTTGATGGAGCAATAGACCGATTATATTAAATAGAACTATGCTTAGGGGCTAATCCCAATACCCCAAAACAATCTACTCAGATATAATGAGACTAGAAGAAATGCAAACAAAAATGAGATTCAACATTATACAAGATGTGGTCTACAACTAAGAACTGGATGTCTTTTTTTGTGTAGCCCCCCCTCCTTGTATAGGGGAATGAGGAATGGAAATCCTAGATAAAATACTCTTTATAAAACTCCTGACCGGAGGCTAAAAACTTTCTAGATTTGGTCAATAGAGAAAATGGTTGATTGCCTTTAGTTATGTTGACCGTTCACATTCTTTTTGTTGCAAATTCACACAACTACGATTTTGAGCATATTTTTGGGCTGATCATAACTTTTAAAGAGGTCCTAAAATATGTTTTTCCTGTAGATAATTCAATTCCCTTTCCAACACATACTTTCCTATTACATTCTGTCTTGGTATGTGAGAGTTATGACAATTTTGGTGCGAGGTATATATTTAAATCAGGCACTGCAGGAATTTGTGCAAAATATCTTCCAAAGGAAATTAGTCATAGAGTGATCGAGCCATTTTCCTAAAAAAACCAATCAAATATAATTAAAACTAAAAATAAAGAGAAAAATCTAAACTAATACAATTAATTACAAAATTAAGAAGATAAATAACAAAACAATCCTAAAAAGATATCTAAAAGATGTAAATAAAAAGGATAAATACACATTTATCAAAATACTCCGGACTTGAATATTTATTTTTCCTCAAAAAATAAAATCATAAATAAAGTCCAATTTATACTCGCATCATGTCCTTCCTCACCCTTGTAACATCACTATAATCCTTACCTCCAAATTTTTACCAAGTGACCCAATCTCCTAAAACCACAAAGCACAAAGTTCTATATTCCCTATCAAAACAATTTTCATGTCTTGCTTCTAAATAAATATTTTGTAAAAGAATGGGATTCATCTTACTTTCACTTTTACACTCTCAATTTTTTTAAGTTGTTGCACAAGAATAGGACGAAGGGGGAGTGTGAAAACAAAGAACGAAGTGATGAAATTTTTTTACCCCTCCTCTATTCGACTCAGGATTTGAATTTGTAGAGTTGTGGCTACATTGGTCACAAATTTTCCATGTGCACTCTTGGCATCATTTGATGGTACACCCTTTTTTGGGATATAAAATTTCTATTTTGGGAAGCATGCCACCCCAGACTTGATTTTTTTCCAGCGATGATTTTTGCTTCTCATTTTTAGAAGAAAAATATAGGGAAGGATGAGATGTTCTTATGCTTATAACTTTCAACATTATTTTTTTCTTTTTTTTAGAGAGTGTCATTGCTCTAGTTACAATATTCCTATAATTCACACCATACAAGTTTTATAATAAGATAATCCATTTGTTTAAATATAGGAAAAAATTATGCTTAGTTCTTATTGATTCCTTATGACTTGTCAACTATTCCAAGGAGTGATGTTATTAGGGGTCCTAGGTGACATGTTGGTTTCATACATGGCAATTTGTAAAAAAAATATAAAATATTTACTAAATTCAAAACGGTACAGTGATAATGTCTATTCAACCTGGCTGACTACATAAGGGCCAAACTAAAAAAAATATTTTTTTTGAAAAATTCAGAAAATAAAAATTAAACTATATAACATAATGAAAATGTGCATAAAGTTAATATAAGTGGGTGGAAAGAGTATGTACCACCCACCTCTACCCCATAATTAAAATTTGGCTCATCCCAAGCAAATTTAAATCCAAGATGGAGGGAAGAATAAGGCATCCAGGTGGCCCTGGTATCTCAAAAATCATCCAGCTGAAGGGGATGTGTATGAGGGTTGGGACTTTTATTAGAGGAGCTTCATAGTGTGCCCTATGATAGGGTAATCATGGAAGCTCAGTGGGATGTTCATATTTTCTCTCACCTCACATTCCCTCCAATAAGATCCATAAATCTTCCTTTGATAGCAAGGGAAGTGTTGAAGATAGATGTGGATTGGGAGAAGTTGGCGGGTACTCAACAAGTAATGTTGGTAGAGCAGGATGCATAGATTTGGGTGGAGGATCTAGCTCATGTTTTCTACCATCATAATGACTTTTGTATTGGAAAATTGATGCCGATACAAAATATTTCAAATACATTTGCAAAAGTGTTTTGTTTCTCCTTAAAAATAATGTCATTAATATTGGGTTTGGTAAGTTCCATTGTTGATATAACATATGTCTCTAATTCTTTTGTATAAGGAATCCCCAAGGATTCATGAGGGATGTGGATGTCTACATTATAAACAATAGAAGGGGATGTATGGGCTTCTTCCAAGGGTGTCTCACCTTCTACATCAACTTTATGTAGAATGAGAATTGGATGTGTCAAGATGGGAGGAATTGTTTTGTCAAAGGGGTTTGGATGCTCATTATTCGAAATAGACTCAAAAAAGGATTTGGTCTCTGATATTTATTGAGTTTATGTTAAGGATGGGAGGCATTGTTGGATCTTCAGAGTGACTCTCCTGCTTCAAAATTTCATATTCAAGTAATAGAGTCTCTAAAGGAAAGGTAGGGATACCAACGTCCTCATCACTCACAAAATATGGCTTCATAGTTTGTGCTATTTTTTCAGGATCCGACATATAAGACACAAAAATAGGATCATCATCGTCATCATCAGTAAGAACTATCTTGGGTTGTTCAAGATCTACAGGGGGAGTTTGTGATTGAACCTCTAGTAAGGTAGCTAACATGGCTAGATTGGATTCAAGTTTGGTTGTCCTTCTGCTGCCATCTTCTCTAGGGCTTTAAGTCTCTCTTCCAATTTAAGATTAAATTGAGTTTCACCATAGGATTTATACACCCCAAAAAAATTTCCATCCTCACCATACCCCTCATCACATTCTTGGGCCTTGTGCTCCTTACATTGATTGTGCCATTTCTCCTCATAATAATCTTCAAAAGATGGTAGATTGTAATTTCCATTGCATCCATCTTGGTGGGAAGATTCAGTATTACAAGGTGTCGCTGAATTATGGAGGAATATATTTGGAACATCTGGGTTTTAGGATTGGACTTCTAGCAGAGTAGTTAACAAAGCTTGGATGGTTACTAGTTTTGCTGCCATCTTCTCTAGGGCCCTAAGTTTCTCTTCTTGTTGAGGATTATAATGGGTATCATAAATAGGTACATTTATCCCAAAGTTTTGTTGGTCATACCCTCCAAAATTTGTTGGTCATACCCACCCTCTAAATATGAATCACAAGGTTCCCCATAATGGTTCTTAGAAAAATGTTGATTCACATCATACCCACCAGGATGAAAGGGCTCATAATTAAAAAGGGTGCTACCATAAGTATGGGGTAGAGTCGGATAGAAAAGAGATGCATGGTGGTAAAGACCACAATAATAACATTGTGGATATTGGCATGCCCACTCCATTTGAGAAAAAGTTCCTGAAAGGTATGTCAATCAACACTCGAGAGTAGGAAGATTACGAGATAGAGGGTTAGTCAAAATTACAAAGAGAACTAAAAATTATAAAGTAAAGAAATTATGGAAATAAACTAAAATTACAAAGCTGGAATGGAAACTCAATAGAAAGAGGACATATACTCCTGAAATTATGCTCGAAAGGCAAAAAAACTACAAAAATTATAAAAGAAATTATGAAAAAAATTAAATACAAATTAGTGAATATGAACAAGATTTTATAAGATATACAAACAACCAGATCTAGAAAAAAAACTGTGTCATCTCCTGCAACAGTGCCAAATTGTTGTGGGTCATTTTACACACAAGAATCACTAGGAAAAGTCCTAGAGTTTAACCTTATAACTCGATTGTCAACTTACTATGAACAACAAGTCAACTTAGTATATATAGGTATCGATCTAAGGGACAACATAAAAGAAAAGTCAAGATCCAAATCCGATCACAAGAACAAGAATTAAATTCTAATTTGAGAGGGTTGCTAAAACTAAGAACAAAAATAAAAGTGTTGAAATAAAGTTTTAAAAATCAAGAAATAAAGATCTAAGGGTCCTGAGGATCACCACTAAAACCACATTCTTATTCAACTAATCAAATTTTAAACTCCAAGGATCAAATCAAGACCTTGTGGTTACATGTCCTTACGGACAAACTCACAAGGGTTAGACTTCCCGTGAATCCGTTGGTCCTAGCATTCATAGATCATTGTCCAAGTATCCAACATGCCACTATCCACGGTCATACCGAGAAGCATGTGAATTGAAATTGGCATTGAAACCCAAGGCTTAAGTAGCGACATCACCAGGGATTATAACGGGAATACGATTAAAAAGATGAAAAGATGATACTCATAATTAAGGGACTATTATTTCATTCTTACAGAGATCCACAGTCATATCGCTCCATAAGAATATATCAGATCATCCAAATAACCACACATAAATAGAGACAAGACATTTTTTTATGGAGCAACAGACTGATTATATTAAATAGAACTGGGCTTAGGGGCTAATCCCAATACCCCAGAACAATCTACTTAGACATAACAAGACTAGAAGAAATGCAAACTAAAATGAGATTCAACATTATACAAGATGTGGTCTACAACTAAGAATTGGATGTATTTTTTGTGGAGCCCCCCTCCTTATATAGGGGAACAAGGGATGGAAACCCTAGATAGAAGACTCTTTAGAAAACTCCTGATCGGCGGCTAAAAACATTCTAGATCTGGTCAATAGAGAAAATGGTTGATTGTCTTTAATTATGTTTACCGTTCAAAATCTTTTTATTGTAGATTCCCACAACAGAGATTTTGAGTGTATGTTTGGGCTAGTCATAAGTTTGCAATTTGTCTAAAAATATTTTTTTCCTCTATATAATTCAATTACCTTTCCAACAAGTACTTGCCCTTCTACCTTGGGATGTGAGAGTTATGCAATTTTTTTGTGAGGTATATATTTAAATCAGGCACCGCGACAATTTGTGCAAAATATCTTCCAAGGAAAATTAGTCATGTGAGCCATTTTTCTTTAAACAATCAACCAAATATAATTGAAACTCCAAATAAATAGAAAATAAACTAATATAATTAATTACAAAACTACAGAGATAAATAACAAAACAGTCCTAAAAAGATATCTAAAAGATGTAAATAAAAAGGATAAATACACATTTATCATTTCCTCAAGGTTTGATAGAAATATGATGTCATCCTTCATGGCCTGGTATTCGCCATTATCATGGAGATCATGTTAAAGGGTTATAATCTATTCTTCTTTATCTTGATAGCTTTCTATATATTCCGGAAGGTATTTTTGTTCCAAATACATATGATGTTTCTAAACTGTGTAAGTTTGTTGTGGATATAAGAACCACAATTACTATAGGTATGTGCAGTCCAACGTTCATGAATAAGAGGGAGGAACATAGGGTGTTTGCTCCAGAAACTTTCAAAATGGAAGGGTTTGTGACCCCATATATTTAAGGTGATCTTGATCATCATAGGGAAGTGATCTGAGAGACTAGATGCACTAATCATAACACAAGCTAATAGAGGTTTTCCCATATAAAATGGTCAAGTCTAGCCTTATGTGCACTGTGTTGTGATTTCCATATACCATTAATGGTAGGAATATCATAGAGGTTATGTTTCTCTATGAATCTAGAAAATAGAGTGTTGTGTCTATTGTGCGTGTCAACAACCTCCCGATTGCTCTGATCATCTGAGTAGTGGGTGATATTGAAATCCCCCTATCAATAATGGGAGCATGTAATGTTTCCTGGCTAAGTCGTGTAGCTCCTATAAAAAAGGAAGCTTGTTTTGTCCCGCTTCACTATATACTCTAGTGAAATGCCAATGAAAGTTATGTTCTAGATTGTGTATGGTGATGGTGATGATGTTCATTCTAGCTAGATCATTCATGATATTCATGGAAATGTTGTTCCATCCTATAAGCATACCACCACTGAAAACCCTCGGAGGTAGTGGAACCCATGTGCTGATAAGTGTACTTCCTATAGATTTGAGATATAATTCACTAAGGTGTGTTTTGTCTCCTGAATGGTGATAAGGTAAATTTTATTATTGAATATATGTTTCCTAATATTTCTTAATCTAGGCTCCTCACAAATATTCTAGGATTAAAAAATGCATGGAATGGATATAAAACACCCCAATTAAATTACAACAAAATAAGCACTAAAATCAATGCACCAAAAAAGCAAGATCAAACAACAAATTATAATAGTGTGAAGGTTTCTAACTTATCCATAATGGAGTGTGGTATCTGGTTTCGTCCCATACTATATATCCTTATAGATCATGAAGCAAAGTTTCTACATTATCTAGGTTATTAAATGTTATTCCTAGTTTGTTAGAGAATGCGGTAAACTCTTCCATAATGTTCCATGATGTAAGTTTATTAATGTGATCTAGTCATTATTAACTAGTTCATTATCTAGTGCAACAAAAGTGTGAGATATAGAATTAGAATCAACTAAGTTAGCAGAGGAGGTAAAAGTGTCTTTTCAAGGTTAATCCATCACAAAGACGTTGTGTTTCTTTTATGACTTAGGAGTGCAGATCAAGGCCCAAAAAGATTAGTCATATTGGTGCGATGTAAGTGTCGTTATAGGTTATGCATGTGTTTTATTTTTCCTAGATATCCTCAATAATTGCTTGCTTGATCTTGTTCATAATGTTAGGTTCAAGATAGGGGGGTCTATCTGGTGTTGGGTGTTGTCTTAAGGATTATGGACTTGATGTAGTTGTGGTTGTATAGTTATGGAAGAATAAAAGGTTGGTAGTTTATTGGTTTTGGGTGATGGAGAGTCATGATTCTTAGTATGTGTTATAGGGTGGGGTTGATTACGGATCTAGACTTTATTCTTACCAACATTTTTAGGGTTAGTCCTTTGGGTGGGGTTTAGAGATCTAGGTTGACATAACCATGAAGTAGGGTGCTTGGAGTGATCTTTGAAGTAGGTGTGTTTGTTGTTGGGGTGCTCTCTAGTGTAAACAATCTCTCCGCAATGAAGGATAAGGCAGTGTGATAAAAAGATTTCTTCATGGATAGAGAATACACAATATGCTTTGTTGAAGTCTATAGGCTGTAGGGTGTCATGGCAGATAAATTGGAGGGTGACACCAACAACTTTGGGAATTTGTTTGAAAATAGCTTCCTCCTAGAGGTGTGTAGGAAAATCTAAGATGGAGACCTATCCAGATCCTCTAGATCCAACAAGGGTAGTTCATGTTTTGATCATCCATCGAATAACAAGTTCTTGAGCATATCCTTAACCACAAGGGAAGGTGATGATCTTGCCATTGAGATTCTCTAATTTTTTACTGGAAGGAAGAGAGTAGAGAAGATGGAAATGGGATAAGATCTTGGGTTTTGATATGGTGTATCCAGGAAGAAAAATACCTAAAGCTCTAGCGACATAAATACAATCAATGTCATGGTGCTCTAGATGGTTGATGATATTGATAATGATTCTTCCAATGGTAAGGACCTTCATCATTGTCATACATGGAGAAGGGATGTAGAGTGGGAATTCAATGATGGAGGGGTAGTCATATTATTGTTCCATGTCTTTAAAAAAGCATAGAGTCGATTGGCTTGTGTTGGTTCATGATGGGGTGGGTGGAGCAGATGTGCCTGCCATGTTTGGTATGCTAAGGGGAGATATAAATGTGTGGTAACATTGAAATGGCTTGACATGTTCAGTAGAAGGAATGCCAGTTGAAATCTTTAGGGATATTTTGTCTCTTGTGATATTGTGAGGATCATGTTTCAAGGGTTGGGACTGGTGGGTTTGAAATTTTCAATTTTGGAGTGAAGAGATATCTAAAACAGGGAAAATGGATTGTCATAGTGTGGGTATGTGTCAAATATGCAAAGCTTGTTGTTGGTGTTGGTCCTTGCGTGTGGCATGCAGCATGGTCATTTAGATATAGGCTCAAATGGTATGTGGTACGTAGGGTGTGCACAAGGTGGAGAAGTTTTGAACAAGGATGGCATAGCGCAATGTGATGGTCCCTGTGATATGTTAAAAGGGCATTCGTAAGAGATGTGTCCATGATCCTGGCAAGCAAAACATACTATCGGGTATCTATAGTGTGTATGTGGGTGACCATACCTAAGGCATCTAGAACATTGATGATAAATGTAGAGTTGTCTACACTTGTGATTCATAACATGCCAATCGTCATTGTCGTCAATCTTATGTTCAATAAAAAATTGATCCATAGCTAGGTTAGGCATTAACGGCTGGAAGTTGAAATGATCAAAGATAAGCTTATAATCTGTATTGTCCTCATGAGATAGATCAAGAGACTTTGTTCTATGGAACATAGTGTGATACCTGAATCTCCTTAGTATCTTCGTGAAACATGGAAGGTATGTAGGGGTCGGGGATGTAGTTGTGTCATCTAACAATGCCTCCTCTACCAACAAATAAAGGGAGTCTCCATCATTGGATGTGGATACGGTGTGATGATCATCTTCATCATGTGGAGTGATACTCTGTAGTTGTTCTGTTGAATCCTCCATCAAGCTAGATGAGTCCGCCTCTGGGTCTCAAAAGAGTTGAAGGATTGGTAATGGAATAATGTTGTTGAAATGCTTGAACCACATGGTGATAGCTTGATGTGATCTAGGCCAAAGGGAAATGTGCCATCCTTGACAGAGAACCAAAGCTATAAACACCTCATACCATCCCTAAATAGAACACAAACCACCATTGCAATTTCATGAAAAAGAATCCCGATGATGTTGTATCCCACATGGAGAGTGATCCATCCAAGCTCATAATCACATTAAAGGTACCTCTATGCTTTGGAAAACTTATGAATCAGATCGATCGACGATCAAGGATGATATCATGACAGGCCATATTGGTCTCTCGATAGTGTGGGGGAGGTGTGGAGTTCAAATATGCAAGTGAGGATGTTGAGGAGCGTGTGTTATCCTTGGTGATGATCCGGATATAATTTTAGATATGTGGTTGCCTCCTGGATGTTCCAATTTTAAGCATATGAAGCCCTCACATTTTCATGTTGCCAAAGTAGGATGAATATTTCTAGTGTCGGAGAGACGAACACCTGCTCATTGGAGTGCTTAGGTGAGAATATGGTAAATGCCATTGTTCTATAGCAGACGGCTATATGGAGAAAATGCTACATGTTGCCGAATAGGGCGGACAGTTCGGAGACTGTCTCCTAGATGTGGTTGCCAGTACAGTCAACCAAGCAACAAGGTATTGAGGCAAGTGATCGGAGAAGGCAGTTGGCAATCTTTCTCGCCTTAGGCATTGATAAAGTAATAATTGCATACATGTGTGTGATGGGTTCATGAGATCAGATTATCCTACGAAAACATTGTGATCAGTACACACACATGCATGTTGCGAATGTTGATTTCTCTAAACCATGTCTGAAGTGATGATCTGATCGCCTAAGTATGCTAACCTATATGTTTCTTTATTCTAATCCAATGTACGTTGTTGAGCTGTTTATTTGGTTGCTCTAAACATGCTAAATGTGAATGTGATATGTGATATATTTATTCTTTAAAATTTTATCCATTGAAACTCAGACAACCATATGTTTAAGCCGGGTCAGTCTTTTGTTTGCTACTGGACAAGGCATAATGATGACATTAGGCTCCAAGACAAAGGAAACTATCCGTGTCAGTTCTCATTATGGTGTGAGAGCTGCAGCTTTGGTGCCATTTGCTCCTGTGATATGAACCGTTTTTGGACTTCCAGGGAAGGTGACTTGGTACGGGCATAGATATTTGTCCTCACACTTTTGAAGGAAAGGTGATCGTGGTTGCTTTCAGCCTCATGAAAACGATGTGGCCGAATCTTGTCGCCCATAATCTGACGGCCCGGTTCTATCATCTTTACGTGCAAGATGGCCGGGTTCGATTTGTAAACCAAGGCCGCACAACGTTCCTACTTGCTTTTGCAAATTGGCATTTTATGGGACTAGGGAGTCTAGGACCTTGGTTTCCCTAGCACAGAATTCGCAGGCTACTGTACTGAGGCCACTTCGAAAGCAATGATGTTGTCTATAATAATTCTGAAAGAGTTGGGCGAAGTTTATGGTTGTCTATATTCTTTCTTTGAAAGAGCAAGTCATTTATATGGAGTAATGTTACACTGACTGTACAGGATAAGACAATCTAATACTGCCTCAGTGTGAGGTCAATGTATATTTATATGAATAATGCTACACGGACAAGAAATGATATCAGAAATGGAAATTTTTTTATTTCCATTCATATATAACAATAAAATAGAGGAGGAAAGTTAGTTACTTTCCTCTTCTATTTTATTTTTATGCATGAGTGGAGACAAAAAAGGTCACATTTCTGGTCTCATTTGTTGTTCCTGTGAGAACCCGTTACACTAAACGAGATTACTCAAAACATAAAGAACAATCGATCACTAATTAATCACATACTCAAAAATATGTATAAATTAAAACTAATTTCAACATCAGCACCAGCTCAGAAATATTTGCATAAGAGTCTAACATCTTTCTTATATCCATACTTATGCTAAGAAATTGATACAAATTGTTCTATCGCCTTCGCCACAATATATATTTATGCATGAGTGTTTTTATGCATGAGTGGAGACAAACAAGATCACATTTCTGGTGTCATTTGTTGTTCCTGTGAGAACCAGTTCTATCGCCTTACTTTTCTCTTCTATTTTATTTTTATGCATGAGTGGAGACAAAAAAGGTCACATTTCTGGTCTCATTTGTTGTTCCTGTGAAAACTCGTTACACTAAACAAGATTACTCAAAACATAAAGAAAAACCGATTACTAATTAATCACATACTCAAACATAGGTGTAAATTAAAATCGATTTCAACATCAGTACTAGCTCAAAAACATTTACATAAGAGCCTAACATCTTTCTTATATCCATATTATGCTAAGAAATTTACACAAATTGTTCTATCGCCTTAATCACAATATATATACACAGGAGAATAATATTTGTATATGCCACATAACAAACATTAACATGCTGATAAAATTTCGATTTGTTTGAAACACCATATACAACTACTCGGATGTGAGAGTACAGGGACGATTCTAGGACACACTAGACATCTAATCAACTTTCTCAAAGATTCATTAATATAGCTCATCTTTACTGCCACATGTTTATTTTTGTCACTTCCGGTTACCTAAAAAAAATATGACAAACCACAAGGGTGAGACCCATGTCCCAGTAAGAATATAACCTCGAACAACGTTTATTTATTATAACATTTTATGTAATTAATAGTTAAGCAGTTAAATCAGATATAATAAATAAGCGCAGGAGTATTGATGATTAACAAAATACATAAAGGAGCAGATAATAACTATCATCATTAGCCAGACTATCATCCTTTATCTTGTTGACAATATAAGTAATTCAGTAGAATATGCATATCAAGCATCATGAGCAAGTCTGGTAATATATATATATATATATATATATATATATATATATATATATATATATATATATATATATATATATATATATATATATATATATATATGAGCATGTCTAATTGGTTGAACATATCAACATCATAAGAAGAGCAAACAACATAAGCACAACTATTTGGATAAGCATGATTATCAGTATATGCATCTCTAGTTACAAAGGCATGGCTAGCATGCTAAACATAACTAACAAAATGAGATAGCTAGTATCATAATTATAACCGGCAGTAGTAGTATAGTTATCAACATAATCATGGCTACTGTATGTACGCATCTACAATCTTAAGCATATCCACAACATAAGTATATCTATTATCTCTTAATTGCAGTAAGCATCATCTTTATGTAAAGATAACAAACAAAGTTTATCATCCAATGTGAAATGTTGTGTATAATCCTAAATAAATATGCTACACGGCTATATTACATCTTTTATTACGCCCTGGAGAATATGAATTGTACCATTCAAAGTCCAACCGATCCCTACGAAGGGCTATTCGGTTCCGTACAAGATCTAGGAGTGTTGGTATCCTAAGATCTCTTCCCCTCGGTCAATATAAGAAAAAAGGCAGTGACATATCCGTCAAAGTTTCCACCACATCGACATATAGTCAAGTTGCTAACTACTAGTCCGCTCTTGGTACAAGTCACATCACTAGAAACCAAGGTATTCAAACCCAATCACTGAGGTAGAATCACAGTTGTCCTCTAATCACATCATGTTATAATCACCGAGACACGACCACAACCATTCTCAATCACATCAGATGTATGAGGCATGACCATAGCCAACCTCAACAATCTGCATTGTGGATGACAAGGATATACCCTCAACCTGCCACCCCCACATACTCAATAGTATGCTCTCCGAGTTTCCCTTAGGAATACTCATTTCACCATCAGCAAGTTCTGACACTGAAGATGGTTCTACGACACAGGGCACTACATGATTAGAGTTGCACTTGATTAGTTATGCCAATTGGGTGAATTAAGGATGCATCAAACAAGTGGACATACAAACCCTAATTCACTTCTAGTAAGCATATAAATATCAAAACTTTGAAAATATATAAAATGTGTGAAACATAATTTCTCATCTCATCATCCCATGGTACTACTCACTTGTCATTCTTGATACCACACTAGTCATCATAATATCACAAGATATAAATCCTTTTCACGATATCACAGGTTATCAACCCTTATCAACATAAGAGGATTACACCTCATTTAGGGCTCAACCATTCCCAAAGGTCATTAAGACCATCATACTATCACAGGATATAAATCCTTTTCACAATATCACAAGGTATCAACCCTTATCAACACAGGAGGATTACACCTCATTCAAGGCTCAACCATGCCCAAAGGTCATTAAGACCATCATACTATTCCCTATAAGATCGTCATTATCTTTTCATGCCATATAACAAGGCTCAACAACATCATTTGCATATAATACACTAGATCAACACAATATTGCATTACTGGCTAGGAGATATTCATAAACAATCATAGAAGGGTTATATTAACATTAAGAACATTCATTTATTACATCAACATGCAAGGAATCTAGATATGATTAACCCTCATCATATTCATAATGCACATGTTTAGCATAATAAAGTATCAACCAGGTGGCTATGATAACCACCAATTAACATATTAATGTTATGATCATATTAAGGAGGTTATTCTACCATCATTCCATCATATAAGAATGTTAAACATGAATACTCATCTTTACCTATTTGCATTAGAGTTAGGTTCAACATGATAAATTATATCAATGTTACTAATCAACACTTATACCCAAACCCTAACTCATGGCATCCCCATTGCATCATGGATGCATAAGGTGAAGCATCACCATCACATTCCATACTATTCTCATGTATGAACCCACACATAAATCAAGGTATAACCATTGTGTTATAGCATACTAGGGTTTCAACAACAGTAACATAGTACTCCATGATTGTATTAGTCATTCAAGGGTAATTCATACCCAATTACCATCATTTAGTTATAATAAAGCTAGGTATAACAATCTATATCTCATTAGGGTTACATATCAACACAATATGATTATCATCCTTTCTATTCATGTGAGTGAATAGGTAAGACTACCATATTAAGGGTAACCCTACATTTGTTCCATCATCTTTCAACCCATATCACCATACCACTATGTCACCCAGAACCATTGGATGTTTAAAAGGTAAGATCATTGGTTGTTTACATAAGTAAACACCTTGGATAAACCACCTATGAATTCCTTGAGTTGTGCTCTAGAAAGAGTCACCATATAACCCTAGACATCCCTTGATTAACAACACAAAAAGTTCCATTGAGAGTAGGGTAAAACCCACAATCAACTGTTCATTTAAAACAAGCCATCCATTGTCAACAAGTAAGCTCCTTAAGTTGATCATATAAAGGAAACCATCTAAATCACATTATTAGGACCAACATATTACATTAGCCATAATTACACTTTCTTGGAGGAATAAACATTAGATCTTGACTATTTGGTCAAGTTCATATGTTAAAACCATCAATTACAGTATAGGTCTGACCATTGCATCAAGTGACCCAAGAAACCATTGGTCTAAGGCTTAATTGATGCTACAAATACAATGATTAACTCACCATAGGTTGTAGAGACCTGATCCACCATCATTAGTGACCATTAAGTCACCATAGGTTGTTAGATCAACACTATATTCATTAACCAACATCAAATATTAAGCTAATGTCATCATTGATTGATAACATCAGTAGGGTACTTAATGGTTGATCATTAAACTTCTGATTGATCCAAAACCTAACCTAAGGGGATGACCATAGGTTGTCACCATCATCTGACACCTTTGATCCCGACCAACAGTTGTCATGAAGACAACATCATAAGGTTGTTCCAAGGTACCATCATCGAGTCATGGGTTTATAGAAGAAATCAGCTTAAAACCCTAAAATTGACCATTAGTTGATAGGTTCTTAGCACCATAGGTTGTCAAACCAACCTAATCCAAGTCATATTATACCTTATTAATAATGTATACAAGATCATAGGTTCATCTAGAACTGAAATAAGAATAGGGAACACTATAAAAATCAAAATCCAAGTCAAGCATAGCTTTTTAGTGAACGAATCATCATTTTCAAGCAAGAACATGAGATAGCAAGCTTATGGTAAGAAATAAACGTGGAGCAAGTTATAAAACTTGTCTCTAATGAGAATATAAAACCCCACACAGAAGAAAACTTGAGAAGGTAGGGTAGAAAATCCAAGCATAAGATATGAACTCGTCCATCTAGCACCTTTTTTCATCAAATGAGCAAACCCTAAGCATAAGGAGCAAGAAAGGTAGGGTTTCAGAGCTTTTGAGCAATTTCTACCATGGAACAACAAGGTTCTGACCTGGAGAAAGCTAGGTGAAAGGATAACAAAGAAATAAATGGAGGAAACAAGGGAATTCTTACTCTTTTAGGTCAAGATCACTAGAAGGAAGCTTTAGGAAACCCTAAATGAAGTCAATTGCAACCCTAGATCCTTTTTCCAAAAAGATCCCCACTTTTTTATTCCTTGGACAAAATATTTCACAGAAGAATAGAGGGAGAACGAGGTTGGGAGAAGGAGGGATGTGGTGGAGAGAAAATGGCTCATTTTGGTGCATAGCGATATGTATATGAAACTTTAAGATCAAAAAAAAAGTTGAAGTTATAGTATCTATCCAAGTGTCCATGTCCTTAATTTATTAAGAATATACAAGCACACACACACGCAGCTCCCCCGCCATCTGTATAGACCTGCTTAGATTTCCTTTGTCCAATTTGCCAGCCAATCAAATAATTCATTAGTTGATATCTACTAAAGGTAACTCATCCATGAAGGGGTAAACCCTAAAATACCATTGGAGAAAATACCTTCAAACTAAGATTTAAATAGGTTCCCCATGGATCAACAAGCACAAGAATGATGAGACAATATCCAAGGAACATAATTCAAGTGATAAATTGCAAAGAAAACCTCTCAATTGGGTAAATTGTAGAAAACTCCAAAATGTGCATAAAATTGCATTACTTGCTCAAACAGTGTCCAAATTGGACCCAATTTGAAACTTAAGTTTGTATTATGATTTCAAAAGCATATAGCAAGGATAGATTAGGGTTATAAGAATTCAATTATGATAATTAAGCTTGTTCAACTCATTAAGAAAGTTTACGGGCCTTACAGTTCCCATAGTAGACCTCTATTTATATCAACAATGTCCATATTAAAACTCCACCTATGTTTTCATATATTTTGTGCAAATATAGTGATTTGCAAGTCGGGGTAAAGGAGGAGGATAGGTAGTATATTTATATCTAGCCATAAAAAATTTTTCACTCTTTCTATGACATGGATCCTTATCAAAATTTTGTTGGAGCGTCCCTACCTAGAGATGTGTTGCATCGACACCCGGGTGCAGTGATAAATATGCAATGAGTTTTGATGATTGTTTGTGTTGAAATACATACAAGGGTTTCCATATATTGGACAAATGTGGGTAAAGAAGCTAGTCCTGCTCCATCATCTCCCGAATGAAGCGAAAAATGTGCAAGGGTTTCCACATCTTGGATGGGTGTGGACAAAAAAGCTAGTCTCGCTGCATCATTGCCCGAATCTAGTGAAAAATGTGCAAGGGCAACATTTTTGACGAAGGTAGGTAAATAAGAAATTTAATAAAAAAGGATTAGAGTTGGATCTTGGAATATTGGCTCTTTGATAGGGAAATCTTTGGAGATAGTAGATACCATTAAGAGAAGAAAAGTCAATATATCTCACTTGCAGGAAACTAAGTGGATAGAAGAATGTTGTAGAGAGATGGGAGACACAAGATTTTAAAATCTGGTATATAGGTATTGATAAACTTAGAAATGGTGTAGGTATTACTATTGATAAGATGTTGAAGGATGATGGTGTAAAGATCACAATGATGGGTGATAGGTTCATAGCTATCAAGGTTATTCTTGGGAGAAATATTTTTAACATTATAGAACTTATGCTCCCAAAGTTGGCCTTAGTGAGGAGGCTAAGAAGGATTTTTGGGATGAAATGGATGAATTGATATAGAGAATGCCAAAAGAGGAAAAGATTATTATCGAGAGTGATTTAAATGACATGTGGGGAGTAGTGATACTGGATACAAGAAAGTTCATGGGGGTTTTGGATATGGCAGTAGAAATGGAGAAGGAGAGAGGATATTAGATTTTGCAGTTACATACGATATGATTTTGGAAAACAAACATTTCAACAAAAAAAAGAATCTCATAAGGTTACATTCAAGAGTGGGCATAATTGTATTCAAATTGATATTCTCTTTACAAGACATGTGGATTGTAATATATGCAAGGATTGTAAAGTGAGTCCCGGCAAAGAACTCACGACCCAACATAGGTTGGTGGTTTTAGATATTAACATGTCAATAAAGGAAAGCATAATAGAAATCAAGATACCAAGATCAAGTGGTGTAATATTAAAGGAGAAAAGAAATTGACTTTTAGGATAAACTCAGCAAGGAGGGAACTTGGAACTTAGAGTCTGATGTTAACACAATGTGGCATAACATGATCTCCTAAATAATAATAATGTCCAAAGAAGTTTTGAAGGAGTCCTAAGGTTGTGGGCCTCCATAGAAAGAGACTCGATGGTGGAATGATGAAGTACATAAAGCTATTAAAATTAAAAGGGAGATCTATAGGAGCTGCCCAAATCTCGAGATGATGCAATCTTGCAAAGATACAAGCAATCAAAGAAAGAAGCTAAAAAGTTTATTAAGGAGGCACAGTCTAGATACTTTGATGATATTTATAAGAATTTGGACACTATATATATATATATATATATATATATATATATATATATATATAATGACTCATATAAGAGAAAATAAAGGAAGAGACTTGAGTCAAGTAAAATGCATCATGAATGAAGATGATAGAGTGTTGGTAAAGGACAATGATATCAAGAATGAGTGCAAAAATTACTTCCATAATCTTTTGAATGGAGATACTATAAACAATGTTAGAGACTCATGTGACATGAATACAAGAGATATTATTTACACACAATGAGTTTCACCATTTGAGGTCAAGCATACTTTGAAGAATATGAGAATGAGAAAGGCATGTGGACCAGATGATATTCCCATTGATGTATGGAAGAGTATGGGGGATGAAGGAGTTATGTGGTTAACAAAGCTCTTTAACGAGATCATGAAGACCAAGAAGATGTTGGATGAGTGGAGAAATAGTATTATAGTCCCCATCTACAAGAACAAAGGTGATGTTTGAGATGTAAAAACTATAGAGGTATCAAGTTGATGATTCACACAATGAAGCTTTGAGAGAGGATCACTGAGCAGAGGCTAAGATCTATATCGCAAATATCAAATAACCAATTTGGTTTCATGCCTGAAGATCACAACATATGCTATTTTTCTGACAAGGAGGTTTATGAAGAAGTATAAAGAAAGAAAAAAAGATCTTCATATGGTGTTTATTGGTTTGAAAAAGGCTTATGATTGAGTACCCAAAGAAGTGTTGTGGATGATTTAGAAGAAAAATGGTGTGCCAATCCAATACATTGACTTGGTCACAGACGTGTATAATAGCTCTATTGTATGTGTAAAGACTCCTGGAGGAGAGATACCAACTTTTCCTATCATAGTTGGGGTACACCAAGGATCCACACTTAGCCCATATATGTTCATTCTTGTTATGGATGAGCTAACAAAGAAAGTTCAAGATGATATTCCTTGGTGTATGTTATTTGTTTTTGATTGACGAAACTAAAGATGGATTGAATGATAAAGTTGAATGTTGGATAAAGGCATTCATGAGCAAGTCTAGTAACATAGCAATATATATATATATATATATATATATATATATATATATATATATATATATATATATATATATATATATATATATATATATATATATATATATATATATATATATATATATATATGAGCATGTCTAATTGGTTGAACATATCAACATCATAAGAAGAGAAAACAACATAAGCACAACTATTTGGATAAGCATGATTATCATTATATGCATCTCTAGTTACAAAGGCATGGCTAGCATGCTAAACATAACTAACAACATGAGATAGCTAGTATCATAATTATAACCAGCAGTAGTAGTATAGTTATCAACATAATCATGGCTACTATATGTACGCATCTACAATCTTAAGCATATCCACAACATAAGTATATCTACTATCTCTTAATTGCAATAAGCATCATCTTTATGTAAAGATAACAAACAAAGTTTATCATCCAATGTGAAATGTTGTGTATAACCCTAAACAAATATGCTACACGGCTATATTACATCTTTTATTATGCCCTGGAGAATATGAATTGTACCATTCAAAGTCCAATCGATCCCTACGAAGGCCTATTCGGTTCCGTACAAGATCTAGGAGTGTTGGTATCCTAAGATCTCTTCCCCTCGGCCAGTACAAGAAAAAAGGCAGTGACATATCAGTCAAAGCTGCCACCACAACGACATATAGTCAAGCTGCTAACCACTATTCTGCCCTTGGTACAAGTCACATCACTAGAAAATAGGGTATTCAAACCCAATCATTGAGGTACAACCGCAGTTGTCCTCTAATCACATCATGTTATAATCACCGAGACACGACCACAGTCGTTCTCAATCACATCTGATGTATGAGGCATGACCATAGCCAACCTCAATAATCTACTTTCTGGATGATAAGGATATACCCTCAACCTGCCACCCCCACATACTCAACAATATGCGCTCTGAGTTTCCCTTAGGAATACTCATTTCACCATCCAGCAAGTTCTGACACTGAAGATGGTTCTATGACATAGGGCACTACATGATTAGAGTTGCACTTGATTAGTTATGCCAATTGGGTGAATTAGGGCTGCATCAAACAGGTGGACATACAAACCCTAACTCACTTCTAGCAAGCATATACATATCAAAACTTTGAAAAATATATAAAATGTGTGAAACATAATTTCTCATCTCATCATCACATGGTACTATTCACTTGCCGTTCTTGAGACCAGACTAGTCAACATACTATCACAAGATATAAATCCTTTTCACAATATCACAGGTTATCAACCCTTATCAACATAAGAGGATTACACCTCATTCACGGCTCAACCATGCCCAAAGGTCATTAAGACCATCATACTATCACATTATATAAATCCTTTTCACAATATCACAGGGTATCAACCCTTATCAACACAGGAGGATTACACCTCATTCAGGGCTCAACCATGCCCAAAGGTCATTAAGATCATCATACTATTCCCTGCAAGATCATTATTATGTTTTCATGCCTTTTAACAAGGCTCAACAACATCACTTACATATAATACACCAGATCAGCACAATATTGCATTAATGGGCTAGGAGATATTCATAAACAATCATAGAAGGGTTATATTAACATTAAGAAAATTCATTTATTACATCAACATGCAAGGAATCTAGATATGATTAACCCTCATCATATTCATAATGCACATGTTTTGCATAAGAAAGTATCAACCATGTAGCTATGATAACCACCAATTAACATATTAATGTTATGATCATATTAAGGAGGTTATTCCACCATCATTCCATCATATAAGAATGTTAAACATGAATACTCATCTGTATCTATTCGCATTAGAGTCAGGTTCAACATGATAAATTATATCAATGTTACTAATCAACACTTATACCCAAACCCTAACTCACGTCATCCCCATTGGATCATGGATGCATAAGGTCAAGCATCACCATCACATTCCATACTATTCTTAGGTATGAACCCACACATAAATCAAGGTAACCATCGTGTTATAGCATAATAGGCTTTCAACAACAGTGACAGAGTACTCTATGATTGTATTAGTCATTCAAGGGCTATTCATACCCGATTACCATCATTTAGTTATATTAAAGCTAGGTATAACAAGCTATATCTCATTAGGGTTACATATCAACACAATATGATTATCATCCCTTCTATTCATATGAGTGAATAGGTAAGACTACCTTATTAAGGGTAACCCTACATTTGTTCCATCATCTTTCAACCCATATCACCATACCATTATGTCACCCAGAACCATTGGATGTTTAAAAGGTAAGATTATTGGTTGTTTACATAAGTAAACACCTTGGATAAACCACCTATGAAGTCCTTGAGTTGTTCTCTAGAAAGAGTCACCATATAACCCTAAACATCCCTTGATTAACAACACAAAAAGTTCCATTGAGAGTAGGGTAAATGTAAAGAGGCGAGATCACCTCCTTACTAAAATTTAAAGGAAGTACAAAATATCCGTCTTTTTAGAAAGATAAAAGATACTGAGGGATGCATGTATAATATTCCAAGTAAATAAGCATGCACCAAATATATTAAAAAATATCAATAGCAGCGGAAATAAAAGTACTAAGCCTAATACATGGCTTTCATTGTTCATTACATGATTGTTCTCAAAAGATAAAGATAAGAGAAAATGATCTAGCTATAGCAACCTAGACATCCTTTCAGATAGCTTGAGATATACTCCTGAGATGAATTTCTTCAAACTTGTCCTTCTCCTTGCTCAGCACCAACACCTGGGTGGTTGGGAAAGCACCCAGCAAAAGGGGAAAGAAAACAAGGTATGTGTCACAAAACTAATCTGGGATATCAAGATAAGTACAACAAATAAAAATAGGCTAGGGTTCATCATATGATGAAGATAACAAGAATATGAGGCTATATTCAAAAGAAACTTGCCATTAACAATTATATCAAAAAGGATTTACATGTAAGATAATTATGTCTACATAACTAAGTAGGGTTGAGGCACCTATCAGACCTCTAACCTATAGGTGAGGGGGGAATAAGACATTCCCAATCACCTACACAATTATATAGGGGAGAATAAAAACATTCCCCAGGGCGATTAAATACATGCCCTCTGTGGGTGGTTGTACATAAGTATCGCTACTTTAAATTAAATAGAACATAAATCCACATGCTAGAAAAGTAGTCATGGCAAGAGTAGTCATAATATTCAATAAGCATGACCGTGGGGTATAAGACCCAAACAAGAAGAAATTATAATCTAATTTGAGGCATGAACAACATTAGGATTCAAGAATAGAATATTTAGGGTTCATTTAAGCCTCATTAGGGAAATATAGGGTTTGGCTGCAATTATCCCAACACAGGGTGTAAGGAATGCACATACATAAATAGGGATTGCACATACATAACACATACCTTTCATTATGATTCATATTACCCACTTTCATCACTTGATTGAGTCCATGATCAATTTTTCCTATTTTCAATTCGTATACATGTATTAGAATGATATATATGCATTAAGGTAGAGAAAACCCATATTTTTACTTTTTTTAGCAAAACCTCGATTTAAACTATGAAAACATCACCATAGACTTAGTTAGGTTCTTCTAATTAAGAAAACATATACTTTTGCATATTTTGGAGTTACGATGATTAGAGTGCATTTTTTGTGATTTTAAGTGATTAAATCATTTTATAGAAAACCACCATCGACAAAACTCAAAACCAATACTTGGAAAAAATAAAATGTTTTTCTGAGTTCATGATGTATTTTACTTTAGTTTTTGGATAAAGGAATCAAAAGTTATGAATTATTGAAATTCGGCCAATCAGAAACTGACACATCATCAAACCAAATGAGATAAGCAAAGAGAGAGGGGGGGGGGAGGGAAAACACCATTCGACCTAATATCATAGTTTTAGATTAATAGTTATCCAAATTAGATCTTCTAGAGAAGGTAATCGGTAAGAAACCAAAACCCTAAGATGAACATGGTAAATAGAGATGGAAATCATCGATTCTAAAAGATGCATGAATTTTAAGCATGTAGCAAGCAATATATGAGAATTGGGTTATGAAACTCACCTCTAGGGAAGATAAGAAGGTCAAAACATCAAGGATCCAAGCTTAAAAGGTCTGGTTGCTCCAAGCCTAGCTCCTTTCTTGGACAAAGATCACCTTCTCAACTTAGAGGCGATAAACCCTAACAGAAGAGCAGAGAGATGAGGTGTTTTAGGGTTCTAGGTGGGGTTTCACCATGGAATTCCATGGTTATGACCTATAATAGGGTGTAAGGAAGAATAACAATATGACAATAGGGAAGGAAGGGAGGCAACTTACTAGTTTTTGATCAAATTCACCAAGGAGGAGCTTTAGAAACCCTAATAGAGCAATTTGGAAACCCTAGGAGCCTTCTTCACCAAGCTAAGCTCCCTCTATTACCTTTGGATAGCAACTTCGTGGCCAAATACAGAAGGAACTATTATCTAAGATAGAGGAAAGAAAAGGAGAGCAATATTTTTCAATTTGTGAGTTGGGAAGGGGTATACATGGCTATATATAGAAAGAGGTGAAGCATGAGGAGTCTTAAGGGACTTTCCATGTGTCTTTAGCCTAGGGATTGATGGACATGCAAGAGGATAGCTCATAGAGGCTTCATGCATATCAAAAGTCGGTTCTAAGAGCCCATAGATTATTCTAGGCCATCGCCACCATTTTTCAAGAAAGAAATAACCTCATTGGTTGATAGCTTTTAAGGATAAGCATCTTTATAAAGACGGTAATCCCTATAATGCCCTTGGAAAGCAATACCATCAAACCAAGGTGAAACTAGGTTATCCAATAGTTTAAATCTCTTTAATGGTAAGGGAATATCTAAGGATTAAAATTCAGTTGATAATTTGCAAAGAAAACCTCCCAATTGGGTAAATTGCATAAAAGTCCAGAATGTACCTAAAATTGCATAACTTGCACAAAAAACATCAAAATCAAACCAAATTTGAAACTTAGTCTCATTTTATGTTTTCAAATCATATCAAAAAGTTATATGAAGGTTTATAGCACTTGATTATGGTAATTAAGCTTTCACTGAGGTATTTGTGCATAAACCCTTATATTGGTACAATTAGTGAGTAAATGTTCACTAAACCACTATAAATTCCACTAATTAAACATAAATGACATAAAGGATAGAAATGAGAGGGAAACTTGGGAAAAAGGTTTACATGGATATTACATCTAAGATTCATTATGTTACAGTAAAACCCACAATCAACTGTTCATTTAAAATAGAGCCATCCATTGTCAACAAGTAAGCTCCTTAAGTTGATCATATAAAGGAAACCATCTAAATCACATTATTAGGACCAACATATTACATTATCCATCATTTCACTTTCTTGGAGGAATAAACATTAGATATTGACAATTGGGTCCAATTCATATGTTAAAACCATGAATTACATTATAGGTCCGACCGTTGCATCAAGTGACCCAAGAAACCATTGGTCTAAGGCTTAATTGATGCTACAACTACAATGCTTAACTCACCATAGGTTGTAGAGACATGATACACCATACTTAGTGATCATTAACTCACCATAGGTTGTTAGATCATCACTATATTCATTAATCAGCATCAAATATTAAGCTAATGTCATCATTGATTGATAACATCAGTAGGGTACTTAATGGTTGATCATTAAACTTCTAATTGATCCAAAACCTAACCTAAGGGGATGACCATAGGTTGTCACCATCATATGACACCTTTGATCACAACCAAAATTTGTCATGAAGACAACATCATAGGTTTGTTGCAAGGTACCATCATCAGGTCATGGGTTTATAGAAGAAATCAGCTTAAAACCCTAAATTTGACCATTAGTTGATAGGTGCTTAGCACCATAGGTTGTCAAACCAACCTAATACAAGTCATATTATACCTTATTAATAATGTACACATGATCAAATTTTCATCTAGAACTGAAATCAGAACAAAGAACACTATAAAAATCGAAATCCAAGTCAAGCATAGCTTTTTAGTGCATGAATCATCATTTTCAAGCAAGAACATGAGCTAGCAACCTTATGGTAAGAAATAAACGTGGAGAAAGTTATAAAACTTGCCTCTAATGATAATATGAAGCCCCACACAGAAGAAAACTTGAGAATATAGGGTATAAAATACAAGAATAAGATATGAACTCGTCCATCTAGCACCTTTCTTCATCAAATGAGCAAACCCTAAGCATAAGGAGCAAGAAAGGTAGGGTTTTAGAGCTTTAGAGCAATTTCTACCATGGAACAACAAGGTTAAGACCTATAGAAAGCTAGGAGAAAGGATAAATAAGAAATAAATGGAGGAAATAAGGGGAATTTATACTCTTTTAGGTCAAGATCACTAGAAGGAAGCTTTAGGAACCCCTAAATGAAGTCAATTGCAACCCTAGATCCTTTTTCCAAGAAGATCCCCACTTTCTTCTTCCTTGGATAGAAAAATTCACAGAAGCATAGAGGGAAAACGAGGTTGGGAGAAGGAGGGAAGTGGTGGAGAGAAAATGTCTCATTTTGGTGCATAGAGATAAGTATATGAAACTTTAAGATAAAGAAAAAGAAAAGGTTGAAGTTCTAGTATCTATCCAAGTGTCCATGTCCTTAATTTATTAAGAATATACAAGCACACACACACGCAGCTCCCCCGCCATTTGTATAGACTTTCTTAGATTTCCTTTGTCCATTTTCCCAGCCAATCAAATAATTCATTAGTTGATATCTACTAAAGGTAGCTCATCCATGAAGGGGTAAACCCTAAAATACCCTTGGAGAAAACACCTTCAAACCAAGGTTTAAATAGGCACCCCATGGCTCAAAAAGCACAATAATGATGAGAAAATATCCAAGGAAAATAATTCAAGTGATAAATTGCAAAGAAAACCTCTCAATTGGGTAAATTGCATAAAAGTCCAAAATGTGCATAAAATTGCATTACTTGCTCAAACAGTGTCCAAATTGGATAAAATTTGAAACTTAAGCTTGTATTATGATTTGAAATCATACCACAAGGTTAGATTAGGGTTATAAGAATTAAATTATGATAATTAAGCTTGTTCAACTCATTAATAAAGTTTAGGGGCCTTACAGTTCCCGTAGCAAACCTCTATTTATATCAACAATGTCCATATTAAAACTCCACCTATGTTTTCATATATTTTGTGCAAATATAGTGATTCCAAGTCCAGTAAAGGACGAGGATAGGTAGTACATTTATATCTAGCCACAAAAACTTTTTCACTCTTTCTATGACATTGATCGTTATCAAAATTGTGTTGGAGCATCCCTACCTAGAGATGTGTTGCATCGACACCCGGGTGCAATAATAAATATGCAATGATTTTTGATACAACGAAGATTGTTTGTGTTGAAAGATAGACAAGGGTTTCCATATATTGGATGAATGTAGGTAAAGAAGCTAGTCCCGCTGCATCATCTCCCGAATGTAGCGAAAAATGTGCAAGGGTTTCCACATCTTGGATGGGTGTGGACAAAAAAGCTAGTCTTATTTGGTAGAGAGATGGGAGACACCAGATTTTAAAATATGGTATATAGGTATTGATAAACTTAGAAATGGCGTAGGTATTACTGCTGATAAGATGTTGAAGGATGATGTTGTAAAGATCACAATGATGGGCGATAGAATGATAGCTATCAAGGTTATTCTTGGGAGAAATATTTTTAACATTATAGCACTTATGCTCCCAATGTTGGCCTTAGTGAGGAGGCTAAGAAGAATTTTTGGGATGAAATGGATGAATTGATACAGAGAATGCCAATAGAGGAAAATATTATTATCGAGAGTGATTTAAATGGCATGTGGGGAGTAGTGATACTGGATATGAGAAAGTTCATGGTGCTTTTGGATATGGAAGTAGAAATAGAGAAGGAGAGAGGATATTAGATTTTGTAGTTGCATACGATATGATTTTGAAAAACACACATTTCAACAAAAAAAAGAATCTCATAAGGTTACTTTCAAGAGTGGGCACAATTGTATTCAAATTGATATTCTCTTTACAAGACAGGTGGATTGTAATATATGCAGGGATTGTAAAGTGAGTCCCGAGAAAGAACTCATGACCCAACATAGGTTGGTGGTTTTAGATATTAACATGTCAATAAAGGAAAGCATAATAGAAATCAAGACACCAGGATCACGTGGTGGAATATTAAATGAGAAAAGAAATTGACTTTTCACGATAAACTCAGTAAGGAGGGAACTTGGAACTTGGAGTCTGAAGTTAACACAATGTGGCATAACATGAGCTCCTACATAATAAAAATTTCCAAAGAAGTTTTGAAGGAGTCCTAAGGTTGTGGGCCTCCATAGAAAGAGACTCGATGGTGGAATGATGAAGTACATAAAGCTATTAAACTAAAAAGGGAGATCTATAGGAGCTTCCCAAATCTCGAGATGATGCAATCTTCCAAAGATACAAGCCATCAAAGAAAGAAGCTAAAAAGTTTATTAAGGAGGCAAGGTCTCGATACTTTGATGATATTTATAAGAAGTTGGACACAATATATATATATATATATATATATATATATATATATATATATATATATATATATATATATATATATATATATATATATATATATATATATATATATATATATATATATATATATATATATAATGACTTGTATAAGAGAAAATAAATGAAGAGACTTGAGTCAAGTAAAATGCATCAATAATGAAGATGGCATAGTGTTGGTGAAGGAAAATGATATCAAGAATGAGTGGAGAAATTACTTCCATAAGCTTTTGAATGGAGATATTGCAAACAATGTTAGAGACTCATATGACATGAACACAAGAGATATCATTTACACAGAACGAGTTTCACCATTTGAGGTTAGGCATACTTTGAAGAAGATGAGAATGAGAAAGGCATGAAGACCAGACGATATTCCCATTGATGTATGGAAGAGTATGGGGGATGAAGGAGTTATGTGGTTAATAGAGCTCTTTAACCAGATCATGAAGACCAAGAAGATGTCATATGAGTAGAGAAATAGTATTATAGTCCCCATCTACAAGAACAAAGGTGATGTTTGAGATGCAAAAACTATAGAGGTATCAAGTTGATGATTCACACAATGAAGCTTTGAGAGAGGATCACTGAGCAGAGGCTAGGATCTATATCACAAATATCAAACAACCAATTTGGTTTCATGCCTGAAGATCACAACATATGCTATTTTTTTGACAAGGAGGTTTATGAAGAAGTATAATGAAAGAAAAAAAGATCTTCATATGGTATTTATTGATTTGAAAAAGGCTTATGATCGAGTACGCAGAGAAGTGTTGTGGATGATTTAGAAGAAAAAAGGTGTGCCAATCCAATACATTGACTTGATCACAGACGTGTATAATAGCTCTACTGTAAGTGTGAAGACTGCTGGAGGAGAGATACCAACTTTTCCTATCACAGGTGGGGTACACCAGGGATCCACACTTAGCCCATATATGTTCCTTCTTCTTATGGATGAGCTAACATAGAATGTTCAAGATGATATTGCTTGGTGTCTGTTATTTGTTGATGAAATTATTTTGATTGACGAAACTAAAGATGGATTGAATGATAAAGTTGAATGTTGGATGAAGGCATTGGAATCAAATGGATTGATGATTATCAGGAGTAAAACTGAGTATATGAATCACAATTTTAGCCAATCTTGTAATGTGAATGATGAATCCAAGTTGGTCGGAGTAGATATACCAAAATGTGATAAATTTTGTTACTTGGGGTTCTATTATTCAAATAGATGGGGATGTTTAAAATGACATTTTTTAGAGGATCGTTGTAGGATGGTTGAAATGGAGGAGTTCAACTGGAGTATTAAGTGATCAGAAGATCCCTCTCAGGTTAAAAAGTAAGTTTTATAGAAAAGCTATACGGCTAGCCATGATCTATGGGAGTGAATGTTGGGCGGTGAAGAAACAAGGTCTCAACAAGATGAACGTGGCTGAAATGTGTATGTTGAGATAGATGTGTGGGAAGATAAGAAAAGATCGCTTGATAAATGACTATATCAAGAATAAAGTGGGGTGGAAAGCATTAAGGACAAATTGTGTGAGGGCTAACTCAGATGGTACGAACATGTGCAACGCAGAATGACTAATGCACCTATACAAACAATGCTATTGAGTCAAGCATAATAAATAGAAGAAGAGGAAGATCTAAATTAACATGGGATGTGCTTATAAAGAGAGATTTGAATTTCTACATCTCAACCAGAATATAGCCCATGATAGAACTAAATGGAAACAAAGGATCCATGTAGCTGACCCCAACATACTTAGGATAGAGGCTTAGATGATAATGGTGATGATGATGATGATGATAGAATCCATATTGCATATGATGTTATTCATAGCTCTCAAATACACACAACATGGTTCTCACATTAGAGAACACTTTGGTTTTTCTTAACATTATAAGACCAAACAGTTACACATAATTACAATTGCACATATAATTTAACACACTCTTGCAAGATGAGTTTGAAAAATCAAACACCCAAAATGAGTGTTAAATTTCGAAAAGGATTCTTTCTGAGAGCTTTAGTGAATAAGTTTAGCAATTGGTCTTTAGACATGATGAATTTTGTGACAATATGTCCTAGTACCACCTTATCCCTGATATAGTGATAATCAAACACAATGTGTTTGGTACAAGCATGAAGAAAAGGGTTAATATGAGGTAAAACAGACTGAGATTATCACAATACATTACAACTTCTTGAGATTGTGGAAGACGTAATTCTTTGAGTAGAAGGGAGAACCATGTTAATTCAACAAAAATGACAGAGAGTGAGCAATATTCTACCTTTGTGCTTGATTTGAAAACATTGCATTGTTTCTTTGAAGATCAGGAGATGCAAGTGTGTCCCAAGAAGATATATAATCCACTAGTGTTGTGTCTTAGTAGTGGGCAACCTTGTCCAATCATCATCAGAAAACTAGTAAATGTTAAGCTTTGACCTCTATATACTTGGACTCCCATGTAGTTACACCTTTGACATATTGAAGAATTCTATTAATCAAATCCATATGAACCATTTTAGGATCATGGAGAAACTGGAACACAAGATTAACACATAAGTAAGATCAGAGTGCATCGAGGTAAGATATTGTACATAACCTACAATTGTCAATATTTAGTATTATCAAACAATAGAGTTCATTGATATTTTTATGTAGTCTTGTAAAAATGAAGGGCAAATGGGTGTACAAATTGGCTTGTAGTTTGTCATGTTCTCTCTTTGAAAAATGTCAGACACATATTTAGTTTAATGAGGGAGAAGACTATCTGCATTTTGTTCTACCACAATGCTAAGAAAATAGTTAACATCTCCCAAATTTCGTATTGAAAATTATGGTTCAAGATGATTGATGATGTGTGATATAAGACCATATAAATCTCCTATAATGAGAATATCATCATCATTTAGTTGCAGATATATTAATCCTTCACCATCAATTAAGATAAACAAGGATGAATTTTAGTGCCTGGCCAAGAAACCCATTTCCAATAAAAGGACATAGATACCATGCACGTTGGGCTTCTTTTTGGACCATAGAGGGTCTTTGTGAATATAGAGACGTGATTAGGTACATTGGCATCAATAAGCTTGATGGATATTACACATATATAGTTTTTTTCCAAAATTCCATTTAGGAATGCACTAAGATTTCCAACTATTTAATGGGTCAAGAGAAAGATGTAGCAATAGCAAGAACCACTTTGATAGTTGGGGATTTAACAATAGGATTGAAATTTTCAACATAATTTGTGCCTTCTTCTTGATGAAATCTCTTAGCAAAAAATCTTGCTTTGAGTCTCTCTATTGTTACATTAGCTTTGTATTTAGTTTTTAAGACCCATATGCAACCTATCACATTGATTTTAGGATCTCTCTCTACTAGGGTTCATGTGTTGTTTAGGTGTAGTGCATGAAGTTCCTCTTCCATGGCTTGTGACCATCCTTAATGTTGTAGAGTAGTCTTTATCATCTTTGGATATGGTGGATATATATTCACAGAAATTGCATACTTTGGGTTTGGTTTTGTTAGTCCACACTTCCCTCTTGGTATCATGTGATGTTTGTTCAACAGACCATCAGAATGTACTACATATGTTGGTTCAATACTTATTGCTTGACTAGGCATGTAACCATAATAGGATGCTTGGTATTCACTACAAGGAACTATAGTAGGAATGGTGGACTTTGTAGAAGAGCCCTTGTTCTCAACTACTGAATGCAAGATGGAAGGTTTAGTAATATGACTATCATGAGGAATTGTCGGTTGAAGGATTTCAAGTGAGTGATACATCTGTCGACTCATGATAATACGTGGGATTATACAGTGATGGACCACGATTGATACTGTGTTGTTTAAAAGCATTGACCCTTTCATTATTGGCATCATTGTTAAAGAAATCTATAAAAGTGGAATAATTTAGAGTCACATCTTCACAAGTCATGTTTAGTTCCTTGTTCTTAAAGAGAAATTGACCGGCCTAAATCTCACATACAAATTGGAGCAGATCTAGAGTAGTCAGACTCTTGGAGTTATAACCTGACACTCAAGTCCCCACAATTATTATATGGGGTCCAATGTAGTAGGTCAGGGTCAAACCATAAGGACAAGGTTGGCAAGTGCTAGGAACGTAGAGCCTCTAACTCAGATACACCAAACAAAAAGATAGATCAAGATGGTGTTCCCTAAGGAACAATGCTACTCCAAACAAAGAAACAATAAATAAGAAGAGATGACAAACAAGAAAACCAAAATTAAAAAAGAAATATGTAACCAAAATATAGATGGGAACTTGGATCGGGTTTCACCTACTAAGACCTCTCACCAACATGCAATACTCACCCCTTTAGTATACCCTTATCAAGGTTACAAGTAATCATCATATATGTCTATTCCCTCATCTCTCGATCTTAGGATAGATCAAGATAAAAAGCTTGTCTCTCTCTTAAGATGACAAACAAACAACCACAAAGTAAACCATATGACCATCAGATTTAGTATTCCAACATTTTCATGCATTCATACTACATCATAACACTTAGATAAGGTTAGTACTACTCTTTCAAGGCACCAACAATCAAACATTACAAGATGGTATCTAAGCATACAAGTGAAGCATTCAGGAACAAAAGTATGGAGATAAATATTGCTAAGGATATATATATTCAAAAAGGATGCAAGCATATGCATGTTGGGAGGGCCTTAGTGGCTACTACCAACCCAAGTTAGGTGTTTAACCACACATGTTAACGGGTGGCATAACGACGTTACAAATGTGAGAATACACCAAGAATAACCAAGAGAGGAAGATACAATGTAGGGAATCTAATAGATCTCAAGAAAGAAGTAGGTGATACACCAATGATACTTCTTCATATCTAGATTTGGTGTGGATGTGGAAGATGAAAACTCCTTCTCTTGAAGAAGAGGATGGTAGACCTTCTCTCTCCTCCAACTTTGGCCTTGGGATATGGGCAAGGGTGACTCTAGAGTTTGGCAGTACTTCATTCCCTTAATGATCTGATGATCCCAGTGCGTGGACTCAGGGGCCTATTTATAGGTGCAACCCATCGACTTATCCTTCTATCACAGTAACAATGTGTGTCTTGACCACGACCATTGTTGTGGTCACGATGGGGAGTTATTGTCATGACTGCATCTTTAGCAGAGGTTGAAACATATGTCATGATTATGATATGTCCATGGTCACAATGCATGTTGTAGCTTCATCTTAAATCTCATTTGTGGAGTATGTCTCGACCATGACATCTTCGCCTTCCTACACCGCACTCACGATGGGTCATCTTGGTCATGACCATTGTTGACATTGTTGGCCATGGGCTCTATCATGGGCTAGATATCTTTGGGCTACCATCATGGTTGCGACATGGTGCGAGCCTGCATGGAGTGGGAAGGGGGATCAAATCCAATTTTTCCCAAAGATATTCAAATAAATAGAAAAGTTCATAAAAAGGAATGCTAAATGGGAATAAAACATGTGTAGAAAGTTCACAAAAACTGGGGTTATCAACTCCCCCAAACTTAGAACTTATCATATCCTCAGGTTAATAGATAGGATCAAATCCTCGAGAGATGAGCTATGGATAGTTTTTCTTTTTGACAGAGCCATCATTAATGAGTTATCTCATGCTTATAGCAAAACCCTCGTGGCATGCTTGGCTCGAATCCTGAGATTTTATATCCTTAATTTTGTATCTAGAGTTGCATGACTTGGTACCTTTGCCAATGCATTTTTGTAACAAAGGACTCTCCCTCTTAATGACCTCCCTACCCTAGATTATTGGCTATACTTGTACATCATTCCTGTAAGGGGGAGCTTTCACAACTTGCCTTTATTTTGGTTGTGCCTATACTATTGTTCTTGGGTAGGTTTCAAGATTTCAGTGTTTTCTTGCACTCCTTAATATCCCTCACCCATAGACTGTTGTAAAGGCAATGTCACCCAATGGGCTCTGATGTAATGCCAGGTGGTTGTGTAAGGGTTGCTTTGGAGAGAAGGTGGGTATACTTGGCTTCAGGATTCCACTTACAGGCACGACATATCTGCATTCATTACTACAGCAATACACCGACCATGTGAGACACTTCAACATCTTTTTAGGCACAACTCTCATGATTTGTTTTCTGTCTTTTTGGCTTTTTATTTTTGCTGTCAGGCTTGGGAAAAGGATTTGGAAGGATTTCTAGGTGGCCAAGCCTCTTTTCATCCCAAAGCGGGGATAAATAAAATTAGAAGGGGCAGTTTTTTCCTTCATATGGGAGGTGTAAACTTTCTAGCTAGAACCATTAGGATGGGGTGATTGGTCGGGTGTGTGGCTGGTAAATTCCTCTAGTTTCTAGGGGTTCCATAGATTCAAGATTGTCCCACACACGATGTTTTTTTGTAAGAATGAGATAAAATCGTATTGGTTTGCCTCTTGTTTTTACTTTTATGTGAATTACCAGCTCATTTGCACCTCTCTAGAAGCAATTACACTACAAAATATAGTAAGGGGACAAACAAGTCTAAGAAAAGGGCAAGTCAAATCTCAAAGAGAAAAGCAAAAACTATGAACTATAGCAAAAGTTCGTTCAGAATTGATCTAAAATTTTCAAAATTGCTTTAAAATATCCTATACTTGCAGAGGGTGAGAGTAAGAATATGTATCGACAGAAATTAAACTTAAGTGACAAAATTATACCTTTCATGCTCGTTTATAACTCCTCCCCCAAAATTATCATCCACTCCTTACCGGAGTGTCAAAAATGCAGTTGTAGGTATAAACAAGCCTATTTTATTATCGTTGGTTTTCAGTGATTGTACATTTTGATTCTAGGAGCATGTTGGCATATATTACATGGAGCGTGTCATATTTTTCATGTTTTATGCTCTTAAGCTTCATATTCATCATGGCGAGTGAAGTCATCCAAGCTAGGCAATAAAACCCACAATCATTGGACAGTGGTACTTGTTGTGGGCTTCTATGGCAAAATTGCATTTTTTAGAAGTCTTTGCCTTCTGTGTGCTTGTACCCCTTTTCTTGGTTTCTGATCATATTGATGATTTCTTCAATGCACGTAACTACTTTTTCTTCAGTAGGTGTCTTCGTAGTAGTCATATTGGTATGTTTGTTCAGTGCAAATGATGAATCTTAGTTGTTATATTGAACAACAATCGTAGCTCTTATACTGACTACTAGAAGAGCCCAATGGCTATCATGCAGGATGGGAAGGAATATATAGTCAGGGAGAGAGGTTGTCAGACATTGCTGCAAGTGTTCTTTTTCACCTAACTTTTTATCTTTCAGAATGTCGTCAACGAGCAGGAAATATGTCATGTCTACATTTGTCATGTTGTCACCCAGCAATGATTGGTAGGTAGACATAATGTTTACTGAATGATACCCTCATGCTTTCTACCCATTTCATCATTGCGTTTGTCCCCTTGTCTCTATAAGAAAAATAGGTAGAGTAATGGTCATCACTCTTGCAATGCTCACAAACCATAGGGTTCTTAGAGCTGGATGACTCTCCATGGAAAATAGGATGTTGCTTGCTCTTTTTTTACCCTTTCCCTTGCTCTTTCTCTTTGGAGCTCCCCCTACATATCCCAAACCACTAGTACCAACTTGTTCGTAGGGTGATCTAGAACTTCGTTGAGGGACATTTTCCTTTTATGGATTTTCTACAAGGAAGCTCTAAGTTTGTGATTATCATCACTAAGAGTAATGACAATAGAAGACAAGCTAGAAAGAACATCTTGTGCATGAAGTAAGTTGGCCTCCAAACAAAGGACTTTAGTATGATAAGAATTTGATTCATGAGTGATGATAGCTACCTCATCACTACACAATAGAGGTCTAGAAGAAAGAACTTTATTTTGAGAAAGAAATCTAGCATTTTCATCTCTAAGAATTATAAGCTTATCAAGATGGATTGTATTTTCATATTGAATAACATGACAAGCATGTTTAAGATCATCATTTTTAGTTCTAAGTAAAACAAGCTCATCAAGGCGAGCTTGGTTTCCTTCTTAAGACTATATATGTTCTTAATGTAGATACCATTCTCTACTTCAACTCCATTGTATTGGATATCAAGATCAAGAAACTTATGATTGCAAAGAATCAATAATATCAAGATTCTTTTTCTCATTATGATCAAGGATATCAAGATTAACGTACAAATCATCAATGATTTTCCCTAACTTCTTCTTCTTCTTCTTAGATTTGCATTTGAAAAGAGAAGAGCGGGAAGCATTAATCATATTAATGAGAGTTTCTTTGGATAACTCATGCAAGCTTACCTCACTTACCTCACTAATGTCTTCACTAGTAGAGGCCATGAGTGCAAGCTGGCATTCTCCCTCATTGGAGCTGGAATCACTAGAAGATGACTCCTCCCATGTGGCATGGGTTGCATCTTTGCTCTTCTTGTTCTTTGTATCCTTCATCTTGTACTTGCCTTCCTTCTAATAGTATTCCTTCTTCTTGTAGCTTCCCTTATGGTAGGAATTATTTGCCTTGGGGCAATAATTCTTGTAGTACCCATTTTGAACACATTCATAGCATCTAGGAGTAGAAGAGGAGGAATAATTTTCCTTGAAATGCTTGTTGTTGGAGTAATTTGCTTCATGGTCACTGAGAGCTTCATCTTCACTTGAGGAGGGAGGAGATGATAGGCAGGCAAGTTGTTGTTTGAGAATCATTGTCTCCATTTGAGCTTTGAACGCGTTGTCTTTGATCTTCTTTGATTCCTTCTCTTGTTGTTTTTCATCTTCTTCATGCTTGTTAAGTTTTGGCTCATGAGCTTGAAGGTTCCCAATGTTTTCTTTTGTGTCTATGTCACCAAGGCTTCTAACTTCTTCAATGGAAGTCACCTTGGATTCCCATATCTTGGGGAGAAACCTTAGAATCTTGGAGTTGATTGTCCCTCTATCCATGGTGTGGCCTAAAGAAACAAGTCCATTGATGATGGTGTTGATCCTTATGTACATATCTACCACGTTCTCCTTCTTGCCCATCTTGAAGTTTTCAAGGAAACCCTTGAGCATGTAAATCTTGGACTCATTGACTTGCTTTCTGCCTTCATAGGTGATACACAACTTGTTACATATCTCATGGGTTGTGTCCCAAGAGGAGATCTGGTTGAACTAGGAGGGAGTGCGGGAAGCATAGATGATACTTATATCCTTTGCATTGAGCTGTGCCTTCTTGAGTGTAGCTTCAACCCAAGTAGCCACATCTTCCACCGGCTTCTTGTAAGGAATGATGATGACTTTCACATGTCGTAGCTCATACCTTGAAGGTAGAACTGCATCTATCTCTTTCAATAGAGGAAGTTTGTGCCGTAGAAGATTGGACGTCTAATGGAGAAACCATTTTCCAAGTTGAGAATCCCAAGTAGGTTGTCACCCATCTTCTCATCTCGTGGGAGATTTGTTGGAGAAGACCATGGCTCTGATACCACTTGTTGGATAAATGGGCTCCAAAGGGGGTGAATAGAGATAAAAACACTCATACAAAACTTGTTATACCTTCAAGTTACTTCAAGATGGATTTGTAAGTATTGAATTTGTAGTGCAACTAAGCATACATAGAAAAGATGATAGAGAATGAAAAAATACAAGAACAAGCTTTGTAGAGTGGTTCCAATCTCCAAACTAGGAGAAAGTCATTCCACTACCTAGAGAGGTCAAGCTCTAGGATTTTGCAACCCATGAATACTAATATTCCATTATAAGACATAAAAGAGGACCTTTCTTTTCTCAGGACAACGATACCCAACCTCCTTTTTCAAGAACCAAAAGGAGCCAATAAACCAACCAAGGACTTACCTATCCTTTGAGTAATAGTCTTATACCTCCAAAAGGTCTTACCCACTCTTGCAATCAACTAGACACTTTTGCCAAGGACATCCCCTTTATGCATCAAGTATTTTGCCTTGAAGTATTTACCCACCCTACTCCCATATTTTCAGCCTTAACATTCTCCTTCACCTTGAAGAATATTTTGCACCTTCTCCTTCACTGTGGAGAAGCTTTCCACCTTCTCCTTCACTTGAAGAACCTTTTACCAACTTGATCTTTAAGAAAGGGGTTGGGGAAAGGGAATCTTTGAGAGCTTTACAAGTATACAATGAAGTACCTCTCTCACACAAATCCTATCTCACTCATAATTACATTCTGATTTGCAAATAAGAGAGAGAAAGGGGCTCCAGTGGACTGGATGCACTCAACTATAGCTAGGATCTTGAATAGCATGAAGGAGCAACCTTAGAATGAACTCTAAGAGGTCTTATTTATATTTAAGGGTGTCCACTAGAGGTAGGTGCAATAAGGAATGTTTTGTAGCCATTTGTACTGTTGCAACAAATATAATTTTGAGTTTTGCAACACTCCAACGTTTAGAATCACTTTTTCTGCACATTTCTTGCAATGCATTCATTCAAGTTTTAATAAAGGTGACTCGATCGATTTCACTATATGATAAATCAAATTTTAAGCATCGATCGAGTTTATCCGGGATGAAACTCGGCCAATCGCTTAAATTTATTTTTGCCAGTGCAGGGTTTCGGTTGAGTTCTATGTATGGAAATTCGATCGAACTTGGAGATTCTCAAAATGCATCAAAGGTGTCGGTCGAATTTTGTAACAGGAGAAATTCGATCGATAATCACTATGTGATGTATTTAGGAAAATATCATTAGAGTTATTAAATGTTTGAATTAAGGGCTCCTGATTTTTTCTCATCTTAGTTACAAGTCATAACATCAATAAAAATTATTACAAAAATAATCCTAAGGGATTTAGGGTGTTTTTCACAAATGTGCATTTGTATAGCTTTTGACTTGAACTTCATCAAGCAAGGGATTGCCTGAATTGATCCTTTTCATGTGCCTAATGCCTGAAACCAATCTCGAATAGACATATTAGATGCATATGAATGGAATGATTAAGTTATTATCAAAATATGGACAATGTACGACTCTTAGGTCAACACCATTTACCAGTATAGAAAAGATAGTACTCCCAAACAATATTTTATCCAGCCAATCCACTATTTATTGAATCCCATTTGCTTCATAATCCACAATAGTTTCTCTCCTCTTATATTGTCATAGGCTTTAGAGACATCTAGTTTGAGACATGATTTCTTGCTTCCTCTCATGACATTGTAGTCTGGTAAGAACTCTCCCGCCAAGAGAGCACAGTCACTTATGCTTCTCCCTATCACAAAGGCTCCTTGATTTACAAAAATAAGACACAAAAGTACCAGCTTCAATCTAGCAACTAAAATCTTTGCAATGATTTTATGTTGTATTGAACAACATGCAATGGGTCTAAAATTAGAAATGGAAGTGTCACCTTCTTCTTGGGAATGAGTACTAAAAAGAATGATTAACCTGTCTCTCTGTATTACGTCCATCTAGGAATTACCTGACATAAGCAACCAGATCCTCCTTGATGACATACAATGTCTTGTGTAGAAAAAACCATTGAAACAATCTGACTGTGGCGACTTGTTGCTACCAAAGCTCCATACTGCCAATGATTAACATGTCTCACCATGTATGTATTAAAATTATGTCTCCTAAAATTATAGGAGGTCTAAGAGTTACATATAGCCACACGCTACATAACACATAGACAACAACTCACACTTCTATCTTACATGTAGTTTTTGCTTCACACATTTACAATTTTTTAGAGCAATACAACTCACACTATTTGTTGTACCTCTGTGTCTTATTTCATTTCTTTTTCTCCAGATGTAGTAGCATAGTGCTACCAACACTAGCCTCTTCCTTTCTACTTTTCTGCAGCCAGCAAGTGCCTTTTAACTTCATTTTCCAACACCAAATGCAAGCTGAATTCTCTACAAACAAAATCACAAATCTGTCTGATAAATTTGCAGCTCCCAAACAAGTTATTGTGGGACTCCTCCTCTTCTTTTCATAGCAGGAATATAGTAGAAATATTGTTGTTCCAGCTATGTATCTTGTCTAATGTTATCAACGCTCCATGCAGAATTTCAAAAATACACAGAGACCATTTCGGTACATGTATACCAATCCAAATGTTTTCCATCACAATATCCTTGCCAGATCTTGTTCTTGTTACCACCCGAAAGTCCATCTTTGGGTTCTTTACTCACCAACCCCCTACCATCTGGCATTCTAAGAGGTGTTTCTCTTGTTTAAACTTCCCTCATTACATTAATAGTGCGTGAGTAGCCTTCTCTTATTTTTGGTTGAAACTCCAGCCCCCTTGGATATCTCTCAGTCATCCACCTACTCCATATCGACCTCCCCTCTTGTTAGTTGATAATTATCCTCAGGGTACCCCTTCTGGCTATGTCACTAGGTGTTTTTAAATTAAGTCCACCCTCTTCATTGGGTAACTCCAATGTAGCATATCTCATGGGATGATATTCGCTTGCCCACAAAAAATTGAAATTTTCATCCGCATCCTATCCAGAACCGAACCAAATATCTCACCTTATTGTATCTAAAAGATCAAGAGCCCTTCTATTATTGTCTTTGTGACAATCACTCTGCTCACCATGCAAGTCTTCTGGGAGGGCCACCTTGCAATCATTTCATCAACTCTATCAATGCATTCAGCAAAATCTTCACCTATAGATTACCTCCCTCCAATGGAAAATCCAAGTATTTTGTAGGGAACTTGCCCAATTCCACGCCCATAGCCTCTTGTTTCCTGGTTACCTGTTGGACACAATTCTTGGACAAAAAGAGCATAGTTTTACTGGGATTAATGCACAACCCCGTATTCTCCCCAAACTCCCTAAGCAGATCTTTTAGATTTTCCAACATGCAAGATTTAGCTTCAATTAGAACCAGGACATCATCAACAATAATCAGGTGGCTCATTACATTTGTCCCATGGATAGTGTATGCCTTAATGACTTTCTTCACTTCTTCCTATCTCATCTTCTATGTGAAGTATTCCATGACTATGGTGAACAACAAAGGAGATGGAGGGTCACCTGGTCGTAGCCCGTTGCACCCTTTGAACATACCCACAGAGGTATCATTCACCAGGTTCGAGAATCTCGTATTACTAACACATTGTTTTATCCATCCAATCCATTGCTCAGAGAAGCCCATGTGTTGCATGATCCACCATAATTTTTCCCATCTGACACTATCATATGCCTTGGAAACATCATGTTTTAGGAATGCCTTTCTGCTCCATCTAATCATGTTATAATCTCATAAGAATTTTCTAGAAGGGCACAATCACAAATGCTTCTCCCTTCAATAAAAGCCCCTTGGTTACCAGAATTAAGAGTTGGAAGTACTAATTTCAGCCTTTATGCCAAAATTTTTGCAATGATTTTATATTAGACAGAGAAACAAGCAATGGGTCTGAAATTAGCACGAGATGCAATCACCTTCTTCTTTGGAATCAAAACCAAAAAGGCATGATTAACTTGTCTTACCATATTTCCTCCTTCCAAAAATCACTTCATGTACTCCACTATATCCTTCTTTATGATGTTCTAATTCCTCCTGTAAAACAAATCATGGAACCCATCTGACCCTGGAGATTTGTTACAGCCTATACTCCATAGAACATCCTTTATTTCATGTTCATTCACCTCTCTTGTAAGAATATTGTTGTGTGTACTGGACAACTTTGTCTTCCATTCCATTTGTTCATCCTCCACCTCCTTTTCAAAGTCTTTCCTATATAGAGAACTATAGAATTGGGTGGCTTGTTTTTTAAGGACATCTTGTTTATTAACCACCCTACCTTTAGCATCAATCAGTTAAGAAATTGTATTGCAAGCCTCCCTCCTCTTCACAGCCAGATGGTACAACTTTGTATTTCTGTCCCCGTCATCCATCCATCTCTCCCTACTTCTCTTCAAAAAGAATTTCTCCTCAACCTTTTTAAGATAATCAAGCATCATCTGCATCTCATTATCTTTTCTAATATATGTATGTATGTATGTATGTATCATAATCCTTGGTAAGTATATTCCAAACCCTTAAAAGGGTACAAAGATACATGTCACACACATGACATATGACTTGAAACAAATGACTAATACCCTTCATCTTGAAAGGTATTTTTACAAAAGATCCTAATTTATCTTAAAAATAAGAGGAATCCCCTATAACTTCCCATTATGAACTTTATACATAATTTGAATTTATTTTTCAATATTCCAAACAATACTAAGTCCATCCTTTGGTGTTTTCCACCGACGGTTGGCATTCCTTTCTTTCCAAATCATTGGTGTGCATACAGTCACACACAAATATAGATATTCCTCTCAAATGAAGGTAGTCCTACAATCTCCTTTAAGGTGTCAGCGAGGCTCAAGCATCTCTTTTAATTAAGCTTCAGTCTAGATCTACCCCATAGGTATTTGCAAAACTTGCACGAGCTAAAGAGATGTTCACTATCATCTTCACCATTACCACACATGAGATAGGTAGTAATGTCATCTTTCCATTTCTTTACCTTCGTTAGTGTAGGCATACAATCTTTATATGGTATGAATGCCACAAGATCCATCTTGGACCATGCATTAGCAACCAAATCATTTTAGCTCATTGATGTAGTGGTGATTTTTGCCTAATGGTGTTCCACAAGTCTTTTTCAGTAGCTTCATCTCTCCATTTGGGCCATGTGTCCACCATTCATCTCCATGTCATTGAAGAACCACATTTATGTTTTGGTCTTTGTCTGAGGTCAGATTTATACCTCTTCTTCATCCACTGTGCCCATGTGGATTCACCTGCATTAATCTCTAAATACTTAAAGGGGTGTGATGTCAGCAAGATCATATCGAGACTGAAGATAAATACCAACTCCCCATTTTAGATAGGCAAGTCCTCCCTAGCTAACAAGATGAATGGGGATACTTCATAGAAAATATGACAACATGATCTCCTTTCTTTTGAGAACAGAATGTGGAATCTCACCTTATGTCATCCAAAACCTGATTAACCCCATTGCAACATTTCTCAACAACACAAATCCACATTCCATTGCCATTTTAGACCCTGATCATTTACTTATCATATCTTTGAGCCTATCTAAGAATTCATAAAAGTGCTTCCTTCATAGTCAGTGGGTAGCCTAACTATTTTGTCAACCATTCACCTTCCTGCTTGCCTACAACTTAAAGAAGCTCCTTCTTCTTTTTGCACAATACAAACATGAAAATATGAGACTTTCTCTCATTATTTTTCATACATGATAGTTTCCCAAAGCTTCCATCAAGTCTTGTAAACACAATAGGTATTCTTCCTTCCTTCCACAAACATAAGGATATCATCTAAAAAGAGTAGATGAGATAGGACTTTGGTCTTCCTGATTGGGGTAGGTATTGATCCTCTGATTTTGGATGTTCATATCTACCATTCTGGCCAAGCTTTCCATAGTAATTGTGAAAAGCAAAGGTGACAATGGGTCACCTTGCCTCAATCCATTAGGGCTACTATAATTACCTTCAGGCAAATTTCACCAGTAGGGAGATTGAGGTTGTAGTGATGCATTGCTTGATCATCCTAGTCTAATCTTCATATAAACCTAAATCCTAAAGACATTTCCATTGATAAGACTACTCAACAGTGTCGTAAGCCTTGGTAATTTCTAGTTTTAGGTAGGAAGAAGGTGTTCTCCTCGTCACATTATAGTTCAAGATGAACTCAGCCGCTAGCAAGGCACAATCTTCATGTCTTCTCTCTTTCACAAAAGCACCATGGTTGAGTGATATGATTTTAGGTAGGACATATGATAGCTAGATTTTTATAATCTTCATGATCATTTTATACAACATTGAGCATCATGAGATTGGTCTAAAATCCATAGGAGTAGATATGATATCTTTTTTGGGTATGAGATCAAGGAAGATATGGTTTATCTATTTCAACATACCCCCTTAAAGAAACATTGAATTGCATCAATCAAAGAGTGCTCAATAATGTCCAAGTTTTTCCTATGGAAGAATCCATTGAACCCGTATGGCCCCAGAGTTTTGTTGGCTCCTATACTCAACACAACATTCTTCACCTCATTCTCATTTGGGCATTTGTAGAGAACTACATTATTCTCTTTACATACCAATTTGTCCTATATATTATTTTCACAAATGCTTGTCTGGTTTCTATTATATAGACTTTGAAAGAATTCATTTGTTTGCTTGATGATCCCCTCCTCATTGTCAATATAGCTCCCCTCATCATCATAGAGTTTAGTACTTGTGTTCACTGAATCTCTTATCTTCACTATGGAGTGGTATAATTTTGTATTGCAATCAACATTCTTGATCTTGTTGGATCTGATGTGCTGCCAATAAAATTCTCCTCCACTTTCTCCAATGTCTTTATTCTGTCAAGGGTGTCTTTTTAAGCTTCAATTAGATCTTCATCCAATGGATTCTATCAAAGGACTTTAGCAATATCTTCTAGCTCACTTTTTTCCTTCTTAAGCAGATTGTGTAGGTTTACATATTGCCTCACTCATGCCTGGAGAGCTTTCTTAACATTCATAAGTCTCACATTGAAATAGAATAATGGATTTCCATGCACTTCCTCTTTCCATGCTTTGTTAATGATCTTCTAAGGAATCCGATAGGCTTGTTCTTCCTCGTGACTTCCCTTAAATTTGTATATAATGTTGAGTGTTCTAAAAAGCATGAATAAAGATATTTGGTTTTGGAATCTGGAAAGCACTCCAACCAATCATCATTGACTAGAGATCTATCCAATTTACACACAATGTGTTTGGTTTTCTTCAAGTTGTTGTTCCGTGTGAAAGCTTCTTTGCCAATCAAGGGAATATAGTGATACCAATATTATTGATGGTAGTGTTGAACATACTCAAAACTAGATTCACTACCTCTTTTCCACCCACCTTTTCCTCCCACTTCATGATATTGTTGAGATTCCCAAAGACAAGCCAAAGGGTTTTCATACTAGTGGACAATTATTGAAGTCTATCCCACAATTTAGTTCATTGACTCATTATGGGCATGAATTACTTATATCATTACTATCAAACCTCTATTATTGATGCACTTAGTAGAAATTTGTTGGTCATCCATATCAATGGGTTCCACCTCCCATGATTTGGGATTTCATCCCATACAAACTCTTCCATTCTTGTTATGGTTGTGATTAGTGAACCACTTCTATCCCATTGAAAACATTTTTCTCACCAAATGCTTGCTATGCACTTTGATCTTAGTTTCAACTGGTCTGACTATGGAAGCTTAAACTGATCTAATTATCTTGCTTGAATTCCCTCCTCTTTTGTGTCTTTAAGGAGCCATGAACATTAAAAATGAAGAAGGTCACTAAATATCTCTATAAGTTGACCAAGTTTTTTGTGTCTCGATCACCGTAGTACTTCCTCTCGATTTCCTAGAGTCTTTCCCTTTAGACGAATCATGTTCCTAAATCTTCTCCTTACCCTCATACTCTGAGTTTAGTCTCTCATATCTATTATTGGTTGGAATTTCTTTTGTAGATTTCCCCTTATCAACATTATGCACTGTATTTTCCTTCTCAATGTTGTCCACTATCTTTTTGTTCTATGTGTTATCCACTCTCCTATCTTTGTTGTTATCCATTGTCTTACCCTTTTCCAAAGATGATCCTCATCTGTTAACTTGGATCCACTTCTGTCTAGGTTTCTCTTTTCCTTGCATCTCCTGAATCGCCTTTTCTTGTAGGGGGCAATTATCTCCATCGTGTCCAAACACCTTACATTCAAAACATCATTTAGGTATGTGCTGATATTGGATTTCCATTGGGATCAGGTCTCTCTTTGGTAGGTTCACCCAAATCTCTTTAGGTGGTTCCTCCTCTACTTGAATCTCCACCAGTGCCTTATCTTCCCCTAATGATTCTTGATTATCGGATCTAAGGTCCACTTGAAGTAGTTTACCAATGCTTGAGGCTATGATATCCACTTCTTTCTCTAACTAGTTTCTTCCCATGCTAGGAATCTTAATCCAGAGTGGAATATAACTAAATATGTCCTTCTTCTAGTCATATCTTGTGTGGTGTTATTTCACAACCACTATCCAATCGTCGATCCATCTTGGGCCCATATATATCACAAAGTCCTCGTCCTCCTCATTAGTTAATCTAACTAGAAATAACTTTTCAAGCTTTGAGTACAAATCAAATCCTCCTATAGGCCACCATATCTTTCTTATCAAAGCAAGGAAGTGATAGTAGTATGTTCGCTTTCCCAGAATATATACTGAGACTATATTTTCCCAGGTTTTCTCCATCTCCTCAAACATATCATCATCGATGGTGATGAATCTCTTCCCTTCTTCAATCAATATAGGCTCATACTGGTATTTAGTACTAAAATGGTCCACTCCTTTCAAAATTTTGATTCCATGGGTGCTTATTCCCATTCTATTAGTCATATTGATTGCAGATGGAGGAGAATGATCCTCCCCACTTATCGTGGATGGAGGTCCCTTCAGATCTCCACCTTGATCGCTAGAGCTTCCATAAACCCAAGAGAAATCGTTCATGTATGCATGTATGTAAGGAATTAAGAGAGGCATTCTTTCCCCATCTCCCATGCCCTTGATGGAGGTCCAATGTCTAGGAGGAAGGCGGCAACTGTGATTCAAACTTGAGTCCCTTTGTTAGGGGAGAATGTGCTTGACCACTTGAGCCACTCCTTGTCGGTTGTATGTATGTATGTATGTATGTGTGTGTATGTATGTATGTGTGTATATGTATGTATGTATGGGATAAAGAGAGGCATTCTCTCCCCCTCTCCCACGCTCGTGACGGAGGCCGAACGTCCGAGAGGGTGGTAAACCAAGGCGGCAACTAGGGTTCGAATCCGGGTCTCTTTGTGAGGGGACACCGTGCTTGACCACTTGAGCCACTCCTTGTCGGAATATATGTATGTATGTATGTATGTATGTATGTGTGTGTGTGTATGTATATGTATGTATGTATCAATGTATGTATATATGTATCCATAAATCGGTAAATATGTTTTTGACCCTTATAGAATAGACAAAAATTACACTTACAACTCTCACAAAAATTTGAAGACTATGCTCAAATGAGCTTACAAAAGGTCCCAATTTCTCAGGAAAATACATTCTACTGACCAAAATTGTCTTTGTAACACTTGTATATTAGTTGTACTTTGTGTTCAATCTTTGCAAAGGTTATCAACTCATTAGATACTTGGCCTCTATGCTTCATTTAATTTCTTTCAAACCAAACATAGTGTGCACAAGCTGTGACACACCATAATGCTTGGAGTTTATTTCCTCCTCTCAATCGATTAATAGACATGAGAACTTGCTTCAGATTTCCATCATGTTTCATATTGAGTTTTATAGCCACGCGTCCCCAAGTATTTCCAAGATTTACAAGCACCAAATAGATGCTTAGTATCCTCTTCATGCTCATTGCATAAGAAGCACTTATTCTGAATGGAAGGATTCCATATACGTATTCTACCAAGTGTTGGCAAGAAATCATTGTAAGTTCTATATGTTGTGAGGCTCCATCTCAGATTGTGATCTTGAATCTAGAGAGACATAACTGCTTAATCTTTTAGTTGATTTTATTTGCACCTACCCCATGTGGAACTCTCACTATCTATATGGACATACAACTCCCATACATCGGTCATTCTTCTCCATAGAGTTGAATAGCCCCACCTGTGTGTGGGTTTAGTATGAATATTTGTTGCACATCTCATCTACATCTAGACAACCCATATTGTGTCACCAACTAGGAGCGTGTTTATTCGTTTGAGTGTGAAATGGTTAGATGTATCACTCAAAATACATAGACCTAAACCACATTCATAAAATGGGAAATCTAGTCGTGTCTAGCTAGATGGATGTGCAACACTTCTGCAGATGAAGTCGCTCATCACGATCTCCATTCTTCTCAGAGTGGATTCAATGTTTTCACCTTGAGACATCCAATAGTGGATGAGTCCCATGGTGCATGTTTTGATCAGTAAGAGTTTTCCTACCATTGAAAGTTTAATACCTGGCCACATACTAATCATATATTCTAATTTGTCTAAGCATTCATGGAAGTGGACTCTTCACAAATTGCCACATACCAAATTATATCCTAGGGACTTTGTAGGTAAGTGACCCAGATTAACATCGAGTAGGTTAGCAATTTCATATTTTCTCCTACATGACTTTGATAGATAGACATTCGTCTTAGCGTCATTCATTTTCATACCAGAGTAGTATCCAAACTCATTCAAAATGTTCTTTAAGTACATAATGTTGCGAGGTCTATCTTCAATGAAAACCAGTACGCCATCTACAAATGACAAGTGTGACATTACTGGTATTTTTGTGATCGTATATGTCTTTATCAGTTTCTTGGTTTCCTCCTTGAGCATCATTTTACTCTAGCCTTCCATTTCTATGTTGAATAGTAGAGGAGACAAGGGGTCACCTTGTATTAGGACATTATAATTCATGACGAGACCTTCAAATGAGCCATTTATTAGTAGTGAGAATGGCAGAGTAGATACACATTATTGAACCAATGTTATCCACTTCTCGCGAAAACCAATTCCTTTCAAGCAACTCTATAGATACTCCCATCTAATGAAATCATAGGCCTTTGTTATGTCTAGTTTTAGATGAGTAGATGGAGTGCTTCTTTTGAGGTTGAAATTCAGTGTGAATTTAGCTGCCAGAAGAGAGCAATCAACAATCCTTCTACCTCGTATGAATGCACCTTGATTAGGTGATATAATGTTGTGAAGAATATTGTCTAGAAGATGTGTCGTGATTTTGGTAATGATTTTATAGATCATTGAACAACAAGAAATGGGGCAAAAGTCTACAGGAGAAGATACTATTTTCTTCTTTGGAATTAAACCCACAAATACATGGTTTTCTTGACACACCATGTTTCCAGCATTAAAGAACCATCTAATTGCTTCACAAAGATCCTCCTTGATTATCTTCCAGTTCTATATGTAGAAGAAGTCATTGAACCTATCCGGACTTGGGGTTCTGTTGGCACCAATGTTGTTCATAGCTTCGTAGATTTCCTCTTCATCAAGTATTTTCCATAAGCTTTCATTGTCGCCATCCGTAACATGTTTGTCCCAATGGATTATCTCTTCAAACTCCATATGAGCTTGATTATACATATTACTAAAGAACTTATTGGTCTCATTCGTAATCACCTCATCATTATCAATGAAGTTTCTTTGGACATCATAGAGTTCATTGATTATGTTTATGGCATATCTTCTTTTGATAGTGGCATGATATAATTTAGTATTTTGGTCCCCATTATCGATCCACTACATCCTACTCCTCTGTCGGTAATACTTCTCCTCGGATTTGTCAAGTGTTTTGATTTTGTCCAGTGTAGTTGTTTCATCTTCAATAAGTTGATCGTCCAATGGATTTCTTCTAAGAACTGATGTGAATTGGCTAGTTCTTGTTGTTATTTTTGTACAAGGTTCTTGATGTTGACATATTGTCTGGAGCACAATTGCAGTTCTTTCTTCAAATTTGTGAGCTTCTAAATAAAACAATTGAGTGGGTTCCTAAGTACTAGTTTAACCAAAGTGTCTTCAATGACCTTGGTACAACTAGGCCATTCTTGCCATAGGTTAAGAAACCTAAAAGGTCAGTTTTTCTTTGGCATTTCTCTGAGATTGACATTAAACGCAGCATGACCAATGAACTTATATGTAAGAAATTTAGGCTTTGTACCTGGGAATTTGGTTAACCAATCATCATTAACCATGCTCGTTCTAATTTGCATGCAATCCTCTTTAATTTAGCTACTTGATTACTCCATGTGAAGATTTCTCCACCAACAGTGAGTAGTTCAATTATACCAACATTATTGATGGCTGAGTTGAAGGAACTTAGTATCACATTGAGTACCTCCCTTCCTCTAGCTTTCTCTTCTTGCTTCCTTATATTGTTGAAGTCACCAATGAACATCCACAGATCATTAGTTTGTTAGGATAAGATCATAAATTTGTCCCATAACTCATCCCTCTAAAACATGAGGTTATGAGCACAAATCATAGTCAGGTTTATGCACAAACTAGCTTTATTAATGCAACAAAAGTAATCTATTGATCATCCATGTCAAGGACTTGTAAATCTTAAGATTTTGGGTCCCAACCAATGCATACCCTGCCATTGTGGATATGTGTGTGGTTCATGAATTATTAAATCTAGTTAGAGAAGGCCTAATAATGGTATGTCTGTTAGTAATCTTGATTTTTGTTTCAACTTATTCTACAATGGAAGCATTAAATGATCTAATTGAATTGTGTACTTCCTTCTTCTTCTGTGGCTTCCCCAAGCCATGAACATTAGTAATATAATGGTCATTAATTGGACTTACCAAAAGAATGGGTCTTCCGCCCATTCACTCTCATAAATTCAACTGATGAATCATCTTCAACGTTGTCTCTAGCTCCTTATTTCAGTTCTTTCCCCCAGAGTTCCCCGCAACATCTTTGTTGTTAGGGATTCCTCTATCAACCTGACTCGTAGGTTCCTTCTCCTTCATCAGGTTCACTGGAACTTTCTCAGGTACAATGTCCTTCTCCTTCTCCTGGCTTTTCTCAAATTCAAGCTCCTTCACTTTCTCTTGGACGTTCTTAGGTTCTTGCACCTTCTCCTTCACTAGATCATTCCCCAATTCAAGTTCCTTCTCTTTCTCTGGTATAGGTTGCTTCTCAACCCATTTCTTAGTTGACACATCTTTAACCTATACTTTCTATTGGGAAAGTTTTTATATCATGACCAAATATGTTGCAATCACAACATCTATTTAGCACGTACTCATATTTTATTTCAACCAGTATAGCCTCCCTTATAGGAAGGTTGACCCAGATTTCTTTAGGTGGATCCTTAGTGGCCTCGATCTCGATGAGCGTTGTTGCTTCTCCTAGTGATTCTTGACTGATAGAATGTTGATCAACCTCAAAAGCTTCCCGACTCTGCTAGATACTATACCCACTGCATGATGAGACCATTTCTTACCCATACTCGGTATCTGTATCCATACATGCATTGTGTTGAACATGTCTTTCATTAGGTCATCTTCAATCTTGAAGTTCTTAACCATGACCAATCTATTGTCAAACCATTTTGTATATTGATGGCGTTCCTCTTATCCTCTTCATTGTTGAATCGAACAAGGAAGAACTTGTTCGGTTTTGAGAGGAGATCAAAATCTCCTTTTGGTTCCCATACTCTTCTGATCCACACTATTAGATGGTAGTAGTATGACCTTTTCCCCATGATTTATAGAATCAGAGTGTGATGCCATGAATTCACATGTTGGTGTAAGTCTGTTCGTTAATGGTGATGAATCTCTTCCTATCAATGATCACTTGTAGGTTATATGTCTATTATTTGAAGCTTTCAACGCCTCCAATGACTTGCACCCAAGTCTTCTTAGCAGGTTGGGATCCCATCAGGTAGGGGGAAGGGGATTACCCTCCCCTATGGTAGGGGGCACCTTTTCTTCTCAGCACCGCAATCTCTGGACCATAGAAACCCTAGGTCACCTATACTTATTGTATGTATATATGTATATATGTATGGGATTAAGAGAGAAAGATTCCCCCCTCTCCCATATACGTGGCAGAGGCCGAATGCCAGTTGGGATGGTGGTAAATCAAGGCGGCATCTGGGATTTGAACATGGGTCCTTTTGTTAGGGGACATCGTGCTTGACCACTTGAGCCACTCCTTGTCGACGCTATGTATATATTATGTATGTATGTATGTATATTGTGTATGTATGTATGTAGAAGAATCTGGTAAATTTTATCCTGACCCTCCCAACAATGTTAGGAGACTAAGATATACATGCATCCAACACTAAACCCTTACAATCAACTCACTCCTTACAAGTATCTAACTTCTTTTCTTTACCGATTTACAAATTTTCTTTGCAATTCTAAAAGCTTCTATACTATTCCCATTATGTCTTCTATTGTTTTAATCCTACCAAGTATAGAAACATATTGTTGAAAATGTCATCCTCTGGATGTCCTTGCTGCACCTTCTCAGAGTATCTTTCATCAAGCTTTTGGCTGCATTTGAAGTCCCTACTTATCCTTTAGGCTCCTCTGTGCTTCTCTATAAAAACAACACATGGATAAAAAGTGATCGTCTGTTTCTTTGTCCACCGCGTGCATCAAACATGTATCATCTACCTCATTGTTCAACTTTTGAATTTTTTCTAGTGTCGACAATGCTCCTTGGATTACTTTGTAAACACAGTAGCACCACTTCTATATATGACCAGAAAACCATATTTGTTTGGCCTAATAATTGCTACTGACCTGTTGCCTTGTGATGTCCCAAACATCTTGCTTCTCATTTGATAATTTCCAACCCTCCACTCATGGAACAAAATATTTGTTTCCCTCCTCCCATATGGTTTTCATCACATTTAGAGACCTAGAAAATCCCTCCCTTGTTCTTGGTTTGTAGTCTAAACCCTTTGGATATCTTTCTCTCATCCATTTCCCATACCAAAGAAGCTTTTTGGAATTTTTATTTTCCTTCGGTCATCCCCCATCTTGCTATATCATGCGAGCTCTTCAATGCCAATCCCCCTTCCTCCAAAGGTAAAGCCAACTATCCATACCTCACCAGGTGGTAGTCACCACCAATAGGTAATTGGCCATCCTCATCTTCATTCTGTTTGAGACTCAAATTGATATCTTACCTTGTTATACCCAAAAACTAAGAAGACATTCCACCAATGACTGTATCAAAGTCACTCATCCCACCATAAATGTTTTCTAAATTGGCCATTTGCATAGAATTTCCTCTAATATGTCATGACAACCCAAGAAATATTTAACCATCAAGTTTCTTCTAGCCAAAGGGAAACCTAAATATTTAGTAGATAGTTTTCCCAATGACACACCCATGGCCTCAATGAATCTCTCTTTCATCCCCAAGCAATTTTTGGAAAGGAAAAGTTGCATCTTGTTAATGTTCATCCTCAAACACATTTGCTCACCAAACTCCTATAGAATATTTTTCATCCCATTCATCGCCATTTCCTTATACTCCAAAAATGCAAGAACATCATCCAAAAAACTAATATGGTTCCATACTTCATCCCTTGCAAAGCATATACTTTAATTGTATTCTCCTTTTTGGATCCATTCATCTTCTGTGAAGTATTCCATTACAATAGTGAATAGAAAGTATGACAATAGATCTCCTTGTCTAAGACCATTACCTCACAAAATAGACATGTACACGTGCCATTAACTAAAATAGAGAAGCTTGTTGTCTCAACACATTGTTTCATCCACCCAATCCACATATCATAGAAACCCAACTCCCTCATGATACACCACAGTTTCTACCGTCTCACACTGTCACATGCCTTGGAAATATCCATCTTCAAACAAGCTTTCTGACTGTTCCTTTCTGCATTAAAATCAAGAAGGAATTCACCTACCAATAAAGAGCTATAATTGATGCTCCTCCCTGCAAAAAAATCTCCTTGGTTTGTTGAAATCCACTGGGGTAAGATCATTTTTAATCCGAAGACCAAGATCATTGCAATAATCTTGTATATTACTGAGAAGCATGCTATAGGCATCAAATCTACCAGAGATGCATCGAATTTTTGTTTTAGAATGAGAACCAGAAAAGCATGATTGACCTGTCTGACCATGTTCCCTCCCCTCATGAACCACTTATTCTAAAAAAGATAATCTTTTATAATATTCCATACATTTTTGTAGAAAAAGGCATTAAGACCATCTGGTCTTGGTGATTTGTTGTTGCTAATATTCCATACAGCTTCCTTGATCTCATGTTCATTAATCTCTGTAGTTAAGATATTATTATGTGTAATTGTAATCTTCTCCTTCTAGTCAATATCCTCATCCTCCAACTCTACCTCAAATTCTTTATTTTATAAGGCTCCATATAGAATATGACCACCTTGTTTTCAATGTCCTCTTATTTATTGACTACCTGACCATCTTTATCCACTAATTTAGCTATGATGTTCCCATCTTCCCTTCTTTTAACTATTTAATGATAGAGTTTAGTATTTCTATCTCCGTCAGTCAGCCATCTCTTGATACCTCTTTGCCATAAAATTTTTCCCACTACCCTCGTCAAATCATGCAACATTCTCTCAAATCAAACTCCTTCAAAATGTGCTCCCTATTAAGTGGATCATGTATAAGGGCCGAATTTGCCTCCACACTCTCCTTCTTTGTTTCAGAAAGCAACTTTGGGATGTTCACCTCTTCTTTCACCCACTTCTTTAGTGCCCTGTTAGTGTGCATCAATTTCCTATAAAATCTAAAAATTTGGTCACCCACCACCTGAATGCTCCAACTTTCTTTTATGACCTATTCAAATCCTTTTCTACTTTTTCTCTAGAACATGCACTATGATACGGGTGTGATCAGTCAACTTAGACCCTACTTACTTAACTTGTGCCTCTGGAAGTATTTGCAACCACCTATCATTCACCAAGATCCCATCATGCTTACATGAAATTTTGTCTTTGGGTGTCCTTTTATTGTTCTATGTGAACACCTCCTCACTGGTCATTGGTAGATTAAAAATCTCTACCTTTTCAATAGCATGTTTGAATGCATTAAGGACTAAGACAAGCACCAATCAGTATCATAATTCTTGATAATTTAGTACAAATCCATAAATGGGTGCAAAGACAAGACACACACATACATGCGACTTATAAACAAACTCTCAAATTACTTCTTAAACATTTGTTGTAAAAGAAATATTACAATAGATCCCAGTTATACAAGACAACCTGATGTAACCCCATCAATTTCGCTTTGAAGGTATCGTACAAAACTTGTATGTACTTCTCAATGATACTAAATAGATTTTTCTTTCAAGTAACTCTTCTTGAGTTTGTCTCCTTCCACTTTATCTACACTTATGAAGTTAGACACCATAGGTACATTGCCTTCTCCTTATCATGCATTCCAACGATCTCTTGGAGTAAGTTGGTGAGGCTTTGTCAAAACCTTCTATTCATCTTTTGTCTCGCTCTCCCCCATAGATACCTCCAGTATTGCAAGAGTTGACCAAATTCTCTGACCCTTCCTCTCCCTCTTCACTTAAGAGACAGGTAGTGGTGACATCAGGTTTCCATTTCTCAATCTTCATCACAGTCACAAGATAGTCCTTGTATGCTTTGAAAGTGGTGAGACTCCATCTCAGCCTATGAAGGGGTCCTCATAAGGCTTCAAAATAGATATCAATAGGTTGTTTATTCCTATTAACATTCCACAACTCATCTTCCCCAAGGTTATCCCACCATTTAGGACAGAGTTGAACCATCCTCCTCCATGTTGTAGAGTATCCCAACCCATGTTTAGGATCCAGAGCAAGATGATCATTATACCTCTTGGTCATCCATCATGCCCAAATAGACTCTCTGTGAAGTAGATTTTAATTCTTTTCATAGTATGGAAGTCTAGTTAATCTTTTAGGTATTGTAAGTTGAGACCTCTTTCATTAATTGGATAAGCTAATCTACACCAACTCAATGGATGGATCGATCTACCCCCTAAGAAATCAACTACCATGATCTCCATTCTTCTAGTAATTGATTTTGGAATTTCTCCCTAGCTCATCTAGAACTGATAAGTCCCATAGCTGAGCTCCTGACTAGCACCAGTCATCCAACCATTACCATTTTAGAACATGGGCATTTGCTGATCATGTCCTTGAGTCTTTAGAGGCAATCGTGGAAGTGTTTTCTCCTTAGATTGCTACAATAAGAGGAAAAGCTAGGTATATAGTTTTCCATTAAACCTCTTAGATCCCAATCACATCTTTCAACTCCTCCTTTCTTTTGCATGATACGAAAAATAAAATATGAGATATGTTTCAATTTCATGCCTAAAATTGACCCAAATCATGCAGTAGCTTCCTAAGGCTAGAGAAGTTGCTCTTTTTGCCTTCTGCAAACACCAAAATATCATAAGCAATTAATATGTGGGATAAGACCTTCACTTTCCCAATAGTATAGGTTTTAGTGGTCCTATTCTATATGCTCTCATCTATCATTTTTGTAAATCCCTACATAGCTAGCATGAACAATAGGGGTGACAACAGGTCACCCTGCCTTAATCCATTCGAGCTATTGAAGAAACCTTTAGAATTACCATTCATAAGAAACGAGAAATAGGTTGTGGCGACACACTATTGAATCAACTTGATCTAGGAACTTCAGAATCCACATTCTTCTAGGCATCTCCAAAGATATGACCATTTAACGATATCATACGCCTTGGTGATGTCTAATTTGAGACAAGCAGATGGTCTGCTCCTCCTCACATTATAATTTAATGTGAACTCTGATGCCAGCATAGCACAATCTTCTATCCTTCTCCCATTAACAAACGATCCTTGGTGGGCAAGATGATTCTGGGCAGAATAGTCAAAAACTTAAATAATGTGATTATCTTTGTTATCACCTTGTATAGCACTTAACAACATGAAATAGGATAGTAGTATGCTGGAGTAGACATTATCTCCTTCTTGGAGATCAAGGTAGGAACATGTGATTGATTGTTTAACCATGTTTCCTCCATTGAAAACCCATCTAATAGCATCAACTAATGATTCCTGAATGGTCTCCCAATTTTGTCTAAAGAAGTAACCGTTAAATCCATCTGGTCTTGGACTTTTTTCTGGTCCAATACTCCATATCACGCCTGTAATGTTTTTCTCATCTGGGATGTTGCATAACGTGCCATTATATTCCCAGATTATGATTTTTCTGCCATTGTATGTTGTCTTTCACCAACAACTCCTCCTAAGGTTTGTTATAGAGTTCATTGAAGAATTTAATTGTTTTTTTTAATGATTTCCTCTTTGCTTTCAATGTAGTTGCCTTCATTGTCATATAGTTCTGTGTTAGTATTCACTACCTCTCTTCTTTTTACTATATAATGGCACAATTTAGTATTGCGGTCTCCATTATCGATCCATCTTGATTTTATCCTCTTCTAGTGGTATTTTTCTTCCACATTGTCATATTTCTTGATTCTATCAAAGCTCTCTCATCCTTGATCGGGTCTTGGTCAAGAGGATTCCTTCTCAGAACTCTAGCAAAATGTCCTCCGTCTCACTCTTTTCCTCTTGAATCAGGTTATGTAGGTTCATGTAGTTCCTCAACTAGGTTTTGAGAGCAACTTTGACATTCTTTAATCTATGTTGAAAGAAAAAAAAGGGTTGTCATACACCTCTTCCTTCCAATCCTTCTTAATGGTTTCTTGACAACCTGGCCATTCCTACCAGAATGTAAGAAAATGAAAGTCTTCTTCTTCACGACCTCCCTCGGGTTAAGTTGCAAGGCTGCATGAATAGAGAAACAAGATGAAAGTAATTTTTTTTCAAGCTTGGGAAACTCTCTAGATAGTCATTAGTGACTAGAGCCCTGTCTAATTTGCAAGCAATGCATTTAGACACCTTCATATTATTACGCCCTGCAAAAGACTCTTTAGTCAGTAGGAAACATATTGCTCACAATAAGTTTTAGTTTTCATCTCTACTATGCCTATTATGGATGCTTGTATAGAAAGGATCACTTGCCTCACCTCCCACCTTTTTCATGGCTTGCAAGAGCCACATACATTGGAACAAGGTCATTAAAGACCCATGTTGGATGACCAAGTCTTTCATGTCTCGGGCACCCTAGAACTTCCTCCCACATTCTTGGAACTCTTCTCATTGACTATTGTTGTAGCCCAATTAAAAGTGTCTTTCTCAACCTGGTTAATAGTATTTCGATCTTCATCTGAGATAAAATTTTCAAATCTGTTCTGGGTTGGAATCTTCTTAGTTACCTTTCATTTCTATTTTGAAGGCTATTTTTCACATTCCTTCTCCTACTCTTTCATCGGGTCTTTCCTATTGACCTTATTCCACTCCATATTAGTTTTATCTTTCTGTTCAACTTCTTTATATTGTGCTTCCTATGTCTCTGTCTCATGTAGGGGACAATCCTCCTCGTCATGGCCTAAAACTTTGCAATTTCAACATCTTATGAGTAGATATTGATATTGTATCTTGACTGGGACTGGAACTGGATCGTTCTTTGTAAGATTGACCTAGATCTCTTTAGGGGGTCCTCCTTTGCTTGAATCTCGACCAAAGTTTTAGCTTGTCCTAAGGATTCCTAATGTACTGAACATAGACCCCCCCTCTACAACTTGCCTACCCCAGATGTTATGATCCCCACCTCCTTTTTAGACCAATTTCTTCCCACGATCGATATCTTGATCCATATAGGTATGGAGCTAAACATCTCCTTATGCAGATTATCCCTTGTATGGTGTTTTTTCACCACAAATAGGCAATTTTTGAACCATATTAGCCCCATATTGATGACAAATCTCTTATCTTCTTCATTGTTAAATTGGACAACGAAAAACTTATCATGCTTAGAATATAGACCGAATCCACCCTTCAGATGCCATATCCTCCTGATCCATGCAAGAAAGTGGTATTAATATGGTCTCTTCCCCATTACATATACCAAGACACTATGCTCCCATGTATTATCCATTATCTCATAGATATGATCTTCTGTGGTAACATATCTTCTACCCTCCTCAATCACTAGAGGATCAAACACATGACTTGGTTTGAAGTGTTCAACACTGCTAAGAACCTTCGACTAAGGTTTTTTAGGGAATGTTCCATTAGTTTCCCTATACTGACTCCCTCTAGAGAGGAGGAAAGAGGGGAGGGGAGAATATTAGCTTCCCCACCATCAGGAATGGTAGGGAGCCTCAGATCACCTCTGCAGTCGCCATTGCTTTCTAAAACCCTAGCCTCATGTATGGAACCAGTATGTATGCATGTATGTATGTATGTATGTATGTTTGTATGTATGTATGTATGTATGTATGTACGTATGGGATTAAGAGAGAAAGATTTCTCCTCCCCTCTCCCATGCCTGTGGCGGAGGCCGAACGCCCGGGAGGGTGGTAAATCAAGGCGACAACTGGGATTCGAACCCGGGTCCCTTCATGAGGAGACACCGTGCTTCACCACTTGTGCCACTCCTTGTCAGCTGTATGTATGTATGTATGTATGTATGTATCAGAATCAGGTAAATATATTCCGACTCCCCCCTATAATTGTAGGGGGGGTCAAAAGTTACATATAGCCCTATGCTCTCTATACAGCTTAAACGTGAGCAACTCACCCATCTAAGACGTAGGTTCCTTTTTACATTTTTACAAATTTTTGCAGAAATAGTACTCACACAACTATCTATACCACCATGCTTTCGGGCATTTCTTTCATTCCAAATATGGAAACATAGCGCAGCAAATAAGAGTAACTTTTTCTCCCCATTGGCACATCGTTTAATCATTGTTCTGGCATCTTCATTAAGCTCAATACTTAGGTGAAACTCTTTGCACACTTTCTCCCATAGATTCTTTGTAAAATCACAGCCACCAAAGAGATGGTTATGGGTTTCCTCCTTCTCCTTGCACAGAAGAGAAGTAACATAAATATTAATGTTCCATGCATGTACCTTGACAAGAGTAGCAAGATCTTCATGCAAAATTTTGAAGACGCACGTGGAACATTTAGGAATATGTTTACCTGCCCAAATCATTGCCATAGTCCAGTCTTTATCATCCCTACTCCTCGTGATCTCCCACAGATTAGTTTTGGGGTTTATCAAGTGCCAATCCCAGGTTTGATTTTGAAAAAACATGTGCTTGATTTGTGGTCATAGGCTCCTCATCATGTGAATGGTGTGTGAAATACCTTCTCGAGTTCGTGGCTGGAAATCCAATCCTTGCAGGTATCTTTCCCTCATCCATCTCCCCCAAACGGAGCCACCTGTATGGTACAAGATGATTCTCTTTAAGGTCCCCCATTTAGTAATATCTCTTGGAGTTTTCAGCTGCAAACCACCTTTGTCTTTGGAAAGAGCCAGCTTCGCGTAGCGCATGGGATGGAACTCTCCCGCCCAGATGAAGTTTGAGATTTTCATTTCCAATCTATCAAGCACAGCACCCGGTATCTCCCCTTGCTGCACCCAAAAGATAAGAAGTCCCTCAATGGCTGCTCTAATAAGGGTAGCTCTCCCCACCATGGATGTTCTCTTTGTGGGCATCCTGCAATCATCTCATCCAGTCTATCAATGCATTCAACAAAAACCTACACATGTAGATTGCCACCTGCAAGTGGGAACCCTAAATACTTGGTTGGAAATTTGTCAATTTCCACCCCGAAGGCTTCTTGTCCCAACACACTGTTGCATCCATTGTATCCATCTCTCAGAGAAGCCCATCTTTTGAATGATCCACCATAATTTTTCCCATCTTACGATGTCATAGGATTTAGAAATATCAAGCTTTAAACAAGCCTTTCTGCTCCCTCTCATCACATTGTAATCAACTCAGAACTCGTCAACAAGGAGAGCACAATCACTAATACTCCTACCAGAAATAAAGGCTCCTTGGTTTTTAGAAATAAGGAAAGGGAGGACCAACTTCAACCTTGCAGCCAGGATCTTTTCTATAATATTATATTGGATAGAGCAGCAAGCAATAGGTCTAAAGTCAGTGAGTGATGCTGTGATTTTCTTCTTTGGAATTAGGACCAAGAAAGCATGATTAATCTATTTGACCATGTTACCTCCTTCAAGAAACCATCTCACATACTTCATAAGATCTTCGTTTATTGTGTCCCAAGCCACCCTGTAGAAGAAAGCGTTGAATGCATCTGACCCGGGGGATTTGTTAAAGTCGATGCTCCATAGTGCATCTTTCACTTCTTGTTCATTGACCTCCTTTATGAGTATATTTTTATGGGTTCTAGAGAGCTTGTAATTCCAGTCTATGGCTTCCTGCTCTTCCCGTTCTTCAAAATGTTTATTATAAAGATCCCTGTAGAACTGTACTGCTTGATCTTCAATATCTTCTTGCCTATTAATCACTTTCCTGTCTTTGTCAATCAGCTCACATATAACGTTGGAGGCCTCTCTTCTTCTCACTTCCATGTGATAGAGTTTGGTGTTCCTGTCACCATCTTTCAACCATTTCTCCCTGCTTGTTTGCTAATAAAATTTCTCTTCAGCCTTCTTGAGATCAGCTAGCATCATTTTCAACTCCCTCTCCTTCTTTATTAAATCTCCCTTGAGTGGATCAGCCATGAGGAGTTTTTTCACCTCCCTATATTCCTTCTTTGTTGATAAGATTAAATTGGGGATATTCACCTTCTCGTTTGCCCATTTTTTCAGCGTTGTTTTCAACAATGATAACTTTTTTGCAAAGACAAAGATAGGATTCCCGTGTATATGTGTATCCCATACCTCCTTGAGAATGTCGTCATATCCATCCCACTTTGTCCAGAAGTTGAGAAATCTGAAAGGTCTTCATTTTTGTTTCTTCTCAAAGAGCTGCACAAGAAGATGAGCATGGTCACTTAGCTCAGATCCGCCTGCCTTCACCTATACATTAGGAAACATTTTTAACCATTCTTCATTAACCAGTGCCCTATCCAGCTTGCTAGCTATTTTGTCCTCCAGGTCTTGTTCATTATTCCATGTGAAGAGATCGCCACCTGTCATAGGTAATTCCACCAGTTCTACTTTATCAATAGTCCTGTTAAAAGCATCAATCATAGCCCATAGAGAAAGTCTGCCTCCACCCTTCTCGTCTTGTAATCTGACATTGTTGAAGTCACCTACCACTAGCCACGGTGTCGTTATATGTGTGGACATTAGTGCTAAGTCATGCCAAAGTTCCTTCCTTCTCTTTGCATCATTATGAGTGTAAACAGCTGTCAAACACATGTGCAAACCTGATGTGTTCCTGCAATCCAGAGTAATATGCTAATCAGACATCATATTCACTGTCATTTGCCATGCATTGGGTTTCCATGCCACACACACCCTAGCCAGCTCAAAATGTTGGATGTTAGAGACATATTCCCACCCTTGTGGAAACAGGTAGCCGATTCTTGATTTATTATTCTCCTTTATCTTAGTTTCAACCAAAGCTGCAATAGAGAATCCCACAGAACCAATCCACTCCCGGATTTCTTTTTTCTTGTTCTTTTTGCACCCCCTTTGATATTCCACAATACAATGGACATATTAATGGTTCTTGATCGCCTGAGTTCACTTGGGCTGCTCCTTCTTCTTGTTGCCTTCTTTCTTCTTTCTCGGTGCCACCTATTCAGGTTCCTCCACATATGACTCACTTAAGGCCTCAAATCTGTTCGTGGAGTTGAGTATGACCCCAACTCCTTGTGTTTTTGGGATCCCACCCATACTACTTCTCTTGGAAATAGGTGTAAATTCACCTTCCACTCTCTGACTTGTCAAGCTTGAGTTCCCATCCACTAGGTTGTGCCCATATGGCATTACTTGTTCTTCTGGTGCCTTTAGAGCTTCACCTCCTCCATTAGCGGTTGCTTCAGTTGTTGCTTTCACCTACCCATCCTCTTATCATGGTGGATCCTACTTCTGTGTACCTTTGGCACTCTCGTTCCCAGTACTCTCACCATTAACAGTCAGCTGGCCCTCATCATCCTTCTTCTTCTTCTCAACCCAGGCATGCTTCTTTGCAGCATTGGCATTGGCCCTCTCACTATTTTCCTCCTTCTCTCCTTCCCGGCTAGTCTCACACTACTATGTGCTATGGCCGAAGGTACAACATGTATAGCAGCTAATAAGGATGTGATCGTACTCTATGGTCACCGAGATTGGTTCCCTTCCCTTCATGTTCATCCATACTCGTGAAGGTCTCTCTCCTTCAACCTCCAATTCGACCAACACTCTAGGATCATCCCCTTCGATTGATCTATCATCAACATGGAGAACTCAGCCCGCCCCAGCTACAATCATACCGGAAACAACCTTCATCCATGATCGGCTGAAGGATTTCAGCGTGATCCAGGTCAACACAGTCGTAAAGGAGTCTTTCTTTAGCTCGTCTCCATGATTGTAATGTTTGGTGATCATGATTTGGTGGTCGAACCAGAGCGGTCCCATGACAAGGACATCTCTTTTGTTGGCTGTCGTAGAGAACCAAACCAGGAAGATCCCTCCGTCATGTGAAAGGAGTTCAAACGATCCCTTTGGTTGCCACGCCCTTCTGATCCAGGCCAAGAGATGGTGGTAGAAGGGGTGCTTGTCCAAGGTGTAAACCATTACCATATGCTCCCATACGTTTGCAAGCCTCTCAAACTCTGTCTCCTACAGATCGACATGAACTTTGCCTCCTTTGATCCTCACTTTCGGGAAAACTATATTCTTCTCTTTTCTCGAGGGTTGCTTGAGAACTTGGTTCCAGGCTATGCCCCGAACACCAGGCCCTCCCATATGTTCCAGCTAGTCCAGCAAAGTCTTTCCCACCGTCTTCATTGTCCATTCAGTTCTGTTGGACTCTGTCACTTTCCCGGTCATTCCGGCCTGTAGTTGGGTTCCGTGTGGTGTGGAGGAGGTAGAGGGTTGTGTGGTTGTACGGTGGTGGATGCCTCTGGTCGGAGCAACCAGAGACGTTGGCACCATGCCCACAGGTTCCGCCGATTGCACGGGCATACACCCTACGAATCGCCAGAGCAAACCCTAGGGGAGCGTCTTTTTTGTATGTATGTATGTATATATGTATGTATGTATGTATGTATGTATGGGATTAAGAGAGAAAGATTTCTCCCCCCCCTCCCATGCCCGTGGTGGAGGCCAAATGCCCAGGAGGGTTGGAAATCAAGACAGAAACTAGGATTTGAACCCGAGTCCCTTTGTTAGGGGACACCATGCTTGACCACTTGAGCCACTCCTTGTCAGCTGTATGTATGTATGTAACAATAGAGAGTCACAGATCGTCTCCGCAGTCACCATAGCTTTCCAAAACCCTAGCCTCATGTATGGATCCGGTCAGAATGTATGTATGTAAGTATGCATGCATGCATGTATGTAAGGGATTAAGAGAGAAAGATTTCTCCCCCCTCTCCCATGCCCGTTGCAGAGGCTGAATGCCCGGGAGGGTGGTAAATCAAGGTGGAAATTGGGATTCGAACCCGGGTCCCTTTGTTAGGGGACACCGTGCTTGACCACTTGAGCCACTCCTTGTCGGCTGTATGTATGTATGTATGTATGCATGCATGTCTTCTGCCATACCTCCATCATGACATTGATGGTACATGAGTATCCCTCCCTTGTTCTTGGCTTAAAATCAATCCCTATAGGGTATCTCTCTCTCATCCATCTCCCCCATGTTGAGGAATCTTCCTAGAAGATTATGATTCTCCACACTGTCCTCCACTTTGCTATATCTCTGGGTGTTTTTAGATTCAAACCACCTTCTTCCTTAGGCAGAGCCAGTCTTGCATATCTCATCAGGTGGTGGTCACTTGCCCATAGAAAATTTGCCATCTTCATCCCCATTCTGTCTAGCACCAAACTAGGAATCTCTCCTTGTTGAACCCAGAAAATAAGAAGCCCCTCTATAGCTGCTCATATTAGAGTTGCTCTTCCGACCATGGAAGTCTTTATGATGACCATTTGTTAATCATTTCCTCTTATCTATCCATACAATCAGCGAAGTCCTTTACCTATAGGTTGCCCCCAAGATATTTTGTAGGGAACTTCCCTCTCTCTACACCATTTGCCTCCAGTAATTTATCTTCTACTTTGCTACAATTCTTGGCGAATAAGATGTGTGTTTTTCTTGCATTCACACATAGCCTTGTCTATTTCCCAAAAACTTTGTGCAAATCTTATAGACATGAAAGTGTGTTTTGTTTTGCTTCCACAAATACCAACACATCATCTACAAATATTAGATGGGTGAACACTTATGTGCCATGTACTGTATGTATGTATGTATGCATATATGTATGTATGCATGTATGTATGTATGTATGTATGTATGTATGTATGTATGTATGCATGCATGCATGCATGCATGAATGTATGTATGTATGTATGTATGTATGTATGTATGTATGTATGGGATTAAGAGAGAAAGATTTCTCCCCCCTCTCCCATAACCCGTGGCTGAGGCCGGATGCCTGGGAGGGTGGTAAATCAAGTGATGCTTCTCCGTGTGGTTTCGAACCCGAGTCCCTTCATTGGGGACCAACAGAATTCGCCAACTGGGCTATTCCCTTGCCGACATGTATGTATCAGAACTTTTTGGTAATTTATTCCGAACCCAAAAGGGACAAAGTTACAAACTACACCCAAGTCGTGTAGTTCACATTACATGCAAATCATATGAATAAAAGAAAGCAATGATTGACCTAAAATAGGTCAATCAATATACATGAAGATCCCAGTTCCTGACCAGGTTACAAGATATATGGCCTAGATTATGATGATGTGCATGATAGTGAATCTGAATCTCCTTCTCTATCTTTTTGAAAGCTTGTAACTCATCTTCTTGTTTGACTCCATGATGAATGGAATTTCTAGTAGTCCAAATGGTATGGATAGTGAGTGTGGCAGCCCAAAGGGATAGCACACAATCACCAGAAGTGATCCTGGAGATAGACTTGAGATAGTCTTCAAGAGAATGCTTAGGGTTCAGTCCTAACTTCAGAGCAGATTGACCCCATAAGTACTTCCACCACTTGCAAGTGGAGGTAAGGTGCAAGGAGCTTTCTTCATCAAGATGATAAAGACCACAAAGGTTAACAATGCTTGGATTCCATTTCTGAATCTTCTCAAGAGTCAGCAGAAAATTCTTGAGAGCTCTGTAAGATGTGAAGCTCCATCTTGGGTTATGTTTAGACATCCAGAGGGTGGAGGCAGCTGCATTAATTTCTTGTTTTGATCGGAAAATATCCCAAAGGGAACTGTCGTTAACATCTTGATATCTAGGCCAGACTTCAGTGAATCTCCTCCAGGAGGTTGAGTAGCCCCATCGGTGGGAAGGTTGCTGAAAGTTATTAGTATTATAACATTTCAACACCCATTGAGCCCATACAGAAGCACCAAGAAGAAGGCTTCTGAGACGCTTCATAGTATGGAAATCAGCTAGCTCTTCAAGATTTTTCAGACCAAGGCCACCTTCTTCAAAAGGGAATGAAAGATGCTGCCAACTAGCAGGATGAATGGAGGAACCCCACAGTAAATCACCCAGAAGAATCTCCATTCGTCTTAAGGTAGACTTAGTTAGATCACCTTGACTCATCCAGTATTGAATGAGTCCCATTGCATTAGCCTTGATGAGGACAAGATGCCCTGAGAAGGAGATCTTGTTACCCGGCCACTGAGTGATTTTGTCTTTGAGCATGTCAAGACAGTGGTTGAAATCCACCATCCTGAGGTTGCCGCCAGCTAGAGGGTAGCCCAGGTAGGTAGTCGGAAGAGTACCTAGCTGGACATCAAGTTCATCAGCTAAAGACGATGGATTGGGAATAGATTTGGAGAAGTACACAGTAGATTTCTGTGTGTTGAGATTAATGCCAGATTCCAAACCAAATTCATGGAGAAGGTCTTTCAGTTGCTTGATGCTCCTAGAACGAGCTTCGCAGAAGACAAGAACATCATCCGCAAACAATAGATGAGAAAGGACAGGAACGCTTCTAATTGTGTATGTCCTGATCCTCTTTTCTTCGATCGCCTGAGCCAATTTCTTGCTAAGGCCTTCCATTACTATTGCAAAGAGTAATGGGGACATAGGGTCTCCCTGCCGAAGACCATTAGTGCTATTGAAAAAACCCTTCGGAGAACCATTAAGTAGGATCGAGAAAGGAGTAGTAACACATTGTTTCACAATGTCGATCCAGTCATTTCTAAAGCCTAGAAGACGAAGAAAGTTCCAAAGGTAAGGCCATTGTACTGAGTCGAAGGCTTTTGTAATGTCCAATTTGATACAAGCAGATGGAGTGCTTCGAGCAAGGTTGTAATTCAAAGTGAATTCAACCGCCAGTAGAGAGCAGTCTTGAATGTTCCTGCCTTGAACAAACACACCTTGATTAGGTGATATGATCTTCGGCATAAGAACAAAAAGTCTTTTGGTAATGATCTTCGTGATAACCTTATACAATACAGAACAGAAGGCTATAGGACAAAAGTCTATAGGTGAGGAAATGATGTCTTTTTTGGGTATTAAAGCCAAGAAGACATGGTTTAGCTGCCGCACCATGTGTCCACCATTGAAAAACCATTGAATGGCTTCAATCCGTTCAAGCTTGATCGTAGACCAGTTTTGTTGATAGAAGAAGCAATTGAATCCATCTGGGCCTAGACTTTTCAAGGCACCAATGGACTGGACAGCTTTGTGTATCTCATCCTCATCAGGAATACAGCAAAGAAGCTCATTATCTTGATCGGTGATGATTCTCTCCCAACCATGATTATCCATAGGGGAAGTGATCCAATCCTGATTGTATAATTTATCGAAGAAGGTTGTAGTCTCCTTGACAATAGCATCTTCATCTTGCAGGAAGGTACTAGATTCGTCATAGATCTCCGTGATTGTGTTGATGGCATCCCGTCTTTTGACAGCAGATTGGTATAAATGAGTATTCCTTTCCCCATTGGCAATCCAGTCCATGCGACTGCGTTGCCAATAGTACTTCTCCTCAGCAAAATCAAGGGCTTTGATGCAATCATAGGTGACCTTTTCTGCCTGGATGAGCTGATCATCAAGAGGATTCTTGCACAGAGCTCTGGAGATATCATCCATCTCCTGATGTTCTTTCATAAGAAGGTTCTTGAGATTGACGTGCTTCCTGGACCATTTTTTTATCCTTGATTTTGTGTTCTTAAGTTTCTGAATAAACTTAAAGAGAGGGTTTCCTACAACTGGCTCATTCTAGGCATCGTGGAGGATTTCCTTGAAGCCGGACCATTCCTACCAGTAGTTGAGAAAACGAAAGGGGCGCGTCTTCCTTAGAATATCTCTGAGATTGATGTTAATGGCAGAGTGGTCAGAAAATTTAGAGGTAAGAAGTTTGGATTTCGTACCTGGAAACTTCACGAGCCAATCATCATTAACAAGGGCTTGATCAAGTTTACAAGCAATACGCTTGGACGCAGCTAGCTTATTGCTCCAGGTGAAGATTTCACCACCAATAGTTGGAAGTTCAACCAGGCCAGAGTTGTCAATGGCCGAATTGAAGGAGTTGAGGACCTGATTAATGACATCACGCCCGCCCGCTTTCTCTTCTCTTTTTCTGGTGTTGTTGAAATCACCGATGACTATCCATGGATCTTGAATACCTGAGGACAGAGATACAAGCTTGCTCTAGAGATCAGTACGCTGACTCATGAGATTTCTAGCATAGATGCCAGTAACCATGAGCTGGAGGCCACCTTTGTTAATGGCATGTGCAGTGATTTGTTGGTCATCATAATTAGTAACAAAGATGTCCCAGGATTGAGGATCCCATCCTAAGCAAACACGTCCATTATCAACATGTTGATGGTTGGATGTGTGCTTCCATCCATTAGGAAAGAGCTTCCGAACGAATTCTTTATTGAATCTTTTGATTTTTGTTTCCACAAGAATCGCAATAGAGGCTTGAATGTGTTTGATAGCTACTCGAACCTCCTTCTTCTTCCGTGGTTTCCCTGAACCACGGACGTTGGCCATATAAATGGTCATTTATTGGATTTCCCAGACGAGCGGGTCTTACGCTGACCCTTCGCACTGGAATCACCCTTCTTGTGACCATCAACATGCCCAAAACCTTGTTTCTCCTTGCCTTTCGAAGGTCCTTCCTCGCTGGAAATGGGTTCTTGCACAACTAGTGTTGCAAACACTCTGGATGTATCAGTTTGTGCCTCCTTGCCCTTAGAGGGAACACCTTCACTGGGGGAAGACTTAGACACCTTGGATGCATCCGAAGACGATCCTTGTGTCTCTTTGTTTGTGGAAGAATCATTGTTAGGTTCATTGGTAGTAGGATTGCTAGGAACAGACGCTAACGTCTATTCATCCTCAGGAGTTCCAGCACCATCTTTGTTTAGGGTTTCCTCAGAATCTCAAATCTCAATCGTTTCACGATCACCTTTATTGGCTTCATCATCCGCTATCGGCTTAGCCTTGCCCCCGACTATCTTTTTCCATTGTTTCTACTTTGGAGGTGCCTGCTTCTGTGTGTCGTTAGGCTTCAAAGGTCAATCATCATCGGAGTGACCAAAGACCTTGCATGTTTGACATCAGTCAGGGACATGCTCATATTTGATTTCAACCGATAATGGTTCACGTTTAGGCAGGTTGACCCATATCTCATTTGGAAGATCTCCTTCTGCTTCAACCTCAATCAAGGCTCTAGCCTCTCCCAAGGATTCTGGAGATAAAGAATGAAGATCAATCCGCAGTAATTTGCCGATTCCACTAGCAACGATGCTGACTGCTTTCTCAGACCAATTCCTACCAAGACTAGGCATGTTGATCCAAATAGGGATCGTGCTAAATAGATCTTTTTTGAGATCGTCTCCAAACTTGAAGTCTTTGACCACAACTAGTTGTCGATCAAACCAATGGGGCCCCATATTGATAATAGACTGCTTGTCTTCCTCGTTGTTAAAACGGGGAAGGAAAAACTTATTAGGCTTGGAATACATATCAAATCCCCCTTTAGGTTTCCATACTCGCTTGATCCAAGCTAGAAGATGGAAGTAGTACGGTCTTCTTCCAAGGACATAGATGACAGCAGTGTTTGCCCAACTCTTCTCCATGTTATCATATGTGTCATCATCAATGGTGACAAAGTGTTTTGCATCGACAATCACCGCAGGATCATAACTGTAGGCTTTGTAGTTGTTAGCGCCGCCCAGGACTTCTTTGGTTGTTCCGAGGTTGCCATGGAGGGGGAAGTCCCCCTCCGTCTTCCACCTTGGACGAGGCACAAAATTGTTTGTTGCCGCCAGAGCGCGACAATGTATGTATGTATGTATGTATGTATGTATGTATGTAAGCTTGTATGTATGTATGTATGTATGTATGTATGTATGTATGTATGTAATGGTAGAAAGCCTCAGATCACCTCAACAGTCTCCATAGCTTTCTAAAATCCTAGCCTCATGTATGGAACCAGTCAGAATGTATGTATGTAAGTATGCATGTATGTATGCATGCATGTATATATGCATGTATGTATGTATGTATGTATTTATGGGATTAAGAGAGAAAGATTTCTCCCCCCTCTCCCACACCCATAGCGGAGGCTGAACACCCGTGAGGGTGGTATATCAAGGCGGCAATTGGGATTCGAACCTGGGTCCCTTCATGAGGAGACACCATGCTTGACCACTTGAGGCACTCCTTGTCGGTTGTATGTATGTATTTATGTATGCATATATGTATGTATATATGTATGTATGTATGTATGTATGTATGGGATTAAGATAGTATGCATGTATGTTTGTATGTATGTATGTATGTATGCATGTATGTATGCATGCATGTATGTATGTATGTATGCATGGGATTAAGAGAGAAATATTTCTCCCCCCACTCTCCCATGCCCGTGACAGAGGTCAAATGTCTGGGAGGATGATAAATCAAGGTTGCAGCTGGGATTCGAACCCGGGCCCCTTTGTAAATAATCTGGAAAAAACATGCCTACATTCAACCAAATGATCTGGCATTTAGTTGTAAATTATGTTTTGCATTTCCTATTTCTAAAGTCATCGAGTGTGTTGCAACTACTTGCAACCAAACTAGCCCAGATAGAGCAACAATCAAAGCATGTATATATGTATGTATGTATGTATCAGAATCAGGTAAATATATTCTGACTCCCTCCTAAAATTATAGGAGGTCTAAGAGTTACATATAGCTCAATGCTACATAACACATAAACAACAATTCACACTTCTATCTAATGTGTTGTTTTTACTTCACACATTTACACATTTTTGCAGCAATACAACTCATGCTATTTATTGTACCTTTGTGCCTTCTTTCATTTCTTTCACTGCATATGTAGTAGCATAGTGCCGCAAACGCCAACCTCTTCTTTTCTCTTTTTTCACAGCCAACAAGTGGCTTCTTTACTTCATTTTCCAACACCAATTACAAACTAAAATCTCTACAAATAATGTCTCAGATCTTCTTGCAAAATTTACAGCTCCCAAACAAGTGATTATGGGACTCCTCCTCTTCTTTACACAACAAGCATATAGTAGAAATATTGTTGTTACAGTTGTGTATCTTGTCTAACATCACCAACTCACCATGCAGAATTTTAAAAACACTCAACTACCATTTCGGTACCTATTTACCAAGCTAGATGTTTTCCATCACAATATCCTTACCAGCTCTAGTTCTTGTTACCTCCCTAAAATCCATCTTTTGGTTCTTGACTCGCCAACACCCCATAACATTTTTTTTAGTTTTCCAGGGGAAACTGACCCCTCTAGGCGGAGGCCTAGAACCTCCCTCATAACATTAATAGTGTATGAAAAACCTTCTCTTGTTTTTGGTTGAAAATCCATCCCCCGTGGATATCTCTCATTCATCCACTTTTCCCACATTGAAATCCCCTCTTGATAGTTGATAATTCTCCTCAGGTTGCCCCATCTGGCTATGTCTCTAAGTGTTTTTAAATTAATTCCACCTTCTTCTTTGGGTAACTCCAATCTAGCATATCTCATGGGATGATACTCACTTGCCCACATAAAGTTTGAGATTTTCATCTCCATCTTGTCCAGAACAGAACCAAGTATCTCTCCTTGATGCACCCAAAAGATCAAGAGCCCTTCTATTTCTTTGTGAGAGTCACTCTAACAGACATGGAAGTCTTCTAGGAGGACCACCTTGCAATCATTTCATCAAATCTTTCAATCCAATCAGCAAAATCTTTCACATGTAGATTACCTCCCGCCAATGGGAAACCCAAGTATCTGGTGGGAAACTTGCCCAACTCCACCCCATAACCTCCTATAGCCTAGTTTCATATTAAATGCAATCATCAGACATAAAGAGGTGAGTTTTATTGGGATTAATTGATGCATGGGTTTTTAGTCATTTTCACATGCATATTTTCCTTGATTTTATGTGTTGATTTGTCATTTATTTGATTAATTATGCATGAGATGCTACCAATGGATTGTTCTATCTAAATGTGTCAAATTATGTGATTGTCACTATTTGAAATGGTTTAATATTCCACCCGAGTACTTATCTACATTCTTGTCCAATTTCAGGTACAACTGAGCTTCACATACTCGGTACTACCGACATCAAAAGTTGGTGGTACTAACTTCACGTCAGTAGTGGACCAAAAACACGCCCATACTCGATACTACCGGCACCAAAAGTCAGTAGTATCGAAATTACATCAATAAGGTGCAAGGAGTAAATCGTGGAAACTTGGTACTAATGAGTTCACTAGACTCGATATTATTGATTTGGCATCAAGGAGGCAGTGTTCAAGCGACCTAAAGACTCGATGCTATCATGACAAGTCAATTGTACTGACATTGTGAGAAATAATGGCTACCCTAGAAACTCGGTACTATCAAATTTACAGTCAATACTACCGAGTCTGCCCGATCAGGAAATCTGAAGATAGCACTCTAATCCAATGGTTGGCATTATTTCGTACCTTAAGTGATTCCTATGACTTGAGGGGAGTTCTGCCATACCTGAGGAGGCAGTCATTTTCCAATGCATGACACTGAAGAGAGAGGAGAGAAGGGCACTTTACCGAAGGTTTCATCTGGGTCAATTTGAGCACCTCCAGAGGGTGAATCTATAATCGAAAGATAGCAGATTGCATGTACGTCAAAGGGCATCATCCAGACTGGCCATTCTCCAAGGGTTACTTTAGATTTTCTGATGCTTCCCACATTTTTCTCTTTCTCTACTATGTATTCATCAATGAAAACCATGTAAGGCTAAACTCCTTAATTCCTTATGATCTGGGAGTAGCCCGAATATGCATTGTACTTAACTTTCATGCGTTAATATCATCTTTATCCCTATTTTCTGGATATAAATCTATGAAATTGTCTTGTTCTATTTACGCTTGATCAACATAGATAGATTATCAGACCCTCAATCATCACATGAGAGAGTTTAAGGGTTGGAAAAGCATAGATTTACCAATTTATTGCACCCCTTGGGAAAGGTGAAGAATAAACGGGAGGAGAAACCCAAAGATTAATCGTAAAGCACCTAACTAATCAATCAATTATATGGAAATGAGATTGGTATTAGAATAGGTTTTGAACTACACTCTGGAAGCAGTTAGTTCTTACTAGAGGCTCTTTTTCTAGGGATAGGGGTAATAGATATTAGTGTGTAGAGATAATTGCAATTTTATCTGTGGTGAAACCATTGTCCTGAGGAATTCTCTTTAATTTCAATAACTCAATCTTTAAGCTAATTTTGTTTCTGCACTTGTTTTTACATAAATCAAACTAATTCAACTATTTTGCCGGCCTAGCTAATCAGATCATAGTTAGTAGTAGTATTTTGGAGTATGTTTCCATGTGTTCGACTCAGGCCTCAAAAGGCATGTATTACTTTGATATGTTTGCTTGTGTATAACACACAGTAATCACGTGTCAAGTTTTTAGCAATGTTGTCAGGGAAATTATAACATCCAACACTACGAGTGTTGTGGTCGGCCACTCTAGGGAAACCCTTTTTAATTTTTAGTTTATTTCACTAAAAGCTGAATTGTAATATCATTATTGTTTCCAGCTCCAATATCATGTTCTGACAATTAGTTTTGCTACTTTAAGGTACTAGTGCATGGTACATACCCGAGCCCATGAGTATGGAGAACCATCTTCATTGGGTTTTGGTCAAGTAGAACTCCTTCACAGAGAAAGGGAATTCAGAAGATCTGTTGACAAATTCCATCAAACTCCACCACCAACACCTCCGCCTAAAGGACCTAAAGCTTTAGAGGAACCTAAATTAGTAGAAATGGGCAGTGAAGCAGAAGAACAGATGATATGGGAGAGGATCAAAGCCTCTTCCCCTACAGCTCAAAAAGGACCAATCAAAAGACAAGCCATCAATGTGGGTAGATACAAGATTGATCTAGGATTGATCTCTTTTGTCAAATCCCAATCTTTTCATAGCCACAGTTTTGAAGATCCTATGACGCACATTAGTAACTTTGTTGAAAATTGTGATATGGTCAAGATATAATAATGGAAACTGTCATATATCTGAAACTATTCCCATCATCTCTGGCAGACAGTGCAAAGTCATGGCTTCACAATATTGATGATGACCGCATCAAGAAAAGGGATCAGATGATTGATGCTTTCTTTGAGCATTACTTTCCTGCACAAAAGACAAACCTAGTGAAAAAAATCCATAATTTTAGACGAAAAGCCCACAAATCATATTCTAAAGCATGGGAGATATTCCAAAATATGTTGTGGAAGGTCCCTCCACACAATATTGATTTGTTGGGGTAGGCAAAGATCTTATACTACATTTTGCACAAGGGAGAGAGAACCATACCTGACAATGCAGGAGCATGTTTCTTCATCAACAACAAACCCACCCGCTATCATGAGATATTAATGAACATGTCCAACAACCAGTCATGGCGTAATGAGAGAGAGAGCTTCCGACAACCATCAAAAGTGTCGAGGAGTCAAAGGTCATCTTTGTGTTAAATGAGAAGCTAGACCTGATTGCTAATGATGGACCACCTTCATAAGAAGAAGAGGAGTGCAATTTTTTGCACCAACAACAACAATATAGGAGAAATGACTACTCATGGAGGAAGGATCCTTGACAATAGTCTCCTTGACAATAGCATCTTCATCTTGCAGGAAGGTACCAGATTCGTCATACATCTCCGTGATTGTGTTGATGGCATCACGTCTTTTGACAGCAGATTGGTATAAATGAGTATTCCTGTCCCCATTGGCAATCTAGTCCATGCGACTGCGTTGCCAATAGTACTTCTCCTCAGCAAATTCAAGGGCTTTGATGCAATCATAGGTGACCTTTTCTGCCTGGATGAGCTGATCATCAAGAGGATTCTTGCGCAGAGCTCTGGAGATATCATCCATCTCCTGATGTTCTTTCATAAGAAGGTTCTTGAGATTGACGTGCTTCCTGGACCATTTTTTTATCCTTGATTTTGTGTTCTTAAGTTTCTGAATAAACTTAAAGAGAGGGTTTCCTACAACTGGCTCATTCCAGGCATCGTGGAGGATTTCCTTGAAGTCGGACCATTCCTACCAGTAGTTGAGAAAACGAAAGGGGCGCGTCTTCCTTAGAATATCTCCGAGATTGATGTTAATGGCAGAGTGGTCAGAAAATTTAGAGGTAAGAAGTTTGGATTTCGTACCTGGAAACTTCACGAGCCAATCATCATTAACAAGGGCTCGATCAAGTTTACAAGCAATACGCTTGGACGCAGCTAGCTTATTGCTCCAGGTGAAGATTTCACCACCAACAGTTGGAAGTTCAACCAGGCCAAAGTTGCCAATGGCCGAATTGAAGGAGCTGAGGACCTGATTAATGAAATCACGCCTGCCCGCTTTCTCTTCCTTTTTCTGGTGTTGTTGAAATCACCGATGACTATCCATGGATCTTGAATACCCGAGGAAAGAGATACAAGCTTGCTCTAGAGATCAGTACGCTGACTCATGAGATTTCTAGCATAGATGCCAGTAACCATGAGTCGGAGGCCACCTTTGTTAATGGCATGTGCAGTGATTTGTTGGTCATCAGAATTAGTAACACAGATGTCCCAGGATCGAGGATCCCATCCTAAGCAAACACATCCATTATCAACATGTTGATGGTTGGATGTGTGCTTCCATCCATTAGGAAAGAGCTTCCGAACGGATTCTTTATTGAATCTTTTGATTTTTGTTTCCACAAGAATCGCAATAGAGGCTTGAATGTGTTTGATAGCTACTCGAACCTCCTTCTTCTTCCGTGGTTTCCCTGAACCACAGACGTTGGCCATATAAATGGTCATTTATTGGATTTCCCAGATGAGCGGGTCTTACGCTGACCCTTCGCACTGGAATCACCCTTCTTGTGACCATCAACATGCCCAGAACCTTGTTTCTCCTTGCCTTTCGAAGGTCCTTCCTCGCTGGAAATGGGTTCTTGGTCAACTAGTGTTGCAAACACTATGGATGTATCAGTTTGTGCCTCCTTTCCCTTAGAGGGAACACCTTCACTGGGGGAAGACATAGACACCTTGGATGCATCCGAAGACGATCCTTGTGTCTCTTTGTTTGTGGAAGAAATATTGTTAGGTTCATTGGTAGTAGGATTTCTAGGAACAGATGCTAACGTCTATTCATCCTCAGGAGTTCCAGCACCATCTTTGTTTAGGGTTTCCTCAGAATCTCGAATCGCAATCGTTTCACGATCACCTTTATTGGCTTCATCATCCGCTATCGGCTTAGCCTTGCCCCCGACTATCTTTTTCCATTGTTTCTGCTTTGGAGGTGCCTGCTTCTGTGTGTCGTTAGGCTTCAAAGGGTAATCATCATCGGAGTGACCAAAGACCTTGCATGTTTGACATCAGTCAGGGACATGCTCATATTTGATTTCAACCGATAATGGTTCACATTTAGGCAGGTTGACCCAGATCTCATTTGGAAGATCTCCTTCTGCTTCAACCTCAATCAAGGCTCTAGCCTCTCCCAAGGATTCTAGAGATAAAGAATGAAGATCAATCCGCAGTAATTTGCCGATTCCACTACCAACGATGCTGAATGCTTTCTCAGACCAATTCTTGCCAAGACTATGCATGTTGATCCAAATAGGGATCGTGCTAAATAGATCTTTTTTGAGATCATCTCCAACCTTGAAGTCTTTGACCACAACTAGTTGTCGATCAAACCAATGGGGCCCCATATTGATAATAGACTGCTTGTCTTCCTCGTTGTTAAAACGGGGAAGGAAAAACTTATTAGGCTTGGAATATAGATCAAATCCCCCTTTAGGTTTCCATACTCGCTTGATCCAAGCTAGAAGATGGAAGTAGTACGGTCTTCTTCCAAGGACATAGATGACAGCAGTGTTTGCCCAACTCTTCTCCATGTTATCATATGTGTCATCATCAATGGTGACAAAGCATTTTCCATCGACAATCACCGCAGAATCATAACTGTAGGCTTTGTAGTTGTTAGCGCCACCCAGGCCTTCTTTGGTTGTTCCGAGGTTGCCATGGAGGGGGAAGGCCCCCTCCGTCTTCCACCTTGGACGAGGCACATAATTGTTTGTTGCCGCCAGAGCGCGAAAACCCTAGAGCGTTATATATATGTATGCCGACATGTATGTATGTATGTATGTATGTATGTATGTATGTATGTATGTATGTATGTATGTATGTATGTATGTATGTATGTATGTATGTATGTATGTATGTATGTATATATGTATGTATATATTCATGTAAGCTTGTATGCATGTATGTATGTATGTATGTAATGGTAGAAAGCCTCAGATCACCTCAATAGTCTCCATAGCTTTCCAAAATCCTAGCCTCATGTATGGAACCAGTCAGAATGTATGTATGTAAGTATGCATGTATGTATGCATGCATGTATATATGCATGTATGTATGTATGTATGTATGTATGTATATATGGGATTAAGAGAGAAAGATTTCTCCCCCCTCTCCCACACCCGTAGCGGAGGCTAAACACCCATGAGGGTGGTAAATCAAGGCAGCAATTGGGATTCGAACCTAGGTCCCTTCATGAGGAGACACCATGCTTGACCACTTGAGGCACTCCTTGTCAGTTGTATGTATGTATTTATGTATGCATATATGTATGTATGTATGTATGTATGGGATTAAGATAGTATGCATGTATGTTTGTATGTATGTATGTATGTATGCATGTATGTATGCATGCATGTATGTATGTATGTATGCATGGGATTAAGAGAGAAATATTTCTCCCCCCACTCTCCCATGCCCGTGACAGAGGTCGAATGTCCGGGAGGATGATAAATCAAGGTTGCAGCTGGGATTCGAACACGGGCCCCTTTGTAAATAATCTGGAAAAAACATGCCTACATTCAACCAAATGATCTGGCATTTAGTTGTAAATTATGTTTTGCATTTCCTATTTCTAAAGTCATCAAGTGATGTTGCAACTACTTGCAACCAAACTAGCCCAGATAGAGAAACAATCAAAGCATGTATATATGTATGTATGTATGTATCAGAATTAGGTAAATATATTCTGACTCCCTCCTAAAATTATAGGAGGTCTAAGAGTTACATATAGCTCAATGCTACATAACACATAAACAACAATTAACACTTCTATCTAATGTGTTGTTTTTACTTCACACATTTACACATTTTTGCAGCAATACAACTCATGCTATTTACTGTACCTCTGCGCCTTCTTTCATTTCTTTCACTGCATATGTAGTAGCATAGTGCCGCAAACGCCAACCTCTTCTTTTCTCTTTTTTCACAGCCAACAAGTGGCTTCTTTACTTCATTTTCCAACACCAATTACAAACTAAAATCTCTACAAACAATGTCTCACATCTTCTTGCAAAATTTACAGCTCCCAAACAAGTGATTATGGGACTCCTCCTCTTCTTTACACAACAAGCATATAGTAGAAATATTGTTGTTACAGTTGTGTATCTTGTCTAACATCACCAACTCACCATGCAGAATTTTAAAAACACTCAACTACCATTTCGGTACCTATTTACCAAGCTAGATGTTTTCCATCACAATATCCTTACCAGCTCTAGTTCTTGTTACCTCCCTAAAATCCATCTTTTGGTTCTTGACTCGCCAACACCCCATAACATTTTTTTTAGTTTTCCAGGGGAAACTGACCCCCCTAGGCGGAGGCCTAGAACCTCCCTCATAACATTAATAGTGCATGAAAAACGTTCTCTTGTTTTTGGTTGAAAATCCATCCCCCGTGGATATCTCTCATTCATCCACTTTTCCCACATTGAAATCCCCTCTTGATAGTTGATAATTCTCCTCAGGTTGCCCCATCTGGCTATGTCTCTAAGTGTTTTTAAATTAATTCCACCTTCTTCTTTTGGTAACTCCAATCTAGCATATCTCATGGGATGATACTCACTTGCCCACATAAAGTTTGATATTTTCATCTCCATCTTGTCCAGAACAGAACCAAGTATCTCTCCTTGATGCACCCAGAAGATCAAGAGCCCTTATATTTCTTTGTGAGAGTCACTCTACCAGCCATGGAAGTCTTCTAGGAGGGCCACCTTGCAATCATTTCATCAAATCTTTCAATCCAATCAGCAAAATCTTTCACATGTAGATTACCTCCCGCCAATGGGAAACCCAAGTATCTTGTGGGAAACTTGCCCAACTCCACCCCATAACCTCCTATAGCCTGGTTTCATATTAAATGCAATCATCAGATATAAAGAGGTGAGTTTTATTGGGATTAATTGATGCATGGGTTTTTAGTCATTTTCACATGCATATTTTCCTTGATTTTATGTGTTGATTTGTCATTTATTTGATTAATTATGCATGAGATGCTACCAATGGATTGTTCTATCTAAATGTGTCAAATTATGTGATTGTCACTATTTGAAATGGTTTAATATTCCACCTGAGTACTTATCTACATTCTTGTGCAATTTCAGGTACAACTGAGCTTCACATACTCGGTACTACAGACATCAAAAGTTGGTGGTACTGACTTCACGTCAGTATTGGACCAAAAACACGCCCATAGTCGATACTACCGACACTAAAAGTCAGTAGTATCGAAATTACATCAATAAGGTGCAAGGAGTAAATCGTGGAAACTTGGTACTAACGAGTTCACTAGACTCGATATTATTGAGTTGGCATCAAGGAGGCAATGTTCAAGCGACCTAAAGACTCGATGCTATCATGACAAGTCAATTGTACCGACATTGTGAGAAATCATGGCTACCCTAGAAACTCGGTACTATCAAATTTACAGTCAATACTACCGAGTCTGCCCGATCAGGAAATCTGAAGATAGCACTCTAATCCAATGGTTGGCATTATTTCGTACCTTAAGTGATTCCTATGACTTGAGGGGAGTTCTGCCATACCTGAGGAGGCAGTCATTTTCCAATGCATGACACTGAAGAGAGAGGATAGAAGGGCACTTTACCGAAGGTTTCATCCGGGTCAATTTGAGCACCTCCAGAGGGTGAATCTACAATTGAAAGATAGCAGATTGCATGTATGTCGAAGGGCATCATCCAGACTGGCCATTCTCCAGGGGTTACTTTAGATTTTCTGATGCTTCCCACATTTTTCTCTTTCTCTACCATGTATTCATCAATGAAAACCATGCAAGGCTAAACTCCTTAATTCCTTATGATCTGGGAGTAGCCCGAATATGCATTGTACTTAACTTTCATGCGTTAATATCATCTTTATCCCTATTTTCTGGATATAAATCTATGAAATTGTCTCGTTCTATTTACGCTTGATCAACATAGATAGATTATCAGACCCTCAATCATCACATGAGAGAGTTTAGGGTTGGAAAAGCATAGATTTACCAATTTATTGCACCCCTTGGGAAAGGTGAAGAATAAACGGGAGGAGAAACCCAAAGATTAATCGTAAAGCACCTAACTAATCAATCAATTATATGGAAATGAGATTGGTATTAGAATAGGTTGTGAACTACACTCTGGAAGCAGTTACTTCTTACTAGAGGCTCTTTTTCTAGGGATAGGGGTAATAGATATTAGTGTGTAGAGATAATTGCAATTTTATCTGTGGTGAAACCATTGTCCTGAGGAATTCTCTTTAATTTCAATAACTCAATCTTTAAGCTAATTTTGTTTCTGCACTTGTTTTTACATAAATCAAACTAATTCAACTATTTTTCCGGCCTAGCTAATCAGATCATAGTTAGTAGTAGTATTTTGGAGTATGTTTCCCTATGTTCGACTCAGGCCTCAAAAGGCATGTATTACTTTGATATGTTTGCTTGTGTATAACACACAGTAATCACGTGTCAAGTTTTTAGCATCGTTGTCGGGGAAATGATAACATCCAACACTACGAGTGTTGTGGTCGGCCACTCTAGGGAAACCCTTTTAAATTTTTAGTTTATTTCACTAAAAGCTGAATTGTAATATCATTATTGTTTCCATCTCCAATATCATGTTCTGACAATTAGTTTTGCTACTTTAAGGTACTAGTGCATGGTACATACCCGAGCCCATGAGTACGGAGAACCATCTTCATTGGGTTTTGGTCAAGTAGAACTCCTTCACAGAGAAAGGGAATTCAGAAGATCTGTTGACAAATTCCATCAAACTCCACCACCAACACCTCCGCCTAAAGGACCTAAAGCTTTAGAGGAACCTAAATCAGTAGAAATGGGCGGTGAAGCAGAAGAACATATGATATGGGAGAGGATCAAAGCCTCTTCCCCTACAGCTCAAAAAGGACCAATCAAAAGACAAGCCATAAATGTGGGTAGATACAAGATTGATCTAGGATTTATCTCTTTTGTCAAATCCCAAGCTTTTCATAGCCACAGTTTTGAAGATCCTATGACACACATTAGTAACTTTGTTGAAAATTGTGATATGGTCAAGATAGAATATTGGAAACTGTCATATATCTGAAACTATTCCCATCATCTCTGGCAGACAGTGCAAAGTCATGGCTTCACAATCTTGATGATGACCGCATCAAGAAAAGGGATCAGATGATTGATTCTTTCTTTGAGCATTACTTTCCTGCACAAAAGACAAACCTGGTGAAGAAAATCCATAATTTTAGACAAAAGGCCCACGAATCATATTCTAAAGCATGGGAGATATTCCAAAATATGTTGTGGAAGGTCCCTCCACACAATATTGATTTGTTGGGGTAGGCAAAGATCTTCTACTACATTTTGCACAAGGGAGAGAGAACCATACCTGACAATGCAGGAGCAGGTTTCTTCTTCAACAACAAACCCACCCGCTATCATGAGATATTAATGAACATGTCCAACAACCAGTCATGGCGTAATGAGAGAGTGAGCTTCCGACAACCATCAAAAGTGTCGAGGAGTCAAAGGTCATAATTGTGTTAAATGAGAAGCTAGACTTGATTGCTAATGGTGGACCACCTTCATAAGAAGAAGAGGAGTGCAATTTTGTGCACCACCAACAACAATATAGGAGAAATGACTACTGATGGAGGAAGGATCCTAAGTTCTCATGGAAGGATCCCAATAAATTCCAACAAGACCCATCTCATGTGCAACAACCCAAGCCACAACAATTTGGTAGCCAAAAAAATATCAACAAGAATAAAAGAAGATTTACCATATTGAAGAAATGCATAGAAAGTTAATCAGCCAGAATGAAGTGTTTATTGGTCAAACTGATGAGAAATCTAAAACCAAGGGGTATGAATCTGCAACATGGAAACTCATATCTCTCAAAGAGCAATGGATGTTGGCATGCTAGAGTAGGTAAACTAGCAAGGATTCCTAGTAAACACAGATGTGCCTTTGGGAAATCAACATGTCAAGGTAGTCCTACTCCGCAGTGGTAGGGAGTTGTTGAATGATGCACCATCAAGTTCAGATGCAGGTGATGTTACTAGAACAACAACTCTGACTATGATAGTGGATGAAGATGAACCAGACGTATTAGAAGAGGAGAAGACAATTGAGGAGAAGGCTGATGGGGGGAGGGTACAAGAACAAAAGCTTATATACTGCCTCACTAGAGGACACCCGTGACCCCAGTGCCCTTTCCAAATAGCTTGAAGGCAACCAAAGTAGATTGGCAGTTCAATAAGTTCCTAGATGGTTTCAAGAAATTATCTGTCAATATTCCACTCATCGATGCAATTGAACATATACCATCATATGATAAGTTCTTGAAGGACATAATCACTAAGAAGAGAAAGACACCTGACGTTGATGTGGTGGTGTTAAAGGAGTAGGTGAGTGCTTTCATTCTGGGATGCTACCTCCAAAAAGACATGATCCAGGTTGTTTCAACATCACTTGCTTCATAGGAAAGACCATGTTCGGCAAAGCTCTATGTGATTCAGGTGCAAGCATCTACCTTATGCTCTTGTTAACTTTCAAGAATCTCAGTCTTAAGGAATCTAGGAAAAGTAGTATGACTATTCAATTGGTAAACAATTCTATGGTCAAGCCATATGGTATTTGTGAAGATGTTCTGGTGAAAGTAGACATATTTGTCTTCCCTATAGATTTTGTGGTCATGGAAATGCAAGATGATCTTGGCAATGAGCTTTTTCTAGGGAGGCAATTCCAAGCCATGATAGACATTATTTTAGAGATGGGTTGAGGACAATTGACCATGGGTATCCAAGATGACACGTTTGAGATCAAGATGCCTGAGCACTCAAAATCTATGGGGGACAAAGAACAATGCAACATGCTTCATCAAGTGGAGGGAAAGGAACATTCCTAGACATTCCTTTATTTATGGGGAAGCCATTCCTAGACATGGCTCATGTGATGACAAAAGTAGAAAGGGACACTGTAGCAATTGATATCATGGAAAACACTAAGGTGATCTTGCTAACCAAAGCATTGTATTACCCAAAGGATGAAGAAGAATACTATGACCCATCTACCATAAAGGAGGCCACTATTGATTCCTTATTGTAGACATATCCAAAGTTACCTTTGGAAGTGTGCTTGATGAATATAGTGGAGGATAGTACATGCAATCACTCTCTAGAAGAGTGTGTATTTATGATGAAGACGGTACCCTACTACTATGCAAGGCATTTTGAAGATATGGAACCACCTCTCCCGCCATTGGTCCCATCTCTACTGAGCCCACCTGAGTTAGAGTTGAAACCCTTGCTGCCACATCTAAAGTATGTCTTCCTTGCTGCAGAAGAGAAGCTCTCGATGATTATATCATTGCCCTTGAGTAGTGAAGATGAGAAGTAGTTACTTAATATACTGAAGAACCATCAAGCCTCATTTGGGTGGTCAATAACAGACATCAAAGGAATCTCTCCAAGCTTGTTCTAGCACAAAATTTGGCTAGAAGAAGGAGCTAAGGTGATAATTCAACCTCAGAGGTAACTCAATCCTATCATGACTGAGGTAGTGAAGAAAGAATTGGGAAAGCTCCTATCAGTAGGTATCATTTATTCCATTTTAGATTCTATGTGGGTTAGACCAACTCAAGTTGTTCCTAAGAAAGGGGGGATCACTATCACAACTAATGCTGATAATGACTTGATCTCAACTAGGTTAGTGATGGGGTGGCATGTATGCATAGACTACTGATGTTTGAATGTTTTCACTTTAAAAAATCATTTTTCTTTACCTTTCATTGATCATATTTTAGAACAACTCGTGAGTCGTTCACACTATTGCTGCCTCGATGGGTATTCTAGTTATAATCAGATTTTGATTGAACCAAAGGATCGGGATAAATATACTTTCACCCACCCTTATGGCACGTTTGCATATAGATGGATGTCGTTCGGCCTTTGTAATGCCCCCACCAATTTCCAACGATGTATGCTTGCCATCTTTTCTGATATGAAAGAGTGGTGCTTGGAGGTGTTCATGGATGATTTTTCTGTAAATGGGAAGTCATTTAGTGATTGCCTATATAATCTCAACAAGGTGTTATAAAGGTTTGAGGAAACTAACTTAGTCTTGAATTGGGAGAAGTGTCATATGTTGGTAAGTGAGGGAATAGTGCTTGGACACAAGTTGTCCAGCAAGGGTATGTAAGTAGACCCAGTTAAGATAGAGGTCATCTCCAAGCTACCTCCACTAACATCGGTGAAGGGAGTTAAACATTTTGGGACATGCTGGGTTTTACCGTCATTTTATCAAATATTTTTCAAAAGTTGCTAAACCTTTATTGGAATTGTTAGAAAAGGATTCTGAATTTTCTTTCAATGAACGATGCTTGAATGTTTTTGAAGTGCTAAAGAAGAAGTTGATTTCTGCGTCCATTGTTCAGGCTCCAAATTGGAGCCTACCTTTTGAACTGATGTGTGACGCATCAGATTATGCTATGGGATCTATGTTGGGTAAAAACAAGGATAAGGCTTCTACATTCATATATTATGCATCTAAAACCTTGAATGATGCACAATTAAATTAAACAACCACTAAAAAGGAACATTTAGCAGTGGTTTTTGCGTTTGAAAATTTTCATCAATACCTAGTTGGGGCCAAGGTGATTGTCTGGACTGACCATGTTGCCATCAAATACAAATTACAAAAGAAAGATGAAAAACCTAGATTGATTAGGTGAATTTTACTATTACAATAATTTAACATAAATATTAAGGATAAGGAAGGGGTGGACAATGTGGTAGCAAATCACGTATCTAGTTTGGAAAGGGTTAATGAAAAAGATTTAGATTTCTCATTGTTAAGGATTTCCCTGATGAAAAACCTTTTTCTCTTAAGACCATGGATCCCTGTTTTGCAGACATTGTCAATTATTTAGCCTGCAAAGAGATGCATGCAGATTGGGGATACCAAGAGAAGAAGTGATTTTTCCATTTGTTGAGGTTTTACATCTGGCATGACCCAATTTTTCTTAAACATTATAGGGATGGAATTTTGAGAAAGTGTATACCTGAATGTGAGGTTGAGGGCATTTTGTCACACTATCACTCTCTACCTACAAGAGGGCATCATGATATCTCTAGGACTATGGCCAAAGTCTTTGAGAGTGGGTTATATTGTCTAATGTTTTTTAATGATGCTCACAATTTTGTTCAGCGTTGTGATGCATGTCAATGTGTAGGTAATATTTCTAAGCGACGTGAAATGCCACTAAATGTGTTTCAAGAGGCTGAAGTGTTTGATCTATGGGGCATAGATTTCATGCGCCCATTTGTGTCATGTAATTCTAATCTCTACATTTTACTTGCGGTTGACTATGTATTTTAAGTGGGTGGAAGCAATTCCAACCCGCACCAATGGGTGCAGCTATGTTAAAGACTACATTTTCTGTAGATTTGGTGTCCCCCGACTGATTATTAGTGATGGTGGATCACATTTCACCAATAGGAAATTCAGAGCCTTATTGAGTAAATATGGGGTGAAACATCGAGTGGGTACTCCCTACCACCCACAAATGCAAGGTCAAGTTGAGGTGTCCAATAGAGAAGTGAAGAAGATCTTGGAAAGGACCACTATTTGGGAAATCAGTCTGCACGACCGAATATACTCCCGCTTATACCTATTCAGTCACCCTACCACACCGCATATTACTAATTGGTCCACAAAGCGGTCATGGGCCACATATACTCCCACTTGGTGGATTAAGCGGACGATTAAACTCCGCTTTTCAAAAAGCCCACAACTAATGTTCATGCAATTTGTACATACATGCATATATATACACACATTTCATTATATATGTAAATTGAGATATATAATCATTGAATTATATGTATTGATTGTAATACATATAAATTTTTTCCACATGCATTTGTACATTTATTCGAATACCTTTTGATATATTAACATGTATAGATACATATACAATGTACCTAAATATACAATCACATATTTGTGCATGTATATATACATTTTGATTTATTCATATATATATATGTGTGTGTGTGTGTGTGTACATTGATTTACCTACATTTTAGTATTTGTACATATATTACAAAAACATTCTATATATAGACATATTTACATATATAAGCATATCATACATCATACAAGAATATTAATATGTTTATAAGTAAATAGACGTACGTGCCTACTCTATATATTTTAATTTAGGATTTTTCTATATTATTTTATATATAATTAGTTTATTGAAATAAAAAATTCCAAAACTGCATATACTCCTATATATACTCCCGCATACCGCATATACTCTATGAAGTACCCTCTATGCCCGTACACTACATACCGCTTTCCTGAACCATGGAAAGGACAGTCTCAACTAATAGGAAAAATTGGAGTTTTGTGCTTAATGATGATCTTTGGGCATATAGGAATTCCTATAAATCACCTATAGGAACTACCCCTTTTAGGTTGGTTTATGGACGTGCTTGCCATCTACTAGTGGAGCTTGAGCATAAGGTGAAATGGGTATTGAAAAAGTTAAACTTTGGACTGGATGAAGCAGGTGGAAAGACGTTTTTAGAGATGAATGAACTAGATGAACTTACCATGGATGCTTATAAAAGTTCTAGAATTTATAAGGAGAGGATGAAGAAGATTCATGATAGGCATATTTTGAATAGGGTATTTCTCCCGGGATAGAAGGTTATCCTATTTAATTCTAGACTTAAGTTACATCCGGGTAAGTTAAGGTCTAACTTGAGTGGACCATTCGTGATTGAGTAGGTTTTTCCCCATGGTGTTGTGAAGATTATAGTTGGGACTAGGCCATTCCTTGTTAATGGAAAGAGATTGAAGCACTATTTTTGTGGGGAAGAGACAAGAATAGAAGAAGTGTAACTCATGGAAATCCAGTAGATTCTTGGTCTTAGGAACGTCTTGTCTAGGACGTTAAACAATGGCGCTTGTTGGGTGGCATCCCAACCATCATTTCTCTTTGTTTAGGTTCATATTAGCTTTTTAATTTTTGTTTCATTTTTATTTCATGAAAAAAGGTAGATTGACTCATCTGATGGAGTGTGTAGATCATACAGAGTCAGTACTACCAAGTCCCCAAGTCAGTAGTATCAAATTCACATCAGGGGTCAACTGCAAAAGAAAGACAGACTCGGTACTACTGACTAAACTAGTCAGTACCAGCAACTCTCTGAAGATTTTCAAGCACCTAACTAATAAGCACTCGGTAGTATCGACATCCAACTGGGTACTATCAACTTGTTTGCGCTCCCAGGTTCGATATACTGAGATGAAATTTTGAAAACAACAAGAAAATTTGCCAACTCAGTACTACTGACATTTGACGTCAGCAATCCATGGATGCTCGATTTAATGGAGGATGTGATCTTCATCGAGTGGTCGGTAGTATCGATGCATGACTCAAGTCAGTACTACCGACTCCGAGCAATTCACACACATGTCATCAACAAATGTCAGACCTTAAGCCATAGATCCATGTTTACAACTCTGTACTACCGACTGAAAAGTTAGTAGTGTCGACTCTTCCCAAACTTAGCTATATAAGGAGGGGTGGTAAATCCATTTTCTTTACAACACCTCCCCCACTCCTCCTGTAAATGAGAGCAAAGATGCACTTGGCATTGCCACTCTTCATCAAGCCTCTTTTTCTCCATTTTTCTTCTTGCATCCTCACCATGCCACCAAGGAAGGGTGCTTCTTCATTGGTAGAAAAAGGAGAGTTAGTCCCTCAACCAACCCACATTCAACATCCAAACCCAAAGACCAAGAAGGTTTATGAGGACCTTCTGATAAGGAAGATGGTGCCAACGCGATATGGAGATCACACACTAATGGAGCAAGTGGGATTCACCGACAACCTATGGTGGGTATGTCAACACCAGTTAGTACAGGGGGATATCCCATTCTTCAGCGACCAGAAAACCTACTCGGAACTCGTTCTTGAGTTCTTGGCATCGCTGGAGGTCCTTGTCATCCCTGAGCAACAAATAGGAGGTGAATGGAGAGAAGGCAAGGTCAACTTTTGTCTCTTCAACACCAACTACTCCATCACCCTGCGGTTGTTCAACCACACCTTCAACTGGCCTCACATCCCATAACGCTCCTCTCCTTCAAATTTTGACTACGACCTTGCATGGGAGCAGCTGACCGATGTGCCAAAAGGTTTCTACATTAATTGGCACGTCAACTCCATCACCGACATTGGGCATCCCTTTGCTCGAATTCTTCACCGCCGCTGCATCAACACCATCTTTGCCCTCTCTACCCAATCCCAAGGGAAGGTACAAAAGATGGACCTCTACTTCCTCTATAGGATGTTGGAGGGATAAACTGTCAACTTTGGATCCTTCCTTCACCTCCATATGATCAAGGTTTGGCACATGGTGCAGAGGAAAGTGCCAATTGTGTTTGGAGGGCTGATTACCCCAATTGTACTACATCTCTACCTCAACTTATCCACCCTCGTGCCAATGGAATCTATGAAGAAACTAGATCTCCAACACTTCTGAAAGGGAGGAATCCTCAGCTTACACCATAACATGGTGTGTATGAGTTGCACACATAGAGGACGGTTTTAGGAGAGCAGCCTCCCTGACCCCATCTTCAATCTATGGGGAGTAGCACATCATCAGTGACCACTAAATGAGGGAAAGGAAGAAGACGAACCCATGTCAGCAACCCATGATGACCATGAGAAGTAAGATGATGATGGTAACTCTGACGCCGACATTAAGGAGGTGGAGGGCACCATCCCCATTACCCAAAGAGTGGCCCCATGCTAAAGGGCCCGCACCTATGCTGACTCAACTTCATATGCCCCACCCCCTTCTTAGGAGTAGCATGACCCATATGATATGGTGGGTATGTATGGGATGTTGCAGGACATTCAGACAGGACAACAGCAACATCAAGCGATGTTGGCTGGTGTACAGGAGATACAAGGATAGCTGTACCAAAATCAACAGACAATATATGAGAATGAACATCTTCTCTTGGCCAACCAAGAAAATGTACACATGCTCCTATAGCAGATGGATCAATATCACCAACCATTATTTGACCATTACTAGAACTTGGGGTAAGCTATCGCTAATGCCACAGTTGTATCTATCTTTTCAGGGTATGTTTCCTCCACATGACCCCAACATGCCACATCCACCACCTCCTCCATTCTGAGTATGGTACCGCTATTCCACCTCTTAAGTACGAGTATTGACTATGTGGACATAGTCTTCTTCAAGCTTGGGGGGGTCTATAATAGCCATCTATCTTAGTTTTTGTTTTTTTTCATTTTTATCTTAGTTTTTTTATTTTTATTTTAGGTTTATACAATTATAGGATCCACACCTATCTAGTGTAATCATGGAGCCATAAATGCATAGTTTCATATATCGAATAGATTGTACTCATAGGTGTCTTTGCAAGGAAATAGTCAACTTTTTATATCTGAAGTGCAAAAAATCTTTCTACAACACCACTTGAGGAAGTGTTTGGTTAAGTCATCTTTAGGACATAAGATATGAATGAACATCTAAATCAACCTTGGAATGTGAATGACGATGTTGTTGAGCCTAAGCTGATCAAACCTTTAATGAGATCTTAAATGGAAATCTAAGAAAAGAAACCTTAAGATTACCATGTACACAGGTTATTAAAGAGGGACTTATCATAGTCTTATGAAAGGCATTGTCTCTTACTTATAAATCTATGATGATACAATGATGAATCAATAAATTAGGATTACACTTCACATGTAACCAGAGTTTCTAACCCTTACTATCAAGTCACAGTGAAATAGGGGTTTACCACCCTTAATAAACCATAATATAGTGGAATTAGGGTATGCACCCTTATTTCTAATACAAACCTCAAATAACTTGAAACCCTAAATTAGTACCTAAGTTAGGTCTAATTAGTATGTTACAGATGTATGGTGACACTTTAGGTTTATTCATATATGCAGATTAAATGTTGGGCTTCTTAGATATGATATCATTGTTTAGATTGTATTCTTAAAGTTCTTTAATTATAATTGTATGGAAATAATTGCATGATGACTACAATGAGGTACGTGGTTACTTATGAGTACCCAAATTATTGACCATTGAAGATTTTTGAGATGATTTTCAAAGTATTGATTTGATGAAATAAATTGTTGGATGTTTATTTCATTCTGTTAACTATAATCCCGCAATGTGTACCACATTAAGTGAACCTTGATATTATAAACCCTAGATTACATCATCAAGGAGTAATACACATAGGTCCAATGATGGATAGTTATTACACATGAGATAGAATACCAAGAATGGGTTTGAATTTGTAATGGAAATAACTGTTTCATATGTGAAAATATTTGATTGCGAATTGTGATTACCTAGATTTTCTCTCTCACTCGACTTATATACATCTTGACTCATTATATGCTTTAATGTACTCAATAACCTCCCTCATCCTAATTTTATTACAATGAGTGACTTTTTGCTCTATTGACAAGTTAACTTTGATTAAATAACACTTTGTACCTATATGTGACTATATTTTAAGTTTTGATCCAAGTGTCATGCTTTTTATGTATCATCAACTTACATTAAAAATTGAACCCATAAAATGAACTCTAATTTCTAAAAAATGTATGTAATGATGTATAGGATTGAATTATAAATCTAATGGCTCAAAAATCACCTCAATTGGAGCTATAAGTCACAAGATATGGCCATTTGAAATTTTCTATTTTAATCCTTGTTTTAACATTGATTTAGCTTGATTTAATCCTTATTGGGCCCAATATGGGGTGCGACCCAACCAAAGTGGGGACGTTCCCTCCCCCCTTTGTTTCACTTGACACATCAACGATTCACCTTGTTAGGATTTTGACAAACTTGGACCCTTTTTAGCCACGGATTTTGCCCTTAACCCAACGTTGTTGGTCATCTCCTAGATCCTTCCATACAGTAACTTTAGGAACAACCAATGACACCTCTCCTCGATGCTTTTTGATGAAATATGCTTGCTAAAGTATTATAAAACTTCATTTTTGGTCTTTCCACTGGGCTTCCCTCTTTTTCCTGCCCTAGATCCCCCTCTTCATCATCTTTCTCTTCTCCCTAGCCAAGGCGGAGACCACCTCTACCCCTTTGGGAATTTTGCCATCACACGACCAAATCTCATTTTTCCTCCACGAAAAGCTCCATCGTGTTCTTCCGATCTTGGCCATCCATCTCCCATGTCCTCGTGTGCACAAATACTCAATGGACAATGAGCACTGACAACCTGCTTGCTTGGTAACGTTGGGCTCCTACGCGACCAGGGCACCACAAGGGCAACGCATCACGATCTTCAAATCTAGGGTGACGCCTCGCATGGAGGGCCCTAATTGCAACAAAATTTCCCTAACCCTCCCTCTCTTTATTAGTTTACCTTGGTCAATGGTACGATGCCTGTTATCAACTACCCCAAGCTTAAAACTTGCTTGTCCTCAAGCAAGACTGTGCTCAAAGAACAAAAAGATAACATCCAAATTAAACTTGGAAATAAATGATAAAGTTAAGAAAAATAGTTTAAAGCGTCTATTCTCCTGATCCATGTCATTTCAAAACAAGCCCCCACCACTCATGCACAATCTTGCCAAAGCAAGATCAAAGAGTTTCTAGGTAAGATTAAGCAAATTCACTACAGCCTGCCGATACTCATGAGGGTTTGAATCATAATTATTAAACATGAAAGAGTTGTCACATAGGTGATCAGGCATGTGATGAGAAATGAGCCATCACCATGAATCCATGTATACCAATCCAGAACAACGCACCTCTCGCTTATTCATATCCTAAGAAACAAAGAAAAAAGACTCTAATGACTTCTGAGGATCTCGATCTGCGTCAGATTGGTCCATATAATGAGCAACAGTCCCTACAGTCTGAGCCAGTTGGCCCAAAGCAGTGAGATGAACTCCTCGTACTGTGCTCGAACCAACCCTGCTACTGAGATGATCTCATAAGTCTCCTAGGGTTTCCTAGTGACTCTCTAATGAGGTTTTGGAGTGATACTACCAGGCACGACATATGCACATTCATGAGCGTAGTCATACACCGGCTGGGCACCATCCTCAACTCTCCTAAAAGAGGAAACAAGTGCTCATTTATTTTTCACACTTAGGCTTTTATCATCTACATTCTATTTGTAGTCTTGGGTGAGAACTATACTGATATTTTTAGGATTTTATGGGCGGACAAACCTCTTTTGCACATTTTTATATATTTTTTTCATCTTTTTGACTCAATAAAATGTGAGAAGGCACGTAGTCCATCAAGGAAAGCACTTCATCTTAATTATAGCTCAAAAATCATCATGATCTGCTTGAAACCTATGCGAAAAGTTGCAATTATGATTCAACAATCCTTAGAATAGAGGCAAGCTTGTGAATCCGTAGCTAGGATTCTTTGATCATGTTTTAGCTCATTCCAATGGTCCTTTACCATGGATTTTCCATTCACAACATAGATCAAGGGAATTTAGCTTTAAGCTATGAAAAAAGGACATAACCTTAGATTTATTAACAAACTCAAGGAAAGAGTCAAAGAGCAAGTAAAGCAAAAGGTCAAGCAATTTTTACGATGAAAAATGTACATCTAGGCATAAAGTCAAGCATTTATCTATTAGATTTGCACCATATAGCCATAATTGCAACGCTAAAAAGCTGAAAATTTTGAAAATTTAAAACTAAATGCAGGAAGTAAACATGCATGCTAGAAGGATGGAGAGATAGAAAGGTGAAGCCTACCACCCCAAGCTTAAAACTTTTCTCGTCCTCGAGCAAGACTTAAACTTGAAATAGTGAGGCATGAATGCATGATTTTAATGGCAATTATTGAAGTTCAAAAGATGATGCATGGATGCAAGGACATAAAATAGTTAGAGGAAAGAAACTAATTAACAAGACATGAAGAGAAAATTTTATTGTAATAAAAGGGCGGGAGGGTGGGTAAGAGAAAAGGGGGTGGCTGCCCCACGATACCGACACTGGGATCCTAAATCCTAAGTTTTGGGACCAGTATCACCTGTGTCTTGCCGAAGGGTTTCGCCACATAATAGGAGTAGAATAGGCAGAGATGTGGGCCCTGCCGAGTCCGAAGAAGTGAAGTGAAATCTGACAACTGAGTGAAGTCATTTTTGTGTTGAAAGTGTCTTGAACTTCACTGGGATGAATTCTTAGGCATATCATCCTCAGGGTACCTTTCATTATATGAATCTGAATATGAAGGTCCTGGGATGTTGACATAGGATGAGATGGAGGGGATAGGTTGAATGACTTGGGTAGGATCCATTTCTCCAGCCTCCATCTCAGAACTTGAGGTTGGATGCTCAAATAAACTACTATATACAGTCTGATTCATCCAATCATCTTCTGAACATGAAGTGTCCCCAGAAGAGTAAGATTGATGTTCTTCCACCCCAAGCTTGTCGCTTTCTGTGGGGTCTAGGGTTTCTTCATGCTCAAAAACAATGTTGTAGTGAACTGTCCATCTACCTCCCTTGAGTTCCACCAAGCCTTGAGGAGGGATGGTGGTGATTGTAAGTTCATGTTGTTCCAGCTCATCGTCGTCGGTGTATTTTCTCCACTGAGATGAATAGTCATCATCATCCTCACCATATAGATTGTTCCAAACCATGATTGGCGTGTTGCTCAAAGCGAAATGACAAGTCTCAATATGAGATGTGTCACTCTAGTTTGGTTCAAAATCTGACTCTGGTTCCTCTGACCAACCTTCTAGCTGTGAGGAAACTTGGCTTTAAGAGTCTTCATCATCGTCATCATAGACCCATTCATGTCTATGACTCATATCTTCCATTGGTTCATCATCTGGGTCATCTGGATAGAATGAAGCGCTTTCCGAAGTGAGTTGGTCTTCATAGAAAAATCTTGATGAATCCAGTTGATGGTCTGAATAGGATGGTGAGATGTACTCCACTTCAGATCCAATGGAATGGTCTTGATGACTAACTTCTTTGTTATCTTGTGATGACAGTTGTAACCGGATTGTAACCAAATCTATGAGCTCTTGGAGCCTCCTGTCTTGTTCAACATCTTTATCATGAAGTTGTTGTACTTGAGAAACAATGCATTCGAGACTCGTCAATTCTGCCATGCACATATGAGGGGAGTCTGCTGTATCAAACTGATGTGCTTGGATGGATCCTTGCTCAAGTGTTCAAAGTAGACTTCTACTGCGGTCTTCAACCTCAGTGACTAGTTTGAGATGATGATCCTGCTCTTCTAGTAGTTGTTGCATTGGATCGACATATTCTTGGAGATGAGGGGCTAAGGAGGTGAGTGCGAGAATACTTTCCCTAGCCGACTCCACTGCCTTAATCAGTTCTTGATCCCATGATAGCACAAGAGTCGAGGGCTGACTGGCAGTCTCTGTTGTTGGAATCTCGACATATGACGATGGTGGAGGTAAATATAACTTGACTAGCTGTAGAGCACGACCTTCAATTATTTTCCAGTAGTCGGGACTGTGGAAAAACTCGGTAGGACAGGTGGACAAGATCACTTGTCTTCCAAAACAAGATCCATGGCTAAAAAAGGTATAAGAAGAAAAGGTATTCAATATATATGAACAAGTATGTTTAAAAAAAAAGGAAAATTATGCATATATACAGGCTTATAGTGGAAGAACAAAATCCTTTAGGAGTGTAAACATGGAAAAACCACATCCCCGACAATGGTGCCAAAAAGTTGATCGGCCTTATTCTCGTGTCTAAATATGAACGCGGGACAAAGGAAGGAATCAAGCTTTAAATTTATAACCCGAACTCTTCTAGGCCCCAACAATTTTATTATGGGGTCGAAGTAGATATACGGGGTCAAACACAGGGATGTGGTGACATTTAGGAAGCCACAGATCTCGTTCTTTAGTCAGATAAGCCAAGACGATAGTCAATAAAAGTAAGTGCTAGAACTAGTCTAGTGGGTTATCATGATTTAAAACAAAACAAAGAAAAGAAAAGAAAACAAAACAAAATAGAGCTCATGGTTCTACTAATCAGAGAAAGAGAGTTCCTGGCTATGCAAGCACAAATGGGGCAGTCTATGCACTTGTTCTCGGGCGTAGACAACCCTCAAATACCTAAGCAAGCATCTAGTATGCACAATGGCATCTGTCCTGTGGGGTCCTCCCACTTGCTCTCGCGATGCGTGACTAAAACCATCAACGATATGTCATCTAACCTCTCTCGAGGGTGACAAATCAACACCTAGAATATTCTAAGATTCCCTCTCGGGTCTTAGAGTATTCTGGAAGGTTAGGAACATAATACCACAGATCTTTCTCCTCTCGGGTTTAGATCCAAACTTTCGTCTCTTAGCTATTCCTACAACGAATCTCTCGATATAGGCAGAAATAGCAGTTCAAGCAAGTAAGAGATCAACCAAACTAGCAATCATAACTTAGAAAGAGAAAATAGAACATGCAACATACTAGATCTGATATGAATCTACTTTCTTAAGGCAAAAGTACATAAACATGCCCAAATTTGGCTACATAGCCAAGAAGGAGCTAACTAGCCATAGACAAGCATGGTTAGCATCGAACAAAGATGGAAAAACATCATTGTACAAGAAACCAAGGAACACGGCAAAAGAAAGGAGAAGAAGAAGAGAAGTACCCCATGGAGGAGAGGTGGCTCTCGCTCCTTTGCCTATGTATAGACTCGATCTTGTCTTTTGGGCCTCTTCCTTGATCAAATATGGACTCCTTGGTTTTGTCTCTCTAGATTTGGCCCAAACAACAACGTGGATGTGTTGGCAGATGTGGATGAACGGATGGATGAACCAGGTCTATGGCTTCCACCTTAGATCTAGTTACATGGACGGATGGATGGCAGTGGACTGTGGTCGTCGGATCTCAGTTTCCACCGTAGATCCTAAGCAAGTGGAGGGTGGATGGATGGATGTGGAGAATGGAGCTGTTGGATGGCTGCAAATCGGTCCAGTTCTCTTCTAGGTCAGGCCTTCAAGTCTGCAACCTACCTTGGCTATAGCCTTGGAGTCGTCGACCTTAGAGGAGAGGGTGGTGGCGGCTGAACCTGATCTGTTTGTGGTAGATGGATGGATCTCTCCTTTAGCCGCTCGACGGTGCTAGGGCGAGATGCGCTTGGGCAAGATTCCTCCTTGTGGAGCGAGCGATGGTCATTTTATACCCACTAGGGTTGAGCGATCATGTGGATGGGGGGAGGTCGCGGTCCTGTATGAGGGGGGAGCAGGTCGCGGTGAGGATCGCGGACAGGTGTTCGTGTTTCTGAGGAGGTCGCGATAAAAATTACGGGCAAGGTGGCGGTGTGGTCATGGTCTTCTGGCTGCATCTGGTTGCGGTGGTGGAGGACGTAGCAGGCTGCAATTTTGCTAAAAGTGGTGGTCGCTGCAAGAGGAGCAGGTGGTCAAGGAGTCACGATGGTGGTGGTGGTTAGCAGCGGGTGATGGCGGACCTTGGGTCTTCTGCAACATTGAGGTAGCAGTAAAGATTGCGGTCTGGATGTGAGAATAGGTAGCGATACTTGTTGTTGTACTAGTGATCACGGTCTGGAGTGGAGATCGTGATCCAGGGATCATGAGTAGTTGTCTGCGAAGCTCTCATGCAGGTGAATATGGTGGGAAGAGAGGAGATGCGGGGGAAGGTGATTGCTGCGAGAGGCATTGATTGAGACGAGGAGGTAGCTACGGTGGTAGGCAGGGTGAAGCTTGATCACGGGCAGGTGGCTACTGTTGAGGTCGCGACCTTGGAAGATCGCGGTCGGGTGTCTGTGAAGTTCGGGAAGTGGAGGTCGCAATAACAACTGCGGTCGCGAAAAAGATCGCGGGCATCACAAAGCCACGATCGCTGCAAAGATCGTGGGCAGAACAAAGCCACGATCGTGGCAAAGATCCCAGGCAGAACGAAGCCACAATCGCGATAAACATTATAGGGTTGGTTGGGGGAAGAGAAAGGGTCGGGCATTGTAGCTGCGCATTGATATAAAAGGGCCAACCCCACCGGCTTTGTGCCCAAATAGACATGTATATCAAGAATACAACCAATAAAAATCGAGATAAAGTCAATTAAGCTAGGTCATGATGTATGATGTAAATAATGCAATATAAGCAAGTAATTAGAGGTAAACTGGGCCCATGAACATGTGTTCATCATTAAACAAAATATCAAATAATACAATTCACTGGGCCTTAGTTTAGCAGAGAGAGCAAGGATAAGAGGTTGATCATCTATGTTCGGTACATGCAAGTCCAACACTGGCTATTTAGCTACATTATTGGCTATTCTAACTACATTATCTATGAAGAGAAAGAAAGCATAAAACATTAGCATTATTGGGCATATTAAGACCAAAGTGACACAAAACTATAGATAAAATGCATAGACAAAATGCGTAGATTTGGGTGTTATCAGCCACGTGAACTGCTCTCGACCATGAGCCTGGTGGTCGGCTATCTCAAAGGCGTGCAGCTGTGGTGGAACGCGACTGGTGGTGTTGGGAAGCGGCTCACAATTGGAGGTGGTGGCCCACTCATGCGGCCCAATACCACAGGTCCAATAGGGCATCCCAACCAATCCAAGGGTGATGTGGCCTAGCCGCAGCTGTTGGATCTTGATCAAAGTCCCAAATGGGTCATTCTTTTGGGTGTGCTCTTCTTTCTTTTTCAAAGAATCATACTTGATCATGCATGTACATATCTCTTCATTCTGTGGGCCATTTTGGCCATGTAATATATGATTTTGCATCTAGAGAACGGGATCTTTTCAATGCGCCTAGTTTCATGACCTTTTTCTGCTTGTAGATCTCATGATATTATGAAAATGATGGTTTCTTATCTCTCTACATGTTTGATGACATCTAATTCTCAATCTTGCTCATTAATGCCTCAAAACCCTATCTTGGCCTAATATTTGTAACATGAATATCATGATGTATCAAGGTTCTCACTTTGTATATCTTTTGTATCCTAAAATGGTCCAATGTTTCTTTTATGACCTAAAGTGGGCTTTCATGCTTGAGACCATTTCTCTAATGTTAAAACTTGCTCAAGTGTGCTTCAAATTCCTATGAATGCTCTAAATCAGTAGGTTACACCCTCAAATGAAATATTTTCCTACCATGATCTTTCTTGGACCCTAATGATAATCTTGTTATTCTCAATGTGTCTTAATATGGCCTTATGTATACCTTTATGATGAATGTTAAACCTTATGCTTTCATAGATTCAAAGTTACTCAATATGGCCTTATGTAACCCTAAATGCCTTATGAAATATTATTGTGTCCTAATGTGCCTAAATGACCTAATCTTAACTTGAAATGTGATTTAGTACACATGTTTATAACCAAGACTCAAATCTTATATGAATATAGACTCTAATGATGACTAGCATGGATGATAATAACTCAAATGAATACTTTGGCGATGTTGATACTCATGTTTCTTAATCTTGCTCGAACCTCATGTTTTCTCTTCTAATATCATGCAACCCTAATCTCATGACCCTTAGTCTTAGTTGTGATGTGTTACCCTAGGGTTAGATGAATACATGAAGTATCATGTAACATGATAATGATAATGCATGACCTAGTCTGAGATTTTGATATCAATGATGAATGACATGAAACCTAGATCTAAGTGACACATCCAACCACCATAATAATGACTAAATGCTACCTTGTCCTACTAATATAAACTTAATTACACTCACTTGTAATCCCATGATCACCTTGTGTACTCTATTGTCAAGATCTAGTCAAGTTGCTATATATGGTTTCCTAACTAAATGGTTAATCTTGTACTCTACTCACAAGGTATGCTTAATCTCTTGACTCTACTATGATATTGGCCTATTTGAATGTATTCCTGTATGAATGCATGGCTAGATAAATGGTTGTTTGAGTTGTTGTTCCCTACAAATATTACTTTCATTTTTATTATACTACGTTGGCAAACCTTGAACATAATTTAGAGAAATCCATTATATACTCGGGTGCACCTGCCTGAAGTTTTGGGGTAAGGACACCAGGTCGAGCATCTTACTTGATAAGGTGGACCATTATGATACAAGAGTTACCTCTCGACGATGACCTTAAGACCCTTACAGATAGGGAATCTAATTTTGAGCACCCTTACAGACTCTTCCATGAGAAGTTAGTCTGAAGGACTATTGTTGATATAATGGAGAAAGAACCCTAAAACATGCTTTGTATAAAAGAAAGTCATTAAGTGTTCACACCTTGTTTCTAGTTCTTGCTTATTATGATGTTTCTAGCCAAGCAACTTTTATTATACCCGTAAATTATTTATGTGCCTTTTCATAGCGTACTTAATTTTTTAGCCTTATATTTTGTGTTTATTGAATTTTTAGTTGTCAAATGAAGATCCACTGCACTCAAGACTCTTAGATCAATAATGAAACACCAATGGGTATACTTGAATCTAGAAATGGGTACACATCTCTTCTCTAGTTTTAGTCTCTTGTTATATCTAGTTGTTACTTCTTTTACATATAAATTTCTTGTGTGAAATATTTGTGCCATTATATAGATGGGCACCCAAGTCCACTCGCCTTTGGCTTTGTATCCATTAGGAGTGTGGACTTAGGATAACAAACATTTCTATGACATGAACAATATATGTTGTTATTATAGTTACACACATTTTGGTTGTACCACGTACACAATATTGAGATATACTGATCCAGTTATTTGTTTGTCAGAATTTGAGGTTGATCAACATCTATTATTTAAAGATATGTATATCAAGAAGCTGACACCAAAAGAACACATGGTAAAGATAATTGGAGGATTAGTTAGATATTCAAGTTCTTCGTCTCATATGTATATTCTAGTTTCTTTTGATAAATTCATCTAACTCTTTATAGGAGTTTCATCATGCATCTTATAAATAGTTTTGTTCAATTATTGAAATTATTGATTATTCTTTATTACTTGTTAATTCTGATCATGGAAAACATAGGTAAAGATTGTTGAACTTAAGGTCCACATTTATTTTGGGGACACTCAAAAGTTGGGGTGTTACATTTGATATAAGTGCCCAAATTTATCATGTTAAGTCCACATCCCATGATAACCTCTAATCATGATATTAGGGCATATGTTGAGGATTTAACATAATACAATTACCACTCTTAACTTTTTCTTTAATTTGAAACTCTTTGTTTTGTCACATTCAATCACATAAAGTAACTTTTCAAAGGAAAATAAACCTTATTTTCTCAAATATGATTTCAAGAATAAAGAGACATATGTATTCATTCATTATGTTTCTCACACTTCCAAGTACATATGACTTGATAAACAAATACATTATCTATTGTTAAGGAAACAAAGTTACATATCATCAATTACAACTCTCTCAACTTTGTATGAGGACCTAGAGTGATAGGGACCGACTGAACTTCACTAATCTAATACCCATATCTCTTGGAAAATCTACTATGGCATTGACATACTTCAGATCCACATGGTTTCCATAAAAAAGATTGTGATTCGATGGGTGACCTCACTCAGTGAATGAATACTTCAACGAAATAGTATAAAGCACACTAATAGTCAAATATATATTATTAAGCAACTGAATTTAAAGTAGAATAATAATGAAATATAGAGGAACTAATCATTCATAGAAATCTATATAGTAGGATACTCCAGATATCCAAAAAAGAGTAAATCAATATCTCATCATACTTAGTAATCATACAAGGAACTAGTAATTCAAAAAAATACAAATGGAAAGTTACTGGAAATAACCACAAACAATATATGAATAGCTACATACACTTTATTAATCTCTCAATCATCTTATTATGCCCCAAAACCATATGAAGTGGACCATGACATGTGAAAGAACCATATCAAGCTGCAATCTCACTATACAAGGCTTAGAAGCATGCTCAGGTTCCTAAGCCTATGTCTCAAGTAAGGCCCGTCTGTAGTGGGCCTCACCATCTCTAGCTCTTTGTGGTTAATGAGAGTGGCTAGATATATTGACTCCTCATGTCAACCTGGGTACTCAAGTAGGGAGTCAAAACCCTCAGGCTTGTTGTGCACCAGCGAACCTGGTGAAATCGTCCCCTAGTCGACACAAATCTACATCAGTGGACCTATCGAAGATGTCCACTGACCAGAAAACTCAGGTACCACTAGAATCCCTAGTTGGTGTTGGATACCAATCATTTAAGGAGTCTATCCGCATTGGCATAAATACCCACACCCCACTGGTGTACTTCAGATTACATTGACCTAGACAAAATGCCTCCACTCGAGAAGCATATTTGCTCCCTACAGTATAGGACTCTGATGAAGGATTTTATAGTGTTTAGGGAATCTAAATGTATAATTTACTCTTTAAATTTATACTTCCATCATCACATCAACATTTCTTATTTAGATTTTTAAACAATTCATTTCATAGATGATATGTAATATGTACTGCAAATTGAGCTGCTAAGCAACACCACATCTCATACTTAGAAAAACTAATATAAAAATACTTGATTAATTGGCTTCCCTATGCTTAGGGTTTCATTTCCCTCATTTACACAAGCTACGATCTCACAGTACAAGGCTAAAAACATGTTTGTGTTCCTAAGACTATCTCTTGAGTAAGACCTCGTCTGTAGTGAGCCTTGCCATGCCTGACTCTTGGCCGCTAATGGGAGTGGATGGATATCTTGACTCCTCTCATCATGGGTACCCAGGCAGAGAGTTAAAGCCTCTACATATGTGAACCTATCTAATATATCCATTGACCAGAAAATTCAACTACCACTGGCATACCCATATGGTATTGGATACAAATTGTTTAAGGAGTCCACCTACACTGGCCTAGATCCCTACACCCCCTTGGTGCGCTCTGGCTTACCACGACCTAGACAAAATACCTCCATTCTGGAAGCACATTTCCTCCCCACAATGCAGGTCTCTTGTGAAGGATTCACATGCTTCAAGAATCAAAATTTCTAATTCACCCTTTAAATTCATGATTCAATCATCACACCAACATTTCTTATTTTAGCTTTATAAATAGTGTATTTAATAGATCATCTATAATATGTACTACAAATTGAACTGCTAAGCAACACCACATCTCATACTAAGAAACATTAATATGAAAATACTTGTTTCACTAAATGCCCTATCCTTAGGGTTTTATTTGCCTCATTCACATATCACATGAATCAAATAAGGATTTGATGCATCATAAACTTTCATTTATGAATGACTACTTTCAATAGTTCACATATAACCAACAATATATGTGAAACCTTGGAATGAACTGTACTAAGGTTTCCATGACATTCACCAAAATATATTTAATAAAAAATAGTCTTGATTAAGTAATCTATAACATTAAAAAGAATCACTTATGTTGGATTTCATGATATTTAATTGTAAACTTCCAACTTTCCACTCATATTAGGATTCAACCTTTTTACTGTGATATCAAGAAATTACTGATAATATAAAATGAACTCCAAGATAAACAAATATCCTACATATCTTTACAAAATAGTCAGATAAAGCAATCATTTATAATAAGGAGATAAAAAAGGCAATTTTCTTCATTCAGTTATACAATAATTTCAGACATAACCAAAAATCCTAAATTTTGGTATATTGTTATACTTTCTACAGTAACTTTAGAAATTCCATTATACATGTTTTATATCCAATTTTAACATGATTTCAACATCTAAAAGTCACGACATCATGAATTTCTAGATTATCTCATAAAACCTGGAACTGAAAAGTAGATTTAGGTTTTATTGACGCATATAGGAAGAGTTAAAGATTATAGTAGATTTAATACAATTTCATGTAATCTACTATTTAAAGGAAATATCCACTCACCTATACTTGATATTTCACTTACTAATCTCAATCATGAGGTAGAAAATTTCATATTCCAATATATTGGTCTTGACTACGAGCTCCAAATCTCAAGAACTAATCATGAACAACCTATTATTGGGCCTACGGATCTAAGCAACACCTTTTGGAAGTAGAAGACAAAGAAAAATAGTAGGAGAGGATCTCTTCCATGACACTTCTAGAAAATTTTATCTAGAGTAAGGGGAATGGAGGTGGAATCCAAAACTAAACAACTTACCATGATGATATGTGCCTAGCATAAGAGATTTTCCATGTTTTCTATGCCAAATATTGCCCTCTAAATTGCCTTCTAGATCTCATTGATAATGAGTATATATATCAAAAGTTATGACCCTTTTCTTTATTGTTTATCCTAGTGGTGAGAAGTAGAAATTGTCACTCGTTGAATTTTCAACGGTCAATGGCCTTTTTTTGAGGATGACGAGCCCATTTTATCGGTTGATGAAATGTCATTTTTTCAGTCGAAAAAAAGTCCCATCATGGTGGTCGATGAAAATAGTATCTCGACGAGTCAACCAACAAAAAGGCCAATCTTGCTGGTCGACAAAAATAGTAGCTCGACAAAAATTTGTACATGTTACCAAAAGTGACATTACTCTTTCATTTTAACTCCATTTTTGTTCAATCTTTCTACTTTGGATTTTTTATTTAATTCTCTATAGTCCTACAATATTAATTTGATAAGATTAAAAAAAAGCTTTTTATTAATTATTTCCTCAAGTATGATTAATTCCCCACCCATATACATGTGTGGGTGAATTTCATATCAAATAAAACTCAGATATCATTGTATGCTAAATCGTGACTATGAGTTATCCATATCATATCCAAATTTCAATTAAATCTAAGTTACATAGAAAATATAAAAAATCATTTACTATACTGCTATACCTATCAAATTTTGTATTTATATGCTATCAAGACACAATATTTGGTCGATTAGGATTAACACTTCTCAAACTAGGGGAAAAAACAAAATCATGATTGGAATTCCTCCTTAGGTTTGAAACATAACAACTAGACATCTCATTTTTAATCAAGGTTAAAAAATAATTTTGTGGTTAAATAATGCAATTATCCATGTAAACTCTAACTTATCAATTAAGCTCATATGTGGTCATAACATATCAAATAATATTTAGTAGTTGATAATTTCAAATAATCTGCATAAATTTAAGGAAAAATATTAGGGAATAACCAAAATGCTATTATATCTAGAAAGGGTCACAACTTTGGGAGCTGGCAATAATTTCCTCCACACAATTAAGTTGGTATATGGGGATTCCTTTAGACAATATGGTACCTACCTGGCCAGAACCTAGAATTTAGCAGTTGAAGTAATACTTCCCTAAGTATTATCATCTCTAATTTCATCCACTTCTCATGTCCTTGCTTTATAAACCCTAAAGTTCACTTCCATCCTCATCTCAAGTTAGTGTTTTAAGAAGATGTAGGATTAAGGCATCCTCCGCCAATTAACATACATTTAATGTTGAAACAGTGATATTGTTAGTAAAAATGTATTATTTGTTTTTTTTCTTACAATGGTAAACCTTATATAGATCTAGGGTTGATTTAGGAAAACCCTAATGGGTCAAGGGATATTTAAAACCCTAAGATGTACAATGCAGTCCCAAACCCATACGCTAAACCCTAATATTGAGTAATTAAAATAGTGGAGGCGAAATGATATCCATATATGAGTAGACTCTAGATGGAACTAAGGGAAAGAGAAAATTTATGTAAGTTGTATAAATCAACTTAATTAACTATATTGGGGATAGTTTGTCTCACATGCATGCATGATACTCAAAATCCATGTAGGTACATCAAATGTACCCAAATAGGTATCCTCCTGAGACATTGATTAAATGATGAAATATGTGATACACCAAACTCTCTTTTAAGGATGGGCACTTAGATTATCTAGGGGTCACCCCAAGTATGGGAAAACTTTAGGGAGGGGATTTTCCAAATCATGTGGGTTTAGGATATAGGGCTCAAAAGCATAATGTCCTTAATGAGGAATAGAAGACACCATTAGTCTAAACACTTCCCCTAAAGTTGAGAAAAAAAATTTAGGGTTGAATTTAAATAGAGGAATAATCATGGACGTCCAGGAAGGACCTAACCCAACCCATCTAGGTGTATGATAATATAAGGCATAATCAAACCAAGGATAATGTGTGTAGTTTTATCAAATGATATTATGTGTCACCTTGATTGGAGAAGTTACAATTTGAAAATATGATGTTAAAAATATACCTTGATAGTATGGTACAAGAGTATATATAATCCTTAGGATTTTTTAATGATTCATGAGACCTAGGGTCGAGATGACATTTAGAAACCCTTACCCGAAAATAATGCCAGGATAAAAATTACGAGATTATAAAGGTATAACATCTCAGTTATCCCTATACTTAGAAGTTGCTTAAAGTAGCCCTACATAGGGAAGATGCTCAAGGGAGGCACGGAATAGCCCTATGCAAAGAAGAAGCTCAAGTTAGGATCAAATTAGTCGTATGAATGGAACAGCCTTATGTTAGCCCTGTGAAAGGAAGAGATGAGCCTTATGTTATCCCTATGCAGGGAAGAGATGGGCCTTACTTTGTACCTATGAAGAGAAAAGATGATCCTCATGTTATCTCTATGTAGGAAAGAGCTCATGAAAGAGCCACTTATCTAGGTGTCAAGGCCCAATGGATCAAGTGACTTTCCTTGAAAATAATACATGAGATATAGATAAAATGAATCTAATTAATTACATAATTATGATGATGAGTCCTAAAGAAGGTGATCAAACCTATAAGTATATAAGGCCCTAGGAGTCGAGATAAATCCAAGAGATAATGTGTACACAAGGCCCATGGGGTCAAGAGAATGTCCACATCCATGAGTACATGATTCCTGAAGGGTCAATGAGAAAGCCACTTCATAAGTACATAAGGCCCATGGGGTGAAGGGGAGATCACTCCAAGGCTACCTATACCCCTATAGACCTTAACGGAATGGATAAGGATAATGATAGAAGAGATGTACATACAAATAATATGAGAAGTATGTAGTAAAAATGTTTGAAATGAAATCTTATAGGGAGTTGCAGTTAAACTCAAGAATTATGAGAAAATCATTTTTCTTATGAGTTCATGAAATTTTAATAGAAATTCGTGGGAAAATGTATTCATGGCTTGGAGTCACTAATAAGGATTATTCAACCAAAATTTTATTTATGAGGTAAAGTGTGGATACATCATCTCTTTACATGGAATAGTATGAACTTTGTATTTCAATTTCAGGAAAATGTTTATTTCCTCTTATTATATGTGTCAAAGATAGGGTAGACACAAGTGATACATAAAAATGACATATGGGAATGAATACCCTAAGTTGAGAGTAATGATTTACAGTGTGGAGGTGTTGCCTCACCCTCTCATGAAATATAGTGAATAGTGATTAGTAGGCTTGAGGCCTAAGTGAAAGTGTAATCATCAAGTGGAAATGAAACCACAAAGTTGAAATATAATAACTAAGTGATAGTATCATATAATGAATGAGGATGTAGAAGTACACATTGTTTCAATTGGGTTTCAACCTTAGTATTATGAGAAATTTCCATATGAATAAAAGTTATTAATGTCAACCTAGCTAAAATATATCAATGAAAGGTTGATAGCCCTATGATTGATGCTGATATGAGTTATCATTCACCTTAACCTTATTAGGTTTATTTTTGGGGGGCAAAATTCCTTTTAAAGGAGGGGTCAATGTAAAATCCTCAAGTTTGATAAATTTGGATTATGTTTAATAAATAGATGTTGAGATTGACATTAATGCAATCAATGTAATATTAGATTGGCGAGAGCAATAACATCGCTTCGATTGAAATAGAAGAATGAATCTAAGTTCTAGATATATAATAAGTTTTAAATTAAAGTAAATAGTGTAATATTGAGTAAATTATGTAATATGAGGTTTCTTTTGAGATAATGTGTCATATAAAGCCCTAATTTCCTAACTAAAAAGATAATAAAACTTATGAATCCTTAGGTAGACTAGGGAATGGGCCATGTGCCCTAGAACCCGATATAAGCTCAATTGGGCCAATTGGAGTTTACATATAGGTCCTTGAAAGAAAAAACTAAGATTTTGCTATCTTGTGTTCTTGATAAAATCTCCATGATATTTTTAGTTAGCAGATAATCAAGATATGAGATTTTATAAGAAAATCTAAAATATTCTAAGATATAATATGATACAGGTAATTAATTGAAGTATTATCTAGTTAAAGGTTGGAAAGTAGGTTTTGGATAATTTAAGATTAATTTTAAAAGGTTATCTATTTCCTGATGGGATAATAGAGAAATATTCTATATTCCAAATCTTGGGGGTTAATTGGAGCTATTATGCATTCTACATAACTAAAAGAGATGGAGGGGTTTTGGTAAATAAAAGTTATTTACTTTTGAGGATAGAGTCCAACCCTTGTTGGACTCCCAGACCTAGGTCTAATCTGTGTGGACGGGCTTATCTTCCCCACCTAAATGTTGGACACTCACACAAATCCCAGAGGTTTGCAAATTCCTTCAATGTTAATACCTCCCTCTTTCTCAAACTCTCCCCCTCTATGGTTTGCCTAATCACCAACATACCCCACACACTCATCCCCACTTCTTTCTAATGACTTCAATCCAAGATAAATGGTCACTTTATTGTAAATATGCTAGTGTGGATGTCATTATCGCTACTCATCCAGAGAGGAAATTGTAGGACAAGACCCTCACTTAGGGCATATATATGGCGATAGTAGTATTTGACACACAAAGATGAACAACCTACAATGATTAGATCTTTCCCCACAAAAGAATCTAGTGACTTGCAGTCGGCCTCAGTAGGGATCTCCTTGCATCCACTAGCACTGTAGAGAAGGGTGTGGGATGATTTCCTCATGTGCTCATAGAGTGCACATGAGGTGCACATGAGGACTGGTACTTCTGAGGTCCTATGCCTTTAACAACTCACCCAGGGTGCTGAGGTATAGTCGTCAACCCTCACATTTTTTCGCAATATACCCTTTCACAATACTCAACTAGTCAGGGACCAAGTGCCCTTCTCTTTGACTACCCCTAACCATACTTAGAGACTCTCTCAGTCCAATAATGGCAAAGGGAGTTGGCTTGATCTTCTCTGGGCCTTCAAGGGGAGCCAACCACACAATTGACTCACCCATGGAAGACCCTAACCAGCATGATAGGAGGTAGAAGAAGGCCTGAGGCCTTTGTACCAGAATACCTCTGAGTGCATGATAACCCTAATAACGGTGTCTGGGGTAGTTTGATCAATTCCCTTGGTCTCTAGATTTCTAGGTTATATAATAAGAATCGAAGTTTTTGGAGGTGACAGGTTCTCATTTTTGAGTTAATATTTATATTGAAATAATTCTAATTAATAACTGGTATGTCAGAATATTTTGATATATAGGTCATTTTGATCAAAAAAATGAACCAAAATCCACATAAAATATACTTAATGCCTCGCTGTGATTGTAGTTCAAAAGTATATATGATAGGCCATATTTAAGCAGTGATTCATGTATATAAACCTTAACGTTGAGGATAACTATGATGGAGGATGATTAACATGTGATTTACTTTACTGTGACCTATATCAATGAATATCATGATACATTCATAATATAATTTTCATATTAGAATTCTCCTTGTTGTTTGATTAGTAACGCCAATGTGAGTAAATAATATGCTGATTATATGGAAATATTGATACATTATGATATAATGTGATGAATTGATTTAGGTTTATATGATCTGATCTTAGATATTCTTACATCTGATTTAAGAGGTAGGATTTCATGGACATACTTATTTAAGCTCCTAGTTTGGAAGTGGGTTTAATATATATTAATAATGTGAAGATTGTATGATAACCCTAAATCTGATGTTAATACCATGATTAAATAAGGTAACCTGATCTAAACTAATGTAGGATGATATAATGTTTATTCCATGAATTAGGGTTACACCTAATGTGCAATTAGCGTTTCTAATCCTTAGTATCAAGTCATAGTCAAATTAGGGTTTATAACCCTTAATAAACCATGGTATGATGGAATTAGAGTTTTTACCCTTATTCCTAATCCAAATGAGGTAACCCTAGACCCTAGATTAGGACTTGAGTTAGGTCATTAGTATGTTACAAATGTATTTTGTTGGGGTGTTGACAAAGACACAAATAAGTTTCTAGAAACCTCATTTGGGGAAACTTCATGTTCCATATCTATGATTATTTGTATGTATGTATACATGTATCTATGTATGTATGTATGCATATGTATGTATGTATGGGATTAAGAGAGAAAGATTTCTCCCCCCCCCCTCCCACGCCCGTGGTAGAGGCTGAATGTCAGGGAGGGTGGTAAATCAAGGCAGAAACTAGGATTTGAACCTGGGTCCCTTCATGAGGAGACACCATGCTTGACCACTTGAGCCACTCCTTGTCGGTTGTATGTATGTATCGGAATCAGTTAAATATATTCTAACTTCCCCCTACCAAATAGTAGGGGGCAGAGAGTTACATATAGCTCCTATGCTCACTATACACCACTCCTTGTCAGTTGTATGTACGTATGTATGTATGTATGTATGTATGTATGTATGTATGTATGTATGTATCGGAATTAGGTAAATTTTTATTCTGAAACCCTCGAGCAAATAGCTTTCGAGACAAAAATACAATGTAGTCCTTACCACTACATTACTCAACTAAAACAAATACTGACTTGTTTCTATCTATCTATACATTGGATACTATTGTATAGAACCTTGTTAATTTTTCCAGCTAATCTTTCTATTTCCTTCTTTTTTGCATTATGCTTCCTATTGTTCCTTTCCTTCCAAATGTGAAAGTAATAAGCTGATAGCACCAACTTTTCCATCCATTCTTTAGTGATGATCATCCTCTCCACTTCAAGTAGCTGCATCGACTTAAGCTTTCTTTGAGTTCGCAGCAGCTTCCATACCTCTCTGGTATATTTACATGATTCAAAGATGTGCTCCTTCATCTCATGTTCCTCCTCACACAGCAAGCAGGTGTCATCTGTACTGGGGTACCACTTTGCAACCTTGTCTAAGGTAGCAAGCGAGTTATGTACTGCCCGATACACACACATATCCCACTTCAGGATTCCATGATCATACCATATGCATCTTGAGTTGTGTTGATTGGCCTTCAGTCGAATGAGCTCCCACAGCCTGTCCTGCTTCTCCTTCAAGATCCAAGCCCCCCTGTCATTGTCTATGCTCTTGATCTCCTGCCAGACCTCTGTCATCCTATTGATTACTCTCGAATAGCCTTCTCTGGTCCTTGGTTTGAAATCCAAACCTTTGGGGTAGCGAGTTCTCATCCGTTTGGCCCACAATGAGTCATTCAGTAAGTATTTGAAGACGCGTTTCATTGTACCCCAGTCTGCTATGAATCTTGGAGATTTCAGTCCCACTCCTTCTTCCTCCTTCGGCCTCACCAACCTGCTGTACTTCATTGGGTGGACTGTGTTAGCCTAGACAAAGTTCGAGATTGTGATTTCCATTCTGTCTAGTACTGCTCCCAGGATTTCACCCTGCTGAACCCAAAATGTCAACAAGCCTTCAACTGCAGCCTTTGTCAGTGTAATCCTTCCTGCCATGGAAGTTTTCGCTATGGGCCACTTCTTTATCAGCTCATCGAGTTTTTCTGAACACTCCGCAAAGTCAGAGACTTTCAGGTTGCCTCCAGCCAACAAGAACCCAAGGTATTTGGTGGGTAGTTTGCTCACAGTAATGCCCATTGCCTCCTCTATTTCCTCTGTGATTTTTTCACAATTCTTAGACACGAAGAGTTGTGTCTTTTGTAGGTTTGTCTTCAAGCCAGTGTCATCACCGAACCTCTTCTGAAGATGTTTCAATTGAGTCATATAAGTTGCCTTTGCTTGCTGAAAGACCAATACGTCATCAGCAAAGATGAGATGACTTAGCACCTTTGTGCCATGAACTGTATAAGTAGCTATCTTCTTCGATCTTTCCTCTTTATCCATTAGTCTAGTGAAATACTCCATTATGATGGTAAGCAGTAATGGTGAGAGAGGATCTCCCTTCCTCAATCCATTGCCTCCTCCGAATATGCCACAAGGAGACCCATTAACGAGAACTGAGAAGCTTGTCGTTGTAACACATTGTTTCATCAGATTGATCCATCTTTCTTGGAATCCCATTTTAGACATAATCCACCATAGAGAGCTCTAGTTGATACTGTCGTATGCCTTCGAGACATCCAACTTCAAGAAAGCCTTCTTGTGTCCCCTCAACACATTAAAGTTCAGAAGGAATTCCCCTGCAAGCAATGCACAATCACTGATACTCCGATTAGTTATGAAGGCCCCTTGATTGTTTGAGACTATCAACGGAAGAACCATCTTCAACCTCTCAGCCAACAGCTTCGCTATCACCTTGTATTATACATTACAACATGCTATTGGTCTGAAATCAGCTAAGGATGATGTTGTCTTCTTCTTAGGAATCAAAACCAAGAAAACGTGGTTGATCTGTCGGAGTAGGCAGCCCCCCTCCATGAACCATGTAATTGATTTACATAGATCGTCTTTGATGACCTCCCATGCCTCACTATAGAAATGTGAGTTGAAGCCATCCAGACCTGGCGATTTGTCAGTACCTATGCTCCAGAGGGCCTTCTTAACTTCTTCTTCATTGGTTTGCCTACAGAGAATATTATTGTGAGTAGTTGTGAGTTTATAACTCCATTGGATTTCCTCCTCCTCCATATCCACTGCCTCCTCATAGCTTTTATTGTAGAGTTTCTCATAGAATTGAGTCACTTCCCTTCCAAGATCCTCTTGACTATTGAGGATCCTGCCATCTTCATCAATCAACTCTGCGATAGTGTTGAGTGCTTCTCTGTGATTGACTGTGTTGTTGTAGATTTTTGTGTTGCGATCACCATCTTGAATCCACTTCTGTCTACTCCTCTGCCACAAGAAACTTTCCTATGCCTTCTTAAGATCTTCCAATATGTGTTTAAGTTCCAATTATGTATTGATTAAGTTTGCATTAAGAGGATCACTCAACAGCTAACTTCTGACCTCCTTTAGCTCTTTCTTATTTTCTTCAATCAGGATTGGGATGTTAACATGTTCCTTCGACCATCTCTTAATTTCTCCTTTGAGCCTCTTGAGCTTGTTGGCGAAGACATAGATTGGATTCCCGTCAATAGGTTTGACCCAACTCTGTGCTACCAGCTCCTTATAGCCCTTCCACTTCGTCCAGAAGTTAATGAAATGAAATGGTCTATTACTCCTGGACTTTTCTCCCAGTTGCATTAGTAATGGCGCATGATCGCTTATGTCAGCAAACATGGCCTTGATGCAAGTGTTTCCGAATAACTCCAACCACTTAGTATTGACTAAAGCTCTATCGAGCTTGGAAGTGATCCTTTTACCTATTTTACCTTTGTTGTTCCATGCAAAGATGTCCTCCCCTTGCATAGGCAAATCAGAGAGCTCCGCTTCATTAATTAGTTGATTAAATGACTTTAGAACTTCCTATGGTACCAACCTACCTCCCCTCTTCTCCTCTTGGAGTCTAATGTTGTTAAAGTCCCCCATGATCAGCCATGGGAGTTCTGTCCACTTTGCTTGTGCCAACAACTCCTTCCAAAGAGACTGTCTTTGCGAATGTAGGTTGAAGGCGTATACAGCTGAGAAGAAGATCTTCAATCCACCCTTATTTGTACAAATAGACGAGATGATCTGGTCATCGTTGACCTCCACCTCTACCTCCCATGCATTCGGGTTCCAACCTAAAGAGACTCTGCCTAAATCTACAAAATCATGGTTAGTAATGTGCTTCCAACCATTCGGGAAATGGAGGAAGCACTCCTTCTATTAACTTTCTTAATCTTTGTCTCCGAGATAGCTGCCATTGAGACACCACTGGATTTAATCTAGTTCCTCACCTCACGCCTCTTTTTTAGGTCACAAACACCCTTGACATTCCACGTGAGAACAGACATAGGGATTTAGCATTTGTTCCTGGTGCGCCTACCAGTCACCTTCTCCTTCCCCCCAGCCGGGGTCTTCTCCTTTTCCTTAGCTCCATCCTTTCCTTTTTCCTTTTGTGGTGATTTGGGGTTCTTCTCATATTCCAAGATTTTGTCTATTTCCTCCTCTGTCTCCCTCAAAGAGCAGAATAAATTTGCATCCACTTCACCTTTTTCTTTATCTCCTGATGTGCTAGCTTTTTGGTGGAGGTGGTGTTGTTGTAGTTTTGCTTTCCATGCCTTCTTGGGTACTTGGAAGCCATCATCATCCTTAGAAGGTTCAGTATCTTTCATCTGTGGGCACTCTTCGTCGCCATGTCCGAAAACACAACAGCTTGAGCATTTCTTGGGGACAAACTCGTACTTGATACTGAAGGGGATTGCTTCCTTGTCAGGGTTGGACTCTTCTACTTCTATCTCGACTAGGACTCTAGCTTCATTGGTGCCTTCTGTTTTCGTATCCCTCGTCTCCATGTTCAACACCTTACCTACCCTAGAATCTACCGTACCCATCGCCTTCTCCGTCCACATCTTGCCATTAGAGGGGATGTGAATCCAGATAGGGGTCGAGGACACATTTGTCTTCTCTAGAGGATCACCATATGTGTAGTGCTTTGTTACTACCAGATGGCTATCAAACCATCGTGGTCAACTGTTGAGGCATGTCTTCTTTTCTGCTGCATTAGAGAATCGGATTATGAAGAATCCCTTCTCCTTCGAGATAACATCGAAGTCGCCTCTTGGTTTCCATACTCGTGTGAGCCAAGCCAATAGGTGGGGGTAAAAAGGATGTTTTCCCATGACGTAGATCAAAACTGTGAATTCCCAGACGTCCTTCATACGTCCATATTCCTCCGCATCAAGATCTACCATCACTTTTCCATCCTTCTTGGTAGGTTTAGGGAATTTCAGCCTCGCACACTCCTTCTCTTGCGCCGAAGTTCGTTTCACAATCTCTATCCAAGAGCTCTTCTTTTTCTTTTCGGCATCATTCTCCTTCGTAGTTTCTAGGTTTTGGTTATTTGGTGGGGGTGGTGGGGGTGTGGTGGAAGGGTTGGGGGTGGGTTGGTGGAGGTGGGGGCAGTAGCCACCGCCATGGCCACCGGTCCTCCTCAGGATCGCCCAGGCAATCACCGGGAACCCTAAGAGAAGGAGAGGGTGGTGTATATGTATGTATGTATGTATGTATGTATGTATGTATGTATGTATGTATGTATGTATGTATGTATGTGTGTATGCCATAAAGAGAGGCATTCTCTCCCACTCTCCCATGATTGTGGTGGAGGCTGAATACCTAGAAGGGTGGTAAACCAAGGTGGCCATAGGGATTTGAACCTGGGTCCCTTTGTTAGGGGATGTTGTGTTTGACAAGATGAGCCATTCCTTGTACACTATATGTATGTATGTATGTATGTATGTATGTACATATGTATGTACATATGAGAATCTGATAAATATATTTCAACTTTCTCCTAAAATTATAGGAGGTCAAGAGTACATGTAGGACCAACGCCATACACCCAGAACATAGTTACAACTCACTCTTCTATCTAATATGTAATTTACATCTAACACATTTACATATTTTTATAGCAATACTTGTGACCTTTGTAGCAGATCCTAGGTGTTTTCTGGCATTCCTCTCTTCCCATATATGATAGCATAGATCAGCAAATAGACATTTCTTCCTCTCATCATCTCCACACCTGGACAAAATTCTTTTTGAGTCCCCAGATAGCTGAATTTGTAATATGAATTCCTTGCATAAGAACTCCCATATCTCATTTGTAAATTTACATTCACCCACAAGCTGGCTATGGGATTCCTCCATCTCTTAGAATAGAAAGAATAGAGTAGAAACATCATAGTTCCAACTTTTATCCTATCCAGAGTAACAAGAACATTGTGTAGAATTTTATATACACACATGCTCCATTTCATCACATACCTACCGGTCCATATCTATTCTCCGTGCAAGGCCTTTATACCTTTTGAAAGATTCACCTCCCAAGTACACATCTTCTGGTCTCTACGCCGCCATCCACCGATGTCACTTGCAATAAACATGTGTTTGACTTGCTGCCAAGTCTCCATGCAGGTCCTTTGTATGTATGTATGTATGTATGTATCGGAATTTGGTAAATTTTATTCCGAAACCCCAATGAAGTTGGGACAAAGTACATAGTAGCCCCTGCTCGCTACTAAACAATCAAAAAAGGAAAAAAGTTCTATACATTGAGCCTGTAGGTTAAGATTTTACAAATTTTCTTCCCAATGTACTCTATATTGCTAGCCTTGGGCTTGTGCTTCCTGGTGTTCCTTTCATTCCAAGTGTGGTAGTAAACTGCGGAAAGGGCTGTCAGGGATTTTTTCTTCTGCAAGTTGAGGCTTGGACCGAGAACTGAGATCATCTCCTTCGTTGAGAGAAGTTGCATGTGGCTGAGTTTTGCATTATCACATACCCATCTCCATAATTCTATGATAAAGGGACAGTTTTGGAAAAGATGTTCGTGAGATTCTGATTCTTCATTGCATAATAGACAAATGGTCGAGGAGGTACCTGGGTACCATCTATCAATTTTGTCCAGGGTGGGGAAAGATTCAAAGCCAGCTCGGTAGAGGCACGGACTCCATTTGGGAATCTCAAATTCATTCCAGATATGCTTGGTGAAGTGAGGTGGTACGAGTAGGATGTTATCTTTTAGTTTGGCCAGCTCCCAAGGGTTGAAGTTGTTGTTGAGTTTCCAGTTGCTGGAAATGGGGTTGAAGGTGTATTTGATTTGCTTCCATACCAAAGTCATTGCTGGAAATGGGGTTGAAGGTGTATTTGATTTGCTTCCATACCAAAGTCATTATGTTGATGACTTGAGAGAAACCTTCTCTGGTTGTAGATTCATAGTCCAGACCTTTTTCATAACGGACCCTCATCCAGCGTGCCCAGGTTGAATTTCCCTGATGGAAGCTGATGATACGTCTTATAGTGCCCCAGTTGGCAATCACCGCCGGTGTTTTCAGACCAATGCCCCCTTTGTCTTTGTGTAAGTCTAGTCTTGAGTATTTCATAGCATGGGTGCCTCCTGCCCAGATGAAATTAGACAGAGTCATCTTGATACGATTGAGTATTGCAGAGGGGATTTCTCCTTGTTGAACCCAGTAAATGAGCAAACCTTCCAAGGCAGATTTGGTTAAGGTGATACGTCCTGCCATGGAAGTTTTATTAAGAGGCCATCTGCAGATCATGTTCTCTAGCTTGTCAGTGCACTCTATGAAATCTTTCACCTGGAGTTTGCCACCAGTTAGTGGGAAGCTGAGGTATTTGGTGGGTAGAGAGTTGATGTTCATCCGCAGTGCATCCTCAATTTCTTGTTTGATGCAATCACAGTTGGAGGAGGTGAACACTTGGGTTTAGGCTTCGTTGATGTGAAGTCCAGTTTGTGTTCCAAATCGTTGAAGGAGAGGTTTGAGATTTACAAGATACTTAGGTTTAGCTTCCAAGAAGACTAGAATGTCGTCTGCAAAAATGAGATGGCTCATGGTATTTGTCCCTCTCACTGTATAGGTAGATATTTCCTTGTTGGATTCTGCCTTCTTCATCAGTTGAGAGAAGTATTCCATTAATATAATGAATAAAAGAGGGGACAAGGGATCTCCCTGTCTCAGTCCGTTTGAAGCTTAAAAAATGCCATTTGGGGTGCCATTGACAAGAACTGAATAGCTGAAAGTAGTAACACATTGTTGTATGAGTGAGATCCATTTGTTTGAGAATCCCATGTCCTTCATGATTTGCCAAAGTTTATCCCAACAGATGCTATCAAATTCTTTCGAGACATCAAGTTTCATACAGATTTTCTTTTGCCCTCGTTTGACATTAAAATCCAGCATGAACTCACCTGCAAGGAGAGCACAATACGAAATACTCCTACCGGATATGAAGGCACCTTGGGCTGTAAAGATAAGAAAAGGAAGAACCAATTTGAGGCTTTCAGCTAGGATTTTAGCAAACACTTTGTATTGGACATTGCAACAAGCAATAGGCCTGAAATCGGCTAAAGTAGCAGTAGTTTTCTTCTTTGGTATGAGAGTTAGGAAAGCATGATTGGTTTGCCTTAGCATGATGCCACCTTTCATGATCCAGTTGATGCTATTCAGAAGATCAAATTTGATTGTTTTCCAGGCTTCTCTGTAGAAGTGGGTGTTGAAACCGTTAGGGCCTGGGGACTTGTTTACCCCGATACTCCTGACAACATCCTTTAGTTCTTCTATATTGAGTTCCCTGCAAAGGATGTTGTTGTGAGAACTGGTTAGTCTATACCTCCAGTCGAGAGCTTCATTATGGGGAATGGTGTCCATCTCTTGTTGTTTGTTGAAGAGTGCTTTATAAAAATTGGTTGCTTGAATCTCCAAGTCTTCTTGACTGTTCATAACGGTGCCATCTTCATTACAATAGTGTTTTGGGCTTCACATTTTCTGATGGCATTATGGTAGAGCCTAGTATTGTGATCACCATCTGCAATCCTGGCCTACCTGCTGCATTGTCAAGCATTGCTTTCCTGTGCTTTTTTGAGATCATCGATTTGAGATTTTAGATTCAGCTCAACTTCAATGAGTTGGGCATTGAGAGGATCAGTGAGGAGGCCAGTTTTAATTGCAGTAAGTTCTTTTTTGCATCTAGCTAGTAATTCAGGGATGTTGGCATGTTCTTTGGACCATTTCTTCAGCAATTGTTTAGCTTTCATAAGATTTTTGGTGAAAATGAACATGGGATTTCCTTCAACTCTTTCGTTCCAGGCATCATGGATGATGTCTGTGTATCCATTCCAGGACGACCAAATTTTTTTGAATCTAAAAGGTCTTGCCTTCTTTTTCTTTTCAAGAACTTGCATGATCAGAGGTGCGTGATCGCTTATGTCTATCCCCGCCACTTTAATATGTGCATTGGGTAGAGTTTGGAGCCATTGGTTGTTAACTAGAGCTCTATCTAGTTTACTGGAAATCCTTTTATCTGGTTTTCCTTCATTGTTCCATGTATAGATGATATCCCCATTCATAGGGAGTTCACAAAGATCGGCCATGTTATTTGTGTGATTGAAAGCCTTTATTGCAGGTTCATGAGCCAGACGTCCGCCTTTCTTTTCTTCTTGGAGCTTAACGTTGTTGAAGTCTCCCATCAGTAGCCAGGGCTCATTTATGGAGTTTGAGAGGAGTTCAATGTCATTCCTGAGGTCCTTGCGTTGATTGTGAAGATTGTAGGCATATACAACAGTGAACCAAATCAGGAGACCACCATTATTCTTGCAAGTAACCATGATAATTTGCTCAATTTTCATTTAGATATCAACGTTCCATACATTTGGGTTCCAACCCAAGCAAATTCTTCCGAGTTCAACTTTATCCAGATTAGAAATGCAGAGCCACCCTTAAGGGAAAATAGAACTGACGCAACTAGAGTTGCATCTCTTTATTTTAGTTTCTATAATTGCAAAGATGGAAACATCACTACCAGTGATCCAATCCCTCACCTCCTTTCTTTTTGAGGGTTTATTGACCCCCTTTACGTTCCACACTAGGATAGACATAAAACTAATTTTTAGAGTTTCTTGTGCACCTACCTGGCACCTTCTCTTTTTCCTTTCCTTTATTCTGAGCTATAGTTGGAGGTATCTCTTTCACTGCCTCTAGTAAGTCATCTTATTCCTTATCGGAGTCCAAAGAACCAAACTAGTTGGATGTGGAAGTGGTCGCCTCTGAGTTGATAACTTCACCTTCTTCTCTTTCAGTAGATTTCTCAGAGTGTTGCTTGTCAGTAGCCTTAGGTTTCCAGACTTTCTTAGGAAATTGAAAGTTCTCCTCATCAGTTTGTTGAATTGGTGTTGGAACCTTGGGTTTCATTAGGTAGTCTTCCTCATCGTGACCAAAAACACAACACATAGCACACTTTGCAAGGATGTGATCATAGTGAATCTTGAAGGGTTGCTCACCTTTCCCAGGGACGCTTAACCAGACTGTGTCTGGTTATTCTTCCTCCATCGTTAGTTCAACTAAGACTCGTGCTTCATCTGTACCGGGACCATCCATGACTCTGGTCTCGATATGAAGAATAGAACCTACTCCCTCCGCCATTGTGACTGTGGCCTTCTTGGTCCAGGATTTACCATTGGAAGGGATTTTGATCCATGCAGGGATCGAGGATAGATGATCTTTGACAAGAGGATCGTCGTATTTATAATCTTTTGTGATAACCAATTGGTAGTCGAATCAACATGGGCCTCCAAGGAGGCAGGCTTTCTTATCCATGTCATTGGAGAAACAGATGATGAAGAAACCATTGGCTTTGGACACCAAATCGAACTCGCCTTTGGGATGCCAAGTTCTCCTGATCCATGTAGCTAGATGCGGATAAAAGGGTCTCTTTCCCATGACATAGATGGCAATAGAGAATTCCCATATATCCTTCATTCTGTTGTACTCCTCTTCCTCAAGTGTGACTATGACTCTGCCATCGATCTTTGATGCTTTAGGAAAGTTCAAGTTGGAGCTTTCCTTCTCTTAAGTCGTCATCCTCATCATGACATGCGTCCATAAATGCTTAGGTGCGCCATTTAACTCGCTTACTTTCTCTGCGGATGCGGAACCAGGATCATTGGGTTGGGGTGGAGGAGGGGTGGAGGTGGGGATTGGTGTGGTGGATGGGTTGGAAGGACCTCAATGAGGGGATCCCATTGCCGCCAGTCCTTCTCGGGATCGCCCGACTGATGGCTAGAGGAACCCTAGAGACGGAGGGGGCGGGTGTATTCGTATGTATGTATGTATGTATGTATGTATGTATGAATGAAGGAATGCATGTATGTATGTATCAGAATCAAGTGAATATATATTCTGACTCCCTCCTTCATATACAGGATGTCAAAGAGTTACTTATAGCCCAACTCTACATCCAAAGATTAAAGAACTCACACATCTAGCAAATGTGTCACTTGCGTTTAACACCTTTAAATTTTTTACAGAAATAGAACTTGCGTCTCTGGCTATAGCTCTGTGTCTTCTATCATTCTTCTTGCTCCCTATATGAAAGCAAAGTGCAGCAAACAACAATTTCTTTTTGTCTCCTTTACCACAACATGTAACCATCTTCTTAGCATCCTCCTCCAGTGCCATGTGTAGCTAAAATTCTTTGCAAATCTTTTCCTAGATAACTTTTGTAAAATTGTAGCTCCCAAAAAGATGGTTGTGGGTTTCTTTGCACTCCAAACACATCAAGAAATGAGTGGGGACTTTGCTATACCACTTGTGTATCTTGTCCAATGTAGTCAGCATACAGTTCAAAATTTTAAAGGCACACATTGACCATTTTGGTACTTAATTTCCAAGCCAAATTTGCTCCATCACTATATCTTTTGCATCTCTTATTCTTGTCACCTCCCATAGGTCCATCCTTGGATTTCTGAATTGCCAACCCCCTATCACTTGTGGCTCGAATAAAGGATTTACTTGTTGTCATAGATCCCTCATGACATTGGTAGCATGTGAATATCATTCCCTTGTTTTTGGATGAAAATCCAACCCACATGGATATCTTTCTCTCATCCACTTCCTGCACACTGTACTTCCTTCCTGGAAGGAAACTATTCTTTTGAGGGTCTCCCATCTTGCTATGTCCCTAGGAGTTTTTAGATTCAGCCCTTCTTCTTCCTTGGGAAGAGCCAGTCTTGCATATCTCATGGGGTGGTTATTACCTACCCCAACAAAATTAGATATCTTCATCTCCATGATGCTTAGTACATATCCCAATATTTCACCTTGTTGCACCCAATAGATTAGGAATCCTTAAATAGATACTTTGGTGAGTGTAACTCTAACCGCCATAGATGTGTTAGTGATGACCATCTGCTAATCATCTCATCTACTTCATCCATATATTCAACAAAGTCTTTCACTAGTATGTTTTCCCCAGCAAGTGTATGCCCCAAGTATTTGGTGGGAAATCTACCCATCTCCACTCACATAGCTTCCTATAGTCTATCTTCATGTTGGTGGCAATTTTTTGATCAAAAGTGACGTGTATTATTAGCATTCACGCACAACACTATTTGTTACCCAAATTACCTAAGTAGATTCTAAAACTCCTCCATCATTCTGGGTTTGGCTTCGATGAAAATCAATACATCATTAAAAAAACTTAGGTGGCTCATCACCTTCATTTCGTGCATTGTATATGATTTGATTGCCTTCCTTTCCTCTACTTGTACCATATTCTATGTGAAGTATTCCATGACTATTATGAAGAGGAGAGGAGATAGAGGATCTCCTTCCAACAACTCTTTACTCCCTTTGAACAACCCAGTAGAAGTCTCATTCACTAGGATGGAGAATCTTGTGGTTCTCACACATTATTTCATCCAGCCAATCTATTGCTCATTAAATCCCTTTTACTGCATAATCCACCAGAGTTTCTCCCATCTCACATTGTCATCTACCTTAGACACATCTAGTTTCAAGCATGCTTTCCTACTCCCCCTCATTATATTATAGTCCAGCATGAACTCACCATCCAGGAGTGCACAATCACTTATACTCCTACCCGTAATGAAGGCACCTTGATTCTTTGAAATCGGGAAAGGAAGGACTAGCCTCTGCCTTCCAGCCAGAATTTTTGATATGATTTTTTATTGGAAAGGATAACAAGCTATAGGTCTGAAATCCTCTAGGGAAGTAGTAATCTTCTTCTTTGGGATGAGGACTAGAAAATCATGATTTACATGTCTCACCATGGTTCCTCCTTTAATAAACCACTTCACATAGTCTACCAGATCATCCTTGACAATGTTCCATGTCTTTCTGAAGAAGTAGGAATTAAAACCATCTGACCCTGGTGACTTGTTGGGATCAATGCTCCATAGTGCATCTTTGACCTCCTATTCATTCACCTCCCTAGTAAGAATATTATTTTGTGTGCTCGAGGGTTTAAACTTCCATTTGGTCTCCTCATTATGCACTTCCCTCTCAAAATTCTTATTGTAGAGCTTGTTGTAGAACTACACTGCTTGTTCCTTCAGATCCTCCTTTTTATTGACCACTTTGCCTTATGTATCAACGAGTTCGGAAATGATATTGTTGGCTTCTATTCTCTTCATAGCAAGATGATACATTTTTGTGTTCTTTTCACCATCTTCCAAGCATTTCTCCCTACTCCTCTACTAGTAGAACCACTCCTCATCCTTCTTCAAATACTTTGACTTCCTTTTGAACTTTTCATCCTTCTTGAGAAGCCCCTCATTGAGTGGATCTACTAGAAGCACCCTTCTCACCTCCCTACATTCCAGCTTTGTCTCTGAGAGAATGTTTGGAATATTCCCTTCATCTTCGGACCATCTCTTCAGTGCAACCTTGGTGTTTGCTAGATTTTTTGCAAAAATGAACATCAGGTTCCCATGTACCTGCAAACTCAAATTCTCCTTGATTACCTGATCAAAACCCCTCCAATCAATGTAGAAATTTAAAAATCAAAATGGTTTCCTCTTTTACTTCTTTTCTGTGATCTACACTAGCAAGGGGGCATGGTCACTTAGCTCAGAGCCACCTACTTTCACATGCACATTGCAAAAAAAATTAAGCCACTTCTCATTTACCAATGCTCTGTCCAACTTGCTTGCAATTCTGTCTTTAGGTTTCCTTTCATTGTTCCATGTGAATAGATCACCCCTATCATGGGAAGTTTAGTCGACTCAGCTCTGTCAATATCCCTATTAAAAGCATCCAACATTGTATCTAGCACCAATGTACTTCCTCTTTTGTCTTCTTGCAATTGGAAATTATTGAAGTCATCAATCACCATTGAGGGAACTGCCACATGTCTAAAAATTGCCTCCATATCCTACCAGAGCTCCTGTCTTCTTTTAGCATCATTATGAGCATACACGTTTGCCATACACATGTGTAGACCTATTGGGTTTCTACACTCTATCATGATATGTTGATCTGACATCATCCTCACTGACACCTTCCATGCATTAGGCTTCTACACATATTCTAGCTAAGTTTGAATGCTCTAGATTAGACACATGTTCGCAACCTTGTGGAAATAAATATTCGATACTTTGTTTATTCTATTTATTTATCTTAGTTTTGACTAGTACCATGATTGAGGACCACTTGTAGCAATCCATTCTCTTATTTGTTTTTTCTTATTCATGTTGCACCCCCCACTTAATATTCCATAGTAGTAGGGGCATATTAACGGATCTTTTCAGATCTTGTGCTCCTTATAGGCTCCTGCTTGTTGGTCTTCCGCACTACTTCTTTCACCTTTTGATTCAGTATTTATTCACCCTCTCTATCAGAGCCACTTAGTGCATCAAAGCTATTGTTGGTATCAAGAATGGAACCCATCCTTGATTCCTTGGAATCAAAACCTTCTTGTAACTCTTCTTTTTCTTGGATGATATAAAGCCCACCTCCTCTCTTTTAGGTACAGTCTTGTTTAGTGTCCCCTCCATCTTGCTATTGTCTTCTTGTTCTTCCATCATTTCAGTGTCAATTTCCTTTAGTGCCTTATCTGCTTTTACCATTGCAGTATCAGGTTCCTTCGGTGCCTTGTCACTCCTCATGTATGTATGTTTATATATATATATATGTATAGAATTTGGGTGAATTTTATTCAGAACCCCAAGATAAAACTAGGTCAATTTACAAAGTAGTCCAACGCAACCTTACGTACAATGTAGTCCAACCCTATCTTACGTATATTCTACGATGAGGCTACACATGAAATCTATACATTAGGATTTTACAAATTTTCTTGACTATAGTGACTTCATCATTTGTCTTCTGAGAGTGCTTTGGGTTATTTCTCTCTTTCCATATAAAAAAGTATAGAGCTGAGAGAGTTTTTAACAACTTCCTCTTCTCTTTCCCAAAGTTTTCTCCATTTTAGAAGCATTTCATTGGTCTTTATCAATCTGGATGCCTTCATTCCTTTTTCTTCGCATACAAGGTCCCAAGCCTTCTTTATGTATTTTCAATCTTTACAGAGATGGAGGTGATACTCATCTTTGGCTTCACATAGATAGAAGGTGGTAGGAGTGTGTTCATACCAGTCTTTCACCCCATCAAGCATTGTGAGAGATTCATGCAGCTCGGAATAAGCAAATGCTCCATTTAGTTACTTCAAATTTTGTCCAGATGAATCTTGTGTAGTAGTTTTTTTCTTCCTTTGGATGAGTTAGATCTCAAGGATCCATGTTATTATTTATAAGCCTCTAGCTTCCCTAGCAAGTTGTAGTGAATGCACTTTAAATCTCATGCCACATTGAAGTCATCATGATAAGGACTTTAGAATATCCTTCTCTCATTATATGGTTAAAGTCTAGGCCCTTGGGATATCACCTTCTCATCCATATAGTCCAGACTGAGTGGTTAGTTTGAAATGAAATCACCCTTTTGATGGTCCCTCAGTTGGCGATCTCCATTGTAGATTTCAAACCCAAACATCCTTATTCTCTCTTGATTGCAAGTCTACTATACTTCATTTGGTGGGTACCTCCATCCCAGATGAAACTAGACATGGTCATTTCCATTCTATCTAGTACTTCCTTTGGGATTTCACCTTGTTGAACCCAATAGATCATCAACCCTTCGATCACCGATCTTGTGGGAGCAATCTTCCCTGCCATTGATGTTTTAGTTAATAGCCATCTACTAATCATCTCTTATAGTTTATATGTGTAATCAATAGTCATTGAGATTTTCTCCCTCTAGTGGGATACCCAAATATTTAGTAGGCAGTCAGCTTGTAACGTCCCCAGATATTCACCTTCTCAAAACCCCATGGAGATGAGAAGACAAAATCCAAAAACGTTAGACAAATTGTTTCAGAGAGCGACGCGGAAGCATAATATGCATACATGAACAAACAACTATGATGCATACTCCATGAAACATTCTCAACATTCAACATATTTATATTACAACATGAATTAAATTTACAACTTACATCTTTATAAACAACATATACCTCAGAGATCAAATTTATATTATATCATCCTTGCTTACATCATCTATCATTCTATTGTCTATCTATCTATCACATATCCTTATAAGGCTCTAGACATCTATTCTACATATACTCTCTCTCTTCTAAACTGATGTCACCCCCTTTCAATTAGGTTGCATGAACACTAACTACTCTCCAGTGTGAGGGAGACATTTTTATATTTACATATATATAATAAAATATTATATAGTTTTTTTCTAAGAAAGAAGACGTCAAAGAAAATTTTCGAGGCTCGAGTCGATTGGAAAACAAAACCAAATCAGCAAAATTGAGTGTCCCACACATAGTAGATAGTCTAGTGTCATGTCACCTAGTGAAATGGTGAGAACAAGGTGTAGATTAGTGTAGCTACCCAATACATATGAGCTCTATATGGAAAGGGTTCCACACACTTGTCTAAACCCAGTTCTGAAATATCTAGGTTCTAACTTAGAGGCTAAGTCAAACCTTATTCCTATAGAACAACTTACTAAGTTTCTAGGATTTAATGTGAAAGGTGGAATTTAGCTTTTATTTTTTGTGGTGAGAAATTGTGATGTGTAGCTATTGTTCATGCTCTCATACAAACTATAACGTCCCTGGATTATTCTGTCTCGAGACATAGAAGGCCTGAGAGGACAAATCCAAAAATGTTAGCTAATTGTTTCAAAGAGCGATGCGGAAGAAATATGCGCATACATGAACATTCAATATAACAAACACCATAACATTTCTCAACATTCAACATGTATATATCATAAAGTGAATTATTACAATACGATTTACAATTACATATTGAATGAAAAATTTACAGTCTATGAACATGTATGCTAATAAGATCTAAACACAATAGGTACAACTTGGACAACTGCTCACTTCCCATATTTTATCCCACGCTAGCTCTAAATCTAAAACATACGTGAAACAACGAATCAACACACAAGGTGTTGTGTACGTGGGTAGAAAGATACATATTAATATGTTTTCATTAATTGAAACAAATAGTATCCATAAAATATTAAATCTCATAAAATTCTTGTAGAATCTTAATTATGATTGAAATCCATTTTTGTACTGTGATATGAAAAATGTTATCCAATACTAGGTCTTTCCGCATAAATGCATACTTAGATACTTTAAACCTCATACTAATTTTAGAAAATATTACAAGCATCAAAAAATTATGAAAATTGAACCAGACCTCTAATATAACCTCATGATCAGTAAAAAAATACCGAACACATATTCTTGGTTAGTTGAGCCAAGATTTGGCCAAGCCCTAATTTGGACCTAAATATCATTAATAATGGTGAAAATTGTATTAGTGATGATTATCATTATTAATCAGGTGATGACCAGATATCTAGATGAGAAAGAATGACTAGAAATCTCTGCACTCAAGTACGTGAGTTTTTATTAAGTATATGAATAGTTTTCATAGATGCATAATGATATGATGTACTTTGGATGCTTTTATTTGCATATAAATTCTTGGATGTGTATTAGTATAATATGCTTTGCCAAAACTTAATGAAACATAAATGAACATTTTGATGAGTTGTAGCTACTAGTGCACATGGCCAAGTATGGATGTATGTTGCCTAGCATGGATATATAATGAATTTCCCATGTTAGATGTATGATAAAATAATTTTGCCCATACTGGATGTATGATAAGTGCTTATAAAATTGTAGTACAACGGCATCTCATGAAACATATAAAAGATGTGTTTACCTAATTGTCACATTAAACAATGTTTTCTTTTACTCTTTCTTTCTCAATTTATTCCAATTATGCAAACATATTAGTATGTATCTTTCTACCCACATACACAACACCTTGTGTGTTGATTCGTTGTTTCACATATGTTTTATATTCAGAGCTAGCGTGGGATAAAAGACGGGAAGTGAGCAGTTGTCCAAGTTGTACCTATTGTGTTTAGATCCTGTTAGCATACATGTTCATAGACTGTAGAATTTTCATTCAATATGTAATTGTAAATCGTGTTGTAATAACTCACTTTATGATATATACATGTTGAATGTTGAGAAATGTTATTGTGTTTGTTATATTGAATGTTCATGTATGTGCATATTACTTCCGCATCGCTCTCTGAAACAATTAGCTAACATTTTCGAATTTGTCCTCTCGGGCCTTCTAAATCTCGAGACAGCAGAATTCGGGGACGTTACAAAGCTAGATTTGATACCAAGAGCTTCCTCTATGTTTCTTTTTTGCCATCACAATTGGATGACAGGACGAGTTGATTTTTTCTCTAGTTGATGTGCAGACCCGTTTGATCTCCAAAACTTGTCCACAAGTTCTTGAGGTTATGTAAATATATTGCATTTGCCTCCACTAAAACTAGTACATCATCAGTGAAGATGAGGTGGTTTAGAACTCCCATGTGCCATGTAACCTCTTATCTCGCATTGAGCTTCTGCCTTCAGCATTAGTTGAGTGTTGTATTCCATGATGATGGTGAACAATAAGGGGGAGAGGGGTTCCCCTTTCCTTAAGTTGTTCGACCCTTGGAAGATTCCATGTTGTGAGCCATTGACGAGGACTGAGTAACTTATCGTGCCAACAAATTCCTTCATCAGAGAGATCTATTTGTCTTGGAAACCCATCTTCTCCATCACCCACCAAAGCTTGTCCCACCGTACACCGTCAAAGGCTTTGGAGAAATCAAGCTTCATGCAGATATTTTTATGGCCTCTATTCACATTGAAATCGAGAATTTATTCCCCAGCTAGAAATGTGCAATTGTTGATGCTTCAGCATGAGATGAAAGCTCCTTGATTCTTTGATATCAGTAGAGGGAGAAAAAGTTCAACTGTTCTAAAAGTATCTTGGCTATGACTTTGTATTTCACACTATAGTAGGTGATGGGTCTATAGTCGGCTAGGAAGCAGTGGTCTTCTTCTTCAGAACTAACACTAATAAGGAGTGGTTCACTTGCCTAAGCATGCACCCTCCATCCATAAACCATCTAACTCCTTTACAAATATCTTCTTTAATGATGTTTCAAGGATCTATGTAGAAGTGTGAGTTAAATCCATCCAGACCAGGACACTTCCTTGTGCCTATGGTCCATAGGGCTTGCTTGATTTTGTCTTCATTGATAGCTCTGCATAAAATATTATCATGAGTGCTACTGAGTTTGTACCTCCATTGAAGTCTTACTCCTTTTATAGTTTGGTAGTTTTTTCTTTGTTGTATAGTTGATTGTAGAAGCTTGTTGCTTGGTTTTCCAAGTCTTCTTGGTTGTTGATGATGACATCATCTTCGCTTACTAGATCAGAAATATCATTTTAAACCTCTCTTTTTCAAATTGCATTATGGTACAATTTGGTATTACGATCTCCATCTTAGATCCAATTGTATCTGCTCCTCTACCATGCAAAGTTTTCTATAGTGGCTTTGAGGTCTTTCACAATAGATTTAGTCTTTTGTTCCTATTCTATTAGTGTGGGATTTAGTGGTTCCTTCATCAGTATGGTTTAATGTTGATCAGTTCTCTCTTGGTGGAGTCTAGCATTTTGGGAAGGTTTACATGCTCTTTTGGCCATGATTTTAGATGTTGTTTGAGCCTCATCATTTTCTTGGAAAAGATGAATAAGGGATTACATTGAATGTCCTCCTTCCATGAGCTTTCTAAGACCTCCCTATATTCCTCCCATTCGGTCCAGAGTTAATGAATTGTAAAGGCATCTTCTTCTTCTTCTTTTATTGCAAATGCATGATGATTGGAGTGTGTCACTGATATCAGCTCCCCTGACTCTGACTCTGGTATTGGTGAGACTTTCTAACCAGGTGTTATTAACCAAGGCTAGATCAGGTTCATTTGTGATTCTTCTCTCCGGTTTACCTTCATTGTTCCAACTAAAGGTGCCTTCTCCAGTCATAGGTAGTTTGCATATGTCAGCAGAATTAATCATATGGTTGAAAGATTTAATCACCACCTCTGGGACTAATGATATACCTCTCTTTTCCTCCTAAAATATTATATTATTAAAGTCTCCCATTAAGAGGCAAGGCTCATTAATTGTACTAGATAGAGTTAGAAGCTCTCTCCATAGTTTTTGTCATTGTGATTGTAGATTGAATGCATATATGGACGAGAACCAGAGCTTCATCCAATCTCTATTGGTAGAGATTTTCATCACTAGTTGATTTATTTTATTGTGGATCTAGACCTCCCATATATTTGGGTTCCAACCCAAATAGGTTCTTCCCAAATTCACCTCCTCAAGATTTGTAATGTATTCCCAGCCATTTGGAAAGATAGAAGCTACACAATTTTTTTCTTTTGATCTTCATCTCCAAAATAGCTACCATAGAAACTTCACTAGATTTAATCTAGTTCCTAACTTCTCTCCTCTTCTTAGGTTTGTAGATCCCCTTTACATTTGATGTTACTATAGACATGGATCACTATATCTTATTCCTTGTACGCCTACTAGGCTCCTTCTCCTTGGATTTTTTGCTTATATTCTTTGAAATATCAACTTCTAGGATCTCCTCTTCCTCCTTTTTACTTTCACACATAACATCAAATGGATTGGGTGGAACCCTTGTCTCAAGAATTTCACCTTCCTTGGTGTCCTTATTGTGTTTCTCCTTCTCCACTTCACTGGTTGTTGTAGCTTTATTTTTCTCCTTCCATATTTTCTTTGGGATCTGGAAACTCTCATCATGTTTCTCCTTACTTTCAGTTGTTTCCAATGAACACTCTTTATTTCTATGTCCAAATGCACAAATATTATAACATTTCTTAGGTAAATGTTTGTAGCCAATCTTGAATGGTATTTCTTCTCTTCCAGGAAATTTCATCCATATTGTGTCTGATGCTTCTTCTTTAGTCTCTAGTTCAACTAGAAACCTAGCCACATCAGTGCTTGAATCTTCCATTGGTATCGTCTCAACGTGTAAGACCTTGCCTACTCCCACAATAATGGTATCCACTGCCTTCTTAGTCCAAGTCTTGTCATTAGAAGGGATCCATATCTAGACTGCAACTGATGTCAGGGTATCCTTCTCGAGTTTATCACAAAATATATAATCTTTGGTGATGATCAAATGACTGTTGAACCACCTGGGAACTATAGTAAGGTTGTTCTTTTTATCATTTGCATTAGAGTAGTGGATGATAAAGAATCCACCTTCTCTCAATACCAGGTCAAACTCTCCTTTAGGCCGCTAGACTCTTCTAATAACATGTATTTTGTCTAATGTAGCGAGAGCGTTGTGAAGAATTTTATAGACACACATACTCCACTTTGGTACATGAATTCCAGCCCATACATGTTCCATATGACGGTCCTTCGGTGCCCTAGATCTGGTTGCTTCCAAAGATTGGTGTGTGCGTCTTTGAGCTTTTATGTACCAACACAAATGTTTAACCTGCTGCCACATCTCTGTCATGACATTGATTGTATGTGACTATCCCTCTCTTGTACTTGGCACAAAGTCAAGTCCTCATGAGTATCTGTCTCTCATCCATTTCCCCCAAGTAGAGATGCCCTCCTGATATGTAATGATACATCTTAAAGTCCCCCATCTTGTTATGTCTCTTGGAGCCTTCATGTTTTGTCCGCCTTCTTCCTTTGGGAGTGCCACACGCGCATATCTCATTGGGTGGTATGTGCTAGCCCAAAGAAAATTTTCCATCTGCATTTCAATTCTATGAAGAACGGAGACTGGAATTTCTCCTTGTTGTACCAAAATATGAGGAGTCCTTCAACCGTTGACTTCAAAAGAGTAGCTCTCCCTGTCATAGAAGTTTTCTATGTAGGACATCTATTCATCATGTCCAACAATCTGTCCATGCAATCAGTGAAGTCCTTGACTTTTAGGTTGCCTCCCACCAATGGAAAGCCAAGGTATTTTGTAGGAAATTTTCCCAGATCCACACCCATTGCCTCCTTTAGACAGTCTCCCATACTATAGAAGTTTTTTGATGCGAAGAAATGAGTTTTATTTGCATTGATGTGTAGCCCTGATTGCTCTCCAAACACTGGAAGTAGCTCATGTAGATTTCCTAGCGTATTTTGTTTGGCCTCCAAAAAAACAAGCACATCATTTACAAAGACTAGGTGTGTCATCACTTTGGTCCCCTAGACCGTATATGGTCTGATGTCCTTCCTTCATTCCACCCTATTCATCCTTTGGGTGAAGTACTCAATAACAATTACAAAGAGAAGAGGAGAGAGTGGGTCACCTTTTTGTAAGCCATTACCACCCCTGAGCATACCAGTATAAGTGCCATTCACCGGGATAGAGAAGCTAATAGTTTCCACACATTATTTCATCCAACTAATCCACTACTCATTGAAACCCATCTTCTACAGAATCCACCATAGTTTGTCCCATCTGATGCTATCATAGGCTTTAGAGACATTAAGCATGCTTTCCTGCTTCCTCTCATCACATTAACATCATGTAGAAACTCACCTTCCAGTAGTGCACAATCACTAATCTTTTGCCCGCCACGAACGCTCCTTGATTGACAGAGATCAAGTATGGGAGTACTATATTCAGTCTAGTAGCCAGGATTTTTGTAATAATTTTGTATTGTACCGAACAACATGCAATAGGTCTGAAATCTGCAAGAGAGGCAGTCATATTCTTCTTTGGAATAAGCACAAGAAAAGAATGATTGACCTGTCTGACCATGTTTCCTCTAGCTAGGAACCATCTCACATATGCTAGAAAATCCTCCTTGATGATCTCCCATGTCTTATTATAAAAATTATGCATTGAATCCATCTAAACTTGGAGATTTATTACTTCCTATACTCCAAAGTGCTTCCTTGACTTCCTGTTCATTTGTATCCCTAGTGAGAATGTCGTTATGGGTACTTGAAAATTTGAACTTCCACTCAGCCATGTGCTCTTTATTATATAAAGATGTATAGAACTGAATTGCTTGTTCTTTGAGGTCCTCCTGTTAATTGATAACATTCCCATTTTCATCCACTAGCTCGGATATGATGTTGTTAGCCTCCCTCCTTTTGACTACTGAATGGCAAAGCTTGGTATTCCTATCACCATCTTCAATCCATTTCTCTATGCTTCGCTACCAGTAGAATTTTTCCTCAGCCTTCTTTAATTCCTCCAACATTCTTTTCAGCTCACCTTCCTTAGTGTATGTATGTATGTATGTATGTATGTATGTATGTATTTATGTATGTATGTATGTATGTATGTATGTGTGTATTCATGTATAGGAGAGAGATAGGCATTCTCTCCCCCTCTTTCACTCCTATGACAGAGGCTGAATGCCCAGGAGTATGGTAAACCAAGGTGGCTACTAGGATTGGGCCTGAGTCCCTTTGTTAGGAGACAATGTGCTTGACCACTTGAGCAACTCTTGTTGATTATATCGGGTTAAGAGAGGCATTTTCTCCCCCTTTCCCATGCTCGTGATGGAGCCTAAACGTCTGACAGGGTGGTAAACTAAGGTGGTAGTTGGGACTCAAACACAGGTCACTTTGTTAGGAGACATCGTTCTTAACCACTTGAGCCACTCCTATATATATGTGTATGTATGTATTAAGTATGGGATTAATATAGAAAGATTCTTCCCTCTCTCTCACAACCTATAGTAGAGGTCTGACACCTAGAGAAAGATTTATCCCCTCTCCCTTTGTTAGAGGACACATTCTTGACCACTTGAGCCACTCGTCCTCATATTTATGGGATTAAGAGAGGCAATCTCTCCCCCTCTCCCATGCCCGTGATGAAGGTCGATCATCTAGGATGGTAGTAAACTAAGGCAAAAGCTGGTATTTGAACCCGGATCCCTTTTTCAGGGGACACCGTGCTTGACCACTTGAGACACTCCTTATTGACTCGTCCTTATATTCTTGTATGTATGTATCAGATAAAGAGAGACATTCTCTCCCCCTCTCCCATACCCGTAATGGAGGTTAAATACCTGGGAGAGTGGTAAACCAAGGCAATGACTCAGGTTTGAGCAAGGGTCCCTTTGTTAGGAGTCGTGTTTGACCACTTGAACCACTCCTTGTCAGTTGTATGTATGTATGTATGTACCATAATCAGGTAAATATATTTTGACTTCCCCCTAAAATTATAGGAGGTCAAGAGTTACATATATCCCAATGTTATACCACAAAGAGAAGCCAAATCACTCTTCTATCTAATGTGTAGCTTGTTCTTAACATATTTATTTTTTTTACATCTAGGATCCTTTCATAATTGTTGTATCATAGTACCTCCAAGCAATTAGCTCCTCCCAATAGAGCAGCAAACATGATTCTCTTCCAATCATCATTGCCCCAACTTGACAACATTCTTCATGGGTCTTCTCTAGTGACACGATTTTATTGTGTGTGCAAAACATAAGTGTATGCGTCTTGTAATATAGGCCATGTAATGCCCAAGTCAAACTCAGGGAAATGATTGTCCAGAGACTAGTACTAATTGTAGTTTGATCAGCTAGGCTGATGAAAATTGATTGGGTTGGTTGTTTTGAACAATAGCAAGAAATTAAAAATGGAAAATAAAATTGAATTGATTTTATGATGACAGATTACTTAGAACACAGTTTCACCACGGGTGACATTGTATCTGCCTTCCTATTACTGGTACAAATTTCCTCTTAAATTTGAATAAAGAGCCTGTAGCTAGAAACTACCCACTTTCGCAATGTAATTCGCATACCTAATCTAAAGCCAATTCCATTCTCATAGTAATTGATTCATTAGTTAGGTGCTTTTGGCTTAACTCTGGGTAATCTCCTCCTATTTATGCCCCACCTATCATAAGGGATGCCGATAAATGGATGAACCTATGTGTTTCTAACCCTTAATCCCCTTTTCAGTAGTAATTAAGGATCTGATACACTAATTGTGGTGATCAAGAACAATAAGGACATGCAATTTCCATATATTCATATTCAAATAGTAAGAGAAAATCTATATCAATAATAGAATTTAGAAAGTGCATCCCTGGGCTACTCTTGAGTTCTAAGGAATAAGGGGTTTAGCCCCGCATGGTTTCTGTAGTCGAAAACATGATATAGCAGAAGAAAAATGTGGGAAACATCAAATGAACTATGTTAACCCCTGGAGAAAAGCAACTCTAGAGAATCCCCTTTGGTGCACGGGCGTTCTGTTGTCTCTCGACTGCAAAATGGTCCACCGGAAGTGTTGGAATTGCTCTTAGATGTATCCTTCAGTCCCGATCTCTCCTCCTCCATCTCTCCACCCTTGATCAATGGACTATAGTGTGATAATAAGGTCTGGTCGTCCTCCCATGTAGTCATAGTATGGCTCTCTTTCGTTAAATAACACCAGTCGTCGGATTAGATTGCTATTGTTGATCTTCCCTTCACAGACAGTCTCAGTAGTATCAAGTTGTAACTCGGTAGTACTGAGTCTTTACGGTTCTTCAAATGCACGCTCTTTCAGTACTATTGAGTTGAGTCAATAGTATTGATGCTTCAAGGGGGTCACATGTCTAATGCAATCTCAATACTATCAACTTTTATGCTGGTGTATAGAGTTTTTGTGATACTTTAAGGAGTCTACTGATGGTGATTCGGTACTAGTGAGTATGGACTTGGTAGTACCAAGTCTGCACGCTTGATGTGTACTTGAAATACAACCAAAAATGTGTCTTAGTCCTCGAATTTGTGAAATTTGATTAAAATTTGATAAAAATACATAAATTGATGCATTTCAATGAAACAGGCTATTCATAAGAGTTTGTGTATAAAATCTAAATAAAATAACAAATGCATCCACAAAACTAACGGAAAAAAAGCCTCTAAAATGATAAATATCCATGCATCAAACTCCCCTAAGATTAAATCTTACTCGTCCTCGAGAAACATACTATAAGATCTGTCTGAGACAAGTCAGAAAAAGGACATACTACATGAATTCCTATCTCAACCACCCCCACATAACGGTCCCAAACCGGCCCTACTAATCACTAGACTGGTAACTGCTCTGAAGAGACCACAAAATTTCCATAAAAGACATATGTCCCTTAGTCAATGAAACACTATCAGGAAAGCATTTAACATATTAAACTAATTAGTCCTACACTTGGTGCATTATGTGGTTTCCTATCTTCATTGCTCTTTTCCCTAACTACCATCTACACGAAATTCATCCTCCTAATAAACATGAAGTGAGGAGGAAAATCATATAAGTGGCCTACCGATAAGAGAAATGGGTGGTACGGGATAGGTGGTTATGAAGATTCATAAGGAACAACAGAATCATTATGCAAGCATTAAAGTATGATGAACCTATATGATAAGAATGAACGAGTTATGAATCCTAATGCCTGCATAAATGGGTGGCATGATGCATGTGCTCAAAATCTCATTCAATGAAATTGAACCAAATGGAGAAAAATCAAGGGCATTATGGAGATGTTTTGAAACTTTTCTTTAAGAACACATACACATCCTTTCTCCCTCTTTTAAACAGAGACAATTCTCTTTTTTTTTCAATTGGCCTTCTACATGATTGTCCTTATTCACCTAAATACATTCATGAAATTTCTCATATATCTCTGAGGGTATAGATCTGTATGAGATCTGCATAAATATTTTGCATCTCATAATGCCTTAATGAATGAATGATGAATGCATGCAATCTACATGTACATATTTGTATTATGTGACTAAATGATATGCATATGAATTGTTCATGCATATTTTTTTCCCTAACTAATGCAAAGGAAAATGACTAACTATAATGATTCCTACTGTGCCATGATTATGTAATAAAAAAATAATTGATTCAGTGTACTTGATCATCTTGAGGTGGTGGCAATTATGAATATGAAGTGGATGAAATCACATAACTAAGAGATTAAGACTTTAAAGATTAATAGGTATCCCTCTCTAAAGACCTATGTACATATTAACCGTAGGAGTTCCTTCTTAAATTTCCATTTAAGGTCACGTTACCAGTTTGATCAGTTTAGGCTCAAACACCTTCATCATTCAATTTTCATGGATGATTGAGAGATTATTCATATCCCATGTCCTAAAGATGACTAACCCATACACTTCCTCAAGGTGTGACTCAAACAATTTGTAATAATGCTTAACTTCTCCACTTTATTTTAAAACACATCATTTTTTCTTTAAAGACACCTTGAGGCAAATTTATACAGAGACCCATGCATATACTAATCCACTTTTTACACTAGATAGATGTTGATTCTACAATAACATAAATCTAAAAAACAAAAAATAACGATAAAAATGCACACTTAAAAACTAAGATAGTGGTTGTTCCAGCACCCCCCAAGCTTGAATATGACTATGTTTGCATAGTCAACATTCCAACTTAAGAGGTGGAATAGGATTACTCTGATCAATCCTGTGGTAGTGGCTGCTGGTAGTGTGGCATGGTAGGATCATGTGGAGGAAATGTTCCCTAAAAATTGGGATCATATAAAGGCATCAGTGGCGGCTGCTAGTACCCTCCAAAGTACCCTTGGCTTCAGTAGTGGTCGTAGAAAGGCTGATGGTACTGCTCAATGCATTGTAGGTGAGTGTGAACATTCTCTTGGTTAGACAAGAGAAGATGCTCATTCTCATATATCACCTACTGGTTCGTGTAGAGACTTCCTGGGATGTCTTGTATACATGCCAAAGTTACCTACTGATTCTACTGACCTGTATGGATGTCCTGAATCGTCCCATACATGCCCACCATCTCAAAAGTGTCATGCTCAACCTGGGACAGTGGCGGAGTTGAGGAACTAGAGGTAGCATATCTCCGCGGTCGCTTGTGCGGTGTAGGTCAACGAGTGATAGGGATGGTATCCACCTCCACCACCTCGTCGTCGTTGTTGGCTTGCTATTCGGGCTCCTCTGTGGCTTCCTCTGTGCCTGCATCAATGTCATCATCATCTAATGGCCACCGTACATGCTCAACACATGGATGACAAAAGACTGGGTCAGGGAGTGACACAGTGTTGAAATGAAAAGTTAGGAGACCTACCTTCTGAAAATGTGTGAGATCTGAATATCATGGTCCCATTGTCCATAAGGTTGAGAGGTCTAGCCGCAGATGAAGAGAAATGGGGGTAATGAGACCCCTAAAAACAATTGGTGCCTTTCTAGACTCCAAACGCCGGACTGATAAAACATTGAGGAGGAAGAAAGAACCAAAATTTACCAGATCCCCCTTGAAAAGGTGGTGAAGAAAGAAGAGGTCGGTCTTCTGCACCTTTCCTTGGCCCTGACTGGAGTGGCCAAAAATAGTGCTAGTGAGGATGCATTGAAGGATTCGAGCAAAGAGATGCTCAATGTCGGTGATGGATTTGATGTGCCTGTTGATACAAATGCTTTCTGGAACCTCAGTGAAATGTTCCCAAGTTGTCTCGTAGTTCTAGACTGGGGGAGGTGAGCGTCTAGCAAGTGTGGCCAGTTGAAGATACAGTTGAATTCATGGAAGGTGAATGAATAGTTGGTGTTGTAGAGGCAGAAGTTGACCTTTCCTTCTCGCCATTCTCTGCCTATCTAATGCACTGGGGCAACGAGAACATTGAGAGATGCCATGAACTCACAGACGAGCTCCTAGTATGCGGGCCACCCACTAAAGAAGGGGTCGTCCACCTCCATCTCTTGACCATCGCGCACCTAGCACATATACTCGGTGAAGCCTAGGCTCTCGATGAGTTTGCGGTCGCCATACCACGTGGGCACCATCTTCCTAGCCAACAACTCCTCATAAATATTTTGGACCTCTGGAGTCGGGTGATGAAGGCGGTTTGGTTGAGGAACCATCTCGCCATGCTCAGTCGATGTAGAAGCACCTCTCTGTGGAGCCATGTTAACCTTGAAAGAATGAGGAAGGGGAAAATGTGAGCTCAAAGAAGACCGTCGGTGCTCTATGCAGTAGTGCTCACAGTTCCTCTGGAGAGGAGATTGAAGTTGTGAATAGAATTGAAAATCTCTTTTCCTTATATAGGCCTAGGATCGCCCAGCCATCAAATGTCGGTACTACCGACTTGGAGTCGGTAGTACTGAGATCCTGGGGAGGATCCAGAACTCGATGGTCTCGATGAATGACATTGCATGATGAATGAGGCACGAATCTCCCTAGAGTCGATAGTACTGATCAGTCGTACCAACCACTCGATGTGGCTCATCTGGGTCATCGCTTTCTTTTCCCACTTTTCTCGAAAATTTTAAAGTCGGTACTACCGAGTCGAGTCAGTAGTACTAAGTTGCAGATATTTCTCAGTCGTTTTGAGAAAGTGTCTCAGTGCACCGAACCTAGGCCTTCCAGAAGTCGGTAGTACCGAGTCCTCATCAGTAATGTGTTCAGAAATCTTCAGAAATTTGGTGGTATCGAGTGAAGTATCAATAATATTGAGATAGTCAATTTTACGCCCCTTGGCTCCTGACCTAAATTCAGTAGTACCGAGTGGGAACTTGATAGTACCAAGATTTTCTCTCTTTTTTGTCCAATCCTTCTAAACCAAATTCGGTAGTACCGAGTATAAACTCAGTAGTACCGACCCTACCTGACCTACACACTTACACAAAATGGATCAAGGTACCTTTTTAACATAAAAATTGAAACTAAAACTTACGAAAATGAAAATGCAACCTAATGAAAGCAAAATAAAAGTTGGGTTGCCTCCCAAAAAGTGCCCTTGCTTAACGTCCTAGGCTAGACTCAAAGAAAACCTCTAATCCTCCTCAAATCCCAAGAGCTTGAGTTCCTCAACTCCTTTCTCAACCTATCCCCCAAAGTAGTGCTTCAACCTCTAGCCATTAATAAGGAATGACACAGCTCCATCTCCGATCCTCACAGCACCATGGGGAAAAACCTCCAAATTTCACAGGGTCCACTCCATCTAGACCTTAATTTTCCTGGATGCAACTTAAGTCTAGAATTAAAAAGTAACACCTTTTGCCCCAGAGTGAACACGCTATGTAGGATGTGCCTATCATGAATCTTCTTTGTCCTCTCTTTGTAGATCTTGGCGTTTTCATAGGCATTCATCCTCAACTCATCCAACTCATTCAACTCCAACATTTTTTGTTTCCCAGCTTCATCTATATTAAAATTCAATCTTCTCAACACCCATCTAGCCTTATGCTCCAATTCTACAGGCAAGTGACAAGTGCACCCATAAACCAATCTAAAAGGTGTAGTTCCAATAGGTGATTTATAGGTTGTCCTGTATGCCCATAGCGCATCATTGAGGAGCATACTCAAATTTGTCCTATTTGTTGAGACTATCCTTTCTAAAATCTACCTAAATTCCCTATTGAACACCTCAACTTGGCCCTGTGTTTGTGGGTGATATGGAGTACCCACTCGGTGTTTTACCCCATACTTATCCAATAAAGCTCCAAACTTCCTATTGGTAAAATGGATCCCCCGTCACTTATGATCATCTAAGGGACACTAAACATGTAGAAAATATTATCTTTGACAAATTTGCATACAACATCTACATCATTGGTCAGAGTTGGAATTGATTCCACCCATTTTGACACATAATCAATGGTAAGTAATATGCCCCATAAATCAAAAACTTCAACTTCTTAAAACACATTTAAGGGCATTTCATGTCTTTTAGAAATGTTACCTGCATGTTGACATGAGTCACAACAATGAACATAGTTATAAGCATCTTTGAACAGAGTTGGCCAATAGAAACCACTCTCTAAGACCTTAGCTACAGTCCTAGAACTAGTGTGATGCCCTCCTATGGGGAGTGAGTGACAATTGGACAAGATACTCTCATACTCACACTCCAGCACACATTTCCTCAAAATGCCATCCCTACATTGCCTCAGCAATATAAGGTCATCCCACACATAATATCTCAAAGAATAGAAGAATTTCTTCTTCTCCTGGTATCCCCAATCCTCTGGCAGTATCTCACATGCCAGGTAATTCACAATCTTAGGATACCAAGGGTCTACTGCCTTGAGAGCAAAAAGTTTCTCATCGAGAAATTCTTCTACAATAGGGATGTCCACATCCCTCTCATCCACTCTCTCTAATCTAGCAAGATGATCTGCTACTACATTCTCAATACCTGCCTTATCCCATACTTCAATGTCAAACTCTTGTGAAAGTAGGATCCACCTAATCAATCTAAGCTTAGAGTCTTTCTTTTGTAAAAGGTATTTAATGGCGGCGTGATCAGTCCACACAATTACCTTCACCTCCACTAAATATTTCCTAAATTTTTCAAAAGAAAAAACAACAGCCAACAGTTCTTTTTCAGTGGTGGTATAGTTTAATTGAGCAACATTCAAAGTCTTCAATGCATAGTATATCATGGTAGGGACCTTGTCTTGGTGCTAGCCTAAGAATGCACCCACCGCATAATCTGATGCATCACACATCAGCTCAAATGGATTACTCAAATCTAGAGCTTGAACAACAGGAGTTGAAATCAATTTTTCCTTAAAGACCTCAAAAGATTTAATGCATTTATCATCAAAACAAAACTCAACATCCTTTTCCAGCAATTCAGATAGGGGTTTGGCAATCTTTGAAAAATCTTTTATAAATCATTGGTAAAATCCAGCATGTCCTTAAAATCTCCTCACTCCCTTCACCGATGTCGGTGGAGGTAGCTTGGAAGTAACCTCTATTTTTACTAGATCAACCTCGATTCCCCTATTTGACACCTTGTATCCCAAAACAACCCCCTCACTCACCATCATATGTCATTTCTCCCAATTAAGAATCAGGTGAGTGTCTTCACACCGTTGTAACACTTTATCGAGGTTATATAGATAGCCTTCAAAAGACTCTCCATAAACCAAAATTTCATTCATGAACACTTCCAAACACCATTCAACCATGTCAGAAAAATGGGTGAGCATACAACGTTGGAAGGTAGTGGGTGCATTACACAATACAAATGGCATCTGTCTATAGGAAAACATGCCATAGGGACAGGTGAAGGTGGACTTCTCCTGATCCATAGGCTCGATAGAAATCTGATTATATTTGGAATATCCGCTGAGAAAACAAAAATGGGAGCGACCAGCCAATCGTTCCAAAATCTGATCAATAAAGGGTAAAGGAATGTGATCCTTCAACGTAGCGACATTCAATCGATGATAATCTATTCACACACGCCACCCCGTGACTAACCTAGTTGGAATTAATTCATTAGCATAGTTAGTTGTCACAGGTATCCCCCTTTCTTAGGTACAAACTGTGTCAGACTTACCCATGTGGAATCAGATATTTCATAAATTATACTTGCCGACAAGAGCTTCACAACTTCCTTCTTCACCACTTCCATCATATATGGATTTAAGCGCCAATGTGGTTGAACAACTACTTTAGCTCCTTATTTTAATCATATTTTGTGATGGCATAGGCTGGGGGAGATTCCTCTTATGTCAGCCACAGACCACCTGAATGTTGCTTGGTGGTTCTCCAGTATGCCTAGACAGTGAGCCTCCTCATCCTGGCTCAATGCTGATGAGATGATGACCGGGAGCTTCTCCTCTTCCACCAAGAACACATACTTCAAATGTGGGGGCAGCGACTTCAGCTCCAAATCAGGAGCATTCACTAATAAAGAGACCAAAGGTGCATGCAGTGGTCCTAGATCTTCAAAGTGTCTGGTATAGTAGCACGGGAGTGCTTTCAGCATCAAAGCACATTCCTCCCAGGAGTTGCAATGGGGGTAGTCTCTCTCCACATTTATCAAGCACACCTCCAATGACAATTGTGGATGAACTTGTACAATTGAGTCAACCTTGACTTCTTCAACTATTGGTGGGAAGTCTGCCTCCTCTTCATTCTCTTGATACTGCACAGCTTCTAGTAAGGACACCACTTTATTATTTTCCATAATTTTCACTGCCATTGTACCCTTATCCACCTTTGTCATGGCGTGTGCCATATCTAAAAATGGTCTTCCCAAAAATAGGGACATTGGTCCCTCAATGTGCTTCAAACTATTGCATTGAGCTTCCTTCTCCTTTGACTTTGATACTTCAGGCATCCGGATTTCAAATCAGTCATGTTGGATACCTACTTCCCATCTCTAGGATCATGTCTGTCATAGCTTGGAAAGGCCTCCCTAGTAGTAGTTCATTTCCATGATCATCTTGCATCTCCATGACTACAAAGTCAACTGGAAACACAAACATGTCAACTTTAACCATAACACCTTCATATATTGCATGTTGTCTAACCACAAAATTATCTACCAGCTATATTGTCATGCTACTTTTTGTAGATTCTCTTAGGCCTAACTTCTTGAATGTCATCAAGAGCATGAGATTAATGCTAGCCCTTGAATCACACAATGCCTCACCAAACTTGGTCTTTCTTATGAAACATGAGATATTGAAACAGCCTGGGTCTTGTCATTTTGATGGTAGTGTTCCCAGAATGAACACACTCACCTTCTCCTTTAGCACCACCACATCGGTATCAGCTATCTATCTCTTTTTGTTGATGATGTCCTTCACAAATTTACCATAAGAAGGTATTTTCTCAATGGTGTCAATCAATGGTATATTGACGGAAAATTTTCTAAAGCTATCTAGAAATTTCCTGAATTGCTAATCTACCTTTGTGGTCTTCACATTATTGGCGAAGGGAACCGGTATCACCTATGACCTTTGATGAGGTGGGACATAAGGCTCTAACATTGCCCCTATCACTTCTGGCTACTCTGTCTCATCTATTCTATCTTCTTCACCCTATTCTGGATCTGATGTGGCATCCACCACAACCGACTCCCAATTGTTGCTTGAATATTTTATTTGCGCTGGCTTGGGTTGACCTTGCTTGTCTCCACTAAGCAATTTTGTACCGCTCCTCAAAAGTATAGCTTTCACCTATTGGTTCCTAGATGGAGAATTTGTGTTACCTGGAAAACCCTATTTGCTATTGTTGTTAATTGCTACAACTCTACTGCAATCTATGAAATCTAAGTCTCTAAAGTACATAATTGAGTCGTGTAGTTCTGTAGCTCTCTCTGCTACTAGTTGATCGCCATGTCATTTTGTTACACCAGCTTCTTTAGAAGATCTTGCATGTTTTCATCTTCAGGCCTCTTATTCTGCTTCTTTGTATTTTGTTGTTGCCTTGCCTGACTTGGATCCTGTTGGAAGTTGTTTGGATCATTCAAGGAGAACTTTGGGTCCTTTCTCCAAGCACTACTACAGAAGTGCCTTTTAGTGTCGGTTGTTTAACCCCCTTTGGCGTCGGTTTCTGAACGACGCCTATGTGGGCGCCGCTAAAAGGTTGGACACTTCAGCGTCGGTTAAAAAACCGACGCCTATTTAACATAAAGGCGTCGGTTTATTATAAAACACCGACGCCAAAAGGGTTCGCGCCACAGAAAACGGCGTCATCTAGGACGCTTTCTGCGTCGGTTATATACTAAAACACCGACGCAAAAAAGTGTCCTAGATGACTCCCATTTCCTGTAGCGCGAACACTTTTGGCGTCGGTGTTCAACAAAAAACCGACGCTGTAAGTCTGTGCTGACGGTTATCGGTAAATAACCGACGCCTATTTCTATTTTTTTTTTTATAAATCTGTTTGCAGGCCTGCTGTGGCTGGTCAGCAGGATGAGAACCTGCAGTTCAGTTTTCTGAACTCCAGGTTTACGACATCCATTGATATCAGCCTACAAACAGGCCACAAACCTGCAAAATTAACATAAAAAGATTCACACAAGTAGATACATTCAGACATCAATTCAATTGTCACGTTCACACATATAGAATCATTCTAATACATGTTTTAACATTCAGAAACATTCATTTACAAAGTATCATTCATCATCACTATCAACATCCCAATTATATCTTACAGTTGCCACTGTTTGTACAGCTATTGCCCATTCTTCTCTTACTTCATTTAATGATTCCCTCGTATATGGAGCATGTACATTTTTTAAGCGTTTGCCTATAGTGTGGTCAGTTTTAAACACCTGCAAAGAGAATGATGTATATATATAAGTAATAATATAAAAATAAGATTGATATATTTCATACTAACTAATGAGACTATATATAATACCTCATGTATGGTATCGATGTCCAATGCGGCATGTTTGATAATCATCTGCATAAATCGCATCACATAGTATGCGCATGCCCAGCCATTGTCTTGTGTAGCGCACTATAAATTGAAACATACAAATTAATACAACTAAGCACAATTCACATCAATAATATATACATTGGAGTCGGGGAGTCGGGAACTTACTTTTACGTTCTCCCAAGACAATGGCTGGTTCTTTTTCCTTGGGACCTTTCCTCCAGCATTTTTGAATGCATCTAAACCCCTACATGTTAATATAACACACTAAGTTGCATAAGTAAATAGTAATGTAATAAAAGATGTTAACGGATATAAAAAATGAAATATTTCTCACCAGAATAATGCCATTCTGGTTACGTGTCCAATTTTAGTGTTTAATGTACTTCCTGCGGGATCTAGATAATAAACAGTGAACGTCCCGGGGACAATAACTAGTAACTCCCAATGTCTACCACTAGAGGTAAAAAGTTAACAATTAATAACTCAAAATGCAAAATAATAATGGAATTTTCTTAAGTCCAAATTATAAATAAAGCAAACTTACTTGACATTGAATGGAGCTATTATTATCGTCTTCATTTGATGACCAAAAATTGTAAAAGCATCTATACAGTATTGTTGAACACTATCAGGGTCTTTAGCTACCATACTAATCAATGATGGAATCAAAAATCCCACATGATCATATGCAAATTGTTTGCAATGATCTTCGATTAAGTAGCTGCAAAACATATAGACGTATGCATTAATATATAAGAAACTAGATCACCGGATCTTACACAAGGTATATGGATGTATAAACAAGATCTCACCTTATCCATGTCTCTATCATTGATTTATTCAACCAATCATACATAAACAGCTCAATAATATCTTGTATAAATAAAGAGCTGTCGTATGATTGACCTGCATAATCTGCATCTAAAGAAACAATTATAGGGCAAAGTATATTATGTGCCCGTAGCTAACATGCCATTCCCCTACAAGCAGGACCTAACGGGTATTGTAGGTCAGTTGGAACCCAAGTTGGTAATGCGGGAATTGGAGGTGGAGGCCTAGGTGCTCCTGGTGTCTTCTTTTTAACCTGTATATATAATTTCAGATCAGTTGACATCATATATACACATTAACAGTCTAAATCAATGTAAATTTATCTTACAATTTCAGTCGTGTAGAGGACATCTGCTTTGGGCCACAATATGACCCCGCTTTCTGCCTCACCAAGTGTATCAATATCTGGGTGGGCATATGGCAACGCAACTTCCCTCCAATCGGGTAATACATGTATCGGGCTCACACGAATGTAGCCCTGCGGCATTGGAGTCCCATGAAACGTTGCCCCAGGAAGGGACTGGTAAGCTTGCACCTCTGCAACAACATAGTTTTCCATTCTTAAGCGGCATGGCTTCAATGCCTACAAATTTACGTAAAGAATGTTATACATATATACATATCATCTTGAAAACATATCATCTTGAAAAGACTAGCTACAATGTCATAAACAATACTTACAGCAGACGTGTTAGGCGATGGGTCTCCAGGATTACTTGCAGTCTGTGCACCAGGAGAAGAGTGGGTCGGCATAGGCTGATTGGAAGCCTGAGATGTCTGCCACCGCAGCAATTCTTCCTTGACCTTCTCAGCAACCACATCGTTGAGCTTCTTAGCAACTATATCCTCGACTCTCTTATTCTCCTATACATGGATAAAACAAATATTAGCTTTTTATTAATGAATTTCCTTTTGCAGTAACATTATAAAAATAGAATATATATGTTACCTCTTCTTGAGAAAGTCCCGCTCTGGGTTTGCGCTGGGATGGCCCAAAGAATGCTTTGATGCCCACACCAGCGCCGACACCTCTAACACGTCCAGGATGCTCTGGGTTACCCAGAGCAACTGTCAATTCATCCCTTGTGCCCTGAGTGATGAACGTGCCTTGTTTTCTCTGCTCGTGCAGCTCCCGCTAATCACCATAAACAAAAATTGGTAAGTTAACACCACAAATAATCAATATTCAAATGATTGCTCTAAGAGTTGTATTTTACCATTTTTGCAGCCGCCTCAGCAGTTTCGGGCTTCTTTATTTCACCCTTCTTGTTTTTCCTGCCAGCTATCCAGATATCATGGCGAGGGAAGGGTGTGGCCGCAGACTCCTGAGTAGTTGCAGACTCCTGAGTAGCCGCAGACTCCGCCTGTAGTCTTTGGCGAACGCTTGCATAGCCTTTTGGACCCATAGTATGGTCATGTACATTCAGTGCACGCCTTGCTTTTTGTGCGTCACTGAGGGCCTAGTTAGTATGCACATTTATAATTAGGTTAGTAGCACTAAATGTTAATCTTGAATAGGTGAATACAATGTATATTAATTAAAATGGGAGTGACGCCTAATACCTTGAATTCTTCAGATTTTCTTGAAGCAACAAAATTGTCCCAATCTTCTTTGTCCAAGAAGTTCCATTGTTCAAGGGCTGACTTCTTCTTCTTATCACCCTGTCTTATGTATTCTCTGTTCAGATTTGTCCTGTAATTCCTAAGCATCTTTCCAGCGCGTTGCATCACACTTTTACGATGCAACATCTCATCCAATGCAAACAGATTCTGTAAAATAGAAATGTTATTAACTAGTACCAAAAATATAATTGCAAATAATAGAATTTGTAATCTACAAAATAGAATTGCAAATAATAATAACTCACGCATAAATCTTTCCATATCAAGTCTTTCTTCGTCTGAGGAACTTTATGCCAATTATCATATTTAACACCACAATGGCTTCGAGTGACAACCCCAAGATAGTTTATAAAATTATTGCGGTTCACTCCAATTGCATTCCCTCCATTATCAAACTCCACAACCAATTTGGATCCACTGCCACTCAGCGCAAGTAACTTTTTCAACAGAGTGATACCCCTTTTCTTGTTAAGTTTTTGTTGCTGCGCATCAAGTTGCTCAATTGCTTCAGTGGGTAGCTGTGCATCATCAACCTAAAATTTGACAAAAATAAACACACCGAATTAAGCCAATATAGAAATACAGGATATATGACATAACTAGAAGATAATGAATTTTATAGAAATACGGGATATGTTTTTAGAACTTACGTTGGTATCCTCGTCATGCTCGTCATGGACAGCATGCTCATCATGGACTTCATGCTCATCATGGACATCATTCTCATCATGGTGAGCGATCTGAAAATTTCATTAAAAAGGAAAACATTTAGCATTTGTATCAACTAGAATAAGGAAAACATTTAGCATTTGTATAAACATACATGTCTCTAAAATTGTGATCTTTTATCAATTAGCAATCCTTCAATGTACAAGTAATATAAAAAACAATGATTGTTCACATTCTAGGCCAACAAACACATGTGATGTCATTCTTATATATAATAAATGTGTACCACCTATCCCATCCTTGAACACCTAATCTCACTAGTAAGTGTATAATGTGTATTGGGTTTTCAAGAAAATTTCGGCAGCATTTCCCCGCTGTTCTCTAAGTACATATGTACTTAGAGAACAAATGGGGAAATGCTACCGAAATTTTCTCGAAAACCCAATACACATTATACACTTACATCCTAAGTGGGATTAGGTGTTCAAGAACAGTCCCAAACCGGGGACTATCTAAGATTTACTCCTAATGAGTAAATCTTGGACGGGTTTCTAGGCCAACAAACACATTTGATGTCATTCTTATATATAATAAATGTGTACCACCTATCCCATCCTTGAACACCTAATCTCACTAGTAAGTGTATAATGTGTATTGGGTTTTCAAGAAAATTTCGGCAGCATTTCCCCGTTGTTCTCTAAGTACATATGTACTTAGAGAACAAACGGGGAAATGCTACTGAAATTTTCTCGAAAACCCAATACACATTATACACTTACATCCTAAGTGAGATTAGGTGTTCAAGAACAGTCCCAAACCGGGGACTATCCAAGATTTACTCCTAATGAGTAAATCTTGGACGGGTTTCTAGGCCAACAAACACATTTGATGTCATTCTTATATATAATAAATGTGTACCACCTATCCCATCCTTGAACACCTAATCTCACTAGTAAGTGTATAATGTGTATTGGGTTTTCAAGAAAATTTCGGCAGCATTTCCCCGTTGTTCTCTAAGTACATATGTACTTAGAGAACAAACGGGGAAATGCTACTGAAATTTTCTCGAAAACCCAATACACATTATACACTTACATCCTAAGTGAGATTAGGTGTTCAAGAACAGTCCCAAACCGGGGACTATCCAAGATTTACTCCTAATGAGCCAATCTTGGACGGGTTTCTAGGCCAACAAATACATGTGTTGTCATTCTTATATATAATAAATGTCTATAAAGTACAGGCAACATGGTTAATCCTAATCAATAGAGCATTATTAAATAATAAATCAAGAAATCAATAGTTTCAAACAAAAGGTCTAAGAATCTTTACTAGACATTATATGTATCCCTAATCATCATATTTAACATACTACATTATTATGAACATCCAGATCAGATTAAGATCATACTATGTTATAACCATTGGTTTAATAACCCTATTTCTGCATGTACATGTTTATCAACTTTAAAACCCTATAATTCATGAAATCATTCTAATTCAATTTAATATGTTGGGATCACATAATTATATAATGACATCAGAATATATAGAAGAATCATAATTAACATGATTAACAACATGCTCATCAAACTAGGGTTTTCTTGAATATCATCTAATATTTGTGTACTAGACATTATATTTATCCCTAATCATCATATTTAACATACCATTATTATGAACATCCAGATTAGATTAACTCTAATCAAATACATTACATGCATTTTTATCACAACAATTTGATCGATGCATAAAAAAGCAGAGCAGCTAGCAGCGGGAAGACCAACCTTGTCAGAGGGAAGAAGGCAGAGGCTCTGGTGGCTCTGGCTGGAGAAGTAGCTAGCAGCGACGGCGGTGGAGGAGCAGCTAGCAGCTCCGGTGGCTCTGGCGGTGGTTGCGGCGGCGCGATGACGGTGGAAAAGCACCCGGCGGCGCCGAAGAGTCAGGCGTGGCGGCGGCCTCAGGCGCTTGGAGCAGCAGGGGCAGGCAGCAGGGGCGGGCAGTAGGGGCGGCGGAGAAGGGGGCGCGGAGAAGGAGGAGTGGTGGTGGAGAAGGGGGCGCCGGAGAAGGGGGCGCCAGAGAAGAAATAGCTGGAGAAATGGCACTGGAGAAGAAATCGCCGGAGAGAAATCGCCGGCAGCAGAGAAATAGGGTAATTGCTCGCAATGAAACAGAAGAAAGGGGAAGAGTCGGGCGATCGCGGGTTATAAGTTCCCAAATAGCGTCGGTTGTTTAAAACAACCGACGCCTAAAGATATTTAGCGTCGGTTGTTTGCAACAACCGACGTCCAATTGGACGATATTTTCATGAAATTGTTTGGCGGGAACCACCGTCAGCGTCGGTTATAAAAGGATAACCGACGCTGAAAGTGACACTTTTTGCGCAAATTTTCATCGCACATAGGCGTCGGTTTATACCTACATGACCGACGCTGAAAATGACACTATTTTTTTTTGATCAAAATTTGGATTTCGCGGCCGACTTTCAGCGTCAGTTTGTTATAAACAACCGACGCTGAATACAAAGCGGTACCCGTGTCTGGCTGGTCTTTGAATATAGACGTCGGTTTGCTTAAACAACCGATGCCTAACATATAAGGCGTCGGTTTTCCTTAATAACCGACGCCCAGAAAAGTGACATTGAATGCTATTTCTGTAGTAGTGAAGAGTAATCATTGTTCATGTACCTCTGTTGGCACATATATTTGACCTGACCTTATTCTTCGTCTGAGGAGTTCCCGTCATTCTGACATAACTTTTGGCGATCAGGTCTAGCTTTTCATTAAGAGTGTTTATTACTTTAGACTCCCCCACACTCTTGATTGTCCCTGGGCATTCTCTTTCTTCTCCCCATGATTGATTCTTGGACATATTTTGTAGTATCTCATGACACTTAGATGGTTTATTATTGAGGAATAACCCTTGCCTACTTTGTCCAATGTGGTATGCTCTCCTTGATGTAGGCCATAATAAAATATTTTAGCATGATCTTCTAGCTCAATCCCATGATGTGGTACCTTCCGTAGCATATGTTGAAATCTCTCCCAGGCCTCCGAGTAGGACTCCTCAGCCTGTTGCTTGAAGTTGTAGATTTTCCTAACCAGCTCGTCGATCTTCTGCGGTTGGAAGTAACACTCAAATAAGGCATCTATCATCTCATCCCATGTCCCTATGGATTTCAACTTTAGATTGTAGAACCAGGCTTTTGCTTTGTCTGCCAGAGATGAAGAAAATAGTTTTAGATAAATAACTGTCACCGGGACCCTATCAATTTTTAGCATGTCACAGCTCTCCACAAAGCTACTAATGTGAGCCATCAGGTCTTCTAAACTATGTCCATGGAATGTCTGTGACTTGACCAGGGCTACCAGCCCTAGGTCAATCTTAAAACTACCCACATCAACTGCTTGCTTTTTTATGGGACCCAGTTGTGCAGTTGACAATGATGCTTTGATCTTCTCCCAGATAGTCTTCTCCTCAGCCATATGTGATTGTTCAACTGGAATGGATGCCTCTACTAGAGGAGTGCCTGGCATGTCTGGTGTGCTAGATGTTAATCCATTTGCCAAATTGTTGTACACTTTGGCTTTATCTCTTAATGTTGCAACTGTTACACTACTCGGAGTGGAGTCTCCGTAGTCCGTACTATGTGTCTACACCATAAACTATCACCTGAAAGAGATAATATAGGTGTAAGTACAAGAGAAAGCAAGAAATTAAAATTTGATATTTGAAATTTCAACTCAAAAAGAATAAAAATAAAATTAAAAAAAGCGGTCTAGAGTGGCCAACCACAACACTCGTAGTGCTGGACTATTTCCGCTTCTCTAGCAACGGTGCCAAAAACTTGACACAACTTTACTATGTGTTTAAAACGCAAGTGTACACGTCTTATAATATAGACCATGTGAGGTCTGAGTCAAACTCTGGGAAACAGTTGTCCAGAGACTAGTACTAACTGTAGTTTGATCAGCTAGGCCGATGAAAATTGATTGGGTTGGTTGTTTTGAACAGAAGCAAGAAATTAAAAATGGAAAATAAAATTGAATTGATTTTATGATGACAAATTCCTTAGAACCCAGTTTCACCACGGGTGACATTGTATCTGCCTTCCTATTACTGGTACAAATTTCCTCTTAAATTTTAATAAAGAGCTTGTAGCTAGAAACTACCCACTTTCACAGTGTAATTCCCCAACCTAATCTAAAGCCAATTCCATTCTCATAGTAATTGATTCATTAGTTAGGTTCTTTTGGTTTAACTTTGGGTAATCTCCTCCCATTTATGCCCCACCTTTCATAAGGGACATAGATAAATGGGTGAACCTATGTGTTTCTAACTCTTAATCCCCTTTTTAGTAGTAAATAAGGATCTGATATGCTAATTGTGGTGATCATGCAAAATAAGGACATGCAATTTCCATAGATTCATATTCAAATAGTAAGAGAAAATCTATATCAATAATAGAATTTAGATACACTGCATCCCCAGGCTACTCCCGGGTTCTAAGTAATAGGGGGTTTTTCTCTGCATGATTTATGTAATCAAAAACACGATAGATAAGAAGAAAAATGTGGGAAACATCGAATGAACTATGTTATCCCCTGGAGAAAAGCAACTCTAGAGAATCCCCTTCGGTGCACGTGCATTTTGCTGTCTCTCGGCTACAAAACAGTCCACCAAAAGTGCTGGAATTGCTCTTGGATGTAGTCTTCAGTCCTGATCTCTCCTCCTCCGTCTATCTTCCCTTGAGCAATGGACTACAACATGATAATTAGGTCTGGCCATCCTCCCACACAGTCATAGCATGGCTCTCTTCCACGAAATAACACCATCTATCAGATTAGATCGTTGTTGTTGATCTTGCCTACACGGATAGTCTCGGTAGTATCGAGTCTTTGGGGTTCTTCAAATGAGTGCTCTTTCGGTACTATTGAGTCGAGTCGATAGTACCAATGCTTCAAAGGGGTCGCACGTCTGATGTATTGTCGGTACTACTGAATTTTGTGCTAGTGTACCAAGTTTCTACGATTCTTTGAGGAGTCTAATGATGGTGATTTGGTACTATCAAGTATGGAGTCGGTAGTACCGAGTCTGAACGCTTGATGTGTACCTGAAATACAACCAACAATGTGTCTTAGTCCTCATATTTGTGAAATTTGATTAAAATTCTATAAAAATACATAAATTGATGTATTTCAATGAAACAGGCTATTCATAAGAGTGTGTGCATAAAATCTCAAAAAAATAACAAATGCATGCACAAAACTAAGGGAAAACAAGACTATAAAATGGCTAAATATTTGTGCATCATCTAGCTTTATTTGCATTCAAAAATCCATACATATCAACTTCCAAACATCTTTTGTAAAATTGCATCCTCCTACCACATGGTTGGGGGGGCTCGTCACCCTCCTTACATGGCATGCATAATGAGGAAACATCATGATCCCACCCACGCACTCTGTCAAGTGTAGCAAGTGCACTATGAGAATTTTATATACACACATACTCCATTTTAGAACATGGACACCAACCCAAACCTATTCCAAATGCTTGTCATTTGTAGCCCTTGATCTGATCACTTCCCATAGATTAGTGTTTATGTATTTGAGACTCCATCTCCTTGTGTCATGAGGAACAAACAAATGTCTAACTTACTGACATACCTATGTCATAACATTTATGGTGCATGAATATCCCTCCCTTATTCTTGAATTGAAGTCTGGTCCTCTAGTATATGTTTTTCTCATCCAGCTCCCCCAAGTTGAGATGTATTCTTAATAGATAATTATTCTTCGCATTGTCTCCCATTTTTCTATGTCTCTCAATATTTTAAATTCAAACCTTCATTATCGTTTAGGAGAGACATTTTTTCATATCTCATCGAATGATACTCACTTGCCCAAAGAAAATTTTCCATCTTCTCCAAAACTGAACCGGGAATCTCCCCATGCTACAATCAGAAGATAACGAGCCCCTCTGTAGAAGTCTGTAAAAGAGTAGTTCTCCCTGTCATTAATTTCTTCTATTTCGGCCATCTATTAATCATTTCCTCCACCATATCCATGCAATCATCGAATTCCTTGATATGTAGATTACCACCATACAAGGGGAAGCCAAGATATTGACACGACTAAACTTTACGTGTAAACACAAACGTACTCATCAAAGTAATATAGGCCTCAAGAGGCCCGAATATCAAACTCAGGAAAACTTTGTTCAAGAAACTACTACTAACTACTTTTGATCAGCTAGGCCTAAGAAAACTTTAATTTGAGAGTTATTAAACTAAATGCAAGAAACAAAATCTAATTAACTGGTTTGAGATCACAATTACAAGGAATTTCCTAGGATTGTGGTTTCACCACAATTGACACTGCAATTTTTACCCTAAAATTAATATATGTTCCTCCTAATCCTGGGAAAAGAGACCTGTAGCTAGAATTACCCTCTCTCACAGTGTAATCCACTACCTATCCTAATACTCATCCACTCTCATAAGAATTGTGTTGTTAGATAGATCTTTTAACAAACTACTCTGGGTTATTCCCTCCACGCTTGTAGGCTTTCTCTCAAAATGTGGTATAAAACATGTGTTACTATTGATTTCCAATCTTTAACCCTCCTCTCAAAGTTATTAAGGATCTAATTAATCACCTATGGCGCACAACATAGATAATTTAATATGATTTCATAGCAACATGCCCAAAAATAAGGAGAAAACAATATACTAATGCAAAAGATCCATATAATGTGTACAACTGGGCTACTCTCGGGTCCTAGAGAATATGAGGATTATCCCCTCATGGTTTCTATGGACAAAAATATGCTAGGAAGAAAGAAAAACGTGGAGAACATAGAAAAAATGATGAACCCCATGGAGAAATGTGATTAAGATGCTCCACATCGACGAACGGATCCGCAAGCCACAACTTCTATGCACATAACGTGAATGGAACCTCCCGAATATGCAGTTCTCCTCCTCATTCTCCTCTCCCATGCCTTGAACATCATGTAATGGAATAGAATCCCCCCCTTAGAGTTGTCCATCCTCCCTCTAAGTCATAGAAGTGACTTAGGATGAAAATAAATCCTCCACTGTCGAGTTAGACTTGATTTTCTAATCTTCCTGATCTCGACGTGTAGGTACTACTGATAGGATGTTGGTACTACCAACTCCTTCAATAGGTTGTGGCCACCTGTGACTTTGTCAGTACTACCAAACTATGAGTCAGTACTATCGAGCTATTGTGATTTCTTTATGTTCCAACATGAGCAAGTGTCGGTACCACTAACTCCAAAGTTAGTAGTACCATGTTGTGTTGCTTGTAAAATTACCTGAAATTCATAAAATTTGAACATAAGCATTGGAAATATATTGAATCATTCAGTAGAATTAAACATTTATTTGATGCAATTCAGTCGAACGGGCTAATATTAATAAATCACGCATAAATTAATATGAAAATGAATAACAGGTACCAAAAATAAATAATAAATAGCCTATGAAAACAAAAAATATATAGTGCATCAAACTCCCCAAAGCTTAAATGTTGCTCATCCTCAAGCAATACACCCTCGGATCTATTTGAGACAAGTCAGTAAAAGGACATAAACTATAAACTTTATTTCTCAACCATCCCCACCTGGCGGTCCCAAGCTGGCCTTCATTGACCACTGAACAATCAACTGCTCTTAAGCGACTAAAAATTTCCATAAAAGTTGTCCACCCTTAGATCAATGAACATTATCAACATAGCGGTTAAAATCATAATCAATTAGGCATTCGCTTGGTGCATTATGTACATTGCTCTTTCCTAACTACTAACTACTTGGAAGCAGATCTCATTATAAGAATGGATGAGGAGAATTATCATTTAAGTGGCCTACCCATAAGAGAAATGTATGATATGAAATGGGCGGCAAATGAAGAATCATGAGTACATCTAAATTATTTATGCAAAAATAAAACATGAAGAACCTATATCGTGAAGAGAATAAAAAATGCATGAATCCTAATGCCTAATATTATTGGGTGATACGATGAATGGATCAAAAGATTTCATCAATTTGACAAAAATGAATTAAAAAGAAAAGAATGCATCATGTGAATGTTTCCATCTTTTTGTGAAGAGTCGAGGGCATCCTTTCTCCCTCTTAACTTTAAAACATTAAAAAACTTTTTTTCTATCTTTTTTCATTGGACCATTATTTGTGCATGATGGAACGTTATGCTTGGGCTTTACTATCTTATCACCCATTTTTTTTCTTTTTTGTTTTCTTTCTTTTTGTTTTTCTGAGGGTATGGATGTATATCCCTACACTCAAAGTTTCAAGGAAAACGATAACCACATGATATGGAAATGAATGATATGGAATACATGTTATCTACATGTAATTGTTTGTGCAACTAAAATGATATACACACACAACATTTGTGTGCATGAATGTGTATATATATATTCATTTGTAATGAATGCAATAAAATTAGACTAACTATTATGTTACCTACTATTTCATGCAATGCAAAGAAGAGGAAATAATTCAAACTACTTGATCATCTTAAGGTGGTGGGTCAAAATGAATGAAATATGAATGGAGTCACATAATTAAGAGTCAATGTCTTTCATCAATTTATGATATGTCCCTCTCTAATGAACTATGTATAGGGTAACCTTAGGGTTTCTTTCTTAAATTACATTTAAGATCCCATTAACTATTTGATCAACTTAGGCTCAAAACCCCATCTTCATCCATATTTTATGAATAATTAAGGTACCCATTCATATTAAATGTCCTTAAGCTGACTTTCCCAACACTTCCTCTGGGTGAGATTACTCAAATACTCACATCTAAGACATTTTTTTTCATTTCCATTACAAGAGAATGAAAACACATGAAAATGACAGAAATCATGCATTAAGCTCCACTATTACACTAGATAGATTGTGGATCCTGAAAGAAAACTAAAGACAAACTAAAGAACAAAATAAAGATAAAGTTGTTCCAATACCTACCTAATCTTGAACTTGACTATGACCTCGTAGTCAAAATTCAAACATAGAAGTGGAACGGGGGTATCAGTTGCTCTAAAGGGTGGTGGCGGTGGATGATTGGTGGCTCTTTGGATCAAATTATGTCAGCATATATTCCTCTTGTTGGTGCCACTAATTTGTGTCTTTTTGGCATCAAGATATGACATTTTATATCCTTCTTTGATCTTCAAAAATTGGTTGCCACCCACATGTGTGTCTGTGGCATCATTGACTTTTTCTTATAGCTCTGTCACTTTTTGCTAAAAAAGTAGGTAGTACTAACTTTGGACTTAGTAGTACTGACTTCTTTCTAGGAGTCTGTGATTTTTCCTGAGATAATTTGGTATTACCGACTTTGGTGTCAATAGTACTGACTTTCTATAGAATTTTAACTGATAAGGAGTCGGTAGTACCGATTTGGGTGTCGATATTATTAACTTGACTCTGCCTGCACACCAAACAAGAGCATCAAGGTATCTTCTTACATAAACTAAAATATAACATGAAAAATATGAAATGTAACAAAAAAAACCTAAACAAATAGTAAAAAAAATAAAAAAAAATGGGTTTTTTCCCAAGAAGCACCCTTGTTTAAGTTGCATCCCAAGAAGAACCCTTGTTTAAGTTGCCTCCCAAAAAAAATAAAACAGGCTCGACATGAATGATCCTCCTCAGCCCGGGTTGTCATGGGATGGTGGTGAAGAATCATCTGGAAGTCGTAACTCCACTCTATCATTGTATATCCCAAGTGTCAACTAGCCTCTCCCAATGGCAGTGATCACATCGGCCATAGCTTGGAATAGCCTTCCTAAAAATATCTCGGATCCTTTAATTCTCTTCATGTCCACCACCACAAAGTCAACTGGATAGATAAACTTGTCAAATTTAACCAATAGATCCTCGTATATCCCATATGGCCTCACAATAGAACCATCTGCCAACTCAATTTCAATGGTTGTTCTTGTTGGTTCCTTCAATCCTAACATTATGAAGGTGGTAAGAGGCATAAGATTAATGCTTGCTCCCAAATCACACAGATCCTCCTTGAAATGTTTTCTACCTATAGAACATGGGATGTAGAAACATCCTAGATCCTTCCTCTTCATTAATAACCTCCCCTTGATCAGTGCACTCATCACCTCATCAACCTATACAATATATGTGTCTTTAATCCTCCACTTTTTGTTGATGATACCTTTAAAAAATCTTCCATAAGTAAGAATTTGCTCTATCGCCTCCACCAATGGCAAATTGATGTGGATCTTTTGAAATATGTCCAGGAACATTTTGAACTGTGTTTCCTTTTTCCTCAGCTTTAGACTTTCAGGGCATGGAACATTGGACTTCTCTTCTCGGTTATGTGGGGGAACATATGGAACTTTATGAACTTACTCCCCTAAGCTTGCTTCAACACCATCGCCTAGAATAGAAATTGGCTTATCTACTATGGGTGGAATGACTAGTGGCTGTTCTTTCTGGGGTGTAGGTGCTTCTTTATTAACTATGATTGTCCCACTGTAGAGTAGAACCTTCACCTGCTCTTGTTATGGGGGCACCTTTACTGGAATGGGGTCTGTTGAGGTGCATGTACGAGCACAATGCACTGGAAATTGCACTCCCTTTGTTGATCATATAAACTATTGGGATATGAAACTTTAGACACATATGTCTTCTCAGGCTCCGGAGTATGCTGCTTTGGCAACTCATTAAAATCTTGTTCTGCCTTCTTGACAATAGAGACATATTTCACTTGATGGTGTGACGTCTCTGTATTTGCTTGGATCCCATGTTGACTAGGCTTCTTCAAGGAAGCCACCTCTGCTGCTAGCTGAGAAATTTGATATTCAATAATGTGGCTTGGTGCTCCTTGATTTTGCAGCTTCCTCTTAGTCTGGACAATAATGGTTCATTTTGAGTGACCAGCTTGCCTAGCATGTCTTCTATGCAATCTATCCTTCTAGGGCCCCTATCCTACTATTGTTGTTTCCATACGAACATGCAATCTTCATCTTCACTTCTAGATGAAGTGTTGAATTTCTACTCAAGCTTCCTTGTGAGAATATTTGGCTTCTCATTCAACTCTCCAATAACTCTGGAATCTCTTATGCTATTAATTGATGATGTGTGCTCTCTCTCTTCACCCCAGGATTGATTCTTTGTCATGCTCTTTAGTATCTCATGGCATCTAGAAGACTTCTTGTTGAGGAAGAAGCTTGTCCCTGGACTGTCAAGTGTGGTCCTTTCTCCCTAATGCAACCCATAATAGAAGATTTTTTACTAGCCATACAAGTCGATCCCATGATGAGGGAACTTCTTCACCATGTTTTGAAACCTCTCCCATACTTCTGAGTATGACTCTTCTGCATATTGCTTGAAGTTGATTATCTTCTCAGTCAACTCATTCATCTTCTGGGATAGAAAGTAACACTCGAAGAGAGTGTCTATCATTTATTCTCAGGTTTCTATTGACTCGAGCTTGAGGTTGTAGAACCAAGACTTAGCATTTCCTACCAACGATGACATCAATAGCTATAGGTAAATGACTATCACTGGCACTCTTGTCAATTTTTACCATGTCGCAACTTTCCACAAAATTTCTTATATGCTTCATCAGGCCCTCAGTAATGTGAACATGAAAAGCCTATCCCTTGACCAATGCCACCAAGACAGGGTCTATCTTGTAACTTCCCACATTGATATTTTGTCTTTTATCAGGGCCAAATGTGTTGTTGTAGATGATGCCTTTATCTTTTCCCAGATGGTCTGCTCTTCCATTACATCACCCATACCTTCTGACTATGGATTTACTGCGGGACTATAATCAGTGGTTCACATTTGAACCATGCACTAGTACCTAAAATTTGTAAGTTCAATGTGAGAACGAGATACTAGTAATTGAATCAAAAGATATTTGCAATTCAGCTTTGGAAATAATAAAAAGAAAAATAAAGAGGGTGTCCTAGAGTGGTTGATTACAACACTCATTGTTCTTGAATATGTCGTTTTCCCCGATAACAGAACCAAAAACTTGACATGAATAAACTTTACGTGTAAATGCAATCGTACACGTCGAAGTAATATAAGCCTTAAGAGGCCCGGATATCGAACTCAGGAAATGTTGTTCTAGAAACTACTACTAACTGCTTTTGATAAGCTAGGCCTAAGAAAACTTTGATTTGAGAGTTATTAGACTAATTACAAGAAACAAAATCTAATGAAATTGTTTGAGATCACAATGAGAAGGAATTCCCTAGGATTGTGGTTTCACCATGATTGACACTGTAATTTTTACCCTAAGATTAATATATGTTCCTCCTAATCCTGGGCAAAGAGACCTATAGCTAGAATTACCCGCTCTCATAGCATAATCCACTACGTATCCTAATATCAATCTACTCTCGTAGAAATTGTGTTATTAGATAGGTGCTTTAACGAACTATTATGGGTTATTCCCTCCACACTTGTAGCTTTCTCTCAAAATGCGGTATAAAACATGTGTTACTATAGATTTCCAATCCTTAACCTTCCTCTCAAAGATATTAAGGATGTAATTAATAACTTATAGTGTGTAAAATAGATAATTTAATACAATTTCATAGCAACATGCCCAAAAATAAGGAGAAAACAATATACTAATGCAAAAGATCCATATAATGTGTACAACTGGGCTACTCTCAGGTCCTAGAGAATACGGGAATTATTCCCTCATGATTTTCATGGACAAACACATGCTAGGAATAAGGAAAAATGTGTAGAACATAGAAAAATCAATGAATGCGCTGAAGACACGTGACTAAGATGCTCCACGTCAACGAACAGATCTGAAAGCTGTAGATTCTGCCCACCGAACGTGCATGGAACCTCCAACGTGTAGTTCTCCTCCTTGTTCTCCTCTACTGTGCCTTAGCCGTCATGAAATGGAATAGAATCTCTCCCCTTAGGGTTGTCCATCCTCCATCTAAGTCATAGAAGTGACTTAGGGAAAAAATAAATCCTCCATTGTTGGATTAGACTTGATTTTCTGATCTAGCTGATCCTGACGAGTCGGTACTACCGAATCCTTCAATAAGTTGTGGTCGCCTCTGACTTTGTCAGTACTACTGATCTGAGAATCAGTACTACTGATTTATCATGATTTCTTTATGTTTTGACCTGAGCAAGTGTCAGTACCACCGACTCCAAAGTCGGTAGTATTGAGCTGTATAGATTCTTGTAAAATTATTTGAAATTCATAAAATCTGAAAATAAGCTCTGGAAATATACTAAATCATTCAAAAACATTAAAATTAAACTTATTTGATGCAATTGAGTCACACAGGATGATATTAATAAATCATGCACAAATTAATATTAAAATGAACAATAGGTGCCAAAAATAAATAATAAATAGCATGTGAAAAGGACAAATATGCAGTGCATCATATATTTTCTGGGGAACTTCCCTTTCTTCACTCCCATTGCCTCCTTTAACCTATCTTCCACCTAGTAGAAATTTTTGGATAGAAGATGTGTTTTATTTTCATTCACACACAACCATGTCTATTCTCAAAACACCCTAAGAAGAGTTTGCAAGCTCTCCATAGTGCTATGTTTGGCTTCAACAAAAACTAACACATCATCTGTAAAGATTAAGTGGGTCATCATCTTTGTACTATGAACTGTGTAAGGATTGATCTCCTTCCTTCTCTCCATAGTTTGCATCTTCTATGTAAAATACTCCATACAATAACAAAGAGAAGGGTTGGGGAAAAGGGGGTCCCCTTGACGTAGGCAATTGCCCCTTCTAAACATACCTGTAGATGTACCATTGACCAAAATAGTGACGAATGTAGTCCCAACCCATTGTCTCATCTAGACAATCCACTGATCATTGAATCCCATTTGTTTCATGATCCACCACAATTTCTCCTATCTGATGTTGTTATAGGCTTTAGAAACATCCAACTTTAGACAAGATTTTCTTCTTCCTCTCATGACATTGTAGTCCAGCAAGAACTCCCTTGCCAATAGAAAATAATCACTAATGCCCCTCCATATCACAAAATCTCCTTGATTCATAGAGATAAGATAGGGAAGTAACAACTTCAATCTAGCAGCAATGATCTTTGCAATAATTTTATATTATACCGAACAACATGCAATAGGTCTAAACTCAATAAGAGAAAAATGTACCTTCTTCTTTGGAATGAGTATAAAAAAAGAGTGATTAACCTATCTTACCATATTACCTCCCTCTAGGAACCAACTAACATATGCAACCATATCCTCCTTAATGATATCACATGTATTTTTATTGAAAAAACATTGAAACCATCTGAATTATTGCTGCCAATGCATTGTACTACCTCTTTGACTTCCTATTCATTGGTCTTCCTTTTAAGGATGTTATTGTGTGTTTTTGTAAGATTGAACTTCTGCACCATCTCCTCCTATCCTATTATTGCTGAACGTTTTATTGTATAGAGAATTATAAACGTTTATGGCTTGCTCCTCTAGGTCCTCCTACTTTTTGACCACTCTCCTCTCTGCATCAATCAACTTAGAAATGATATTGTTTGCTTCTCTTCTTTTATCTACAATGTGATAGAGCTTGGTTCTCCCATCCCATCCTCCATCCATCTCCCTCTACTTCTTTGCCAACAAAAAAATTTCCTCAACTTTCTTTAGATATTCTAGAATCTCGTTTAGCTCTCCATCCTTCTTTATTAGTTCAGCATTGAGTGGGTCGGGTAGTAGCTTTTCTATTACCTCTTTACATTTTGTCTTTGTTTCCACAATCAGATTTGGGATATTCACTTCATCTTTGAACCTTATTTTTAGAGTAGTCTTAGTATTATCCAACTTCCTTACAAATATGTACACCGTGTTCCGTATCACCTACATGTCCCAGCTTTCCTTGATGACATAATTGAAACCTTTCCAATCATCATAATAGTTTAAGAATCTAAAAGGTTTCCTTTTTTGTTTCTTTTCTATAATCTGAAATGAGATAGGGGCATGGCCACTTAGCTCAAATCCACCTACTTTCACCTACACATTAGGAAATGTTTGCAACCATTCAATATTCACCAATTCTCTGTCCAGCTTGATTGCTATCCTGCCCTCTAGTTTTCCCTCATTATTCCATGTGAATATATCACCCCTAATCATTGGTAACTCAAACAGTTTGACCTTGTCTATGATATGGTTGAAAGCATCTATCTCGGCATTGAAAGTTGGCCTTATCCTTTTTTCTCTGCCTACAGATGAACATTGTTGAAGTCCCCAATCACTAACCATGATAAGGTGAACTGTCTGCATAGAGAAACCTAATCTTGTCATAGAGCATGTGTGATGTCCCCAGATTTTCTAACACTTAACCTGATGTCTGACGTCTAAATTGAAACCTCACCTTACTGAGAATCCCAAAAAAAGAGCACACACTAGGGTAATAAAAAGAAAATCAGAGGAATTTAGAAGGAAACAATGGTAGCACATGCACATGAACAATAATAAAACCAAACAACACATGCTCACCATTCAACATATAATTACATAATGAATTGTTACAACATGATATTACATATTGAGCATGTAACATTTTACATACATGTGCACATACAACATTCTAAAACATGATCTTAAGACAACAAGTCCACATGTACACTAGCTTGTCACACAACACTCAACTATCCAGGTCCTTCAAGAGCATATTTCCACAACCTAAACAAAAGATTACATGTGGTACACGTCAGCACAATATTCAAGAATATTATACTGAGTATGCCTATGTGTCTTTTTATATACCTCTCATTACTAAGACTTGGAAATAAGATAAATTTAATACTTGCAAGAAATAAAGAAATATAACAAAAGGTATATACTTGAACAAAGATGATTTTTTTTTTATTTATGAGAGAACTGCCCCCGTAGAAGCGCCACAATTGTGACCCCCCAGACAGTGTAAAGTCTTGGGGCATGAGAGGGTGTTCCGGTCACCCCCCTCATGTGCCCAATCAAATAGTGTTACTTTTTGCAGAGCGCCTTCGGCGTGATTCGAACCCGGGTCCTTCATCTGGACTTATCGAGCCGTAACCAGTTGGGCATTATTAAAAAAAGTGAACACATATTTTAAGCACATTTTCCATTATATATCATTGCATTGACTGTCGAAGGTTTTGATGCATTCTCTTGACTCTCAAGGAGCTCAAGATTAAGGCCTTTACGATCAACTACCAAAGATTTAGATCATATGTACAATGTGACAGACTACCAAAGAGTTAAGTCACTTCCAAGTGTTGTACTACCAAAGAGTTTAGTGCTTTCATATAATGGAATAGATATATTATGTTTCATGTGTTCATAGCCATAAGTATGGAAAATCAAGCAAGATATCATACAAGAACAATCATTTCATCCAATATCATATGTCAAGTATTTGTATACACATAATACAACCATACTAAGTAGTAAGCCAAGTAAGAGGTAAGGGCATACCTTGATCAAGATATACTAAACCACATTCCTAATATCAACTATATCTTTGGTGAAACCCTGATAAAGGCAAGGTAACATGTACCATCATCAGATTCTCATTATATTAACCCTAGTTATGATACATTAGGGTTTCACTTAGTCTTATGATATTCCCATCATTATTACTTATCTTATCATCTTGAAATTAGGTTAATAATCTTATATTATGGATTAGGATACACAATCTTATTATTTTTTTTTGATCTGCATGGGCCGAAGTCCACCCCCTCTCCAAACAGGTGCCAGAGCCCGGATGACCCAAGAGGTTGGTAAATACAGCTGACCCGAGCAGAGAATCGAACCAGCGACCCTTCATGAGGGGCACGCTGGCTTGACCGCCCGGGCTACGCTGACCGGGTACAATCTTATTATTTGATTACATATAATTGTGCGACCATATTAACCCTAGGTTACATGCATTAACCCAAACTAGGGTTTTGTCAACATCTGAGGATCATTTAAGATGTAACATTATTTATGTGCCTCATTACTGATCTCAGAGTTACATATTATCTTCCAATTACTGATATGAGCTCACACTGTGATTTTCATAATTTTTTGAGCATATTTGTAATAATTGCACATTAATTAGGGTTATTAGCCCTAATTATATATATGAAGAATATTACATCATTTTCTATACAACCATCATCATATCTGATATAATATGGATTTTATGTCCTATTTGGGAGTTATTGGTGAATTATCATAATTTTTGGGTCATTATTTGATATTTATTGTGCATGATACAAGTGTAATATATCTTACAATATATCACTGTCATTTAACAATAAAAAGGCTAATATTATGGTTCCATCTTGTTCTACTCATTTTTCTAAGAATTTTGGTACCTTATTTTCAAGTTTTAGATAAGCAAGCTAATTACTGTGAATTATAAAAGATCTGAGTGTTTATTGAAGATAAATACCTTCTCGTCCTATCATGTGTTGCTACATGGATCTTTGGGTGCTTCTCGCCTTTCCTTTTCCCACACTGAGACGGTCAGATTCAAGATCTAATCTCAATTCATTGCTTTCGGTTCCAATTCTGGACCTTGTCTGATTGGACCGGCCCCATCCTCTCTCACAGGCGAGCGTTCTGCCTCATGTTCTCCCTGATCCAGCATCTCCGCCCTAAAGTTCTTCTGTGGAGAGGAATCAAAAGTGTGTGTGCTCTTCTTCAGCTCCTAAGGATGCTATCAGCTTTGGATGTGTGCTCCGAACCTCCATGGCTAATCTAGCCTCTAGGTCTATCTGTGGATCACATTATCTGCCAGGGCACCATCGCCTAAGTCTGGTTGCACTAGAGTGAAAGGGGAAAGATGACCCACTTATTTCAACTCAAGCCTAAGGCTCCCAAAAGCTTCATAATTCCCTAGTAGTTCATCTATCACTTCCATATAAGGTAGGATGAACCCCTTGTAGTCTTTCAAACTCAACCTCCCTCATCAATGGGTTGTTGCTCGATGGCTATGGAATCCATAAATTCCTCCTCAACTAAGCCACTAGTGTGATTCAACTAGTAGTAGGGATCATTCTCCTTTTAGTTATATCCCTCTTTTACTTCCTCTTTCCCCTCATCCCTCTTCCCCATATGGTCTACTATTGGTGATGAGGAGAAGGCGAGACCAAGGGTTTGGAACTCACACTTCTCTTACCCACTACCCTCAAGTGAGGGGTCTATCTCCTCATTCTAGGGATCCAAGACCAATTACTCACTTAGTTTCTCCTCTCACCCCACGATCACGAGGAGTGGTGGTGGGAAAACTCGTTGCATCAACTGAGTTGGCACCTTCCTCTAACTGCAAGGTAGAAGAACGCCTTTACAGATGTCAATCATCCATCTTAGGGTCTGGAATGCTCCTTCACTTATACCTATCTATGGCATTTCTATTGCAAGTATTAGGACTACAAGATCTATGATCCATGACATTAAGGTGACCATACAGTCCTGGCCCATTGCCAAGGGGTACATAATTGTAGCTAAAGTCATAACTTAGTTGTACAAATCATCAAATACTCAGTACTTCACCAATTTCAAACCTAAATAACTTCCTCTATGATCCTCCAATTGACACCAAATTTTAACCATAGCTTTATAACAATGTCAACTACATAAGATTCAAATTTGTGCCAAAAATCAATTGTCTTATTATTCAAATAAACTCCTCAACTAACATAAACTTTGGGATCTTAATCAAGATATTGACATCAATCAACATTTCAAACTTTACCAAAATATTTGGAAATCTTTAGTATAACTCAAACACATGAAATACTTATGTTGGTAGTAGTCTAAAGAATCCAAAATTTCACTCCATCACAGCATGTTTTCACCTTGCATCATTATGGGAATATACAATTGACACCCACATGTGCAAGCTCCCATGATTCCTACAATCAACTATAACCTACTGGTTTGGCATTTGAATCATCAACACCTACCATGCATTGAGTTTCCAAGCCACACAGACTATGGTCAACTCAGAATACTCCAGATTAGATACATGTTCCTGTCCTTGTGGAAACAGACATCTGAATATTATTTTTATTCTACTCCTTTATTTTTCGTTTCCACCATAGAAACCAATGAGTATCCACTAGAAGTGATTCACTCCTGTATCTCCTTCTTCTTGTTCCTTTCACACATACCCCTTGAATTTCCATAGAAGCGTCGACATATCAACTAGATTTTTGTGACCTTTGTGCCTTACTACTCCTTCTTGTTGTTCTTCCTCATATAGTTCTTTTCTTTTTGTCTAGTTGCACCTTCCACCTATTTGTCACAATTAGAAAAGTGCTTTAAAACTATTTGTTGTGTCCAGGATAGTACCTACGCCTAGGTTTTTAGGAATAATAGTCTTCTTCATGCCTTTCCTCCTTATGGTAGACACAAATTCACCTTCTTCTTACTCAATAATTGTACCCCTGGATTTCTTTTACCATTACCCACTTGTGCTTCCTTGTTTCCCATTTTGTTGGTGTCAGTTGATGTACATGTTTCATCATTGCATTTAGTACTAGGTTTAATTTTGGTTGGAATCATCACCCTATTGTAGGGTTCCTTCCCCACCTTGTTGTTGGAGCCTGGTTCAATTGAAGCTCTACCTCCTCCTGCCTCCGCTAACTGGATCTTCTCCCTCCATTCTTTTACCAGTTGTTCCCTATCATCCCCTCAATTATTGTTCTTGCCTAGTCCCTAGGACTTGCAATTAACATCTGAGTGGACAAAGTCCTGGAAGCTACTACACTTTATTAGTTGATAATCATACTCCAACTTCAATGGTATGGGCTCTCGTCCATGTAGTTTGAGCCAGACTTGCTCTGACATATAATATTCATCCCCCATCTACACAAGGACCCTATCCTTGTCCTCCTTAAGCAAATCATCATCAATATGAAGAACCTTGCCAATGTCAACAACAATGGTTCTTATAGCATTCCTTATCCATGAACGGCCAAATGACTTCAGTGTTATCCAGGCTAGAATGGTAGCAAAGAAATCTCATTTAATCGCATCGTAGTAGCAGTAATCCTTGGCCGCCAATAGTTGTGCATCAAACCACCAAGGCCCTAGGTCCAGAACTACCTTCTTGAATGCCAAATTGAAGAAACGAACCAAGAAAATTCCTTTCTCCTTTGATAGAAATTCAAATGTGCCTTAGTTTTCCAGGTCCTTTGGATCCAGGCATGAAGATGTAGATAATAGGTCTGCTTGCCACAGACGTAGGCCATCACAATAAACTCCCATATATTTTTTATACACTTGAACTTGTCCTCCTCCAAGTCCACATGGACATGTCCCTCTGTGTGCCTTGGTTTTGGAAACTGCTCTCCCCTATCTCCTTATGGTGGTGGCTGTTTCAAGATATGGTTCCATGCCCTTCTGCCATCCGCTCGACTCTTCTCCTTCCCTGCCTCACACTAACAATAGTTCCCATGGTTCCAGTTGATGCTCCTGACTTATCTCCGGTAGTCTGTGTGGTAGCGGGATCAGGATTTGGTAGTTAGGTGGTGGAGGAGGGGTGGACAATGGGGGTTTGGGATGCCATCATTGTCATCGCTTGGGCGGTCATTTGGACAATCATATCTATGTATGTATCAGAATCAGGTAAATATATTCCGACGTCCCTCCTAAAAATATAGAAGGTCAAGAGTACATTTAGGCCCAATGCCATTCACCCAAATAGTACAACTCACACAGGTATTTCAACTGTAGTCTACGTCTAACATATGTACAAATTTTTGCAGCAATGCACGTGGTGCTATTGGTTTTTCCTTGATGTTTCCTTACATTATGCTCCTCCCATATATGATAGCATAGACCAGCATAAATAAGAATTTTCATCTCATTATTTCCGCACGCGGACAACACTTTCCTAGGATCCCCAAAAATCTAAAAATGCAAATCCAACTCCCTGCAAATAAGCTTCCAAACCTCCTTCGTCACACTGCATTCACCTATTAAGTGGTTGTGTGATTCATCATGCTCTCGGAAAAGCAAACACATCACAGAAATATCATAGTTCCAGCTCTTTATCCTATCCATAGTAGCAAGCACGCCATGCAGAATTTTGTAGACACACATACTCCACTTAGGCACATACCTACCAGCTCAAATCCTTTCACCAAGTAGGTCCTTTGCTCCTTTTATCCGGGTGACTTCCCATAAGCCCATCTTCCTATCCACTAGTTGCCAACCGCTGAAATCATTTTCAGCAAATAAATGTTTAATTTGTGGCCACATCTCCCTCATGACATTTATGGTGCATGAAAGACCTTCTCTAGTCTTCGGCTTGAAGTCCAAGCCTCTTAGATATCTATCTCTCATCCACTTACCCCAGATGGAAGAGCCTTCTTGGAAAGAGATGATTCTTCGCATTGTCCCCCATTTAGCAATGTTTCTCAGGGTTTTAATATCCAAACCCCCTTCTTCTTTGGGTAACGCCATTCTAGCATACTTCATAGGATGATGTTCACTTCCCTAGAGAAAATTAGCAAGTTTCATTTCTATTCTATCCAAAACGAAACTGGGGATCTCACCTTTCTGCACCCAGAACATAAGAAGGCCCTCCAAGGCTATTTTAATAAGAATGATGCACCCCACCATTGAAGTCTTCTGTGTTGCCCATCTATTGCACATTTCCTCCACTCTTTCAATGCATTCAGCAAAGTATTTAACATGTAAGTTGCCTCCAACGAGGGGAAAGCCCAAGTACTTTGTTGGAAACTTGCCTCTCTCTACACCGATGGCCTGGACAAGTCTGTGCTCCATCTGGTGGCAGTTCTTAGACAAGAAAATTTGAGTTTTGTTGGTGTTAACCATCAGACCTGTTTGCTGTCCAAACTTTTCTAAAAGCTTTTTCAGGTTCTCCAAATGATGTTTCTTAGCCTCAACATACATCAACACATATCTACAAATATCAAATGTGTCATTACCTTTGTCCCATGCATAGTGTATGGCTTAATTTCCTTCCGCACTTCAGCTTGCTACATTTTTCTTGTGAAATATTCCATAACTATCATGAAAAGAAGAGGAGAAAGGGGGTCTCCTTGGCGCAGCCCATTCCCCCCTTTGAATAAACCTACAAGCGTGCCATTGACAAGAATAGAAAAGCTAGTAGTTCCCACACACTGTTTCATCCAACTGATCCATTTTTCATTGAATCCCATTTGTTTCATAATCCACCAGAGCTTCTCCCATCTAACATGGTCATATGCCTTGGAGACATCTAGCTTCACACACGCTTTCCTACTACCACGCATAACATTGTAGTCTAATAAGAATTCACCAGCCAGGATGGCACATTCACTAATGCTTCTACTTGTCACAAATGTTCCTTGGTTTGCAGAAATAAGATAGGGAAGCACAAGCTTCAGTCTGGCAGCCAAGATTTTTGCAATGATTTTATATTGCACTGAACATCATGCTATGGGTCTCAAATCAGCAATAGACGAGGTAACTTTCTTCTTTGGAATGAGTACTAGGAAAGAGTGATTTACCTGCCTCACCATGTTCCCTCCCTCGAGGAACCAGTTCACATAAGCAATCAAGTCATCTTTGATGATATCCCATGTTTTCTTGTAAAAGAAGGCATTAAAACCATCATGTCCAGGTGACTTGTTGCTGCCAATGCTCCACACTACTTCCTTAACTTCCTGTTCATCTGTTTTCCTTGTGAGAATGTTGTTGTGCATGCTAGTGAGTTTGAGCTTCGAATCCACATCCTCCTCTTCATCAATGTCACTGGAGAAGTTCTTGTTATATAGAGAAGTATAGAAATTTATGGATTGCTCTTCAAGATCCTCTTGTTTGTTGACCATTGTCCCCTCCGCATTAATCAATTCAGAAATAATACTACCTACATCTCTCCTTCTGACTGCAGTGTGATAGAACTTTGTTTTGCTGTCTCCATCCTCTATCCATTTCTCCTTGCTTCTCTGCTAGTAAAAAATTTCTTCTGCCTTTCTCAGGTCCTCAAGCATCTTTTTCAGCTCCTTGTCTTTTTCAATAAGCTCATGGTTCAATGGATCAACCAGTAATCTTTCTCTGACTTCTTTGCACTCTCTCTTGGTCTCTTTTAGTAAGTTTGGGATGTTGACCTCCTCCTTGGCCCATTTCTTCAAAGCATTCTTAGTGTTCATCATTTTCCTAGAAAATACATACATAGGATTACCTATAACATGGGATCTCCATATATGCTTAATAGTATCCTCAAATCCTTTCCATTCGGCCCAATAGTTTAAAAACCTAAAAGGTCTTCTTTTCTACTTTTTCTCAATAATTTGGATAGAAACTGGTGCATGGTCACTCAACTCAGACCCTCCTGCTTTCAACTGGGTATTAGGGAGAATTTTTAGCCATTCATCATTCACTAAGGCTCTATCAAGCTTGCTCGCTATCATGTGTTCTGGTGATCTTTCATTGTTCCACATGAAAATATCTCCACCTGCCATAGGAAGCTCGAACAAACCTGCTTTATCAATAGTCTGGTTGAAAGCATCCACCTCCACCATAGCCGCCAGTCATTTCCCCTTATTTTCTTCCTGTAGTCTCACTGTGTTGAACTCACCTATCACCAGCCAAGGTACTTTAACCTATGCAAAAATGGAGACTAGGTCTTTCCATAGATCTAGTCTAGCTCTGCCATCTTTGTGCCCGTACATTGCTGTCATTCACATCTCTAGTCCATCATTATTCCTACAGTCTAAAGTGACATGTTGATCTGATATCTGTATCATTATCACTTGCCAAACCGTGGCCTTCCATGCCTCATAAACTCTAGCTACACCACCACATTCTACATTAGATATGTGGTTCCATCCATGTGGGAAAAGGTACTTGATACTATTGCTATTTTGCATCTTTATTTTTGTTTCCACCATAGCAACTAATGAGTGTCCGCAGGGAGCGACCCACTCCCGTATCTCCTTCTTCTTACTCCGGTCACATCCCCCCTTAACATTCCAGAGAAGCTTGGACATATCAAGCGTTTTTAGAAGATCTTGTTCGCCTACCAGGCTCCTTTCTGTTATCTTTCTTCCTCGTTCCTTTTTCTTTCACAATTTCACCTTCTTCTTTGTTCGAGTCAAAGAATGCACCAAACCTGTTTGAGGTGTCGAGGATCGAACCCACACCCTGGGTTCTGGGTATGTCCACCCTACTAGATCCAGCCCTCCTTGATGCCAGAGTGAAACCATTTGTATCAGTACTTCTTCCATAGTTGGGATCAGCTTGTTCCTCCATGCGGTCCTTTGTATGTTGTTCAATATCACCTGAGCTTTGATCATCACTAGAGGTGGCCTCATCCCCGCCCTTCCTAGGAGTCACCTGGTTCTCCACGCTTGGATGCTTAGGGTGCCAAGTCTGTTTCATCAGCTCAACCTGAGGTTCCTTCCGACATTAACCCTCTCCATGGCCGAAAGCACAACAGCTGGAGCATCTAGGGGGCACAAAGTCATAACTTATCCAGACAGGATCGGGTCCTTGCCACCGATGTTCAACCAGACCACCTCATGTTCCTTGTCTTCAGCTTGGATCTCCATGATAACCCTAGCATCGTCATTCTCAAGCGAGCGGTTGTCAATGTGTAGGACTTTTACGATGCCAACCGCGATAGTTCCAGCAACTTTTCATGTCCAGGACGTTCCAAAAGAATAAAGGATAATCCAAGTCGGAATCGAAGAGAACAAGTCCTTGTTCAGTTCATCATCATAGGTATAATCCTTCACCACAACGAGTTGAGCATCAAAAAACCTAGGCCCGAACTCTAGTACAGATTTCTTATCATCAGTTGTTGTGAATCAGACCAGAAATATGTCTTCATCCATTGAGATGAGCTCGAACGTACCCTTGGGTCTCCAGGTCCGGTGAATCCACGCCTACAGATGAGGGTAATACGGCCTCCTTCCAAGAACGTATAGGAGGATGGTATATTCCCACACGTTCCTCATATGCTCGAACTCGTTGACCTCATGATCAACATGGACCATGCCGTCAACCATACTCGGCTTAGTGAACACGAGTTCCTCTTCATTCCGTGGCACCGGCTGCTTCAGTACCTGGTCCCAGGCCTTCCTCTCTGAGCGCTCAGGGCCAGCGGCGCTCCCAGGTCTAGCGGTGGTCGCACCTTCATTCTATTGATTCACATCGGCCGTCTCCGCTGTTGGGTGGTTGGTTCCAGATGAGGAGGGGGTCATTGTGGATGGGGTGGAGGTGGGAGTGGGTTGGCGGACACCCCCGATTGAAGTGATCGGAGGTGTGGCTGTCGTGCTTGCCTCAGTCGCGTGGGTGATCGCCTGAGAACCCTAGGAGACAAATAGTCGGTATCGATTTTTTGATATATCTATGTATGTATGTATATATGTATGTATGTATGTATGTATGTATGGGACTAAGAGAGAAAGACCCCCTCTCCCATTCCTATGGTGGATGTCGATTGTCCAGGAGGGTGGAAAAGCAAGGCGGCAATTGGGATTCAAACTCGGGTCCCTTTGTTAAGGACACCGTGCTTGACCACTTGAGTCACTCCTTGTCAACATATGTATGTATGTATGTATGTATGTATCAGAATTTGGTAAGTATATTCCGAACCCCAAAGAAAACACCTTTGGGGCAAAGTTCAAATTAGTCTAAACACTACAATACTCACATTGATGGGAATTAGACTAAGCTATATATACATGTATCCTATTACATATGCATTTATAAATTTTACTTGCTATGTTTTCTTCAACTCTCTTCTTCTTGCTATGTTTCCTGCTATTCCTCTCCTTCCATATGTGGAAGTATACTACTGACAACATCATTAGCTCCTTCTTGGGTACTCTGGATATCATTGAAGTTGTATCCTTTAGTGCTCTGTTTCTCATCTTCATTCTGGTGTATACCATGTACCAAACTCTCTTCATATACCCACAGGTTCCCAAGATGTGTTCATGTGACTCTAGTTCCTCCTCACACAGGTAGCAAATGGGATTAGTCCCTATATACCACTTTGTCACTTTGTTGAGGGTAGGAAGTGAATTGTGTACATCCCTATATAAGCACGTTTCCCATTTTGGAATACCTTCCTGTATCCATACGTATTTGGATATGTGTTCACCATATCTTGGTTGTAGCATCTCCCATATCCTCTCATCTTTCTCCTATAGGCTCTAGGAACCTCTATCATCATTGAGACATTTGATCTCATGCCAGACCTGTGACGACCCCGCCTCCCGGTAACCCCCAATTTAGGGAGACCGAAAGGTCAAAGCCGTTAACCAATAACCCGGATCAAAGGTTCGACAAATAATCAATAACAATTAATAAACTTTATCAACTAAACTGAAAACTAGTATAAAATAAAACTTTGCTTACCTTTGAAAAATTGGGATTTCTAAACTTCTACTAATCTAACTAATTCTCCTGTGCACATTATTTCTCATATAATTCCACATATGCCACTTTACTATTTTTTCTTTTCATTTGTACCTAAAACACCGAAAAACAAAATGTCAGTCAGCAAGAAGCTGGTATTTGGGGGAAACAATAATCGTGCAATTATAACAAAGTAATCAACCAATTATCACTTAACAGCCAAGATTACATTTTAAAACAAACTACTCAATCATTTCCTATCCCCTATCTCTGCGTTGTCCCTACAGTGGACCGAGATACTACCTCTCTCTACGTAGATCCTTATTAAACCCCACATGATCCTACCTAACAGGTAGATCAATATCTAGGGTTGAGTCACATGGCACTACCCATAGGTAGTCCAAACCCTAACTCAAAGTGACTTGATGGACCTACCCCATTGGTAGCCATATACTAAGTCATCCAATGACCTGATGGGCCTACCCCACTGGTAGCCATGTACTAGGTCAACCCATTAAGCTATAGAGGGGACTAGGATCTGAGCTAGTAGGCACATATCTTATGTGATAGTCATATTCACATTTTAATTTGCATGAATTAAATTCATCCAACAATTAATTCAAGCCACGATATAAACATTGATAAAATCCTCAGAAAACTAATGCGGGATAATCATAAGTGTAACCACATACATGTTCAAGTTGATGTGAGACAGAAATAATCCAATCAATCAATAGGCAAGCAAGCATTCAATAATATCCTGAAACAAATACAATTTCCTTTTATTTCTCATGTCATTAAGATCTATTAAATCTAGCCCGCTTCCTAGGGTTTCTAGTCCACTTTTAGGGTTTCCATTGCAATTAGGGCTTCCCTTCATCTTTTACTATTTTAAACCCTAATTTAACGCAATTGATCACAATCCCTAATTATTTCAACATCTAATCCTCAATTTTAGATTAAAAGCATAATTAACCATTAATTAAGTTCATTAATCCTATTTTACATTAAAGCTACTATTTTTATACTTTTAATCCATGGCAAGATCATTATACGCATTTATCATCAATTCATAGTTCATCATGGTCCAATTCACATCTGAACTTGATTTGCCATTAATTCCACCTTTTATTCATGAGAAAACCCTAATTACTACATTTAGGGTATTTATCCACAAATTAGGAAATTTAATACTCGAAATAGCTTATAATCATGAAAACTCAGTTATATACATGAAATCAAATAATTAAAGCCATTAGTAGTCCTAATTACCAACATTAGGGTTTCAAGGCCCATTAAAGCCTATTTATGCACATAAAACTCTAAATTAACTAATTACGTGCAAAATTCATCTTTTTTGATCTTAATTCTCCTTTTCATCATTAACAGGTTAATATCAATTTTAAACACTCATTTAACCCTTTCTAATCCATTAATCATCAAAGGTTATGGTTTTTCATTGATTAAACTATTAAAGATAGCATCTTTATATACTTTTTAAATTGCAATCAGAATCAGGCTTCAATTTTATTTTTATTAGATTCCCCTCATTTTTCTAAGCAATTTTCATATTTTGTATGTTCTCATCGGACCTACCAATATTTAGATACAATTTTTGCAATAAATAACTTACTCTGGCCAATCGGAGAGTGCCACGTTGTCAGGTTCCCATGCAATGCACTCGCTTAACTTGAGAACCTAACCAAATGTCGCTTTTACCTCTCGCTTAAGTTGTTGCTTCTACAGCATGCAGAGGGCAAACTCGTCCAATTCCCCTGGTCGTCTTCAACCTTGGATCCCTCCGTGATCAGGCCGCCGCTAGCTGCTTCCCGCGGTTGGTTCTCCCTCCCTGAGGCTCGAGGACCACTGCCAAAGGTTGCCCCAGGTCCGCAACACCTTGGCACACCTGAGGTTCCCTTAAACCATGATCAAAATGGTCGACCATGTGCGAGGCTCTCCTTTAGTTGCAGTCGCACCTACTGCAGGTTTATAGATTTTTGGCAAGGGCTACGCGTAGACGAAAGCATGAAAGAGGTAGTTGGCCCTTCGGGGTTTGTCATGGAAGATCCCTACCTCTAACAGGACCATAACGAAACCCCTCGTTGCCCTAGAATAGTGATATACCCTCTTGGTTAGGGTTTAGGCAGAAAGAAGAAGAAGTAGAAGAATTATTGTGTGGAATCTCTCTGGATCTCAAAGCAGGGGTTCTACCCCTCTTATAGGGGTGGGTTTTCGCACCCCAAGACGTTCCCTAGTGGAAACAAGTCCTACTCTTAAAGGAAACCTATTCCTTTATTGAGAAGAAATCTTCTTTCTCTCTTAAATTATTCCTTTAATATTTCTTTTTCTTTAAATTCTTAGGATTTCGAAAATCCTTTTTCTTAGTCTCTCTTATTCTTGACTTTTACCCCATAAGCACGAAATTATAGTTTTCTTTAGTAGAAAATATCACCCTTTCCATAATACCATGAAATTCATTCATTAAACATCACATTATCCTCTTATTTGACTTTATTGGTATTTTCTCTTTCCTCTTTCTTCATTGGGACTCCTTGGATCCCAAGGCATTCTATTATTTTGAAATCCTTTTTATTAGAAACTCATTATCCTTCTAGATGCATCTAAATGCATTATTCTTTCATTATCTTATTTAAATATCACTTTTTGAGGATTTCTCTTTATTTCTCTTTTATTTTCCTCATTGATATTCCTCTTAACATTAGGAATCATTGGGATACGAAATTTCACCAAGGATAACTCAATTATACCTCTTTTTGCTTGTTTTCCACATTTTACCATTATTTTCAATTTCTTTCTTAATAAGGAAAAACTTAATTAATCTTTTCTTTTCTTATTGCTTTATCTTTGCAATTTTGGACTCATTGGGACCCAAGGAACCCATGTGGCACGAAATCCATCATTGGATTAAGTTCTATTGCCTTCTAGAGGTTTCTACATCTTTCTTTTCTCAAAAACTCAATTATTCACTTACTAATTGAATTTCCTTGTTATTGGGCCCAATAGCCAATAAAGCCCACAACACAATCATCAAGGCTATTGTAAACGAAATCCATTTATTCAAAACAAATTATATCATTATTTGTTCCAATATCTCTAATGTGAGAAATTACATTCCTCGCCAAAGGAACCCAAAAATTGGGGTTGTAACATCCTTCCCCTCTTATAAAAATGCTGCCCTCAAAATTCCATCAAGTAAGCAAACAGACAGGATAAGCCTTTCATATGTCCATCATGTCTCCCATGTGGCTTCACCCTTTCCATGGTGCTTCCCAAGAACCTTCATCATCTCATATTCTTCCATCTGAGTTCTTTCTTACCTTGGTATATCGTACCCTCATAGGTGTCTCAGGACATTTCAACCTCTCCAAAACTTGAATAGGTTCAAGGCACATCACATGGCTTGGTACCTCACATAGTGCCCTAGATCGGACTCATGGAACATATTTATTCATCACGCTATCCTAAGGGCAAGGCTAAACACAACCATCTCCACCAATCCATCTGAATGGACCCATATATCGGGGACTCAGCTTTCTCAGTTGTAGCTTAGAGGGGTCAGATTTTCACATCACATATTCTCCCACAGTGAACTTGCATGTCAGTCCGCTTTGCATCAGCTCGTGACTCATGTCACCACTGGGCCCTCTCTCAGCCATTGCACGATCAAAGCGACTTCATCTGCACACACTGTGGTTCTTTTCTGACCTTCACGAGGCCTCCTTCACTAACATCATTTTAATGAAGCGGTGACCGACACAACCTCTCTATAAAACTTCTTGCATCCCGATAAGGCTATGGTGGCTAACGTCACATTACAAGAACTGTCTCTTGGTATCACCTTGAATGAGCACACATGCTCTCATCAAACCCTCTAGTCTGGATCATACTAACCATTAGTATGGGGTGCTAAATTGTTCTAACATCGAGTTCCTCAGTTATCTACTTCCACCTCACAGGAGTGAACCTTTAGGTTATTCTCAAAAACTTTGCACTCGCATCATGGTGTAGTTGAACCATCTCTCTCTTATAAGAAGTTCAACTAGATCTGTCCCGTGATAGTACTCTTTCTTTCTCATTTCATCTAGGTAAGGCGATCTACCATAACCCATATTGCATCTTGACCTTCCATGGTCTAGGGGAGACTCACAACATTCATAGTGATGAACTCCCATTCCATTTCGGGAACTCTTTACACTTTATATCAATGCACTGGGTTACTGATATTCATCCTTTACCTCCTAGCTTGCATGGAAACATACCACATGCAACTTTATATTAAGCATCCAAAGTGCTACTATTACTTACTATCTTTGTATTATCACAGTGTTTGGTGATCTTAAAACCATGATCTCCTGTATGTCATGTTTCCTCAAGCTTGATACCCCGAAAACCCTAAACCACTCTCATTAGGGTTTCATCACCTTCCTTTCCAAGAAGTGCATCTGAGGTTCTACAACCATCCTTTCATTACATCAAGGACTAGGTTGGATAACCAAATAACCATTAATCTTGTTCAACATATCTTGTTACATCTGTGTGTTAGCCAAAACACATCTTCTTTCCAAACTTAGGGTTAGTCAAACAACCTCAACTTCTTCTAGCTTCCACATAAACTAGGAAACTATATCTCAACTAGAGCATTCATTACCGCCTTTCATCCTCCATGTATCATTCACTCCACCTGGGCACATTATCATCTCTATCCTCATTCCTTATATCAACGTTCCAACTCACATCATCTTTACCCTTGATGTATGGCATGCGTATTGCCCTATCTCTCACTCCCATAACAAGAAGAAATAAGCATTTGGCGGCTGTCCAAATACAGAGTTCTTCCTATTCCAAGAGTAGAGATGGTACAACCAAAATTACTAGTACACATTCAAATCTAAGTTGAAACGTGCCATCATCTTGACATCCAAATTACTTCCATGGAAAACTAGTCTCGAACTTACTTGGTCCAAGCACAATCCTTAGTCATCTCCTCTAGGTCTATAGGGTGCCTGCACTTTTGGGGTCATCCCTCTTCCCTTATGCATCTAGAGAGTGCCCTACTCATCTTCCCTTTAGGTCCCATGAGTTCATGAAGTTGATCAATCTCCTAACCCATGGCCCTCAGACAATGATAGTTGTTACCTCTCGACCCTATGGTCATGTGCAACTAGGGAATTGGGCAACTCCTACTTTCATCGGTCTTATCCCTATCTAACCCTAGGATAGACTTAGGATTCTCTTATAGTACATGTTCAACTTAGAACCTTAATCAAGCATTCATCATCTCTCTTTCTGCATTCATGGGTTGTCTTTCATCCTTTCATAAGGTTCATGGTGACCAGCCTAACTTGGTCAGGCCCCATACCGGTTACCTCAACGGTAGCACATCCACATGCACTTAGAGATGGTTAACTATGGGTCTACAGGTTCATTCTCTTACCATGTACTCTTCACTTAGCTTCTCTAGATCCTATGAAACCTCTTTAGCTTACCTCAAAACCAACAAAACTGATATACACCCTATAAAAGGGTCCCTCTCCCAGGATGGGAGGAAACTACAACTCTTGACAATAAGGTCACAACCGTCCCTATGGTTTACATTCATATGAGCAGGCTTAACCCAGCCACCACTATGGCACAGGAAGACCACCTACTAAACCATACTAGGTCGTACTTATTCTCATCCTCAACATTAGACCAACTTAGTTGAGAGGGGTTCATCAAACTTACCCTTAACTTAAGAGGTTTCCTCTTCCTCTACACATGAGGAGTACCATGCTTGAAACTATAGAGACTCAAATCTCATCATGAGCATCGGATACACTGCTTCCCCTCTTAGGCCTAGGAACCCTAGGTTCACCTTCGGGTGTCCACTGCATGCTCAATCTCTTAACCAAGAGTCAAGCATGTCCAAGATATGTCATGTACTTCCATGATCCTTCTACTCGAGAAATACTTTAGAGTTGAGTCCTCTTCCAGGACAACCAACTAGGTATAAATCCTCACAACTGGTTACTCAAACCTCCTCAGGGTCTAAAGCACTCTTTATCTCATCCAGTAGGTAATCATTTATACCATAGGTACATAGGAACTAGAAGCATCATCCTTCGTCTAGGGTTTGGTTCCTTTAACGGAAACTAAGATATCATCAGCCTCTAAGGATCATGCATGAGGCAACCGCTATCATCCCCATTGTTCCTTATACTCGGGGTGTTAGGATTCCAACCTTCTTGCCAGGGTCTGACTCTTTCTTTCTATAGCTAACCTTACCACCATCCTCACTATTAGAGGTCCTCTCTCCATGAAGGATCGAGCTCATAGGCATACCTCTACGCGGGTGAAGCCTATGCTCAACTTATGTTTGCTCATGATTATCCATAGCCCCTTATGCTTATCCCATAAGCCATCCATCATGATCCCTTGTCCAGGGTTTCATCCTACTATCAGCACTAGTGACGTACTCTAGGTGCAAGCTATATCCTACTTGCAACAACCCATAAGATTTCTATAAGATCTTCTCTAACCTCCTCCATGAAGGAGCTATCCTTTGCTCAAACATGCATGACCGTCTCCAGGGTTGGGTTGCCAAAGATACTAGGCCATCTAACCTCTCATGGCTCATATGACATCTAAGGCATATCTATCCAAACATATGGTCTACCAAGACAACTAACTCATCGTGTCATCTCTCCCTCTAACCTTCACTTAGGGTTAGGGTTACCATCATCCTCAAAGGATGTGTACGGTCTCTACTTTTAATGGAGATCTCTACCTCCAAGACTAACTCTCTCTACTCATACTCCTGTCAAGGAGGTGTAGCCTTAGGTCTTCTCCTGAGGGGCAATGACAACTCATGTCATATGACCTCATCATGTATCTATTCTTTAGTTTACGCTTAATCTATTAAGCTTATGTCCATGACATCTTATTTACATGATTTTCATTAATTTGGTGGAGGATTCCTAAGACCTTATTAACCTTACCCATACCTCAAGAGGGTGAGGAGAAGAGAGGAAACCCAAATCCTTAAGATCCTTAGAGAAATTGAGTTGAGAAAGGATGAACAAGATGAGAGAGTCCTAAAGGTATCTTATTTCGAGTCATATCCTAAGACATCGGCCAGGCAGTCACACAATCCGGGAGTCCTCATATTCCGACTAGCGGTGTGGAGGAAAATATTACCAACCCCCAGTCATGATCCTTTTCTAGACACCTTTGTCTTTCAGATAATCCTCTAATAACTCCCTTGGCTTCTACATAATTTGTAAAATTTAATAATTATTAAAGATTAAGTGAGGAACCCATGCTCTGATACCAATTGTAATGACCCCGCCTCCTGGTAACCTCCAATTAAGGGATACCGAAAGGTCAGAGCCGTTAACCAATAACTCGGATCAAAGTTTGACAAATAATCAATAACAATTAATAAACTTTACCAACTAAACTGAATATTGGTATAAAATAAAACCTTTCTTACCTTTGAAAAAATGGGATTTCTAAACTTCTATCCATGAAGATACTAATCTAACTAATCCTCCTGTGCATGTTATTTCTCATTTAATTCCACATATGCCACTTTATTGTTTGTTCTTTTCATTTGTACCTAAAATGCCGACAAACAAAATGTCGATCAGTAAGAAGCTGGTATGTGGGGGAAATAATAATCGTGCAACTATACTAACAAAGTTATCAGCCAATTATCACTTAATAGCCAAGATTACATTTTAAACCATACTATTCAATCCTTTCCTATCCCCTATCTCTGCGCTATCCCTATAGTGGACCGAGATACTACCTCTCTCTAGGTAGATCCTTATTAAACCCCGCATGATCCTACCTAATAGGTAGATCAATATCTAGGGTTGAGTCGCATGGCACTAAGCATAGGTAGTCCAAACCCTGACTCAAAGTGACTTGATGGACCTACCCCATTGGTAGCCATATACTAAGTCATCCAATGACCTGATGGGACAACCCCATTAGTAGCCATGTACTAGGTCAACCCATTAAGCTACAGAGGGGACTAGGATCTGAGCTAGTAGGCACATCTCTTATGTGATAGTCATATTCACATTATAATTTGCATGAATTAAATTCATCCAACAATTAATTCAAGCCACGATATAAACATCGATAAAATCCTCAGAAAACTAATGTGGGATAATCATAAGCGTAACCACATACATGTTCAAGTCGATGTGAGACAGAAATAATCCAATCAATCAATAGGCAAGCAAGCATTCAATAAGATCCTAAAACAATTATACAATTTCCTTTTATTACTCATGTCATTAAGATCTATTAAATCTAGCCTGCTTCCTAGGGTTTCTAGTCCACTTTTAGGGTTTCCATTGCAATTAGGGCTTCCCTTCATCTTTTACTATTTTAAACCCTAATTTAATGCAATTGATCACAATCCCTAATTATTTCAACATCTAATCCTCAATTTCAGATTAAAGCATAATTAACCATTAATTAAGTTCAGTAATCCTCTTTTACATTAAAGCTACTATTTTTATACTTTTAATCCATGGCAAGATCATTATACGCATTTATCATCAATTCATAGTTCATCATGGTCCAATTCACATATGAACTCGATTTGCCATTAATTCCACCTTTTATTCATGAGAAAACCCTAATTACTACAGTTAGGGTATTTATCCACAAATTAGGAACTCTAATGCTTGAAATATCTTATAATCATGAAAACTCAGTTCTATACATGAAATCAAATAATTAAAGCCATTAGTAGTCCTAATTACCAACATTAGGGTTTCAAGGCCCATTATTTATGCACATAAAATTCTAAATTAACTAATTACGTGCAAAATTCATCTTTTTTTATCATAATGCTCCTTTTCATCATTAACATGTTAATATCAATTTTCAACACTCATTTAACCCTTTCTAATCCATTAATCATCAAAGGTTAGGGTTTTTCATTGATTAAACTATTAAAGATAACATCTTTATATATATTTTGAATTGCCATCATAATCATGCTTCAACTTTATTTTTATTAGATTCCCCTCATTTTTCTGAGCAATTTTTGTATTTTGTATGTTCTCATCAGAGTTACCAATATTTAGATACAATTTTTGCAATAAATCACTTACTCTGGCCAATCAGAGAGTGCCATATTGCCAGGTTCCCATGCAATGCACTTGCTTGACTTGAGAACATAACCAAATGTCACTTTTACCCCTTTCTTTAAGTTGTTGCTTCTACAGCATGAGGAGGGCAAACTCGTCCAATTCCCCCGATCGTCTTCAACCTTGGATCCCTCCGTGACCAGGCCGCTGCTAGCTGCTTCCTGCGGCTGGTTCTCCCTCCCCGAGACTCGAGGACCACTGCCAAAGGTTGCCCCAGGTCCGCAGCACCTTGGCGCACCTGAGGCGCCCTTAAACCATGATCAAAATAGCCAACCATGCGCGAGGCTCTCCTTTAATTGCAGTCACACCTGCTGTAGATTTATAGATTTCTAGCAAGGGCTACGCGTAGACGAAAGCACGAAAGAGGTAGTTGGCCCTTCGGGGTTTGTCATGGAAGATCCCTACCTCTAACAGGACCATAACGAAACCCCTCATTGTCCTAGAACAGTGATATACCCTCTTGGTTAGGGTTTAGGTGGAAAGAAGAAGAAGAAGAAGAAGTATTGTGTAAAATCTCTCTGGATCTCGAAGCAGGGGTTCTACCCCTCTTATAGGGGTGGGTTTTTGCAACCCAAGACGTTCCCTAGTGGAAACAAGTCCTACTCTTAAAGGAAACATATTCCTTTATTGAGAAGAAATTTTCTTTCTCTCTTAACTTATTCCTTTAATATTCCTTTTTCTTTAAATTCTTAGGATTTCGAAAATCCTTTTTGTTAGTCTCTCTTTTGCTTGACTTTTACCCCATAAGCACGAAATTATAGTTTTCTTTAGTAGAAAATATCACCCTTTCCATAATACCATGAAATTCGTTCATTAAACATCACATTATCCTCTTATTTGACTTTATTGGTATTTTCTATTTCCTCTTTCTTCATTGGGACTCCTTGGATACCAAGGCATTCTATTATTTTGAAATCCTTTTTATTAGAAATTCATTATCCTTCTAGATGCATCTAAATGCATTATTATTTCATTATCTTATTTTATTCTTATTTAAATATCTCTTTTTGAGGATTTCTCTGTATTTCTCTTTTATTTTCCTCATTGATATTCCTTTTAACATTAGGAATCCTTGGGATACGAAATTCCACCAAGGATAACTCAATTATACCTCTTTTCACTTGTTTTCCACATTTTACCATTATTTTCATTTTCTTTCTTAAGAAGGAAAAAATTAATTAATATTTTATTTTCTTATTGCTTTATCTTTGCAATTTTGGACTCCTTGGGACCCAAGGAACCCATGTGGCACGAAATCCATCTTTGGATGAAGTTCTATTACCTTCTAGAGGTTTCTACATATTTCTTTTCTCAGAAACTCAAAATTTTTTTTGAGGGAAAATGGATCGATTCATTACTTGTAAGCCATACGACATCTACAATTTGAGTCAAAAATACAACAAGAGCAAACAAAGATCAAGTTAACATCACTGCAACCCATATCGGAAAGAGAGTAGAACGCTTCTGTATTGATTCTTCTTCCTTGATGTTGTCTTAAGCAGCTTTCCATGAAGAATTCCTTTGACTTGAGCGTGTAGTAGTGATAGAGAGCCTGGATCTGTGCGGTGCTCCGATGAATCATCATCTCAAAGTAAGACATATAACCAAGTAACAAAACAAGCCACAACAACATGGAGGCACAAGCAAACAAACCCTGAGAAGCATCGAGCAGACAAACGCTGACAAGCAGCGAGCAAACAACTGCTAGAGATCGCAAAAAGCGGACTGATAAACACTGATTCACGGTGAAAAAGCAGGCTGAGAACCAGCCACTAACACCCTACCACTAAAAAGCAAAGACACGAGAAAGAAAAAATTGAACATGACACAACTTAAAAAACTAGAAGGAGGTGGGGAGCTTGAGCAGCTTGATCAGCAGGAAGCAAAGCCAGGTTCGCCTCAAAGGCGTCGCAAGGTAGCCACTGGGGAGGACCACAACGGCCACCACAGAAAGCTGGCCTCCACACCCATGGCTGCCGCCAGGGAATCTAGATCTGAGATCCAGAGACCGACACCCAACGGGGAGAGGAGACATTACAGGACCCAGCTCCTCTTGCCACCAAGATCAGAGGCTGCGGATGGGTGAGAAAAGGCCTGGGGGGATTGGCTGGCGCTCACCGGAGGGCCGTAGCCCCTCCCCCGAGCCATCCGCCGCATGGAGAAACCTAAAATCGCCCTGTTCCTTGCGGAGCGGATGCTACGGAGCTCTCAAAAATGCAATTATTCACTTACTAATTGAATTTCCTTATTATTGGGCCCAATAGCCAATGAAGCGCACAACACAATCACCAAGGCTATTGTAAACGAAATCCATTTATTCAAAACAAATTATATCATTATTTGTTCCAATATCTTTAATGTGAGAAATTACATTCCTCGCCAAAGGAACCCAAAAATTGGGGTTGTAACAAGATCTCTGTCATGCGATTGATGACCCTCGAGTAGCCTTCTCTAGTTTTAGGTTTGAAATCAAGGCCTTTAGTGTGGCATACAACTCATGAAAACATAATTAACTAATGCAGAAGCCTTCACTAAGAAGCGGATTACCAAAAATCACTAAAAATTAAAACCTTTTTATCAAGAGATCCATCAAAGGAAAACTTTCTCACATAGAACAAATGTAACACATTTACATTCTGTTTTCCAAAAGTACATAACTTTTATCATCTCTTCCTGTGAATTACAAGCATTAACTATCCTGTCAAAATAAACACAGGTAGCATAAAATCTCGAGGCACTGAGCCAAAATCTCGAAAGCACTAACTACTACTCTGAGGACCTGAGAGTATAGAGACGACACATAGGACTCTATCTACATCTATAAAAGGCATAATAACCAGTGTCTCCACCTGAGACTTCACTGTTGTCCCTGCTGTTGTTGTTGCTGCCCTTCACCTACTGAAGGATTCCTTCCTCCTCGTCCATGTCCACAAAATAATGTGATTCCCACGGGGGTGAGACAATTGTAAATTGCCCCAGCGAGAGATATAACTCTCTGCCAGAAACATTATTATTGCATCTTAAGAAGATAAATATACACAAAGGAATTATATTTGTTTGGTAGTAGTTAATTCAATGTCTAACAGATTAGAACATCATTCTTATCAAAAGCAATACAGCTATAATTTGAAAGAACAACATGTCACTTATCCTTTAAGTAATATGAAGAACATGTATAACATTTATTCACTATAGAATCATCACCACAACATTAACTCTCTTCAGGCTTAGATCATATATCTAATGCCTGGCATTGTCATTGGGGAGTCATGGCCTGTAGCCATACTCTTTTTAGAAAGTGTTGGGGTCTTAGTCCCTCAACTCATCAAATACATTTCCACTTTTAATAAGTTCATTATCAGGATTATAGAATCTGGATATTTGAACCCATAACTCACCATATAACACTTATTTCCACTTATTAGGTAACTTCATACCTTCATATCATCTGACCCAGGGACATTATAATTCTTGCTACACAAAGCATTGCACATAGTTCACAAAGCTCATAAACAATCTAAAATAATTAGCACATCATGTGACACACATGACTTATTAATTGTAAGTTACCTCTCACTAAGCAACAAAGCATATGAAGGCTTATAAGGCCTATAGAACATTTTCAGTACATAGAACATCATAGCTCATACCTGGCTATGCTCATCATCTCAACATATCGGCATGATTAGTGATCATGATACCATTACATATCAGAACTATGCAATACAAGGGTTATCTTATTACATTCATAACCCATTAGTCTGTATTTGAGCTTCACATATGATTACTTTGTGTTAGAACTTCACATAGCAAGGAATCAATATGGATAACATAAGTATTCAATCATACTTATTTATTCTCATCATTCATCATTGAATGTATTATCAACACACAGCATGAATTTCTCTCATCTTTGCCAGAATATGATTACATCATAGTTTATAGATTTTGATTAACTTTTTCATAAGGCATGTTAGCCTACATTCAACAGTGTGCATTACATCTCAATGTAACCATTGACATGACACATCTCATGTGTCATTCATTCAATTATGTTGGACCTATAACACATCAAGGTATACCAGTATTGGGGTGTTGGATTTGATATCTATTATATCTTGATATATCACTTCCCTCAACACCTTTATCTTACTTGAGTTCATACACTTAGTTGGTATTAGGGTATTTCCCATCCTAATACTTTATGCACCAGTTCATCACATTTGTAATAACATTGATCACTATTCCACTATTAGGAATAATATTCTCCATACTTATAATTTGAGGATTCACATAGCATATTCCATATATTTATGGATTTCACAACACAACACCCAGTGCTAAATCTTCACATAGGATTAGTGGCACTACCCTATATTAGGGTTCCATACACCTTACCCCATTTTAGGGATTAAGGTTTTCTATTCACATTTAAAAGGGGTTTCTATGTCTTCATACCCAAATTAGGGTTAGGGCTAATTGATTAGGGTTTCATGATCTCATTATTATGTATCAACCCTTATCACATAGTTTACTCATAATGAGAGAATTAGGGCTTAATTATATAAGCATTCATCTCTCTCATTCCCTCTCTCATCCTCTTTAGGATATTGACTACACCAAGATTAAACTAGGTCAACTCTTCACTTGAGTACACATAGCTAGGGTTAACCTTCACAATCATCATGGGTCTACATCTTTAATAATCACATAGCTAATTGACCTTTGATCATATTAGATGTCCAAATGGTCTAATCAATTATATAAGGAATTCAGAAGAATTGACCAATTAAACTTTCAATTCCACAAGGTGATCAATTGGGTTAACCATTCAAATCTTCAATTACATTAAGTATCCAAATAGGTTCACCATATTGGACCTTCAATTACATAAGATACTCAAATGGATTAACCATGTTGATCTTCACAAAGTTAATTACTTAGACCCTCAATGATCTTGGTTCTCATACATCAATTGGTTGAAAACCATTTGAACAAGTTGTACTTGAAATCAATTAGACAAAGTAGGTATTGAAACCATTTGCACTTTGGGTCTCCAAACGGTTTCAAGACCATTTGTCCCCAGACGGTCTTGACACTATTTGGTCCAAACCTCCTCAAAACCGCATGGACCAAAAAGTGTCTCAACCACTTCAATTGTATCAGGGTTTCTGTGACAGAGTGGACTTTTAGAGTCCTTAATCATCCAATGACACAAGTGATGTCTTACATGTGAGTTGTTTTGAGAATCCCAAATGTTTTAGTAAAGTCGAGTGTCGTTTGATGTTGATATAATGATTCAGACATCTCTTTTAATGCCTTCTTGAGGAATTTAATTGGATGACTTAACAATTGAGTTTTGGCACCAAATTTGAGTATAAGGTAGCTTGAGTGGTAGGAAATCTATGGTTAAAATTTGGTGGCATTTGGATGCTCCAAGAGGGAGTTATTTAAGTTTGAATATCATGAAATAATGTGCATATTGATGTAATTTCGACCTAAGTTGTTGTTTAATGAGAATGTCACACCCCTTTTTGCTTAGAGCCGGATGTGTGGCCCTTCCTCTAACCTTGGATATCTAATCGGACAGTTGTGGTCCTTGCAAGGGAGAAGCCACAGATCTGGCTTTGGGTAGGATCTATCTTAGCCGCATATGAAGAACCAACGGCACAAATATTATCTTCAACCTTGCAGTTAGACTGCCAGCTTGGCTTGTCCAGCCACGACGCCACGATCAACCACGTCGTGGGACGATGGGGACAAGTAGCTTAGGAGTGGGATTCGCCTCCCCTTCACGAACTGTTTGATGTCCTGAGTGACTCATTTAACGAAGGGAGTGGAGAGAACGAGCTCTCCCATTCACGGCCCTCTCCACCGCACAGAGTAGGTGCTGGGTGGGATGGGGATACGGAGGCCGAGGGTAGATTAGAGGAATAGGAGAGAAGGGAAAGGAAGATAGGGTCTAGGGGAATCCAACCCCATCGTCCCCATGACCTCCCGAAGTGGTTTGGTAGCAAGCTAGCTCAACCCGGCCGACCACGAAGATGGAGCTCGACGGGCTGCAAGGAGGGTTGCTCGCTGTGAGCAAAGGCCTCGGCCGAGTCAAGGGAGACCAGGCGATGCTTTTGGCAGCTTCAGGTGGAAGGCCTAGAGCAGAGGCAATCCGCCCCTTTGCTCCGCCATGCCATGGCTTGGCGGCGGCGCCCTCATGGTCTGAGGGATCCAAGGCCCAATCGAGGAAGAGTTGTAGCCACGGAGCTCCTGGAAGGAAGCGCGAACCTGATGGAGGTGCTAGAAGGACCTTTGGAGGAGAGTGCTGCTACCGATCCCTCGCCGGAGCCAAGCCGCACGGCGGTGGCTCCGTGAAACAGAGCCCCGCTAGGGACTCGCGAGCGAGGAACAGATAAGGAGAAAGGGCAGATCGGCCCTCCAAGCCAAACCTTGAACCGATTTGAACCAGCTCCAGACCAGGCACAAACCGGCCAGCCCAAGTGAGAGCTGCGCCAGCCCTTAAGGCCACATGGCGACGGCCGATTGGCCAGGACAAGGTAATAAACTCGGAAATCCTAAAAATGCTTAGTTTTTGTATAAATCATAACAATTAGCATGCGTATCAGAAAATTACAAACAAGGTACTGAAATTCTCAGAAAAATTAGTAGAACACAATGAAAGTATAATATCAGTCTTTTGACGAACTAATATCAGAGTAATCATGTAAGATGTTAAATGGCCTTTATATGCATAATAAATAATAAACAAAGGCCTAAAATGGTGGGAATATGTCAATAAGTCCATAATCATATTTAGAATGCATATGATGTCAGATATGGTCATGTGGATGTACGAAATCATGTAATTTACCTAATATGGCTAATTAGGGCTTATAACACTAAATAAAATGCAATTAATGCATACATGCTCAATAAATGATGAAATTTACAGAATACCCTCATATCAGTAACTGGAAGCTAATGTGGAACTTTGATATCAGTTAGATACATAGAATTCATGTTACATGAGGATGACCCTAATACATGGATTAAAACTCTAATCTTGGTTAATGGTGTAACCTAGGGTTAATTAATGTGCACAAAAATGATATGGAAGATAATGTTCAGATAATGAATCATAATCTGGAAAAATGACATCAGTATGATAAATCTAAGGCAAGAATGCAAGTAATGATGAGAATATCCCAATGAACTAAGTGAAACCCTAATATGAGCACGATTAGGGTTAAGATGAGATATAATAAGATGAGAACCTGATGATAGTATATGGTCTTGTTTTGATCACGTTTGACCAAGCTTATAGTTGACATCAGTGATATGTGTTTAGTATGATCTATCTCTTTGGAAGGTATGCCATTACCTCTTACTTGGCTTATTATACAATATGATTGTGTTATATGCATAGTAAAATACTTGGCATATGGTATTTGATGAAATGATTGTTCTTGTATGATATGTTGGTTGGTTTTCTATACTTACTGCTATGAACACATCAAACATAATATATCTGTTCCATTATATGAAAGCACTAACTCTTTGGTAGTGTGCTTGGAAGTGACCTAACTCTTTGGTAGTGGTCACATTGTACATATGACCTAACTCTTTGGTAGTGGTCTGACCTAACTCTTTGGTAGTGGTCACCTTGTACAAATGATCTAACTCTTTGGTAGTGATCATAAAGGCCTTGAGATATAATGGAAAATGAGCTTAAAATATGTGTTCTCTTTTGTTAATGAATATCTTTGCGCAAGTATACGCTTTTCCTTATATTCTTCTGTTACTGCCAAGTATATTAGTTTTATCTTATTGCCAAGATATGATGAGAGGTATATAAAAAGACACGTAGGCGTACTCAGTACAATATTCATGAAATATTGTGCTGACGTGTACCGCATGTAATCTTTTGTTTAGGTTGTGGTTACGCTCTTGAAGATCCAGGATAGTTGAGAGTTGTATAGCGAGCTGATGTACAGGTGGACCTGTTGTTTTAATATCCTGTAGTTTAGATGTAGTACATGTATATGTTATAGTTTGCTGTTCAATATGTAATATCAAATGTTGTAACAATTCATGTTGTAATTATATGTTGAATGGTGAACATGTGTGTATGGTTTTATTATTGTTCATGTACATGTGCTACTGATTGTTTCCTTATGACTTCCTCTGATTTTCTTCTTCTTAGCCTAGTGTGGGATGTTTAAATTGGGATTCTCGCTGAGGTGAGGGTTTCAATTTGGACGTCACACATCAGATTAAGTTTTAGAAAATTTGGGGACGTCACAGGTGGTATCAGAGCATGAACAATAGCAAAGTCTGACATTTGCTCATTATGCAACACAAAACTAAAGAACCTTGAACTTAATAATCTTTTAGGGTTAGATTAGTCATCTTTTAGAGACTAGATCTGACCTAGCCTCTAGGTTAGCACCTAGATGTCCGAGAACTAGGTCTAGACTGGTGCTTGTTGATGTAGCAAGTCCTTAGATGTCGTTCTTTCCTTGTAGTGCAGCGGTATGGGACGTTGCACTATTTGGAAATGATGGACATAAAAGGAAGAGAAACCCTAGACATATTGCGCATGTTGTCTAGAGTAGCTACACTAGTCTACCCCTTGTTCTCACCCTTTTCACTAGTTTTCATGACATTGGACTCTCTACTATGTGTGGGACACTCGTTTCAGGATTTGGTTTTGGATTCCAATCGGATCGAACCGTGATAGCTTCTCTGACGCTTGTTTTATTGGAGAAAACTATATAATATTTTAATATATATATATGTATTACAAAAATGTGTCCCCACACATGTACGAGTAGGAGGTGGTCATGCAACCTAAGTGAAAGTGAATGACATCAGTCTAGAAGAGAGAGTAGTTCTAGATTAGATGTCTAGAGCCTTGTTGGAATATATGTGATAGATGGAATAGATGAAATAAGTTTTGATGATATGATGTAAGTCTTATATAGAAGACATAAGATGTTTATGATGATATATGTTTGTTTTGAGGATTTGAGATAAGTTTTGATGATGCAAGTATTCATTCTTTTATGAGATAAGATATGTTAAGTTAAGACAAGTTGTGAGTCAGCATGAGCCTCAAACTCTTTTACAAAGGAGGACCTCTAGTGTTAGGACCAGTTTTGGGGTTAGCTCAAGAGAGAGCGAGACCCACATGGAGGAGTTCAGAGAACCTAGACTCCAAGATATGAGAATTATGAGATATGTGATATGATATGTCCTAAACTAGAATACTCCTGAGTGTTTGAGTTAAGTCACTCTATGCATGATTCCTATAGTTTGTTGAACCCTAGATGTCTTTGGGAGTGCCAAACCCTAGAGTCAGAGAGAGGTTGGTTATGTATGCATATGTGGATAAGAATATGATTTCCTACCATATGGGTGAGGGAGAGAGCCCAAGACCCTGGAGGGGGTAGCTATGTTAGTTTCTATGAAGCCTCATGCTCGGGTTGGTGGGTTCCCACATAGGAATCTAGTGGTTTATATGAGAGAGCTTTGGGTAAGATGTTTCATGGATAGAGACCTATGAAGAGAATGTCATGTCACGTTTTTGGTTGTGCTTGTGTGGCTAGAGCTTGGAAAGCTATCTCTAGTGCCAATGAGGTATACCTGAGAACCCTAGACTAAGAGAGGAAACATAAAGTTTGTATATGAGAAACTCATAAAGTTGATTTAGCTCAGAGAGACTGAGCACGACACTACCCTCATGATATGGGTCAGGATAACCTTAGTGGGACTAGATGAATTTTTTTGATATATGTATGATAAGCCACTCACATAAGTTCGTTCAACACAACCATGATATAATATATGTAAGAATGTGATTTAATATTGAGACATGATATATAGACATGATATGATGAAAACCTAGAGATGGCTTGATAGATATCAATGCATAAATGGTTAACCATGTACATGATAATGATGATAATTTGATAGTGTTGGTTAATCTTGTGAGAATTCATTAATAAATGTTGCAATTTATTTCGAGCAAGGAAATAAAATTATATGAAATGAAACATGTTACATGAGATGTTAATCTAAGTGCTTAATAAAGATGAAAAGTATAGTTTGATAGTTAGAACAACATAACGTTTATGACACCTTGATATGATCTAGATGGATAAAGTGAGTTAATGATAATTAACTCCCTCCTAAAAGGCAGATGTTAATGATGAACATGTTCTAACAATTATCTCAATAAAATGTTGATGACACCTTGATGTATGGGTTAACTTGGGTTAACTCCTTTAGAACATGGTAACATGATGTGGGAACCCTAATGCATGGGTAACGATAAGAATGTGATCCTAACATATGAGACATGTAATGACATAACCTAAGTTTCTAAACCTTGAGTTCAACCCTGAATAGAGTGTTTGTGCACCAAGATGGTTGTAAAACCCCTAATAGTGCTTTGGATACATGGTTCTAGGTAACCTTACAGATATGTTACACATAGAAGGGTTCCTACATGTGGATGAAAGCAAGATAAGGTTTTCCCTATAAGTATGAGTATGGTGTACTTTCGAGGACGAAAGTTCTTTTAAGATGTATATGATGTGACAAAGTGGTTTTTGCTTTAATTTTGAGGACGAAATATCTTTTAAGGTGTGTAGGATGTGACAGAGTGGACTTTTGGATTCCTTAATCATCCAATGACACAAGTGAAGTCTTACATGTGAGTTGTTTTGAGAATCCCAAATGTTTTAGTAAAGTCGAGTGTCGTTTGATGTTGATATAATGATTCAGACATCTCTTTTAATGCCTTCTTGAGGAATTTAATTGGATGACCTAACAATTGAGTTTTGGCACCAAATTTGAGTAGAAGGTAGCTTGAGTGGTAGGAAATCTATGGTTAAAATTTGTTGGCATTTGGATGCTCCAAGAGGGAGTTATTTAATTTTGAATATCATGAAATAATGTGCATATTGATGTAATTTCGACCTAAGTTGTTGTTGTATGAGAATGTCACACCCCTTTTTGCTTAGAGCCGGATGTGTGGCCCTTCCTCTGACCTTGGATATCTAATCGGACAGCTGTGGTCCTTGCAAGGGAGAAGCCACAGATCTGGCTTTGGGTAGGATCTATCTTAGCCGCATATGAAGAACCAACGACACAGATATCATCTTCAACCTTGCAGTTAGACTGCCAGCTTGGCTTGTCCAGCCACGACGCCACGATCAACCAGGTCGTGGGACGATGGGGACAAGTAGCTTAGGAGTGGTATTCGCCTCCCCTTCACAAACCGTTTGATGTCCTGAGTGACTCATTTAACGAAGGGAGTGGAGAGAACGAGCTCTCCCATTCACGGCCCTCTCCACCGCACAGAGCAGGTGCTGGGTGGGATGGGGATACGGAGGCCGAGGGTAGATTAGAGGAATAGGAGAGAAGGGAAAGGAAGATAGGGTCCAGGGGAATCCAACCCCATCGTCCCCATGACCTCCCGAAGTGGTTTGGTAGCAAGCTAGCTCAACCCGGCCGACCACAAAGATGGAGCTCAACGGGCTGCAAGGAGGGCTGCTCGCTGTGAGCAAAGGCCTCGGCCGAGTCAAGGGAGACCAGGCGATGCTTTTGGCAGCTTCAGGTGGAAGTCCTAGAGCAGAGGCAATCCGCCCCTTTGCTCCGCCATGCCATGGCTTGGCGGCGGCGCCCTCATGGTCTGAGGGATCCAAGGCCCAATTGAGGAAGAGTTGTAGCCGCGGAGCTCCTGGAGGGAAGCGCGAACCTGATGGAGGTGCTAGAAGGACCTTCGGAGGAGAGTGCTGCTACCGATCCCTCACCGGAGCCAAGCCGCGCGGCGGCGGCTCCGTGAAACAGAGCCCCGCTAGGGACTCGCGAGCGAGGAACAGATAAGGAGAAAGGGCAGATCGGCCCTCCAAGCCAAACCTTGAACCGATCTGAACCAGCTCCAGACCAGGCACAAACCGGCCGGCCCATGTGAGAGCTGCGCCAGCCCTTAAGGCCACATGGCGACGGCCGATTGGCCAGGACAAGGTAATAAACTCGGAAATCCTAAAAATGCTTAGTTTTTGTATAAATCATAACAATTAGCATGCTTATCAGAAAATTACAAACAAGGTACTGAAATTCTCAGAAAAATTAGTAGAACACAATGAAAGTATAATATTAGTCTTTTGACGAACTAATATCATAGTAATCATGTAAGATGTTAAATGGCCTTTATATGCATAATAAATAATAAACAAAGGCCTAAAATGGTGGGAATATGTCAATAAGTCCATAATCATATTTAGAATGCATATGATGTCAGATATGGTCATGTGGATGTACGAAATCATGTAATTTACCTAATATGGCTAATTAGGGCTTATAACACTAAATAAAATGCAATTAATGCATACATGCTCAATAAATGATGAAATTTACAGAATACCCTCATATCAGTAACTGGAAGCTAATGTGGAACTTTGATATCAGTTAGATGCATATAATTCATGTTACATGAAGATGACCCTAATACATGGATTAAAACCCTAATCTTGGTTAATGGTGTAACCTAGGGTTAATTAATGTGCACAAAAATGATATGGAAGATAATGTTCAAATAATGAATCATAATCTGGAAAAATGACATCAGTATGATAAATCTAAGGCAAGAATGCAAGTAATGATGAGAATATCCCAATGAACTAAGTGAAACCCTAATATGAGCACGATTAGGGTTAAGATGAGATATAATAAGATGAGAACCTGATGATAGTATATGGTCTTGTTTTGATCAGTTTTGACCAAGCTTATAGTTGACATCAGTGATATGTGTTTAGTATGATCTATCTCTTTGGAAGGTACGCCATTACCTCTTACTTGGCTTATTATACAATATGCTTGTGTTATATGCATAGTAAAATACTTGGCATATGGTATTTAATGAAATGATTGTTCTTGTATGATATGTTGGTTGGTTTTCTATACTTACTGCTATGAACACATCAAACATAATAAATATGTTCCATTATATGAAAGCACTAACTCTTTGGTAGTGTGCTTGGAAGTGACCTAACTCTTTGGTAGTGGTCACATTGTACATATGACCTAACTCTTTGGTAGTGGTCTGACCTAACTCTTTGGTAGTGGTCACCTTGTACAAATGATCTAACTCTTTGGTAGTGATCATAAAGGCCTTGAGATATAATGGAAAATGAGCTTAAAATATGTGTTCTCTTTTGTTAATGAATATCTTTGCGCAAGTATACACTTTTCCTAATATTCTTCTGTTACTGCCAAGTATATTAGTTTTATCTTATTGCCAAGATATGATGAGAGGTATATAAAAAGACACGTAGGCATACTCAGTACAATATTCATGAAATATTGTGCTGACGTGTACCGCATGTAATCTTTTGTTTAGGTTGTGGTTACGCTCTTGAAGATCCAGGATAGTTGAGAGTTGTATAGCGAGCTGATGTACAGGTGGACCTGTTGTCTTAAGATCCTGTAGTTTAGATGTAGTACATGTATATGTTATAGTTTGCTGTTTAATATGTAATATCAAATGTTGTAACAATTCATGTTGTAATTATATGTTGAATGGTGAACATGTGTGTATGGTTTTATTATTGTTCATGTACATGTGCTACTGATTGTTTCCTTATGACTTCCTCTGATTTTCTTCTTCTTAGCCTAGTGTGGGATGTTTAAATTGGGATTCTCGCTGAGGTGAGGGTTTCAATTTGGACGTCACACATCAGATTAAGTTTTAGAAAATCCGGGGACGTCACAGTTTCCAATGTTGATCCCCTCAATCAATCTTATACATGTTAGCCAATCATCAATTGAGTTAATTAGGTCCACCTTAAACTGATTTGACCCTCAATTGACTCACAATTGATCATCAATTAAGGCTTGAATCAATTGGTTTAGGGTTTGGAATCAATAACCCTTCAACATATTTCAATGTGAGTCGAATTGATTTGAACCCATTGAACCATCATCCAATTTGGACATGACCTGACCCCAAACGGTCTTGGGATCATTTGGATGACCTCCAAATGGTATTGAGACCGTTTTCCCATCACATCATCAAAATCCAAGTCAACCCATTAGGGTTTGGATCATTGGATTGATCAGCAAATCAGCAATTGATTACACTCCAACTTAGTATCTTTGGACCTTCAATTGCTTAACCATACTCACCCCTAGACCTCCAAACGGTCTTGGGTGACCTCCAAACGGTCTTGAGACCGTTTGGATGAGGTTCAAACGGTCTTGAGACCGTTTGGCTCATCCAACCCTCGGATTCTAGTGAAAAAATCATTAGGGTTTGAGCTATTGAGTTGATCATCAAATCAGCACTTAATTGCAAAGTGATTTGGTACCTTTAGACCTTCAATTGGTCAACCATACTTAACAATAGACCTACAAACCATCTTGGGTAATCCCCAAACGGTCTTGACACCGTTTGGGTGATTCCCAAACGGTTTTAAAACCATTTGGGCTAATTAACCCAAAAAGTCAAATCAATCAAGTTGAAAATCAGCACTTAATCCAATTAGGGTTTGCCTAATTGATTAGCCTTCAACTCATGATTCCTTTAGAATTAATCCATAAAATTTGGTGGGTTATCAACCAACATAATTAGGAACAGTATTCTCAAATGGTTAACCCTTGTTAAACTCTTTCAAATGGTTGTGAAACCGTTTTCTCTCAAACGGTCTCAAACCGTTTGCTCTCAAACGGTTTGGTGATATCGAATGGGCAAACATGTTGAAACCGTTTGGTCTAGATATTTGGGGAGGTGTGCTTATGATGATGTCATCATAATCAACTCCAAACTCACGAAATATACTGTGATTTCCATGGAAATTGCATCAATCAAGCAAACTTAATTTTGGAAATGTAGAAATGATCACCAATTGATAAGGAATTGATTGCAATAATAAAATTAAGGGTTCAAGTTATAAAACCCGCCTCCAATTGAGCTCCAAAGCTCCAAGCTCACGTCAAAAATGGTGTATGCAACTCCTTTCACTATTCCAAGGGTCGTCCTCAAGCTTTGAGTGAAAAGAATTGGTTAGAATTGAAGAGGAGGTCGAGATATGAAGAATTCATGCATTGATTTTCGATTTTCACCATGGATTCAAGGTGAAAGGAGGTCAAGAACCTTACCAACAGGTTGGGGGTCGTCCTCCTGATCCTCCACAGCTCCTTGGTCGTTTTCCAAGAAAGGGAAAAGAAGTTCAAACGAAAAATCCTTTCATTTGGCTTGTAAAGGGTCTTTTTATAAGAAATTCAAGGAGAGAGAAAGTGCCTTATAAAAATTCATTTAATCCCAAAAAGATGGCCGCCTCTTCCCCCTTATCATCCTTAGGGACGAGGCTATCTTGTTTGCCTCTTATTCCTCTCAATTATCCATGATTTAACGAAAAGCAAATCAAGCACCTTAAATCATATTATATTAATATCCATATGTGAGTGGATATTTCTTTTTCTTATAATAATGGTGAGTGGGATTTCACCTCCTTAGGATATGATCGTGCCTTTGCAAGGCTTTAAGCTCATCCTCACACATCTGAATCCAACCATTTTAATTTTGGTTGAAGTCTCTTTAATTAATACATTCATTTTTGCCCTAATTTGAATTAGGGTTTCACTTAGGATTAAATCTTGATTATTTTAATATCAAGATTCTCTCTCCTCCAACTTAATTCAAATGAGGTGCCCTTCTCATTTTATTTGCTCTACATGATTCCAAGAAACATTAGGGACTTTATTCAAGTGTTAATTTGCATATTGAACCCTAGGTTTTGGGTAAATTGCACTTTACACCAAAACTAGGTTTTAATGCACAAGGATTGCTTTACAAGCTTAATCTTGGTGCCCAAGCTTGTGAAAACCATACCACTACATCATATTCATTCTTATGATGTCTCAACATCATAGGAACATCTTGTCATGCAAAATTTCCAATTTAACCCCTCAACTTGGGTAATTTGCACTTTAGTCTAAAATAAGCAAACATTCCTTCAACATTATTCAAACAAGACCAAAATTGAAACATAAGTTTCTCATGAGTCCTAATTACTTTTCCCAAGATAAGATTAAGCATTTACTCAACCTTATTAGGCAAAACATCTAGGGTTAACTCATAACCCAGGTCAGGGATGTTACATTTAGGATACCTTGTTCTCATCCATTTTGACCACAGTGAATCACTTAGCAAGTATTTGAAGATTCTTTTTGTTGTGCCCCATGTGGCAATCAACGTGGGAGTTTTTAGACCAACCCCTTCTTCCTCCTTGTTTCTTACTAGTCTACTATAAAGCATCGGGTGATTGTTACTTGCCCATATGAAATTTGCAATGGAAATTTCCATTCTATCCAATACAGCAAAAGGAATTTCCCCCTGTTGGACCTAGAAAATGATCAAGCCTTCGATCACAGATTTAGTTAGAGTGATTCTCCCTGCCATAGATGTCTTCTTCAGTGGCCATTTTCCTATCATCTCCTCCAACTTGTCAGAACATTTTGTGAAGTCACTCACTTTCAGATTCCCTCCTGCCAAGGGGAAGCCCATATATCGTGTTGGTAAGGTACTGACAGTGATACCCATGGCTTCCTCAATGTTCTCTCTAACTCCCACATAGTTCATTGATAGGAAGAGTTGTGTCTTTTGGATGTTTGTCACCAATCATGTATGTTCCCCAAATTCCACCAATAGAGTCTTTAGTTGAGTTAAGTATATGGGTTTCACTTCCAAGAACACTAGTACGTCATCTGCAAAGATAAGATGACTCAATACCTTGGTCCCGTGTACAATATAAGTTGCAATCCTTTTGTTCTTCTCATCTCTTTCCATTAACCTAGAGAAGTATTCCATCAAGATTGTAAATAGAAGTGGAGAGAGTGGATCTCCCTGCCTCAGATCGTTTCTGCTTCTAAAGATACCACACGGTGATCCATTAACTAACATTGAGAAGCTTGTTGTAGTAACACACTGCTTCATCAGGTCAATCCACTTATCATTGAACCCCATTTGGGCCATCACCTACCATAGTGTCTTCACGTTAACACTATCATAGGACTTTGAAACATCAAGCTTAAGGCAGGCTTTCTTGTGTCCTCTCTTCACATTGAAGTTTAAGAGAAACTCCCACGCTAACAGAGTACAGTCATTGATACTATGGCCAACTATGAACGCCCCTTGATTATCTGATACAATGAGTGGTAGCACCTTCTTCAACCTCTCTTCCAAGATCTTTGCCATGACTTTGTATTGTACATTGCAACATGCAATCGGTCTAAAGTCCACCAAGGATGATGTCGTCTTCTTCTTTAGTATGAGCACCAAGAATACATGATTCACCTATCTGAGAAGGCAACCTCCTTCCATAAACCATTTCACATATTCACAGAGGTCTTTTTTATCATTTCCCATGCATCTCTATAAAAATGAGCGTTAAATCCATCGAGACCTGGCGATTTATCAGTACCTATGCTCCATAAGGCTTCCTTCACTTCATCCTCATTGACTTGTCTACACAGTATGTTATTATGTGATGACATGAGTTTATACTTCCACTAGATATCACTGCTATTAATCTCAGGAATTTCCCCATAGTTTTTGTTGTATAGATTGGTATAGAACTATGTCGCTTCCTTCCCTAGCTCTTCTTGGCTATTGAGAACCGCTCCCTTTGCATCTACTAGCTCCGAGATTGCATTTAGAGCCTCTCTCTGTCTTATAGCATTGTGACACACTTTGGTGTTTCTTTCACCTTCGTGAATCCATTTCTGTCTACTTCTCTACCATAGGAAGCTTTCCTCCACTCTTTTTAAATCTTCTAGCATGCTTTTCATCTTTAACTCCTCTTTGATAGTTGTGTGATTCAAAGGGTCCTTCAATAGATGACTTCTAATCAATAACAGCTCCTTCTTTGTCGTCTCTATAAGAAAGGCGATATTGACATGCTCCTTCGACCAAGTTTTGAGATCCCTCTTCAGTCTCATGAGTTTCCTCACGAAATTGAATATAGGGTTGTCATGGATGGGTTCCTTCCAGCTTTCATTCAGCAGTTCCTTGTAACCTTCCCATCCCATCCAAAAATGTATGAATCAGAATGGTCTACTCTTTTTAGACTTCTCTTGTAGCTACATTAACAGTGGGGCATGGTCGCTAATGTCTGCACTTATTTCTTTGATACTGGTATTTCCCAGGATGTCCAACCACACATTATTAACAAGTGCTCTGTCGAGCTTACATGCTATTCTCTTCTCAAGTTTGCCTTCATTATTCCACGTAAAGGTTTCATCACCCTGCATAGGGAGCTCACACAACTCGACCTCATTAATCATCTGGTTGAATGATCTTAACACTGCCTTAGGTACAAGTCTACTCCCCCTCTTCTCCTCCTGCAATCTCACATTGTTAAAATCCCCCATGATGAGCTATGGGAGGTTTGTCCATTTCAATTGAGCCATGAGTTCCTTCCACAATGATTGTCTTTGAGAATGTAGATTGAATGCATACACAGCTGAAAAGAACACCTTCAACCCGCCATTATTGTTGCAGGTTGCAAAGACAACCTGGTCATCATTAACCACCACTTCCACCTCCCAAGCGTTCAGATTCCCCCCCAGGCAGATTCTGCCCAAATCAACTGAATCATGATTGGATATGTGGTCTCATCCGGTAGGGAAAATAGACCTAACACATCTAGTATTGCTCCTCCATATTTTGGTTTCTAGAATAGTCGCCATGGAAATGCCACTGGACTTAATCTAGTTCCTAACCCCACGTCTTTTTTCAGGATCACATACCCCTTTGACATTCCACGTGATAATTGACATGGTAGTCTATCTTTTGTTCTTAGTGTGCCTACCAGGCTCCTTCTCCTTCTCCACATCTGCATCCTTCTCTTTCTCTTTGCTATTCTTCTTCCCCATGTCCTTTCGTGTTGAATTGGGGCACTTCTCTGGCTCTAGGATCTCATCGACCTCTTCTTCTGACTCACTCAAAGCACTAAATGAGTTGTTTTGGTCTGGGATCTCCCCTTCCTCCTTATCTCTTGATGTGCTAGTTTCCTTGCTCCTAGTGTTGTTCCTCTTCTCCTTTCAGACATTTTTGGGGGCCTAAAAGCCCTCATCATCCTTCGTAGTTTCCTCCTCTTTTCCTTGAGATAAATCCTCATCGCCATGTCCAACGACACGACACTTAGAGCATTTCTTCGGAAGAAAGTCATATTTTATTTTGAATGGAATCACCTCCTTCCTAGGAACATTAACCCAGACCTTGTCTGGGTTTACATGTTCTGCCTCTATCTCTACTAGAACTCTAGCTTCATCAGTTTCAGCTGTCTCCATTGCCCTAGTTTCAACATGCAGAACCTTTCCAACTCCTGCTGCAATGGTTCTTGTCGCCTTTGTGGTTCACATCTTCCCATTAGACAGGATGTGAATCCAGATAGGTAGTGAGGACATGTCCTCCTTTACTAGTGTATCGCCATAAGAGTAGTGTCTAGCGACCACCAGATGGCCGTCAAACCATCTAGGGCCACTATTGAGGTAGGACTTTTTGTCCATCTCACTGGAAAAAAGGACCAGGAAGAAGTCGTTCTCCTTTGATATGGCATCAAAGTCGCCCTTAGGGTTCCATATTCACCTAATCCAGGCCAGAAGATGGGGGTAAAATGGGCATTTACCCATGACGTAGATCAAAATAGTGAACTCCCAGACGTCCTTCATACGTCCATACTCCTTTGCGTCTAGATCCATGATCACTTTACCATCTTTCTTGGTTGGTTTAAGAAATACCAACCCTGCACACTCCTTCTCTTGTGCAGGTGTCGTCTTCACGATCGACGTCCATGGTTTCTTCCTCTGTCCAACGTCGTTCTCCTTCCTAGAATTTGGGATAGGGTTAGGGTTGGATGGGTTGTTCAGTGGGGTAGTGGAGGTAGCCAGAGGTGGCCACCGGTCCTTCTCAGGATCGCCCTGGCGATCACAAGGGAACCCTAGCAGACAGAAGGGGTGGAGTGTATGTATGTATGTATGTATGTATCGGAATTAGGTAAATATATTATGACCCCTCCTAAAATTATAGGAGGTTAAGAGTTACATGTAGGCCTAACACCATACACAACAAAACAAATACAACTCACACCTTTATCTAATGTGTAACTTACGTTTGACACATTTACCAATTTTTACAGTAATACTCATAGCATTTGCAGCAGCACCTTGGTGTTTTCTGGCATTTTGTTCCTCCCAGATGTGGTAGCAAAGAGTAGAAAAACGCAATTTCTTTCTGTCATCGCTTCTTCACTTTAACGTCATACTTCTTGGATCCCCAACTAGTTGGATTTGTAACTTGAAATCCTTCCACAGCATGTCCCAAACATCTCTTATGAATTTGCATTCACTCACAAGATGATTATGAGATTCATCATCATTTTTTCATAGCAAGAACAACGTGGATACAACATAGTTCCATCCTTTAATCTTGTCAAGCATAGAAAGCACACTATGCAGAATTTCGCATACACATATACTCCATTTTGACACGTGCAAACCCGTCCAAATCAGCTCCCAATATATTTCCTAGAAGCCCCTAGATCTTATCACCTCCCACAAGCATATTTTAGATCTTTGAATCTCCAAGCTCCCCTATCCTGGGCCACAAACAAGTGTCTAACATGCTTCCAAGTTTCTATCCTGACATTAATAGTGCATGAGTATCCTTCTGTTGTCTTCGGCTTGAAGTCCAGTCCTCTAGGATATCTTTCTCTCATCCATTTCCCCCAAGTTGAGGTACCTTCTTGATAGATGATTATTCTCCTCATTGTCTCTCACTTTTCTATGTCTCTAGGTGTTTTTAGGTTCAATCCCCCTTCTTTTTTTGGGAATTCTACACTTGCATATCTCATAGGGAGATGCCCACTTGCCCACAAAAAGTTTGACATATGCATCTCCTCTATGTCAAGTACTAGACCTAGAATCTCTCCTTGCTTAACCCAAAAAATAAGAATTCCTTCAATGGAAGCCTTTATAAGAGTTGCATGCCCCGCCAAGGAAGTCTTCTGTGTCATCCATCTATTCACCATTTCCTCCATTAGGTCTATGCAGTCCGAAAAGTCCTTGACCTGTAGATTAGCTTCAGTTAAGGAAAACCCAAGATATATTATTGGGAAATTCCCCCTCTCTACACCCATTGCATCTATTAGCCTGTCTTCTATCTGGTGGCAATTCTTCGATAAGAAAATATGTGTTTTTCTTGTATTCACACACAACCCTATTTTCTCTCCAAACATTCCTAGTAGATTTTTAAGATTTTCTAGAGAATGTTGTTTGGCTTCAACAAAAACTAACACATCATCTGCAAAAATCAAATGGGTCATTACCTTTGTGTCGTGGACTGTGTAGGGCTTGATCTCCTTTTTTGTCTCAGCTTGCTGCATCTTCTGTGTGAAACACTCCATTACAATCACAAAGAGCAGAGATGAGAGAGGATCTCCTTGACGCAAGCAATTACCTCCTCTAAACATACCTGCTGAAGTTCCATTAACCAAAATAGAAAAACTTGTAGTGCCAACACACTACTTCATCCAACAGATCCATTTCTCATTGAACCCCATCTGCTTCATGATCCATCACAGTTTCTCCCACCTAACACTATCATAGGCTTTGGAAACATCTAGTTTTAGGCAAGCTTTCCTACTCTTCCTCATGACATTGTAGTCCAATAGGAATTCCCCTACCAATAAAGCACAATCTCTAATGCTTCTAATTGTAATAAAGGATCCTTGATTTGCATATATAAGATAAGGGAGAACCATCTTCAGTCTAGAAGCCAGAATTTTAGCAATAATTTTATATTGTATCGAGAAAAAAGAAATGGGTTTGAAATCAACAAGTGAGGAAGTAACTTTCTTCTTAGGAATGAGTACCAAAAAAGAATGATTAATCTATCTCACCATGTTACCTCATTTCATAAACCAGCTCACATATGCAACCAAATCCTCCTTGATGATATCACATGTCTTCTTGTAGAAAAAGGAATTGAAACCGTCTGACCTTGGGGACTTATTGCTGCCAATACTCCATACTACATCTTCGACCTCTTGCTCATTGGTTCCTCTTGTAAGAATATTATTATGTGTGCTTGTAAGCATGAACCTCCACTCCATCTCCTCTTCCTCTAAGTCATTCTAAAAAAGTTTGTTGTATAATGACGTATAGAAATTTATGGCCTACTCTTCTAGATATTTTTTCTTGTTGACCACTATCCCTTCGGCATCAATCAACTCAAAAATATTATTATCAACCTCCCTTCATTTGAAAACAGTGTGATAGAGTTTATTGTTTCTATCTCCATCCTCCATCCACTTTTCCCTACTCCTTAACCAGTAGAATTTGTCCTCCATTTTCTTTAGGTCCTCTAGAAACCTTTTCAGTTCTATGTCCTTCTCTATCAACTCTCGATTAAGAGGGTCAATTCCCAGTTTTTTTTCTAACCTCCTTGCATTCTCCTTTAGCTTCTTTAATCAGATTAGGAATGTTCACTTCAGCTTTGGCCCACTTCTTAAGTGCAGTTTTGGTGCTTGCCAGCTTTTTTGCAAAGACATACATCAGGTTTCCTGTCACCTCTATGCTTTATCCTTCTTATATGACATTCTCAAATCCTTTCCATTCAGCCCAGTAGTTTAGAAATCTAAATGGTCTCCTCTTTGGTTTCTTTTTTGTGATTTGGACCAGAATAGGTGCATGATCACTTAGCTCAGATCCTACTACCTTTAGTTGTACACTAGGAAAAATTTGCAGCCATTCATCATTCACTAAAGCTCTATCCAGTTTTCTTGCTATCCTATTTTTAGCTCCTCTTTCATTGTTCCCTGTGAAGATATCACCTCCCACCATTGGTAGTTCAAAAAAACTAGTTTTATCAATAGCTTGGTTGAAAGCATCTATCTTTGTATTTAAAGCTAACCTTTTCCCCTTCTTCTCAGACTGCAACTGAACTGTATTGAAGTCCCCAATGACCAACCACGACATAGTTACCTATTAGGATAGAGAAACTAGGTCCTTCCATAAATCTAGTATATCCTTGCCATTATAATGGCCATATACCTTTGCCATCCACGAGTAAGCCACCATTATTCATGCATTCAACTGTAACATGCTGATCTAACATATGTATCATTGACACCTACCATGCACACGACTTCCATGCCACATAGACTGTAGCAACCTCTACACATTCTATATTAGATACATGTTCCCATCCTTGTGGAAATAGGTATCTAATGATATTCTTATTCTGCTCTTTTATTTTAGTTTCCACTAAAGCAACTAAAGAATGTCCACTAATAGCAATCCACTCTTATATCTCCTTATTTTTTCTCCTATCACACCCTCCTTTTATGTTCCTTAAAAACATGGACATATCAGTAGTTTTTGTTGGATCTGGTACACATTATTGGCTCCTTCTTCTTGTCCTTCTTCTTCCCCTCCTTGTTTGTTAGTTTATTTGTATTTTCTTCCTATATGTCAAATTCAGATAATGCATCAAATCTTTTTTTTGTATCGAGAATTGCACCTACTCCATGGTTTTTAGGGATCCCTACCTTCTTAACTTTCCTCCTTGCACTAGAGACAAACTAACCTTCTTCAAATAGATCACCTACATCTTTATAAGAGCTACTTTTGTTACCTTCATGTTCACTACCTTCGTCCTTGGTACAACCATCTGAGTTGGTTGTGTCATCCCCTCCATTCGAAGGCCCCTCGTTCGTAAGTGGTTCCATGTCCCTCGATGCCTATTTAGGTTGTTGTGGACTCTTCTCCCCTACCAGGAATGACTGTTGTGATTGACCTTGCGGCATGGATATATTCCTCTAGATCTTCTTCTCATTGTCCATCCCAAGTTTGTCGTCCCCTTGTGTGTCCTCCTCACACCTGCCTTGCGCATGAACAAAGGTGGCACATATGTGATAGATAGTCGTTATGTAGTCATATTCGATGTCAACTGATATCGCTTCTCTGCCCTTACATTTAGCCAAACCTTTGATGGAAATTTGTTCTCTACCTTCCGCTCCATGAGTACTCTGGCTCCTTCTATCTCTAGTGATTGGTCATCTATATGTAGCAGTTTCCCAATGCCGACCACGATAGTCACCACAACCTTCCTTGTCTAGGAGTGCCCAAAGGATTTCACTATTATCCATGCCAGTTTTTTTATGAATGGGTCCCTCTTCAACTCATCTCTATAAGTGTAATTCCTTGCCACCACGAGCTGTAGGTCGAACCACCTTGGCCCCATATCTAGCATCATCTTCTTGTCTGTTGCATTGGAGAATCGCACAAGAAAGATACCCTACTTCTGCAATAACATCTCGAAAGACCCTTTTGAACTCCACGTGTGGCGAATCCACACTTGGAGGTGGGGAAAGAAGGGATGTTTTCCTAGAACATACACCATGATGGTGAGTTCCCATACATCGTGCATCCTCTCGAACTCCTCCTCCTCTAGTTTGACATGGATTTCCCCTTCAATCTCCTTTGGTTCTGTAAGATCAAGTACCTCGTCCTTGTAATCAATAGGCTTTTTGAGCACTTGGGTCCATGTTCTTCTCAACAGCGTCAGCGACGATCCTTCTCCTTCCTCCACTGAATTAGGGTTCTGGCCCTCCTAGCTCAGGTCTTTTTAGGTGGTGTTGCTAGTGTTGGTTGGTGGTGAGGCGTGGGCGTGGGGGTGGACGTCGCCGATCGGGGTGATCGGAGCATGGGCACCACACCCCAAGACGTCTCAGGATTGCCAAGGTTGTTTCCAATGGAATTGCATTGAGCAAAGCCCTAGGATACGTTGCATGTTTTTTTTGTATATATATGTATGTATGTATGTATGTATGTATGTATGGGATTAAGAGAGAGAGAGATTTCTCCCCCTTCTCCCATAACCCATGGCGGAGGTCGGATGGTCGGGAGGGTGATAAATCAAGAGATGCTTCTCTTTGTGGTTTCGAACCCGGGTCCCTTCATTGGGGACCAGCGGAATTTGCCAACTGGGCTATTCCCTTGCTGACTGCATGTATGTATGTATGTATGTATATATGTATGTATGTATGTGTGTATGTATAGGAATAAGAGAGAAAGATATATCTCCCACTCTCCTACTCCCGTTGTGAAGGTCAAATGCCCGATAGGGTGGTAAATCAAGACGACAATTGAGATTCGAGCTCGGGTCCCTTTGTTAGGGGACACCGTGCTTGACCAAATGAGCCACTCCTTGTCAGCCATACGTATGTATGTATGTATTTATGTATGTATGTATGTATGTATGTATGTATATGTATATATATATATATATATATATATATATATATATATATATATATATATATATATATATATATATATGGATGTTCATTCGTTACCCGCGTGGGTAGCCATATTTTCGCTACCCGCTGGAGTAACTCGGGGTTAAAATAGTAACTATATGGTACACTGGAGTAAGTCTTTTGAATCAAAAAAGTAATTGTATTGATATATAGAGTAACTCTGAGAGCAAAAGAGTAACTGCGCAGAAAATATACAGTCAGTAAATATATGGACGGGTTTTTTTTATTTTGGGGGGCAAATGATATTATTTTTGGATCAAATTTTTTGGGGAGCTAGATAAAATGCTCCTCTACAATTGCAAAAAAAAAAAATCAGGAAGTGTGCACGAGTATTAAAGATGAGCCACACACACACACACACACATATATATATATATATATATATATATATATATATGTATGTATGTACAGAATAAAGAGAGTCCTTATGTGCCCCTCTCCCACTCCTGTGGTAGAGGTTGAACACTAAGGAGAATGGTTAACCAAGGTGGCTACTGAGATTGGAACTCGGGTCCCTTTGTTAGGGGACAACGTGCTTGACCACTTGAGACACTCGTTGTCGATAGTTTGGGATTAACAAAGGCATTCTCTCCCCATCTCCCATGCTTGTGATGGAGCCCAAAAGTTTGAGAGGGTGGTAAACCAACGAAGAAGTTGGGATTAAAACATGGGTCCCTTTGTTAGTACACATCATGCTTTACCACTTGAGCCACTCCTATATATGTATGTATGTGATTAAGAGATAAATATTTCTCCCCTTCTCCCGCTACCCGTAGAGGAGGTCAGACACCCACAGGGTATTAAATCAAGAAATGCTTGTTTAATGGTTCAAACTTAGGACCCATCATTGGGGAATGCTTGAGTTCTCCACATCTATATCCCTTGCTGACATGTATGTATGTATGTATGTATGTATGTGCTTATCGGAATCAGGTAAATATATTCTGACTTCCTCCTAAAACCATAAGAGGTCAAAAATTACATGTAGACCCAATGACATACACCATGAAACAACTCAAACATTTAACTAATGTGCAACTTATGTTTAACACATTTACAAATTTTTACAGCAATACTCATTGCATTTGCAGCAACATCTCAGTGTCTTCTGGCATTCTGTTCCTCTCAAATATGGTAGCATAGAGCACCAAATAGTAACTTCTTCCTATCATCATTCCCACACTTTGTTAGCATCCTTCTTGGATCACCTGTTAGCTGGAGTTGTACTTTGAAATCCTTGTACAACACATCCCACACCTCCCTTTTGAATTTCCATTCACCTACATGGTGGTTGTAGGATTCTTCAGCATCTTTGCATGGCAATCACAAAGTAGATATATCATAGTTCCACCCCTTTATCTTGTCAAGAGTAGCAAAAACACTATGCACAATTTTTTATACGCACATGCTCCATTTCAACACATCCACATCTAGATATGCTCCCCATGTAAGTCCTTTACTTCCCTTGAGCATGTCACCTCCCATAAGAATGTCTTTGGATCTGTAAGTCTTGATATCCCCATAACCTTGGCCATGAATATGTGTCTAACATGCTTCCATGCTTCTATCATAACATTAATAGTGTGTAAGTATCCTTCCCTTATCTTTGGATTAAGTCTGTTCCTCTTGGATATCTCTCCCTCATCCATTTCCCCAAGTAGAGGTGCCTTCTTGACAAATGATTATTCTCTACATTGTCCCCCTTTTTACTATATTTTTTGGAGCTTTTAAGTTCAACCCTCTTTCATCTTTTGGCAGCGCCACTCTTTTATATCACATAGGATGATGCTCACTTGCCCAAAAGAAATTTTCCATCTTCATCTCCATTCTGTCCAGGACAAAGTCAGGGATCTCCCCTTGTTGCACCTAGAAAATGAGAAAACCTTCTATATCAGCCTTTATCGGTGTTGCTCTTCCCGTCATGGATGTCTTTTGTGTTGGCCATATGTTAATCATTTCCTCCATCCTATCCATGCATTCAAGAAAGTGTTTGACTTGTAGGCTACCTCCAGCTAAAGGAAAACCAAGGTAATTTGGTGGCAAGTTCCCCCTTTCCACACACATTTCATATACTAACCTGTCTTCTATCTGGTAGTAGGTTTTTGATAGGAAAATATGTGCTTTGTGTGGATTCACACAAAGCCCTGTCTGCTCTCTAAACTTCACTAGTATATTTTTAAGATTTTCTAGAGAATGTTTCTTAGCTTCAACAAACGCTACTAACACATCATTTGCAAAAATCAGATGGGTCATCACCTTCGTGTCATCGACGGTGTAGGGCTTGATATCCTTTTTTATTTCAATTTGTAGCATCTTCTATGTAAAGTACTATAAAAATCACAAAGAGGAGAGGTGGAACGGGCCCTCCTTGGTGCAAACCATTTCCTCCTCTAAACATACCTACAGATGTGCCATTAACCAGAATATAAATGCTTGTAGTACCAGCACATTGCTTCATCCAGCAGATCCATAGATCATTGAACCCCATTTGTTTCATAATCCACCACAGATTCTCCCATCTGACAGTATTGTAGGCTTTGGAAACATCCATCTTCAAGCAAACTTCCCTACTTCCTCTCATGGCATTGTAGTCCAGTAAGAATTCCCCCGCCAGTAGTGCATAGTCACTAATATTTCTCCACTTACACAAAGGCTCCTTGATTTGGAGAAATGAGATAGGGAAGTACCATATGTAATCTAGCAGCTAGAATCTTAGCAATGATTTTATAGAGTACCAAGTAGTATGCAATAGGTCAGAAATCAGCAAGAGAGGAATTAGGGTTCTTCTTAGGAATGAGTACCAGAAAAGATGATTAGCATGTGTCACCATATTTCTTCCTTCTAGGAACTAGTTAACATATGTAACCAAATCTTCCTTGATGATATCCCATGTTTTCTTGTAAAAAAACATTGAAACCATCTGAACCTGGAAACTTGTTGCTATCACTATTCCATACTACTTCCTTGACTTATTGTTCATTGGTTCTTCTTGTAAGAATATTATTATGTGTGCTTGTAAGTCAGAACCTCCACTCCAACTCCTCCTCCTCTATATCATTTTCAAAACTCTTATTGTATAATGATGTATATAAGTTTATGGCCTGCTCTTTTAGATCCTCCTATATGTTGACCACTCTCCCTTCAACATCAACTAGCTCAGAAATAATATTATTAGCCTCCCTTCTTTTAACAGTCGTATGGTAGAATTTAGTGTTTTTGTCCCCGTCCTCCACCTATTTTTCCCTACTCCTTTGCCAATAGAATTTTTCCTCCACTTTCTTCATATCCTCAAGCATCCTTTTAGTTCTCCATCCTACTCAATCAGTTCAAGATTAAGAGGGTCATTCCCCAATTTTTCCCTGACCTCCTTACATTCTTCTTTTGTTTCCTTAATCAGATTTGGAATGTTCACTTCAGCCTTGACCCATCTCTTGAGTGCAGTCTTGGTACTTGCCAACATTTTTGCAAAAACATACATCTGATTTCCTATCACCTATGTGCTCCAACCTTCTTTTATGACATCTTCAAAACCTTTCCATTCAGCCCAGTAATTTAGGAATCTGAATAGGTTTCCTCTTTCATTTCTTTTCTAGTGATTGAACTGAGATAGGCACATGATCACTTAGCTCAGATCCACCTACCTTCACCTACACATTAGGAAGGATTCACAACCATTCATCATTCACTAAGCTCTGTCCAGTTTGCTTGCTATCCTATTTTCTAGCCCCCTCTCATTGTTCCATGTAAAGATATCACCACCCACATTGGTAGTTCAAAAAGATCGACTTTATCAATAGCTTGGTTGAAAGAATATATATTCTCATTCTTTGCTAATCTTTTTCACTTCTTTTTAGTCTGCAAATGAATTGTATTGAAGTCCCCAATCACCAACCATGGTAGAGTTACCTATTTGGATAGAGCGACCAAATCCTTCCACAAATCTAGTTTGGCCTTGGCATCATTATGGGTGTATAGAATTGTCATCTAGGTATGTAAGCCTCCATTATTGCTACAATCAATTGTAACCTATTGGTTTGATGTATGTATCTCTGACACCTACCATGCACTTGGCTTCCATGCCACGCAGTCTCTGGCTATCTCAACACATTCTATATTAGATATATGCTCCCATCCCTGTGGAAATAAATATGTGATATTATTTTTGTTTTGTACCTTTATTTTTGTTTCTGCCAAAGCAACCAAAGAGTCTCCACTAGCAGCAATCCACTCTCATATTTCCTTCTTCTTGTTCTTGTCGAACACACCCTTAATATCCCATAAGATCATGGACATATCAAAGGTTTTTGTGTTACCTGGTACACTTGACCGACTCCTTCTTATTGTCCTTCCTTCTCACCTCCTGCTCCTTTTGGGCCACAAAATCTCCCCCCTCCTTATCCAAGTCAGAAAGAGCTTCAAAACTATTTTTGGTGTCTAGGATGGTACTCATACCCACACTCTTTGGTATACCTATATCCTTAGGCCCTTTCCTCCTTGTTGAGGAGACGAATTTTCCTTCTTCATGTCCAGTGTCTTTAGGAGTCCCTTTTACTTTCATTGGTGTTCCTCTACCTTCATCACCTTCTTGCAAGCTTGAATCCTTCTTGCCATTTTATGGTTGTGTATGGTTCGTCGTCTCAGCTAATGGCTTCTCCATAGCACAAGCCCCTTCATCCATCTTCTTCTAGATCTTCTTTATGGGAAAGATACGCATCCACTTTCATTCCTTCCTACTTTTCACACAGTTGTGTGACATGCCCGAAGGTGTGATACTTGCTGCAAGAAATATGAATTGATCATATGTGATTGTCACCAGCATTGGGTCTCTCCCCTTCATGTTGAGCCAGACCACCTTTGCCTTAGGTCTGTCGACCTCTAGCTCCACCAGGACTCTTGGTTCATCTCCCTCTAGGGATCTTTCACTAATATGTAGCACTATCCCAGCTCCCACCGCAATGGTTCTGACATCTTTCCTAGTTCATGTCAGTTCAAAAGATTTGAACGTTGTCAGAGTTGGGATCGTAAGAAAAGCGTCCTTGCAAATCTCATCACCATGTTGATAGTATTTGGTGATCACTAGCTATTGGTCAAACCATAGAGACCCATGGCCAGTGTTGCTTCCTTGTCTGCCACCATAGAGAACTAGACAAGAAAGATGTCATGATCTCGTGATAGCATCTCAAACTCCCCCTTAGGTTTCCATGTCCTCTTCACCCAGGCCAAAAAGTAAGGGTAGAATGGACATTTTCCCAAGGTGTACACCATGATGGTGAATTCTCATATGTTCTTCATCATATCGAAATCCTCCTCCTCCAATTCAACATGGACTTCTCCATCTGCAACCCTAGGTTTTGGGAATTGCAACTCCTTTTCCTTATTGTTCACCAATTTCTTAAAAATTTGATTCCAAGAAACTCCTTGTTGTCCCAAAATGGAACCCACCTTTTGTGATGCACCAACGTCATCTCCCATCTTATGTGACCCACTGGCGTCAGTGCCCAACTTCTATGATGCGTCGACGTCGTCACCCCCTCCTGTGATGCATTGATGTCGGTGTAATTCTGTGATGTGTCAGAATCATCACCTTGCTTCTATGATGTGGTGTCAGCTCCCCGGTCTTGTGATGCGGTGTCATCTCCCTTCAGTTTTGACGTGTTGGTGTTGCTCACCTTCTGTGATGTGTCAGCATTAGTGCCCTTCCTTTGTGATGTGTCGGCATCAGTTCCTCTTCTTTGTGTCCCATAGTTAGGGATCCTCCCAGATCCATTCTTTGTGCCTTTCTCAAAGGTGGATGGGGTAGCGGTAGGGTATTTCGGGATTGGGCGGCTGTTGGTGGAGGTGGAGGTGGACATGGGTTGGATAATTAGGGTGGGAGGGGGGGTTTCCTCATGGTAGGCATCATCACCTAGCGCTTCTCCAGAGATAAACCTAGGGTACGGTCGTATTTTTGTTGTATGTACGTATGCATGTATGGGATTAAGAGAGGCATTCTCTCTCCCTCTTCGACACCTGTGGTAGAGGACGAACGCCCATGTATGGGATTAAGAGAGAAAGATTTCTCCCCCCCCTCTCCCATAACTCATGGTGGAGGCTGGATGCCCGTGAGGGTGATAAATAAAGAGATTCTTCTCCGTGTGGTTTCGGACTCGGGTCCCTTCATTGGGGACCAACGAAATTTGCCAACTATGTTATTCCCTTACTGGCTCGAACGCCCATGTATGTAAGTATGTATGTATGTATGTATGTATGTATGTATATGTATCTAAATCAGGTAAATATATTCCAACTTCCTCCTAAAAATATAGGAGGTCAAAAGTTACATGTAGGCCCAATGCCATACACCACAAAATAGAGCAACAACTCACATATTTAACAAATGTGCAACTTACATTTAACACATTTACAATTTTTTACAACAAGACTCATTGCATTTACAGAAACATCTCGATGTCTTCTGGCATTCTGTTCCTCCCAAATATGGTAGCATAGAGTAGTAAAAAGCAACTGCTTCCTATCATCATTCCCACACTTTGTCAGCATCCTTCTTGGATCACCTGTTAGCTGGAGTTGTACATTGAAATCCTTACACAATGTATCCCACACCTCCCTTGTGAATATACATTCACCCACAAGGTGGTTGTGGGATTCTTCAACACCTTTGCATAGCAAGCATAAAGTAGATACATCATAGTTCCACCCCTTTATCATGTCAAGAGTAGCAAGAACACTATGCATAATTTTGTATACACACATGCTCCAAGTATGCACGTATGGGATTAAGAGAGAAATATTGTTGCCCCCCCTCCCACACCCGTGGAGGAGGATGAATGCCCGGGAGGGTGGTAAATCAAGGTGGCAACTAGGATTTGAACCTGGGTCCCTTTGTTAGGGGACACCGTGCTTGACTACTTGAGCCACTCCTTTTCAGCTCCAAGTATGTATGTATGTATGTATGTATTTATAAAGAATATTAGTAAATATATTCTGATACCGATAATGGTGCAAAGAGTTACAAATCACACTCTAGCATGTGATTGACTGCTGATTACAAAGAAAATCAACATGTATATGAAGGTAAAAGTTACATAATGTCCCAATTTCTCATTACAAATAGAGGAACATCCCTAATTCCATCTCTATGGACTTTCCAATATAATTGTATCTCATTTTTCACAATGCTAAAAAGTTGGAGTTCATCTTCAAACACCCCTCCAATCCTTCTCAAGTTTCTTTCCCTCCAAACAGTTTGAGCACAAGAAGTAAGGACCCATAAGCATATGACTCTAATTCCTAACATCGAGGCTAGTTCCTTCAGAGAGTCATGTAAGTTTAGGAATCTCCCCCTCTTGGATTTGATTGTTGTTGTACTCCAAATGTACTTCCAATACTTGCACATTCTAAACAAATGGTTAGTACAATACTCTCCCACTCTACACAGTAGGAAGTAGAGTCCATATCAGACATCCATCTTTTGATTCTGTTAAAAGTAGGCATGAAGTCCATATAAGCTCCATAAGTTGTAAGGATCCATCTCTGGTTATGCATAGGATCCATAAAGTTTCCACTTCTTTATTACGTGGTTGGACTTGACGAGATCGATCCCATAAGTCCCTATCGCTTTGGTCGTCTCTCCACTTAGGCCAAACCTCGTGCATCGTTCTCTAGGTCGTTGAGTAACCCCACCAATTTTTAGGATCTTCATCTACTCTAGTGGAGTACCATATAGACATCCATTGGGACCATATAGAATTGCCTCTATTAAGCTCTTGAATCCATTTCATTGTATAATAAATTGTTAAATCATTTAAATAATGTAGGCCCAGTCATCCTTCTTCCTTTGGATAAGCTAATCTTCTCCAGCTTGCAGGATGGATAGAGCTACCCCACATAAAGTCAGAGAGCATAATCCTTGATTCTTCTATGTGCAACCATGGGAAACTCACCTTGTGACATGCAAATCTAATTGTACCCATTGTAGTGATTCTCAGAAGTACTAGTCTACCGGCCATTGACATCTTGGAACTCAGCCATTTTCTAATCATATCTTTGACAATGTCCAAGCATTCATTAAAATGTTTCCTCCTTAGATTCAACCCAGTGAGTGGGAAACCCAGATACTTCATAGGCCACCTTCTTTAATTCCCACAATCTCTAGTATCTATTCTTTCCTCTTACATGAAGATGAGGAAGAAAATTTGGGATTTATCTATGTTCAACCTCATGTCGGATAAAATATCAAACTCATTTAGAAGTTTCTTCTAGTTGTCAAGACTCATTTTCCTTCCTTCAACAAAAACTAATATATCATCATCAAAAAGCAAGTGAGAAACTGAAAAGGCTTCCATAATTCTATAACAACTTCCATAGCTAATGTAAATAGTAGTGGGGAGAGGGGGTCTCCTTGTCTGAGACCATTGGAGCTAGTAAAATGGCCCTCAAAACTACCATCGATAAGCAAGGAGAAGGATGAAGTACCTACACATTGTTGAACAAGGCAAATCCATGTGTCACAGAACCCACATCTTGCAAGACATCTCCACAGATAATCCTAGTTAATAGTTGTAGGCTTTAGCTATATCAAGCTTAAAATAGGTCGACGGGGAGCTCCACGTAATGTAGAAGTTCAACATGAACTCTACAACTAACATAGTACAATCCTTGATTCTTCTCCCCTTAACAAAATCTCCTTGGTTTGGAGAGATGATTTGAGGAAGGATGGATGCCAATCTATAAGTGATAATTTTCATGATCATCTTATACAGAATAGAACAATACTATATAGGCATGTAATCAACTAGAGTAGAAATAATTTCCTTTTTAGAAATAAGAGAAAGAAACACATATTTCATTTTCCTAATCATGTTCCCCCCATTGAAGAACCACTTCACTACTTCATTAAGAGAATCTTTGATGCTATTTTAGTTCCTTCTATAGAAAAAATCATTAAATCCATCTAGTTTAGGACTCTTGTCAGCCCCGATACTCCAGATTGTGTTCTTGATTTTGTCATCATGAGGTACCTCGCATTGCATGACATTATCCTCCTCAATAAAAATCTTCACCCACTAATTTTTATATGCTTCTTCATCAACTTTTTCCTTATTATAAACATGTTGGAAAATCTTTGTTGTCTGATTAACAATTTCTTCCTCTATGTCAATGAAGTTGTCATATCTATCATATAGTTCAATAATAGTATTAACTACTTCTCTCCTCTTCACTATAGAATGATATAAATTAGTATTTGGATCCCCATTTTCAATCCATCTCGAACTACCTCTATTCTAGTAGTACCTCTCATTGTCTTTATCTAGCATCTTTAATCTTTTGAAGGTCATTCTTTCACCATCAATAAGTTCTTGATCAAGAGGGTTCTTCGTGAGATCCTTTTCAATATCATCCATCTCCAATATCTCCTTCTTTGAAAGATTATGTATATTAATGTACTTCATGTACCACTTCTTCGGAGCCTCTTTAACATTCTTAAGTCTCTGGTTGAAGTAACAAAGGGGGTTTCCATAAACTTCCACCTCCCACTCTTACTTGACTATGTCTGAGCAGGCTAACCAATCTTACCAAAAATTAAGAAACTAAAAAGGCTTCTTCTTCTTAGTAATTTCTTTTTGATTCACCAGCAAGGTAGCCTTATCAAAAAAACATGAGGATAGGAGCTTGGTTTTTGAGCTTGGGAATGAATCCATCCAGTCATCATTAACCAAGGCCCTATTAAGATTGCAAGCAATTCGTTTGCATTTTTTAGATTATTGTGCCATGTGTAAGCTTCCTCTCCAATCACTGGGATTTTAGAAAGATTAGCCTTACAAATTGTAGTATTGAAAATACAAAGCACAAGATCAAAAACCTCCCTGCCACTAGCCTTCTCCTCCCTCTTCCTGATGTTGTTGAAGTCTCCAAAAACTATCCACGAGTGCTTAATTTTTGTTGACAAGTTCTCTAGTTTCTCCCATAACTCCAATCTTTCGCTCATAAGGTTATGATTATAGACTACTATAATGACTACAACTAGACCACCCTTATCAAACTATCTTGAAGTGATCTGGTGATCATCTATATTGATGGGTTCAAGGTCCCATGATTTTGGATTCTAACCAACATAAACTCTCCCATTCCTGGCAAAGTCATGGTTTGAAGCCCATTTTCAATCCAAAGGGATCATCTTACTAATCAAATCTCTACTATGTTATTTAATTTTAGTCTCCATGATTCCTACTATTGAAGCTTGAACTGCATGAATCACCTTCCCCACCCCCTTCTTTTACATGGCTTGCATGAACCACGAACGTTGGACATGCAAAATGTCATTTATGACCCCTTTATAGGATCGAGTAAGTCATGTCTCGGCCACTCTAAGTTTGTCACCCACTTCCTTGGAAGCCCCCATAGTATCATCAGGTTCAGGTTGATCAGTCTCATCCTCCTCATCTAATAAATTCTCTAATATATTCTCTATCAGTATCTTTTCAGGAACCTATTTAGGGCTCTTCCCTTTCTCAAGGCTTTCCTTCCTTTTTTCTACCATTTTACCTTTCATGTTAACTTCTTTCCATTTAGTTCTAGGTTTATCCTTGGTTTTATTCTCCTGCCTCTCCTTCGCATTCAAGGAGCAGTCCTCATTATCATGGCTAAACACTTTACATTCAAGGCATCTTATAGGGATTTGCTGGTATTGTGTCTCCACTAGAATTAGATCTCTTTTCAGCAGATTAACCTAGATTTCCTTTGGAGGTTCTTCATCCACTTTAATTTCCACCAGAGCCTTGGCTTCACCTAACGACTCCTGTTGTATTGATATGAGATCAACCCTTAGTGATTTACCCACTCCAGAAGCAACAATCTCGACCGCCTTCTCATACTAGTTCCTCCCTATACTTGGGATCTTAATCCACACTGACATAGTTCTAAACATATCCTTTTGTAGATCATCACTAGTGTGATGATCCTTAAAAACTACCAATCTATCATCAAACCACTATGGTCCCATGTAAATGATTTTGTTCTTATCCTCTCCAATATTAAAATGAACCAAGGAAAATTTATTTGGTTTAGTATACAGATCAAACCGACCTTTAGGTTTCCATATTCTCTTGATCCACGTAAGAAGATGAATGAGACCATTTTCTCCCAGGTCTTCTCCATCGCCTAACAAGTGTCATCATCTATTATCACTAAGCTCTTCACCTCCTGTCTCACCAGAGGGTCGTATTGGTGTTTTGTCTTAAACTATTCAACACCTCTAAGTACTTTGGACCATGGCTTCCTACTCCTTGCTTCATTGGTGTTACTCATCTTGGACCTTCCCGTGTTTGTGGGGGGGAGGTAGGCTTCTGCACCATTGAGGAATGGAGAGAACCCTTTGATCACTACCAGAATCGCCTCTACCATTAGAAAACCTAGGCACGGTTGTTGTATATGTATGTATGTATCTATCAGAATCAAGTAAATATATTACGACTTCCTCCTAAAATTATAGGAGGTCAAAATTTACATGTAGGCCCAACGCTATACACCATGAAATATAGAAACAACTCACACATTTAAATAATGTGCAACTTATGTTTAACATATTTACAAAATTTTACAGCAATTTTCATTGCATTTGCAAAAACATTTCAGTTTGTTCCAGCATTTCGTTCCTCCCAAATATGTATATATGTATGTATGTATCAAAATCAGGTAAATATATTCTGACTTCCATTTAAAACTTTAGAGGGTCAAGATTTACATATATCCCAGCACCATACATAAAAAAGAGTAAAAACTCACACTCCTACCTAATGTGCAACTTGCGTTTGACACATTTAAATTTTTTTACAGCAGTTGTAGTTGTATTTTTGGTTGAGCCTCCATGTCTCCCTACATTCATTTCCTCCCATATGTGGTAGCATATAGAAGCTAACAAGATCCTCTTTCTATCACTTTTCCCTCAACTAGACAACATTCTTCATGGCTCTTCCTTCAACTGCATGTTCAGGCTAAATTTTCCACATATAATCTATCATACCTCCCTTGTAAATGTGCAAATACCAAACAAGTGTAGATGAGATTCATCCTCCTATTTATAGAGTAGACAAATAGCAGAAACATCTTGATACCATTCATGTACTTTATCTAGCATAGCCAAAGAGTTGTGTAGAATTTTATAGACGCATATGCTCCACTTTGGAACCTGAATACTAGCCCATACCTACTACATGTGCCTATCCTTTGTTGTTGTGGATCGTGTTACTTCCCACAAATTGATCTGTGTATCTTTGAGTTTCCATCATCCTACCTCATGTGGATCAAACAAATGTCTAACATGTTGCCACATTTCCGTCATAACATTGATGGTGCGTGAATATCCTTCTCTTGTCTTTGGTATGAAGTCCAATCCTATAGGATATATTTATCTCATCCATTTTCCCCAAGTAGACGTGCCCTCTTAATATATAATAATTCTTCTCATTCTTCCCCATTTTTCTATCTCTCTTGGTGCTTTTAAGTCTAGCCCACCATCATCTTTCGAGAGTGCCAAACATGCATATTTCATTGGATGGTGTGTACTAGCCCAAAGGAAGTTTGCCATATTCATTTCCATTCTATCCAACACTACCCCTAGAATATCTTTGTTGTACCCAGAAGATCAGAATCCCTCAACCTCTGTCTTTAAAAGAGTGGCTCTTCCAGCCATTGACATTTTGTGCGTTGGCCATCTGTTGGTCATTTCCTCCAATCTGCCCATGCAATCAGTAATGTCTTTGACATGTAGGTTGTGTCCTGTCAAAGGAAATCCTATATATTTAGTAAGAAACACCCCCAACTCTACTCCCATGGCTTCCTTCAGTCGATCTTCTATTAGGTATCAATTCTTGGACAGAAAAAAGATGAGTCTTGTGAGCATTAACATGCAGCCCCATCTATTCCCCGAACCTCCTAAGCCGGTCCTGCAAATTCCCTACAGTATTTTTCTTGACTTCCACAAATACAAGGACGTTATCTGCAAAGATCAGGTGTGTCATCACTTTAGTTCCATGCACTATATAAGGTCGAATCACCTTACTTCTTTCTGGTTCTTATTTCTTCCAGGTAAAGTACTCCATGACAATCACAAAGGGCAAAGGAAAGAGTGGGTCCCCCTGACACAGTCCATTTCCTCCTTTGAACATACCTACAGAAGTTCCATTAACTAGTATAGAGAAGCTAGTGGTCCCTACACACTATTTAATCCTGTCAATCCACTACACATTGAACCCCATCTACTTCATGATCCACCATAATTTATCCGATCTCACACTATCACAAGCTTTAGACACATCAATCTTTAAGTATGTATTCCTACTCCCTCTCATAACATTGTAGTCTTGTAAGAACTCACCTTGGCCAGCAAAGCACAATCATTAATGCTCCTTCATGTCACAAAAGCCCCCTAGTTCATAGAAATAAGATAGGGAAGTATTATCTTCAATCTAGCAGACACGGTCTTTGCAATGATTTTATATTGTATCGAGCAACATGCAATAGGTCTGAAATCAGAAAGGGAAGAAGTCACTTTCTTCTTGGGAATGAGCACAAGGAAAGAGTGATTAACCTATCTACCCATATTTCCTCTTGCTAAGAACCATCTCACATATGCTATCATATCCTCCTTTATGATATCCCATGATTTCTTATAGAAAAAAAAACATTAAAATCATCCAAACCTGGTGACTTGTTGCTGCCAATACTCCAAAGTGCCTCTTTGACTTCCTTCTCATTTGTTTCCCTTGTGAGTATATTATCATGGGTACTTGCCAGTTTAAACTTCCTCTCCATCTCCTCCTCTTTGAGCTCGTCCTCAAACTCCTTATTGTATAGATAAGAATAAAATTGGATATCCTATTCTTCCAAGTCCTCCTGCTTCTTGAAAACATTCCCATCACTATCAACATGCTCTAAGATGATGTTGTCGGCCCCTGATCTCTTAACATTTGAATGATAGAGTTTGGTATTTCTATCACCATCTTCCATCCATTTCTCTCTACTCCTCTGCCAGTAGAACTTTTTCTCAGCCATCTTTAAGTCTTCAAGAATCATTTTTAGCTCACTATCTTTCTTTATCAACTCTTCATTTAGTGGATCATGTAGCAGTAATCTTCTGACCTCCTTACATTCTTCTTTGGATTCCTTCATCATATTAGGAATGTTCACCTTCTCCTTGGCCCAACTTTTGAGTGCACACTTAGTATTAGCCAATTTCTTTGCAAACACATACATTGGATTCACATTCACTTTGATGTTCTAGCTTTCTCTAATGACATCTTTGAATCCCTTCCAATCAGCCAAATAGTTTAGGAACCTGAAAGGTCTTCTCTTTTATTTCTTTTCTATGATTTGCACTAAAATTAGGGCATGGTCACTCAACTTGGATCTGTTGGATTTAACCTGCACATTAGGGAATATATGCAACCACTTCTCATTTACTAGATATTTGTAAAGCTTGCTTGCAATTCTGTCCTCCGACTTCCTCTCATTGTTCCAAGTGAGCAAGTCCCCATCAACCATTGGCAATTCAAAAAGTCCAACCTGGTCAAAGTTATAACTGAAAGCATTAATCACTGCATTCATTACTAGTCTTCCACATGCCTTCTTAGCTTGTAGTCAGACATAATTGAAGTCACCAATCACCAACCACAGATAAGATATATGTCTAGATAAATTTATCAGTTCCTGCCATAAATGATGTCTCCTATTTGCATCATTATGAGCATAGACAGTTGTCAACCACATATGTAATCCACCTACATTCCTACACTCCATTGTAATATTTTGATCTGACATCTATATCACAATAACCTAACATGCATTTGGTTTCCATGCAACACAAACTTTGGCAAACTCAGATTGCACCAGATTATACACATGCTCCCATCCTTGAGGAAATAAGTATCTAACGTTGTTACTATTTTGCCTCCTTTTTTTGTTTCCACCAAAACTACCAAGGAACTCCCACTAGCAGCGATCCACTCTCGAATCTCCTTCTTTTTGTACCTATCACACCCATCTTTAATATTCCATAGGATCATGGACATATCAAGGGTTCTTGTTTGCCCTAGTACGTCTACCCAACTCCTTCCTCTGGTCCTTCATTTTCACCTACCTTTCCTTCTATTCTTTTGTTGCTCCATCCTCCTTGTTAGAGTCAGAAAGAGCTTCAAAGTTGTTTGTTGTATCTAGGATGGTGCTCACCACCACATTCTTAGGAATACCAGATATCTTGGGTCCTTTATTCTTAGAAGTACAGATGAATTCTCCTTCTTCCCTTGTAGTTCCTCCTGGGTTATTCAAACTGATCTTTGGCATGCCACGATCATCCATAGAATCAAGGCCAACATCAGTGTCAGGAGTTGCTTGTTTGTCTACCTCTGTGTGTGCCTCTTCATGTATCCCTGTTGTTCCACCAGAAGGCCCAGTGTCTGGCATAACACTAGGGCCTTTCTCCTTCCAGACTTGCATAGGCACATGTGTCTTCTTCTCCACCTTGTTGTCTGTCTTCTCTTTTCTACCTGTCTTGCTTAGTTGGTTGCTATGCATGAAGCATAGCAACATCTACACTTCCTCGGTGGCCCATCATAGGATATATCCATCGGGATTGGATCATGACCTTAGACGTTCAACCAAACTCTCTTCGGTACTTCAGTCTCCACTTTCTATTTGACCAAGACTCATGCCTCATCCATCTCCAATGAGTGATTATCAATGTGCAACACCTTCCCTTCACAAACAACAATAGTCCCCACCGCCCTCTGAGTCCAGGCATGGCCAATCAACTTCAGGGTGATCTAGTTGGGGATTGTGGCAAAGAGATCACGTCAAAGTTCATCTCCATGTTGGTAATTCTTTGTCACCACAAGATGTGTGTCGAACCAATGAGGTCCTAGGTTGAGGACCTCTCTCTTGTCTTCACCATTGCTGAATCAGATTAGAAAGATATCGTTCTCCCTCAACAACACCTCAAATGATCCCTTTGGACTCCATTTCCTCTATATCCATGCCTAGAAGTGTGGGTAGTAGGGTCTCTTGCCCAGGGCATAGGCCATGATGGTGAACTCCCATATGTTGTGCATCCGATCAAACTCCTCCACATCTTGGTCAACCTGAACTTGTCCATCAGAGTGCCTAGACTCTAGGAAACTATCCATGGTGTCGCACTGGGCAGGCTGCTTCAATTTCTGACACCAGTCCTTCTTGATGTTGTGTCTGTCCCTACCCGTCAACGGCGGTATGCCAACGCTGTAGGGAGATGACCCATTGTCGCCCGACACTCATTTGTTTGTGTTGTGTTCATCCTTTCCCATCTCTGATGCTGTGTTGACTCTGTAGGGAGATTCCCCGTTGCTTCCTGACGCTCTTCCATTAGCACTATGTCCATCCTTTCCCATTAATGATGTTGCGTCAACTCTCTAGGTAGATGCCCTATTGCTGCCCGACGCCCCACCCATTGATGATGATGCGTCGACTCTATAGGTAGACACCATGTTGATGCTCAATGCCCCACCTGTCTATGATGCTATGTCGATGTAGTGGGGAAATAGTCCATTGCCACCCAACACTCCCCTGCTAGGGCTAGGGCTTCTAGCATCGTTGGTTGCTCCCCAAGCTTCATGTGCTTTTAGTGGTGTAGGGATGTTGGGTGGGGTTGTGTTGGTGTTGCACTGGTGGACGATGATGCCTAGAGTGGCCTTCATCGTGAGTTCCATGACTGACACCCTAATCGCCCAGACGATTGCTCGGATGGGGCATTAGGGATGACTCTACATGTGTTGTTTGTGTTGTATAGTATGTATGTATGTATGTATGTATGTATGGGATTGAGAGAGAAAGATTTCTCCCCCCTCTCCCATGCCCATGGTGGAGGTCGAACGCCTGGGAGGGTGGTAAATCAAGTCAGCGAGTGGGATTCAAACCAGTGTTCCTTTGTTAGGGGACACTGTTCTTGACCACTTGAGCCACTCCTTGTCAGCTGTATGTATGTATGTGTGTGTATGTATATATATATATATGTATGTATGTATGGGATTAAGAGAGAAAGATTTCTCCCCCCTCTCCCATGCCCTTGGTGGAGGTCGAACGGCTGGAAGGGTGGTAAATCAAGGGGGGAACTAGGATTTGAACCTGTGTCCCTTTGTTAAGGGACATCACGCTTGACCACTTGAGCCACTCCTTGTCGGCTGTACGTACATATGTATGCATGTATGGGATTAAGAGAGAAAGATTTATCCCCCCTCTCCCACGCCAGTGGTGAAGGCCAAATGCCTAGGAGGGTGGTAAATCAAGGAGGCAACTGGGATTCGAACATGGGTCCCTTCATGAGGAGACACCGTGGTTGACCACTTGAGCCACTCCTTGTCAGCATATGTATGTATGTATGTATGTATGTATGTATGTATGTATGTATGGATGGATGTATGTATGGGATAACGAGAGAAAGATTTCTCCTCCCCTCTCCCTCGCCCGTAGCAGAGGCAAAACGCCCGCGAGGGTGGTAAATCGAGGTGGCAACTGGGATTTGAACCTGGGTCCCTTTATTAGGATTTGAAACCCTTAGAATTCTACATAACTTAACATTGGATTTTGTTTACAGTGTTTTGCTCTTTTTTTATTATGTGATACAAACAAGAATTCAATATATGCAAACAAGGATCCAGTATTACCATATAAAATGACTAGGAATCATGGTTCTAACATTTTAAATTTAAGAGAATTGAACACATATTGGTTATAAGTTCTGTGGTTTCTGATCTAGTTAAGATTGCCCCAAGATATGCCAAATTTTCTACAGACCCCAACTAAAACATGTGTCGCCAAAATATGTTTTGGAAAAAATAAGCAACCAAAATGAGGCTTGGATATACCTAATTGGCGGTTGAACTTTTTATAACAAAAATCAGTTGATTACATTGGTGTACACAAGTAAAATACTTGTTTAGTAAAGCAAAAATCTAGCATTGATAGATGTTGTTGAAAACAAATGATATTTTAGGATATCTTTCTATTTGTTACAAGAACCTAACACGATATTTATTAGAAAATTAGCACACTAAAACCTCCAATAATATTCCTAAGACCCTACTTCTTATGGTTGAGAGGAGAAACAGGAGAACTATAGTTTTTACATTGTTTTCTCTCTCTAGACATATAAGGTGACTATGTCTTTCTTGGTTGGTAGTTTTTTGATAATTTCTTGTCATTTTTGGTTTGTTTCTTCTCCTTCATTTCTTATATGCTCCATGAACGAACTTCCATGAATTTGATCCTTTCAAACTCTAATAGTTTCCCTTTTATTATACTTTGTTCTTCCCTTGATAGTTTGAAACTCACATGGGATTAATGAGGTCATACTGGAGGTTCTCTTTACATATATTGATCTTGGTACATTAAATGCTACACCAGAGTAGTTCTTCTTGTTAAGGTGAGTGGATCATTACCCCTTTTGAATTATACAATATTCCCAAATAAGTTATATAAGTGTTGAGGAGCTAAAATGAGATCAAATTCAATTTGCTTGCTATTGTTTGAATAAATATTGTTACTTATCAAATGTAGCATCATTAGTAGCTTATGATTCTTACATTCTTTATTTTAGTAGATTGGAATTGTCTCTAATTACCCTTAATTTCTCCTAACTATTCTATATGTCTAAATTGCTTTCTTAATTGAGCAATGATGCATGAATTTGATGGTCTAACCTCTAAGGCTTGTTTTATGGGATGTCAACCTTTGATTGTCTTGAGTGACTAGTAAAAAGATAATTAGTTATGCTTTACCTTATTATGATATCGTTTAAATGAGTTTGTGTGGATTACATTCTATTATATATGAAACAATATAGTCAGACAAATCTTAAAATCGGTATTTATCATAGATTTTTCAAATTTCCTAATGAGATATATAATGTATAAATTGAATCCAAATGTAATCAAATGATTCTATAGATACAATAATTGATCAACCATGGTGTTATGTCATAGCGTAATTATTATTGCAATGAACACATGATAAGATGGTTATATGAGATGACATACTTATCATACATGCCTAAGTGATGAATATGAGGTGGGATATGATAAGATGTATATAGAGATAGAATGTTGAACATACCTTAAGGTGATATGAACTAAATATAAGTGAATACCAAAATTAACCACTAGAACATGCTACATCATGTTTCTGTGTGAGTTTCTACTATTATAGCAATGGTTGGTTCTGAGTATCTAGGCCTTAGAAATAACTCAAAGACCATGGTTGGTTTTCACACTAAGAGAGGATGGGATGTAGATACACTCCCAATGTAGAATAAGAAAGAATGTTCCTTGAGGCATAGCACTTATCCAATTATACAGAGAGAGGATGGGTCTTCGCTAAAATTATATATAGGTGGAAGGCAGTGGTCCTTGGCCATACTCCATAGAAGTCTTGGGAAGGTGTTTTGGTCCTTAGACAAAACCATATACCACGGAGTTTGTGCTCCTTGGCCACAACTCCAGTTCAGCTAGTTGAGTTGGGGAGGTGGGACCTTGGGGACAAGTCTTTCTCTAGCTCTTCTACATATATAAGAAAGATTATTTGGCCTAATAATATTGATAAATAGGAATAATACATTACATGATGATGATGTTTATCTAGAATGATTTACTTATATGTAGATTTCTTTTGTAAATGCTAATTATGTACTTACCATGCACTACTTATCCTTATTTGTCTAGTATGACTTAGCTTGGGATTATTTAATTTTTTATGGTAAACGTTTGCATAAAATGACATTTCCCTACTTAAGTGATAGCAAAACACACCTGTAATCTTATTGTCATGTTTAATTGATAAGCGGGGAGTATCCGCTCACTAAGGAAGTAATGTTCACATCCCAGGAGTTAGTTGTACGAGGTGGTTCTGGAATTGGTGATGGTCAAGTAACTATGCTCTTTAAGACTAAAGGTGCAAGATTTAATGTGGAAAATTCTCCCCAATACAAGGAGATAAAAACCACGGGGAAATATTGGCCAACAAGCACTATCTAACCAATATTACAACTCACACTGCCTAGATTTAATCACCCCTAAATTTGGGAAGCTACCCCCACTCGAGAACACAGATAAGGAAGAACATAATTACACCCAATGTGTACAAACTCTCCCTTTAAACTTATTCACCTCAAGACACCACTATCGTAGGTAGGGATTGATTGCTGCCACTTCGACCACTGATTGGGTCACCTCTTCTCCTGACGAGGTCACCTACCTCGTTTCCTGCTCGATACTCATTCTAGTTGGCACCTCCAACTATAACATCGACGTTCCGTCAGAACTCTTTCTGTCTAAGAGAGACAATACACATCCTTTTCTAATCGGACATACTGTAGTAAAAGCCACATCACCAACTGTGTACCACCAGTCGTGTGCATCTTCCACTGCTTGGATCTGTTGTCATGGCCGATGCACCACCTTTGTGTCGTCGACTGATGCACCTCCTCCACTAATCGGACACAGTGTTGTCAATGTCAATGTCGCAACACCAACAAAGTGCTACCAACTAATGTGCATCCTCTACTTCTTAGACCTACCACTACTATCAATACAGTACCATAATGTTGATGAATACCAACCGCTGCTCTGTCCCAAGACAAAGTCATTTTCCCTCTCTATTTCATGAGAAAGCTACAATGTCGGTGCACCTAATGTGCCACTAACTGTCAGCCGCTACTTTGCTTCAAGGCAAAGTCACTAATCCTCACTTACCATAAGAGAGCACCATTATAGATGCACCAATGTACCACCAACTATCATCCACTACTTTGCTTCAAGTTGAAGTCACTGACCCTCTCTCACCAAGAGAGATCACCACCGGTTGTTAATGTTCTTTGGCTCTTCTACCATAGAAGGAACCAAAAACCAACAGATGGGATGATTCAATGGCCTCCCACTTGGCCTCTATTATAGGACTTCATGCATGTGGTTGCAACCAAGAATCCTAGTCCAATTCTCAGTTGAATTCCTAGTCCAATTCAATTGTTACATATAGGGATCCATCTTCTTTCTTTCTTGGATTCGACTCCTATTAGGATTGACAACACAAGCCAACTCCTACTCAAGCCCAAATCCAACTAGGACATGGTTCAGACCCTCCTTTCCCAGCAATCTCCCCCTGAGGGAGACTTTATCTTTAGTGATCATCTGGAATAGCTTCTGGACCCCACCACCACATGTGATAGATACAATCTCATCAAACATTACAACATCTTCTTGTTTCCATCCCTCTTCTTGAAGTACCATCCTGACTTCACTTTGTTCCCAAGAAATAGAGACAAAGTAGCCTAGCGGTGCCACTTCACTCTTCACACCCACATCTGGAACTTTGTTGGCTCCCCCTGACCAATCAATCAAGCCATCCTGGATGTAAACCCTATTTTAGGTTTTCTACAGTAAGCCTCAGAAACCTTCTTTTAATGCTACCCCTGGCGATGTAACCCCACATCAGGAGCCCAATCCTCCATTTTACATGCATCAACTACACTTCTCTGACATGGGGTTACATCTCCAGGGGTAGCGACCTTCTACAATCACTTCTTATCAACGTTGCCCTTTCCATCTTCAGATTGGATCTCACTACACCCACTACATCCTATGGACCTTGTTCTGATGCCACTTCTTATGAATTGTGGTGGGCAAGTGATGATGCTCTACAAGACTTAAGGTGCAAGATTTAATGTGGAATACTCTCCCCAAGACTAGGAGAGAAAAACCATAGGGAAATACCAGTCAACAAGCACTATGTAACTCAAATTACAACTCACACTAACCATATTTAATCACCCATAAATATGGAAAGATCCCCCAGCTTGAGAACAAAGATAAGGAAGAACATAAATACACCCAATGTGTACAAATCCTCCCTTTAAACTTTTTCTCCTCACGACACCACTGCTACTGCTAGGGATTTCTTGTTGCTTCTATGACCGTTGATCGAGTCGCCTCGTCTCCTGATGAGGTCACCTACCTCATTTCCATCTGCGGTACTTGTTTTAGTTGGTGCCTCCAACTAGAACCCTGACGTGCCACTAGAACTCTCTCCACCTGAGAGAGTCAATATGCATCCTCCACTGATCGGACAGAGCATAGTCATAGCCATGTCACCAATTGTGGCCACTAACCGTGTGCATCTTCCATTTCTTGGATCTATCGTCATGGTCGATGCACCACCTTTGTGTCATCTACTGATGCACCACCTCTACTGGTCGGACATTGCGTCATTGATGTCAATTTTATAGCACCAACAAAGTGCCACCAGCTGATGTGTGTCCTCTACTGCTTGGACCCACCTCCATTGTCGATGCACTATCATTGTGTTGTAGATTGCCAACTGCTACTCTGTCCTAAGACAAAGTTGTTGGCCCTCTCTCATCCACGAGAGAGTTCCAATGTTAGTGCATCTAATGTGCCACCGAGTGTCATCCTCTACTTCACTTCAAGGAAAAGTCGATGACCCTCTCTTACCACAAGAGAGCACCACTGTAGATGCACCAATGTGCCACAAACTATCAGCTGCTACTTCACTTCAAGGTGAAGTCATTGACCCTATCTCACCAAGTGAGAGCAACACCATTTGGTATTGTTCTCTAGCTCTTCTACCACATAAGGAACCAATATCCAACAACTGGTGGGATCACACTCCAACAGGTGGTATGATTTAATGGCCTCCCATTGGGCCTCTATTTGTAGGCCTTCATGCATGTGGTTGCAACCAGGAATCCTAGTCTAATTCTTAGTCCAATTCCTAGTCCATTTCCATTGTTGCACATAGGGAGCCATCTTCTTTCCTTCTTGGATTCAACTTGTATTAGGATTGGCAACACAGGAGAACTCCTACTCAAGCCCAAATCCAACTAGGACATGGGCCAGACCTTCCTTTCCCAACAAAACACACATGTATTCTTATTGTCTTATTTAATTGACAAGCAGGGAGAATCTGCTTGCTAAGGAAGTAATGTTCACATCCCAAGAGTTAGTTGTACGATATGGTTTTGGAATTGTATAGGGTCTAGAGTCATGTTGCATATTTAATACTAGGTAAGAATTTGAGAACATTTTTGTTATTGATGTTGTTTTCTTCTTAGTGTGATGTGATATGTGTATAGTTTTAGATCTCTATATCTTTTTTAGGGTTCAATCCATTTGATTCTTATTCATATCACAATAAGATATTGCAAGATTGGCCTTAAGAAAGGCATGCTTGGTGATTAACATGTTACAACTTAATGCATCAACATCCTTAGCAAGAGCATGTGTGAGATTGTTGTTAACTCTAGGGCTGAATCTAAACTTCACATAGAGAAGGAGAGAGACAAATCTAGTAGGTCATTAACTAAAAGTTCCTCATCTCTCATGCCTCTATTGTCATCCTTGATAGCTTGGATCGGCTACAGAAAGTGTCTCTAGAAGATAACAACTTCATAGCCTTCCTGAGCTATCATTTCCATTCCTAGATGAACCATTGTTATCTCTCCCACCAGTGCAGAGGTGCAGGTATTCGATGAGGCATTGCGCGCCATCCAGGCCACCCAAAGGAGTGTCACCAGCTCCTCAATAGTATGTTGATCACTGACGTGTATTTTACTACGCAATAAAAACACAAGTGTACGCGTTGAGTAGTACAGGCCTTGTGAGGCCCGAGTCGAACACAGGGATACTCGGAAATGTTGGAGACTCCTACTAACTATTTGCGATCAGCTAAGCCGAATAACAAATTGGGTTTGTTGAATAAAATTAAAAGAAAATAAAAATAAAACAAAGCAAACAATCGATTAAAGGTTAATTTAATCAATTTAAAAGGATATCTTTAGGATTGTGGTTTCACCGCGGGTTTTCATTGTATTAGGTTTTATATAATGCCTCACTCTTCTCTCTCTATCCAATTAATGGCCTGAAAACAGAATTGCCCACTGTCGTGGTACAATTCACTATCTAGGTTTAGGTCGGTTCCACTGTCGTAGCAACCTATACCCTAAACTAGATGCATTATGAACGATCTCTCAGTGTCCACCATTAAATTTACACCACCTTGGTCAAGGGATTTGTCTATTAATGTAGATTTCGTCTCTTTTCAACCATTAATCCTTCTTTCAAAGTTATTAAGGGTATTAGGTTATTATTATGGTGATCAAGCATAACAATATATGGAGAAAACGAAACTATACCACGGATTTAAGAGAGAAAATATGAATTACTATTATAAAACTGTCATACAATGAATCCACGGGCTACTCCCGGTCCTAAAGATGAAGGGGATTAGCCCCGCATGGTCATCTCACACAAGTACAAGGTAGAGATAGGGGAAATCATGTGAAAAACATGGAATGACAGGGAAAACCCCTGAACGGAGAAGAACCGGTTGATCCTTTGTGTGGAACACGTGCTATCCCACCTTTCGGTGGTGAAATCCATCTTCTGCGGCGTCCGGATCGACTGGTGTGAGCTTCTGGCCTCCGTTCTCCTCTCCACTGCTCCTCGGTACTTGTGTAATGGCTAATCAGATCCTCCACTCGTTTGGGCAGACGTCCTTAGGTATAAGTCCCTAATTAGGTCGCTAATTAACTCCAGCCGTCCGATTGAGATCATTAGAAAGCAAACTCATATCCTACGGCGTCGATACCATCGACGCGAGTCGATGGTATCGACCCGCTACAGTAGCGAACCCTTCCTTTGTCGCGCCCGACATCATCTCGATACCATCGACACGGGTCGATGGTATCGACTTCCTTTAGGCATCAGTTTTGTTGTTTTGCGACGTTGTAGCCTCCGTGCGTCGATGGTATCGACGGGGGGTCGAAACTATCGACTGCTTCATCGCCAACAACCTGAAGATGACTCGATACCATCGACATCAAAGTCGATAGTATCGACTTTTTCCTGCTTCTTTCGGCTGGCAACCTATGACCATGTCAATGGTATCGACTTCTGTCGATGGTATCGACGGAAGCAAATACTCATTTGTCCTGAAATTCAAAGACAAGATCACATCAATTCACACAAATAATAATAATTTGACAATTAATGCTAAAAAATGATCAAATAAAGGGAATTTGACATAAAATAGTGGAACCGACCAAAATGGATGAATTATGCAATATTAACCATAAAAATGACTAATTAAAGCATAAAACACATATAAAACAGGTCTATAAATGCGACTCAAAATCATCACATCAAACTCCCCTAAGCTTGAACGTTGCTCGCCCTCAAGCAACTAATCCTTAGAATAGAATCGCTAATGTCAACTGAAAAACAACACAAAACACCCAACATCCCATATGACTCCCACCGGACATTCACATACCGGCCCTCTCTAACCACGGAACGGTAATTACCCTAAAGGCGACAGTAATCATCCATAAAAGAAATTGACCTCAAAACTGATGAACACTATCACATAAGGCAGTTAACATAATACAACCCGCCGGTTCAACCTTGGTGCATCTTGTGATCTCCTATACTATGTTGCTCGCCCTAACTACCATCTATATGGAAGCAGTTCTCCTGATGTACATTAGTGAGGAGAAATTCACGGTGGCCTACCAATCCGAGCAACGGGTGGATGAAAATGGGTGGCTCATGGAAGAACGTGGAAGTATTGTACAATTTCAACCTACATAAAACAAAAATGTCCTATATGATGCAAATGCACATGAAAAATGCCCTAATGCCTAAAATTGGGTGGAATGATGCATGTACTAACCATCCATCTCAAAATGAAATGGAACTTCTAATTAAGCTACATCATGTACTCAATTATCTCGAATTGCAGGTGATATTATGTTCCTTTCTCCTTATTCTTATTGCTTCTACATAACCCTTTTTCATTATGCAGATTTTCTTTCAGAATTTTTTTTCCTTTTTTTTTCTCTTTTTTTTTCCAACCCTTTATATCCACGATTGATAATGAAAATTTTATCGGGCTTATTCTTCATACTCAAAAATTTGCACTATTCAGAAGGTATGGAACAATTTAGTTCACTATTTTATGGAAAATTGAGATACATGATGTACTTTATGCATGAAAATTATGAATGCAACTACATGGCATGCACCTAAGGGTAATGTGCATGAATCACTATACTTCATTTTTTTAATACAAAACATATAGAAAGTTGCGATGCAAGTCCTATCTAGATGCTATGCAAACAAAAGGAATTAAAACTGCACTTTACTTCCAATTCTTTGGTGGATTATGGAAAAATGAAGTGGAATGATCACAAGACTAGATGACTGAACCTTAGAAAGATATTATGTGTCCCTCCTTACTGACCTGTGTAGTAGTTTAGAGGGTTCTCTCTCTTACATCCAATTAAAGTCTCATTACCATTTGGTCAGATTAGGCTCAAACAACCATTTCCATCCACTTTCATGAATCATTAGGAGTACAGGTGTGAGTTGTTGTTTTAGAGTTGACAGAACCAATCATTTGCATAGGATGTGTGCCCAAGATTGAACAAAACAAGCTTTTCAAACACACAAAAAAAAAATTTCAAATTTCCCTTGCACTACTAAAGAGATGACACAACTTTATGACATCCACGATTACACTAGATAGCATGTGGATCCTACAAAAACTAAAAAAAAACACCAGAAAACAAATAACAAAAACAAAAGCAATAATGCTAAAAACTAAAAACCATAAAAGTTAAAGCTGTTCCAACTACCCCCCTAAGCTTGAATTCGACTATGGCCTCATAGTCAAAAACAAACTTAAAGATTGGAACAGTGATACCAGATCAGTCTTGTGGTGGTGGAGGCGGGTATTGCGGCGCCGTGGGGTCCCAAGACGGGTATTGCCCCTGAACGGTCGGATCATACTGGGGCATCGAAGGAGGTTGTGGATACCCCCCAAAATAATTTTGGCTCCAGTAATGATCGTAAAACGGCTGCTGCTGCTGCTCCATCCTGTGCAGCCGATCATGGATGTTCTCCTAATTTGCAAAAAGAAGGCGCTCCTTCTCGAAGATCGCATGCTGGTTGACGAAGAGCCGGTTGGTGGTGTCTTGAATACCGGCATAGGCAGCTGTGTGGCTATGTTGCGTCTGCTGGATGTCTTTCAGCATATTGTACATGCCTTGCATGGAATAGGCATCCTCGCTGGGCTGTGAGGGCGGTGGTGGAGGCGGCGTAGGCTGTGACGATGAAGACGCACCCGGATGCATCCTAGGGCGCTTCCGGGGTGCTACTCGTGCTCGAAGAGGTGTAAGGGTCTCCTCTTCCTCCTCAGCCTCGTCGTCCTGTCCATCGTCACCGCCGTCATTTCCGCCTTCTTCATCAGAGTCGGTGATAGCTATGATTGGCCATCGAAAATGTTGTGCTCCCTCGATATTGAAGATCGGATCAGGCAGCGCGCACTCCTGGTACTCTTGATTTACGTGGCAATGCGCAAAAGCCACGCCAGCTCGGAGAAGAATGAGATTGGCTTGGTGTAGATGTTGCAAGTTGACCTTGCTTCTCATAGAAAGAGGAGTCCGCTGATCGAGATTCAAGCCCAAGTAGAGGGCTACCTTGGTGACAAGCCCCCCAAAATGAATCGGGGCTTTTCTCATGCTCCTCTTCACCACCAATACTCGTTGTATAACGAATGCACCCCAGTTGCATTCTTGGCGCTTCAGGAGCTGATATAAGAAGAAAAGATCCGTCTCTTGAAATTTGCTTAGCGCCAGATCACTTCGAGCAAAGATGGTGGAACTCAACATCCGATGCAATACCCGAACAAACGGGTGCTCGAAGTCGGCTACCGCAGCGTTGGGGAAGCTCACCGACCTCCCTTGTGGCACCATCACCAACTCGAAGAAGAGAGCGTCGTAGTTGGTGCGGTTATCCGGCCGCCGGTGGTCGTACGGAGAATGATTCCAATTGAAGATCCTGTTGAATTGGCGAAGCGTGAGGGTATAGTCACGGTTGTACAGCCGGAAAGACACCCAGCCCTTTATCCATTCACGATCGGTGGCGACGATGTCGTTGGGCACGACGCAGACATCAAGTGACGCCATGAACTCCGCCACCAACTCTTTGTAGGTTGGCCACTCGCCGAAAAATGGCTGGCCATCAGCATGGTACTGTAACTCATCGGGCCTCCTGCTTGTACGTTTCGCCTGCCCCTGTAGAACATAGGCCAAATTGGCCTCGAATCCAAGGTCTCGGATCATTTCCCGGTCCACATATCGGGTGGGTTCGATCTTCCTTTTTAAGATCTCCTCATATATCTTCTTCACCTCTATGGAAGGATGCATCATGCGCGTCCGTGCAACCGACCCGGGAGGAGGTGGCACAAACTCCAGGATCTCCTCCGGGTCCGCACGTGAAGAAGATGCTCCAGCGACGTGAACCATGTTGGCGATGAGAAAGGGATTAGAAAGAGAGCTCGATGCAGAATGGAGATATGAATCTCCGCTCGGTGACGATCGTCGCTCGGTGATGCTGGTCTTCGCTCTTGGATGGCTCGGGGAAGTGCTCGGTGCAAAGGGAGGAGATCACTCTGAAGGTGTGACGTCAAATGATGTAATGATTCTCCTTAAATAGACTTGGTATGCGCCACTGTTAGCCCGTCGATACCATCGACGCGAGTTGATGGTATCGACGATGGTCGATGCTATCCGCCCCTCACATGGTATCGACGGTCGTCGATTGCTGGATATTGAAACACAGATCGCTGATGTGTTGATACCATCGACATGGGTCGATGGTATCGACGCTGCACCCGGATCGATGACGTGGAAGCCGCGATCGTCGTCGATTTGCTTGCACGGATCGGTGAAATGGATGGTCGATACCATTGACTCGGGTGGATGGTATCGACTTTTCTTCATTGTGACACCGCCACTTTGCATTTCAACCTGTAACCATGTCGATACCATCGACATGGCCATCGATGGTATCGAGTTGACTGTGACATATCGGTCTGAACTTCTCCAGAGATCTCGATGGTATCGACGCATGTGTCGATACTATCGACTTTTCCTTTTCGACCACCTGTAGGTATGTCGATACCATCGACGAGGCCGTCGATGGTATCGACTCAGAACAAAATTTGTAGTCGTCAACCTATACCCTTGTCGATACCATCGACGAGTGTGTCGATGGTATTGACTCTGCCTCAGCCTGCACAATGAACAAACGGATCATTGTGCACTAAAAGTTGAACAAAAATAAAGCAACCTACGATTATAAATAATCTATCCTAATGTACCGATGGTTGGGTTGCCTCCCAACAAGCGCCCTTATTTAATGTCTTAGGCTAGACTGCTTCCGGGCATCTCAATCATCCAAAAGTGAAATGAGTTTGACCTCATTCACCTTCCTCTTGTAACTCTCCCCAAAATAGAGCTTCAGCCTTTGTCCATTCACCATAAATGTGGTATCACCATCACGCACTAAAATCGCGCCGTGTGGTTTAACCTCTTCCACCACGAACGGTCCACTCCACCGGGATTTGAGCTTCCCGGGATGCAACTTGAGTCGTGAGTTGAACAACAAAACACTATCTCCCTTCTTGAATGTGTGCAACTCGATGTGGCGATCGTGGATCAGCTTTGTGCGCTCCTTGTATATCTGTGCGTTCTCATACGCTGTCATCCTTAGCTCGTCCAACTCATTCAATTCAAGCATCCTCTTTCTCCCCGCTTCATTGTAACTCAGATTTATCCAACTAAGCGCCCAATGGGCCTTGTGCTCCAACTCAACCGGCAAATGACAAGCCCGGCCATACGCCAACCTAAAAGGTGTGGTGCCTATAGGTGTTTTGTAAGCCGTCCTATATGCCCACAACGCATCCGGTAGTAGGGCACTCCAGTTCTTCCTCGTGGATGCCACCATACGCTCTAGAATCTTCTTAATTTCACAGTTTGAGACCTCCACCTACCCTTGGGTCTGTGGGTGATATGGGGTGCCTATGTTGTGCTTGACCCCATATTTCTTCAATAATGTCGAAAACTTTTGATTCCTAAAATACGTACCCCTCATCACTGATTATCATTCGGGGTACCCCAAACCTACAGAAAATATTTTCCTTCACGAATCTGCACACTACAGTGGAATCATTAGTCCTTGTGGGTATAGCTTCCACCCACTTCGACACATAATCAACTGCTAATAAAATGTATAAATTGGAGTTCAAGGACACAAAAGGTCCCATGAAATCTATGCCCCAAAGATCAAACACCTCCACTTCCTGAAACATATTCAGGGGCATCTCCTGTCGCTTTGAGATATTACCTGTACGCTGACAAGAATCACATTGCCTCACAAAATCGTAGGCATCCCGAAACAAAGTTGGCCAATAAAGGCCACTTTCCAAAACCTTAGCTGCCGTGCGCGAGCTTGCGTGGTGTCCTCCCGTGGGTGATGCATGGCAATGTTGGAGAATGCTCTCGTACTCCATTTCAGGCACACACATGCGCAAGATACCGTCCCTGCATTGCTTAAGAAGAAGTGGATCATCCCAAAAATAATATCTTAAAGAATGGAAAAATATTTTCTTCTCCTGATATGACCAATCTTCCGGGATGATCCCGCAAGCCAAATAATTTACAATCTCAGCGAACCAAGGATCTTTAGAGTTAATCTTCAAAAGTTGTTCATCCGGAAACGTCTCTGTTATGGGTATATGTAAATCTTTTTCATCCACCCTTTCTAACCTAGACAAATGATCCGCAACAACATTTTCAATCCCAGATTTCTCCTTGATTTCGATGTCAAATTCTTGTAAGAGAAAAATCCACCTAATGAGTCTAGGCTTTGCGTCTTTTTTCTCCATTAAGTATTTTATCGCAGCATGGTCAGTCCATACAACTACTTTAGATCCAACTAAATACTGCCGGAATTTTTCAAAAGCAAAAACAACGGCGAGTAATTCTTTTTCTGTAGTTGTATAATTCAATTTGGCATCATTCAAGGTCTTTGAAGCGTAAAAAATCACGGCGGGCTTATTGTCAACCTGTTGCCCCAACACAACTCCTACCGCAAAGTCCGAAGCGTCACACATTAGTTCAAAGGGTTTTGTCCAATCCGGTGTTTGAACAACCGGTGTAGAAATTAGCTTTTCTTTTAACACTTCGAACGCATGTAGACACTTATCATTGAAATAAAAAACTGCATCTTTCTCCAAAAGCTCAGATAGAGGTTTCGCAATTTTAGAATAATCCTTTATAAATCGTCGATAGAACCCGGCATGTCCCAAGAAACTTCTTACCCCTTTTACTGAATTTGGTGGGGGCAATTTGGAAATGATCTCAATTTTTACTGGATCGACCTCTAAACCTTTACTAGAAACCTTATGTCCTAGCACTATTCCCTCATTCACCATCATGTGACATTTTTCCCAATTGAGAATGAAATGTGTGTCCTCACAGCGCTGTAAAACTTTGTCCAGATTATAGAGACATTCATCAAACGATGCACCATGCACCGAAAAGTCATCCATAAAAACCTCGAGACAACATTCTACAATGTTAGAAAATATGGCGAGCATACAGCGTTGAAACGTCGTCGGTGCATTGCATAAACCAAAAGGCATGCGGCGGTACGCGAAAGTCCCATAGGGACAAGTGAAAGTAGATTTCTCTTGATCCGAAGGATCAATCGAGATCTGGTTGTACCCCAAGTACCCGTCAAGAAAACAGAAATGTGATCTACCGGCAAGACGCTCTAAGATTTCATCAATGAACGGTAAAGGAAAATGATCCTTTAGCGTGGCGGCATTCAAACAGCGGTAGTCAATGCAAACTCTCCACCCGGTTACCAATCGGGTGGTGACAGATTCATTTAGCAAATTTTGGGTGACAGTAATTCCCCCCTTCTTAGGGACTACCTGTATGGGACTCACCCATGTCGAGTCTGATATGGCGTAAATAATACCTGCAGCAAGAAGTTTAATGACCTCCTTCTTCACAACCTCCATCATGCTTGGATTGATACGTCGTTGAGGTTGAATCACGGGCTTGGCTCCCTCCTCGAGCCGGATTTTGTGCTGGCATAGGATAGGGGAAATCCCCTTGATATATGCAACAGACCACCCAAAAGCTCCCCGGTGGTTCTTCAGCACTATCAACAATTGCTCCTCCTCATCCGCACTCAAATAAGCAGAAATGATCACTGGTAACTTATCTTCCTCAGCTAGGAAGACATATTTGAGATGCGGTGGCAGCGGCTTTAATTCAAGATCCGGCGGGCTGATCAAAGATGATTGAAGCGGCGGGAGAAGTTCACCTAAATCTTCATAGTGCCTCGAATAGAAGCATGGAAGCATATGAAGCATTTTAGCGCACTCCTTGAGTGAATTGCTCCGCATCCAATCATGTGCAATGCTTAACAAACACACCTCCAATGGTAATTCTAGAAATGCATCAGAAATAGAATTAGAAATCACATCATCATCCAGAAAAAGGGGAATGTCCTCATTCTCATCACTCGGGAACCCCACAGCTTTGCACAAAGAAATTACTTTGGTCTGCTCCATGATATCTACAGCCAAAGTTCCATTGTCCACCTTGCTTATCACATGAGCCATGTCCAGAAATGGCTTCCCAAGACAAAGTGAAATATTACTATCCAGATGTTTTACCATATTGCATTGTTCCTTTGCTTTAGATGACGTAGTACTTGAAGGCATGACCATCTCAAAGCGGTCTTCAGCTATGCCCAAGGTCAAGCGACCTCTCCCCATCTCTAAGATCATGTCGGCTGTAGCTTGTAAAGGACGTCCAAGTAACAATTCGTTGCCATGTTCATCCTGCATCTCCATGACTACAAAATCTGCCGGAAAGACAAATCTATCCACCTTCACTAACACATCTTCGCATATTCCATAAGGTTTTACCACAGAGTTATCTGCCAATTGAATCGTCATATTGCTTGGTCGTGACTCCTTCAATCCCAACTTTTTAAATGTAGAAAGGGGCATCAAGTTGATGCTTGCCCCTGAGTCACATAATGCTTCACCGAATTTAAACTTCCCAATATAGCAAGAAATGTTAAAGCACCCGAGATCTTGCCTCTTTGGCGGTAAAGTGCCCATGATGAAGGCACTCACTTGCTACTTTAACACGACAACCTCTGTATCCGGAATTTTCCTCTTTTTGGTTATGACATCCTTTAAAAACTTCCCGTATGAAGGAATCTTCTCAATAGCTTCCAATAAAGGGATATTGACTGAAAGCTTCCTAAAAGTGTCTAAGAACTTCTTGAACTGTGCATCTGCCTTCCTCGCTTTAGCACTATTTGGATACGGGACCGGAACATCTTGTGCCCTTTGATGAGGTGGCACATAAGGTGTCTTTTTTTGAGATTCCTCCTCTGTAACCTGTTCTTCGGTATCATCTACAGCTGTGTCCTCAACCTGCCCTGTGACTGGTATGTGCTGCTCCTCATTGGATTTACGTTCTTCTTCAGTTTGTGGTGTGCTTGTCTCCTCGGCCCTTGGATTCAACAATTTTTTGCCACTTCTTAGCAGAATAGCATTCGCTTGCTGATTTCCCCCGGGAACATTGGTATTCCCCGGAAAACCTGGATGTGTCAGCTTCTTCAAACTGGCGATCTCGGCTGCCATCTGTGCCATAGATGTCTCAATGGTCCTCATTTGAGCCCCATGGCTCTGCAATGTTTGCCCAAATTGATTCATGAACTCTCCTTGCTGCTTGATTTGCTGGCCAAACGTATTCATTAGCTCTTGATTTTGCTTCATAACCTGATTGAGCAGCTCCGTGCTCTTATCTTCTGCTACTGGCGTGGGTTTGGCATCCGGATCCTATAGAAAATTATTTGGATCCTTCCAATAGAACTTTTTATCTTTTCTCCATGAATAGTCATTGTTCCTATATCCTTGTTGTTGTCTCATGTATTTGACTTGAGCCTCATCCTCGGACTCATTTTCCTCCTTTTGCAGTAGCTTCTTGGCGAGAAGGTCCATCTTCTCATTCAGCTCTTTCATTGCCTTGGACTCTCCTGCAACTCGAACTTGCTCTACCGAGCCTCTTTCTCTCTCACCCCAGGACTGCTTTCTAGCCATATTCTTGAGTATCTTCCAGCATCTGGTGTCTGTATTGTTCAGAAAGAACCCTGACCCAGCTGAATCCAGATTACTCCTATCATGCTCAGAGAGAGAAAAATAGAAGATCTTCACCTGTGTCTCTTTGTCCAACCCATGATGCGGGCACCTCCTCAGCATAACCTGAAATCTCTCACAGGTCTCTGAATATGTCTCACCGGCCTGTTGGGTGAAGTTATGAATCTTCCGGATCATGTCGTTAGTCTTCTCAGGAGGGAAGAACCTCTCAAAGAATACCTCCACCATATGGTCCCAGGACTCCACGAACTCATCGTCCAAATTATGCAGCCACTCTCGCGGGCTCCCGCTAAAGAACTCGGGAAGAGCTTGAGATATAGTGCATCCTGTTGAAACCGATCGATTTTTACCATGTCACAGTTTTCAACAAACTGGCTGATATGCGCGACGGGGTCCTCATTCTTGAGCCCATGAAAAGCATTCGACTTGACCAGATTTATCAAAGCCGGATCAATCTTATATGTTGGTATGTTGATTGCCTGCTTCTTTATAGGCCCCTTGGAAGTTGATGCGGAAGAAGCCTTGATCTTCTCCCATATGGTCTGTGCGTCAGCCATCTCTTCCTATTCAAATTCAGAATCTATCTCTTCTTGGTGTTCTTGCTCGTTAAAATCTTCGTCCTCAGGTCCCGACAGCGGAACCTCGGGTGTGGGATTCGCGTAGTCAGTACTGCGCGTCTGCACCATACACAACACCTGAAATAAGAAAATTCAGTTCAGTACAATGCTTTGGCGAGTATAAAAATCAACGAACACTAGAAAGAAAATATTTGAAGTTTAATGAAAATTTAAAAAAATGTGGCCTAGAGTGGCCGCTCGTAGCACTCGAAGTGCCAACAATTTCGATGTATCCCCGACAACGGTGCCAAAAACTTGACGTGTATTTTACTACGTGCTAAAAATGCAAGTGTACGTGTCGAGTAGTACAGGCCTTGTGAGGCCCGAGTCGAACACAGGGATACTCGGAAATGTTGGAGACTCCTACTAACTATTTGCGATCAGCTAAGCCGAATAACAAATTGGGGTTGTTGAATAAAATTAAAAGAAAATAAAAATAAAACAAAGCAAACAATCGATTAAAGGTTAATTTAATCAATTCAAAAGGATATCTTTAGGATTGCGGTTTCACCGCGGGTTTTCATTGTATTAGGTTTTATATAATGCCTCACTCTTCTCTCTCTATCCGGGTAATGGCCTGAAAACAGAATTGCCAACTGTCGTGGTACAATTCACTGTCTAGGTTTAGGTTGGTTCCACTGTCGTAGCAACCTATACCCTAAACTAGATGCATTATGAACGATCTCTCAGTGTCCACCATTAATTTTACACCACCTTGGTCAAGGGATTTGTCGATTAATGTAGATTTCGTCTCTTTTCAACCATTAATCCTTCTTTCAAAGTGATTAAGGGTATTAGGTTATTATTATGGTGATCAAGCATAACAATATATGGAGAAAACGAAACTATACCATGGATTTAAGAGAGAAAATATGAATTACTATTATAAAACTGTCATACAATGAATCCCCGGGCTACTCCCGGTCCTAAAGATGAAGGAGATTAGCCCCGCATGGTCATCTCACACAAGTACAAGGTAGAGATAGGGGAAATCATGTGAAAAACGTGGAATGAAAGGGAAAACCCATAAACGGAGAAGAACTGGTTGATCCTTTACGTGGAACACGTGCTCTCCCGCCTTTCGGTGGTGAAATCCGTCTTCTGCGGCGTCTGGATCGACTGGTGTGAGCTTCTAGCCTCCATTCTCCTCTCCACTGCTCCTCGGTACTTGTGCAATGGCTAATCAGATCCTCCACTTGTCTGGGTGGCCGTCCTTAGGTATAAGTCCCTAATTAGGTCGTTAATTAACTCCAGCCTTCCGATTGAGACCATTAGAAAGCAAACTCATATCCTACGGCGTCGATACCATCGACGCGAGTCGATGGTATTGACCCGCTGTAGTAGCGAACCCTTCCTTTGTCGCGCCCGACGTCATCTCGATACCATCGACACGGGTCGATGATATTGACTTCCTTTAGGCGTCGGTTTTGTCGTTTTGCGATGTTGTAGCCTTCGTGCGTCGATGGTATCGACGGGGTGTCGATACTATTGACTGCTTCATTGCCAACAACCTGAAGATGACTCGATACCATCGACATCAAAGTCGATAGTATCGACTTTTTCCTGCTTCTTTCGGCTGGCAACCTATGACCATGTCGATGGTATCGACTTCCGTCGATGGTATCGACGGAAGCAAATACTCATTTGTCTTGAAATTCAAAGACAAGATCACATCAATTCACACAAATAATAATAATTTGACAATTAATGCTCAAAAATGATGAAATAAAGGGAATTTGACATAAAATAGTGGCAAAGACCAAAATGGATGAATTATGCAATATTAACCATAAAAATGACTAATTAAAGCATAAAACACATATAAAACAGGTCTATAAATGTGACTCAAAATCATCGCATCAATCACTCTTAAAGATCAGATCATGGACACAACTCTTAGATATATGACTGTAGAAGCCATATATATAGCATGGGTTAAGCCCAATGTAGTGCAGCTGGTACATGGGGAAATGTAGTTTTTTGTCAAGTGTAAATAAGGAAGATCTTTTATCCCGCATTGCTCACTCCTAGAACTTTTGTTATCCTTATATGTAGGATCACATGTGACACTAGTGTCCAAAGGTCCTAGGGGAGAGTAAGCTCACCTCCTTGGTGGGTATGGTGACCACAACACACATGCATGCACACACGCACACCACGCCTCGGCTCGACGTGTCGGGCTCGGGTTGAGTACATGCCTTCCATATTTTTTTCAACTAGGATACAACTACATAATTAATTAATTGTTTCTTTTCAAAATTGATTTATTAATCCTGATTGGAAGTGTTTGCCTTGCAAATTTTTCCACAACATGTACAAGAGTGATTAAGTGATTGCATCTCAATAGGAATAGGAATTTTGGTGTGTGTAAGGCTATAAATACGCCTTCAGGCATTAGGTTTAGACATAGATCTCACAAACATTAGTTGTCAGCCATTCCAATATGGGTTTTGCAAACCCTAAACTGACATCTTCTAGCGGTCACTCTTGAGCTTCTATGTATCTACCTTCCCATGTTTGTAGCGAGTTCATCCTTTCTCTTTGAGATGTGATCTATCAGGTGGTGGTTCCTGTGATCACTGGGCTAATTTGGTAGTGTAGATAATCATCATCAAGCATTAGAGAGATGACAACCTTCTTTATGTTTGTGATCGGGTTGACTAGAAGAATTTCGCCTATCCAGAAGGATTGTGGGCCTCTATTTACTTTAAGTGACTAGTTCGTTTCTCAAACGGACAATCTGGTCTGTGTTCCTAACGTTATTTGCTTTTGGTTCTCCTACTTCATTTATTCTTCTGGTTCTTATCTAGATTTGTCCTGAAAATGTTAACTTTATTGCAACTGTTTGTTGTTGCATGTAACAACATTATTAAAAATTAACAACACTCTTAAAGAAATCAATTTTCTGAGTTAATTTACTATGGCTTCTCAAGGTTCTAGCTTTTAAGATTGATATGTCTAGTATGTCTGAAAAAATTGTCGGAACTAATTTTGCTCGTTGGCAAAGTAGGATGCAAGTTTGGCTAAACATGGTAGGGTATGATCATTATTTAGAAGAGGAGGAACACAAACATGATGAAATTGTTTCTAATAACACTAATTTAGTTGCAACATAGAAGAAGGATAATAAGACATGTTGAGGGTTGATTCTATTTGCATTAAGCAACAAATTGTATGATTCATACTCAAAGCTATCTGGTACTAAATCTAAGGTTCTGTAGGGGGCGTTAAAAAAATACAATACAAAATAACCAGGAAGCTAAAAAATATTATGTTTCTAAATTTCTAATGTTTCATATGACTGAGGTTAGATATGCTTCTAATCAAACACATGATTTTTAACTCTTGATGGTAGAGCTCGAAGATGTGACATGAAACTTCCTAAAAATTTTGTTGCAATGTCAATCGTTGAAAAATTCCCACAATCTTGGGAGTTGTTTGACATGTCACTTAAGCATCGCAAAGGAGACATGTCAATGAACAATCTCATGATGGAAATCAATATATAGGAAGAGCACCTGAAAGAGAAGTCTGTCAAGTTACCCACTAATGTTTATCCTAGTGTCAATTTTACTACTACTAAGAACAAGGATAAGAAATTAAAGAATTCACTTAAACCTAAGGCTAAGATCTAGAAGAAACTGAAGAACAAACCTTTTGGACTTGTGGACAGGTTGGCCACTGTAACAAGGATTGTCTTTCAAACAAGGCAAAGAAAGTTTCCACATCTTCAACTTAGGAAGGTATTTTCAATATGATGACTGCATCCTTGAACCTCAGTTATGGGTACGTGTCTATAAAACCTAAAGTTCTTTTATTTTTGAACCACTATATTGGATAATTGATACTGGGGCTAATGTACATGTTTGTACGGGCAACTCCATGTTTGTGTCTTTCCAACCCTCCAAAGGTCGATTAGGGACTTTGGGAGATTCTAGCATTGTAGAAGTCAGGTGAAGGACATATGGACTTGAAGTTTCTTTTGAGAAATGTTCTAATGCTTCATAGACTCAAACATGTTCCATCAATTTGATCCAATATACTTAGTGGCACAATTTTAATTAGAGATGGTTTTAGAATAGACTACAAATGTAATAAGGTTATTATTAATCACCTTTGTGATTCTTTATTTTTTGGAAAGGGGTATCTACGTGATATTGAGAACTTATTTATTATTCTTGTTGAACATATTTCAAATGCAATTTTAAATTTGAATGATAATAGTTATGTATGCATGAATCTTATATCATCTGATGTTTGGCGTACATGTCTGGGACATGTTAATGTTAGCTCAATGAAATGTATGATGAATCTGAATTTAATCCCTAAATTCGACATTCATAATAATAAACATGAAAATTATATGCAAGCTAAATTTCTTAGGAAGCCTTTTCATTTTGTGAATAGGAATTCAAATATATAGGATTGAGTGCACATTGATATCTCTGAATTTAATGGGATTGCCACTAGGGATCAAAAGCATTATTTTATAACTTTTATTGAGGATGTGAGTAGATATTGTTATGTCTATTTACATAAAAGCAAAGACAAGGCATTGGATAAATTCAAAATTTATAAGAAAGAAACTAAAACTAAAACTAGTAAAGTACTTAAGCTATTATGGTATGATAAGGGAAAAGAATACACATTGGACTTGTTCTTGAAATTTTTGTCAATTATATGGTGTACTTCATGAGGTTGTCATTCCTAATTCATCACAATCTAATAGGATTGAAGAACGTAAAAACCAAACCATTATAGATATGGTTTATTATTTACTCGAAACCTTAGATCTACCCAACTTCATGTGGGGGAAGATTTGAATATGACTTGTCAGGTTATGAATAGAGTTTCCCATAAACATGTAGAAAGCAGTCCTTTTGAGTTATGGAGAGGAAGAAAATCGAGTTCAAATATCTTTGATTGTGGAGTGCCTTGCTAAGGTACTTGCCCTTGAACATCAAAGGATGAAATTGGGACAAAAACGGTTGATGCCATCTTCTTGGGTTATGTAGAGACAAGTTATGCCTATAGATTCTTGATTGTAAAATCTGATATCTCAGGCATTGAGGTCAATACAATTGTAAATTATGTAATGTTGCATTATTTTAGTATGTGTTTCCCATGGTATCTAGATTTTACAATGAAGAATCTCAAGAGGATTCATTCACTACACGGTCCATTCCTGAGCACGTAGAAAGGATGGCAAATGTGAGGGTGACTCAGAACAAATTATTTCTAAATTTGATTATGAATAAATGGTTGAACCAAGGAGAAGTAAACGTCCTTGGACATCTAAAAATTTTTAAGTGCATTTTTCACTTACAATATTGAGGATGATTCTATATCTTTCAAACAAACTATGGATTCTCCAGAAGCTAAGTTTTGGAAAGAAGCTACTAATGATGAAATCCAATAGTTTCCTCAAATGGAACTTAGGAATTAGTGGATTTTCTTCCTGGTTGTTATGTAGTTGGATGCAAATGGATCTTTATGAAGAAACTTAATGAAGGCGGGACTATCAATAATTATAAAACTAGGTTAGATGCTAAGAGTTGAACATAGAGGGAAGGAATAGATTTTTCTGATACGTATTCTCCTATTTCCCATATGATCACAACCCGGGTGCTTATATCATTGGCTTCCATTTATAATCTCTATATCCATTAGATGGATGTGAAGACCACGTTCTTACATGATAATATTCAGGAAGACATATATATGAAACAACTTGAGGGATTTGTGGGTCGTGGGAATGAGTCCAAGGTGTGTAAACTTGTTAAGTCATTATATGACTTGAAATAATCCCCAAAGCAATGGCATGATAAGTTTGATTCTATGATATCATCATTTGTCTTTGTTTCTAACTAATTTGATAAGTGTCTCTCCTACAAAATTTTCAATGATGGATTGATTTTGTTATTCTTATATGTCAATGATGTTCTTCTTTTTGGCTCAGATACGAAAGTAATAAATGGGACAAAGTCATTCTTGTGTGCAAGTTTGAGATGAAGGAGATGGGTGTTGTTGATGTGATTTTAGGGCTAAAAATCATAAGCTTTATTGATGGTACAACTCTCTCTCAGTATCACTGTGTTGAGAAGATACTAGAGAGGTTTGAGTACAACATCATGTAAACCAATTAAGACACCATTTAATTCATCCAAGGTCTTGCCCAAGAATGATACTGGATTTCTAGTGTCTCAATTACGATATTCTAATATTATTAGAAGTTTTATTTATCTTATGAACTGTACACGTCTAGACATTATGTTTGTCTTGAGAAAGTTAAGTAGATACACTAGTTGTCCCAACAAGAGCCATTGGGAAGCTCTTATTAGAGTTTTGAGGAATATCAAGGGATCTTGTTCTCTTGGTTGCATTATGATAAATACCCTTCTGTAGTCAAATGATATAGTGATGCAACATGGATTTCCATGAACTCTGGGAGTAATGATGTCTCAGGATATGTATTCCTGATGTCAGGAGGAGTTGTTTCCTAGAGGGATAAGAAACAAACCATATCATCTCAGTCTACTTTTGAGGAAGAGTTGTGTGCTTTATATGAAACTAGTTTGGAAGTTGAATGGCTACATGGACTTATGGATAGTTCACCAATGTTAAAGAAGACGTTTCTGACAATTTTAGTTCCACTATAACAGAACTACAACTATTTCCACCATACAGAGTTTGAAGTACAATCAAAAATAGCATAGACACATCCAAGTCAGACTCATGTTTGTAAGGGAGTTACTGTCTAGTGGGGTCAGGTTGTGGACTACATCAGTACCAAAGATAATACAGTTGATCCTTTTCCTAAATGTCTTATCCTAGCCTTAGTGGAAAAATTTAGGTTGGGGATGGGACTAAAACCCCTCATTATTCATAGGCAGTAGCAACCCAACCCAACAGAGTGGAGATCCCACAAACTAGGTTCAATGTGGTAATAGTAGTTGTATGGTGAATAAGATGATACTATTTAATTTCATTTTATTCTTCTTGTATCTGTGTGTCTATTTCCTAGGAAACTTGTTAGTGTCATGACTACATGTTAGTAAGAGATTAATCTCTAAATGGTGTCAAGTCTTAGGATAGGATGTCAGTAATATATCCTTGGATATTCCAATGAAATGATTGATGTTGTGTAGGATGCAATAGGGTAATTGAGTTGTTCCCAGATATTAATCATGAGATATGCTTTTTGGATGCATGTCCTTAAATGCATCAAATTTCTTTTCTACCATGTCTTTATTGAGTTATTTACAACCCATATTCTTGCACCCAAGGATCAGGTTTAAGATTTTGGTTCACCAAATTCCCATGGGGATCACAATTGGATAACTCAGGTAGATTCAAACCCAAAGGTATTTACTAAAAGAACATTATGGAGGATTGAATGGTAGAGCACACTACTCATTGGACTTTATGGGGGATTGTTAGATATATGTTTGTAGCACCCATGTATTTAGCATGGGTTAAGCCCAATGTAGTGCAAGTAGTACATGGATGAAATGTATTTTTGTGTCTAGTGCAAATGAGGAAGAGGTTGTATCCCACATTTTCAATCCTAGAAATGTTGTGGTCATTACATGTGACACTAGTGTCCAAATAGTCATAGGGGAGAGTATGCTCACCTCCTTATGGGTATGTTGACCATGACACACATGCACGCACACACACTTCATACCATGCCTCACCTCGCTTGGCTTAGCCTAGCCTGGTCGGGCCAGGATGGGCACGAGCTCGGGCTTGTAGCTTTGGTTGTGGGTTGTGGGTTGTGGGAATGTCTTTCACTTTCTATTTTCTTTTTACACTAGGATAAAACTACATAATTAATTATTAAGTTAATTAATTATCTCATTGTAAAATATATTTATTAATCCTAATTAGAAAGTGTTTGCCTCATGCATTTTTCTGCAACATGTACAAGAGAGATCGAGTGATTGCATCTTAATAGGAATAGGATTTTGGTACCTCTGGTCATTCAGGTTAAACACAGATCTCATGAACATCAGACGTCAGTCATTTGAGTATGTGTTTTAAGAACCTAAAAAAGTGTCTTCTAGCAGTCACTCTCGAGCTTCTTCGTAGATACCTTCTCTTGTTCAAAGTGAGTTTATCCTTTCTCTCCGGAACACGATATGTCAAGTGGTAGTTCCTATGATCATTGGGTTGTGTTGGTAATGCAAATGATCATCGTCAAGCATGAGTGAAATGACAACATTCTTCCAGTTCATGACGGGTCGACTAGAAGAATGACACCTATCCATAAGGATTACAGGCCGCTGAGGTTATAGCCTAGATTTTCACATCTATTTATGATAAATTGTATTCATCCATTTTATTTACATCTTTTAAATATATTCTTAGAATTGTTTTGTTGTTTATTTTCTTGGTTTTATAATTAATTATATTGTTTTAAATTTTCAATCTTTATTTGGAGTTTTAATTATATTTAGATGCTTTTTGTAGGAAAATGGTGCAATGATTAACATCTCCTTGAAGATATTTTTCTTAATTCCTATGGTGCCTTAAATTCACGGATACACGCCCCAACACTAACATAACACTTACATACGAACTCTAAATTTGACGCACAAGTATGTGTTAGAAAAGGAATTTAGTTATCTTTAATAAAAATATATTTTATATGGCTTTGAAAGTGGTTGACTAGCCACATGGGCCGTTCATTTCATCATTTTGGAAATTTAACAACAAAGAGAATCAAAGAAATTAATGAGTGGTCAAAGAAATTACTGGAAGACTATTCAACAAAATCCTCTAATTTCTACTCAAACAAATATGTTATTTTGACTAGGAGAAAAGAAAAGAATTGTTCAATTCCACATATTTTTATGTGGAGAAAAGAATGCAACAAATACTTAGTCATTTGCCAAAAATAAATTTATTAATGTGGTCACAGTTTGAACAATGTTAATTTTGTATGAAGCAAGAAATCATCCAGTCAAAGCAGCTGCCACCACCACAAAGACATATCTCAAGGTTTTTTCCCCCTCCTCATCTCCCTATAGAAGGAGGGGGGACTCCACAAGAAGATGGCATTGAGTCGTAGTTGTAAATCGAGTCTTATCTATAATCGAGTCTTAGTTTGTAATCCAATTTTTTTTTCTACAATTTATCTTGAGCACCGCTATTTCAATTCTTAGTTCAATAATCTTTACTTCTACTATAAAAATAGTTCTTCATCTCTAGATTTCTAGATTTTTTTATTTATTTTTCCCAATCTTCGTCGGGAGTGGGGAATTAAGGGATCAAGCCATTTAATTGTCACCAACAAGATCTCCTTGGAGATTCTTCCTTTTCTGGTCAATGGCTTCATTCCTTCTTTCCCTTGATCCTTCTTTGATTACTATGAGTAGTGAGTAGTCCTCATATCGAGGCATGGGGTGTAACCCTGTAAGGAAAATGACCTCCGTTTAGGGTTTACCCTGTTTGTTTTGCTTAACCTTAGTGGTTTGATGCTTGCTAATCACCCTAAGTGGTGATTAGGGTTTTGTTGAGCTTTTTTGAAGAGTTCGAGGGGCTACTTGCAAATAACCCAAGTTTAGGGTTTTGTGGGCAAGTTTGCCATCTTGTGAGATGTTTTCCCCTCTTTGCTTCCTCTAGGGTTGAGAGGAAGGCTTGGGCTTGTTGTTTGAGTCCTTTGGGCCTAAGTTGAGCTTGTTTGGGCCTTGAGGTTCCTTGTTTGGGCTTGCTTGAGCCTTGTGTCGCCCAGGGCAGGTGGTGTGTCGCCCAGCACGCTGGTGTGTCGCACAGAAGAGCTGCTGCCTGTGTCGCCCAAGATGCTTGGCTTGGTTGGTGGACACAAGGTGCACACCTTGGACAAGTGTCTCTTGGCTTGCTAGTGTGTTAGCTTGAACCCTAGGACAAGTGTCCCTTAGGTGGGTGACACATAGCATGGTTGTACCTTGGTTTCTTCTCCCCTTCTTCCTATATAGGTAGCTCTTCTCCTTGCCTTAGTGTCCTTTGGTCCTTTGGTCTCCCCTCCACCCTTGGTGCACGATACCCCTCTCCATCTTGCTTGTGTTGGCCGATACACTTCCTTGGAGATGAAGTGGTGGCTGATACACCTTCCTGGAGCAGCTTGGTGGACGATAGCTTTGGACCTTGGAGTGCTTTGGAGCTTTGGTGGCCGACAACCTTGGAGCTCAAAGTGCATCTTCTTCCTTGGAGCTTAAGGCGGGTTGCATAGCTTCTAACCCTAACTCCTTTACCTCTTGCTTGATCTTATGCATGTTAGTGGACTAGCTTAGCTCCTTGCTTTTGTACTTTGCTAACTGTACCTTAGTGGCCGATATCCCCCTTAGGGTTGTAGGGTCCCTTTGTGTACCTTGCTTTCTAGGGTTTGGGGCTTCCTTGAGTTGGAGGTTGAAGGTGACCTAGGGTTGGGCGATACCCCCCCTCCTTGTGAGTGTGTTGGGCGACACACTTGCCCTTAGGTTGAACGATATGATGCTTTAGGGTTGGAGTTCCTTGAGTTGGAGGTCGATGGGTTGACCTAGCTTGAGTGTTGGCCGACATGGTGACCATGTTGGGCAACATGGTGCTCTCTCTGGTGGCCGACATGGCACCTTGATGGGCGATGGTGTAACACCCCTGACCTGGGTTATGACCTAACCCTGGAAGTTTTGCCTAAATATGTAATTAATATACTTGTGAACACTCCCTGGCATGTAATTAAGTTCCTCAGGAACATTTACTTTCAATTTTGCTCCTTTTTTTATAAAGTTGTAGCATTGTGTTGTATGCAGGGACCTATGTGCAAATTACCCAGTTTAAGGGTTGAACTTGCAAAATTCACAAGATAAGATGTTCCTTTGATGTTGAGACATCATGAGAATGGTTATGGTAAAGTTTGAGGGATTTCCCAAGCTTGAGCACCAAGGTGCAGCTGTGGAAGCAATCCCCAAGCTTAGAAACCCTAATTTGGGGTAAAGTGCAATTTACCCAAATTGAGGGGTCCAAGTTGTAATTCTTAATATCTAGAACATCTTTTATGACTCTTGTCATCATTTAGAGTAGAAATGATGAAAGGTATACATCATTTAATAATCAGATGAGAAAAATGATTTTTGTGATAGAAATCACCTAAAATGCGTATGAAACCCTTTCATGTATGTACCCTAGTTGAAGGTTGGATTCCTTTACCCCTAGATCTTGAGATTTCATGAGATTTGCATAAGGATAGATAGGTTTGGTCGTGCCTTTGAGCAAGGAGGGACCTAGATGTGATTTCCAATCTTGTGAGGTCCTTAGGGTGTAAAAGAGGCTAAAGTATATAAGCCCTTTTCCCTTGCAATTAAGTGAACGAACTTTCTTTCCTTCACTTCTCTTCCTTTCTTGCTCAAACGACCAAGGGTAGCTCTGGAGCTCAGGGGGGGACGACCAACCTATTCTAGGTAAGAGAACCCCACCTTCTAGCTCGAATTCATGGAGGAATTCACTTTTTAAGGTTGGTTTTATGGTTAGCTTACTTAGTCTTCTTGTTCTAGCCGACCAAAGCAACGTTTCCTTGGAGAATTCACCTCTGACCGAGTTGTGGAAGCTCAAGGACGCCATTAAATCTTGGAGCTTGAAGGCTTGGAGCTCTAAGATCAACCTTTAGGCGGGTTTTATAACTCCAAACTTATGCTTTATATGTATGTTCAATTCTTGCAATTTACTTGGTAAATTCTCCTTCTACCACCCTTCTTCCTTGCACATTTGCAAGCAAATCAGTGGAGAAACCGACCTTGCTAGAGGTTGAAGATGAGGGGCGTGGTTCCCTATGTTACTTTTTCAAACGACCTTGGACCCTTTTGGTCCAAATGGTTGCAAACTGTTTGGGTTCAAACGGTTTCAAACCGTTTGCTCTCAAACGGTCTTGCAAGACCGTTTGGATTGAAACGGTCTCAAGACCGTTTGAAAGAGTTGACCAAGGGACGACCGTTTGAGGGTCTGTTCCTAACATATTGAATTTCATCTCTGCAAAGAATCAAAGTCTAATTCTTAACCAATTGAGAGTTGAAGGCACTTCAACATGAAACCCTAATCGGGTGAAAAAGTGCTGATTTAACATATAAATCTTGTTGAGTTTTGGGTTGAAGGACCCAAACGGTCTCAAGACCGTTTGTGGATTCCTCCAAACGGTCCTAAGACCGTTTGGGTACAACCCAAGACCGTTTGAAGGTCTAGGGTTGAGTTAATCTAATGGTTTGAGGGTCCAATTGTAGGAAATTGATGAATTGATGAAAATTGCTGATTTTGACCTAATTGGACTTCAACCTTAGTCAAAACGACTTGGATCTTGGTCAAACTTTGGGCAAACGGTCTCAAGACCGTTTGGATGATGTCCAAACGACCTCAAGACCGTTTGGGCCAAGTTTGAGCCCAATTGGAGGTCAATTGATAGGTTCAACCTTGAATTGATTCACATTGTTGAACATTGATGACCAATCGACTTGAAACCCTAATTGAGGAGGGTTGAATCCCTAATTGGCTTGAAATTGAGGGTCAATTGGATGTCTAAGTGGTTAAGGCTAACCCTAATTGACTCAAATTATAAGTGGTTAGCATAGCTTTAACCAATTGAGGGCTTCAACACACATATCCATGAACATTGGTGACCTTTGAACCCCTTTGGAGGTCCAAACGGTTTGAGCCCTTTTTGGACCAAACGGTCTCAAGACCGTTTGGATCCAAACGGTCTCAAGACCGTTTGAGACCAAACGGTCTCAAGACCGTTTGGGGCCAAACGGTCTCAAGACCGTTTGGGCTCAAACGACCTCAGGATCGTTTGGTCCAATCGGTCTCAAGTAATTTTGATCAAACAGTTTCAAACCGATTGAAGCTCCAAACGGTTTGGAAGTCAACCCTTCCAAACGGTCTTCACCTCCAAACGGTCTCAAGACCGTTTGGGTGGTTGAAACCGTTTGGAGATTGGTGATGGTTTGTACTTAACCATTTGATGATGTAATTAGTTCAATGGTGATCCAATTTAAACCCCAATGGTAACCTAGGTCATTAAGGGACTATGTGATTAGTGAGTTAACCCATGATGGTAATCATGTGGCAAATTACCAAAATACCCTTGAGGGGTCTAAAGGGGTAAAACCTTGTTCTAATCAAACCCTAATCACATGATGTTGATGTTTTGGATCATGTTAGTCAATGGAGATTTATCTCAACCTGATCTAGAGTGGTGTTGTCACCATCTACTAGTGAGAGGAGAGAGAAAGTATTTCTAGAGAGAGAAAGTATCCTAGAGAGAGAAAGTACCCTTTTTAGTAGGAAACTCTAGTGAGATACTTCAATTACACATGAATGTGCATGATTAGGGAATGACCCACCTATGTGAGGTCATGGAAACCCTAAATATGATATCTAATGGATCTTAATCTTAATTAAGAGTCTTAATGATGATGTTTCTCTTACATGATGATGTAATGAGTACCATTCACCATGGTGTGAATAGTAAACCCTAATTTTAGGGTGATGACTTGAAAGATGAATAGTAAACCCTAAATTGTTGAATTGTTTACTATTATCTGTTGAACTAACCATGCAGGTTATTATGAGATAATGGTCATACCCAGGTATGAAATACCATGTTATATTCATTGAAAGCATGTCTTAAGCTTTATGAATAGTGAATCATCTTGATGCACTGCTAAGTGACATCTTTTGTGATTTATGGGCTGTAAGAGCCATAAACACCATCAAGGTCATGCTTGACAGATGACTTGTGATGAGATAATTGAGAACTGGTAATTGAAATGAGTTAGGCCTGCTACATTTTAGTATTCTCATATATAGCTGTGATGCTAATGTTTTTGTATGATGATATGAATACTGAATGTACCTAACTAATCAAGTGAAATGTAGAGCCCTGATCATAGATCCATCATTGTCAGAGTCTAAATGATGGTGAAATAGGTTTTCCTCAGGGAACTCCTGGATCACATACTTTTGAGTATGTGGGGTACATGGATGTGTAGAACCTTACATCCTAGTGTAGGTATTTGATGTAGATTCTTGTAGTCCGTCATACCTTCACTATAAAAGAAAAGGTGAGAGGATGATGTAGATTCTAGTAGTCCATCAGACCCCACCATAAAGTCCTAAAGGTGAGATGTATATCTACACTCCCTTAAAGACACAAATACCGTATCGGTGAAAGATAAACAAGAAATCTTCCGATAGCGAAGAGAGTACAGAATGCCACTGTAACTCTAAAAATAGCGAAGGACCAGAGTACCCTGGTGAGCTATTACAAAGACATCCCGCCAGATGTCAAACAATCAATCCTCTAACTGACTGAGGAAGATGAGGTCATAAGAATCTGGCTCTTTTAATGACCTAGTATGATACCGAGGCGACTTAATAGTGATCGGTTGGAGTATGAGTGGTATACCTCATCTCCACAGGGCATAACAATAATGTTTGAAAAACATAATCAACAGCGTAGTATATCTGTTAGACTTATCTACGAGTTATTTGATTGATGTTACCTTCAATAGTATAGATGTTCTCATATTTTAATATTGATTGAACTCTTGCTTATCATCGGAACTGCTAGTGAATATCTTGAAGGCTCTTATTGCTTTAGTTATTCCTTACTTTGCTTATAAAGCCTAGTGGAGAGTTATAACTCTCGCTGGGGCAATTATGTATAATTGTCTCACCCCGTAGACTTCTACTCTTTAGGTGGTCGTCGAAGACGGAGGAACAAGAACTCTGGTGACCAATCCCAGCAACAGCAGCATCAGGAGCAGTAACTATCTCAGGTGGAGATCTAGCCTGCTTCATGGTGTAGATAGAGTCAAGTCCTATATGTCCTCTGTACTCTCAGGTCCTGGAGTGTTTTGGAGTATGAATTCTTGAGAATTTTTGTATCATGTTGTATAAAATTACTCAAGAAGTAATTGTCAGTGATGTAAACAGTTAAATCCTTTTTCTATGGAAAAGGTTTGTGGTTTCAGGCTCTTGTCTCGAAAAGTTTTAATTTCCCGTGATTTTTGTCTTCCGCTGTTTACCAATTGCTTCCGCACATGTTTAACTCGGGATTAATTCGTGGTTTGGAGATCGGAGCCCACAAATGGAGTGAGCTAGGGTCTGGTTGGCCGATATGATGGGAGACATAGTGATGTCCCTTGCATTTTGGTTAATGCTCTTGGTATTGGGCAACACCCTTGCTCTCATGTTGCACGACATAGTAGGGTTCTTTGTTGGACGATAGGCTGATGTGCCTTATGGCCGATAGGGTTAGTATCTTGGTGGACGATACCTCTCCCTTGTGTTGGCCGATATCCATGTAGGCCGATAGGGTTAGTAGCATGTTGGACGATACCCTTGCCCATGATGGGCGATAGAGTGAGCTTAGTGTGTTGGCCGATAAGCTTGGTGGGCGTCATGCCTTGTGCCCATGTTGGCCGATATGGTTGATGGCATGTTAGACGATAGGCTTTGTGCCCTAATGGCCGATAGGGTTAGTACCATGGTGTTCGATACCATGTTGGGCGACATGCCTTGGGCCATGATGGCCGATAGGGTTAGTGTGGTGGCCGATACCCATGTTGGATGATAGGCTATAGATGAGGGTGGTGAGGCTATAGTGAGGGTATGAGTTTCTTTGGTGACGGTCCCTCATGTGATAGAAGTGGATGCTTATACATTAACCAATAAACAATGGTAGCGTTTGTGATATCATCAATATATATATATATATGATACCTTGCAAATAATAAGGATGCTAATGATAGTAATGTATCTAATGATAGCCCTCATGTAATAGATGCATGATGTGATCTGTTATGCTTAATTGTTAATAATAGTGTTGATTCTGTATACTCAATCTGTTTCCTATATACCTTGATTGCTTGTATGATCCTGAGATTGAGGGTAAGCATCAGTATGGTTTGTTAATGATGTACTTAACATACTTGGTTACCAAATAAGTATCACATTGATAAGTAGATTATCTTGAATGATATTTCATGATAGTGAGCATATTCCTTATGATGAATCTATGATTGTTGTGTATCCTGACCATGCAGGTAATGACTTAGCCATGAAAGGGCTATGTGACATATGTAATGAGTAACATTACTTTGATAATTGCCCCATAAGTTTGTGTATGTGATTTGATGGTCCCATGATGATGATGTGAGCCTTAAGAGGCAGTGACAGTACATGATGAGGGGATTGAGACCCTACGATATGTGATGATTCTTGAGATGGATCTGGATGGTTGGCAAGAGGCCAAGTGGTAACATGTGATGTTGGATCCTCAAGGTGGATCAGGTTGATATGAATAGATCATAATACAATGTTCTTTATTTTCTGTTATATCTTGCATGTTATACAACTTGGTTGAATCCTGCAATCCATCTAAAAGATACTAACTAATCACAGTGAAACATATCATGTAGTTTGCCCTGGCCATAGATCCATCATCGTCAGGACTTGGTGATGGTGAAACGGGTTTTCCTACGGGTTAACCTGGAAGAGCATATTGTTGAATATGTGTAGGTTGCTCCTAGCCTGAAAATGAGGAGGTAAGAGTGTAACTTTGGTTGCAGACTCAGATATGTGTGTAGAGCATGGTGAACAGGCCCATGGCTCAGGATATGTGGTGTATGGAGCATGAATGCGTTCATGGCTCAGAGCACGGTGATCAGGCCCGTGGCTCAGTTTTACTAGCGCCGAGACCAGTACCAAGGCGGGCTAGAGAATGGATAGCCTATGGAGCTAACCCTGTGGCTTAGAACACTTCAGCATGTGACTGCGGTCCTGCTTGTGTTGTATTCATGTACTGACCATGAGGTGGGAGGTCGTGGAGTCCGGCTCTTCCATTGACCTTGTATGGCACCGTCTTGGGTTTCGTAACCGAAGGTTGGATTTTAACGGTACGGTTCAAATCCTCAGGGCATAATAAAATGTAATACAGTCGTTTAGTATTTACTAGTCATATCAAATACGAAACATTGGTTGAGGCCTTGTTTTTGTAATATCTCTGTTATACCTTGTAGGTTATGTGGTAATCTACCTTATCTTGATAATCATGTTATATGGCATTATATTCTATTCTGATAATCCTGCTACATAGTGATATATCTTATCTTGTTTATCATGTTCCTTTGAAAGACATCTGGTTATATGCTTTAGTATAGCTGGTATGCTTGCCGGTAAGAATGATCTTGCTTTTATATAACTTCTTCTAATATATCTGCTCAAGTTATAATTGATGTTATAGTTTCTCTTGCTGAGGTTCTATGGTTGCGGTGGGGAGCTATGTTTCCCGCTGGGACAATTGTTCAATTGTCTCACTCCGCTGGTTTAAACCCTTTTTAGGTGGTCGAGGTAGACGTGGTCGTGGTTGTGGTGTTGCGGACGAGCAGCTTGAGGAGCAGTAGAAGGCAAGCGTTGGACATGCTGCTGTTTTGGATGTTTTGTAGTAGAGTCTAGAGTCATCCCTGTACTCTCAGGTCCTTGGCAGTGTTTTGATGATGTTTCACGAAGATCGTTCGATGATATCTGTATATCCTGTTGTTGGCCGGATGTGGGCCTTTATGTATATATGAACAGGTGGTGAACTCATGCGATGGATGGACAGTTGTTCCTGAGCTGTGGACACGTGTCAGATCTTGTGTATGTACATATTTATATGACATGTTTCTGTGCAGGATGAGGACTGGAAAGTAATAGTTTCACAGTTTATCAGTTTTCTGCAATCGGTTTTAATTAACCCGTGTTTTTGATAATCTGTGGTTATGGTGTTTTCCGCACGTTTTCGCGTAACACCTCGTTATCTGTGTGATAATGGGATGTGTTGCCATAAGTTTATGGTATTAGAGCTTTAGGTTCGCTGAGTCTATAGGGATCTAGGACTAGGTTGAGTATGTTCTTATGAGTTTTCCAGGTTATCTTACAAAAATCTTCTGCCCTCAGTAGAAGAAGAAAAGCCAAGATGTTTGGAAACCACGAAGAACATGCTCCTGAGCATAGTGATGTTGCATCGGTTGATGGAGCAGATGGACGGGCACATGAAGATTGGGTGCCTGAGGTCCCCCAACCATACCCAGCCATACTTGAACACCCTTCCTACCAACAGCTTATGGGGCAGTTAATGGCTACGATGAATCTCATGGTTGAGCGATTACCAGTGCCTCCTCCACGAGCACAGGTTCCCCATGGAGAAGCATCGGGTATTGGGAAGACCTTTGAGCGGCTTCGCCGAGTCGGAGCTTCGGATTATGCTGGAACGGCTGATCCAGCGGATGCAGATCTATGGCTGACGAGTCTTGAAAAGGCTTTCCGGATCCTCGACATCCCCGAAGCAGACAAAGTAAAGCATGTTGTCTACCTTTTGAAGGGTAGTGTTGGTCACTGGTGGACCATCGAGGAAGAGAAGCGGCCTGGTGAGGTGATCTGTTGGGAAGTGTTTCGGCACGAGTTCGTCACCAGATACTTTCCGAAGACATACCTGGATGAGAAGATCAGTCAGTTTGAGAAGTTGCGGCAAAGAACGATGAACATCACTGAGTATGAAGCTAAGTTTATGGATCTGTTGAGGTTCTGTCCTCACATGGCGGCGACAGATGATGAACGGATCAGACGTTTCGAGAAGGGTTTGAGTGCTGAGTTGACAACCCCTGTGTCTGCGCTGGAAAACCGAGAGCGGTTTGCTATGTTTGTGGAATCAGTTTGACGGATCGAGAGGACAGTGAGGGAGAAAATAGAGTCGGTATCTCTTAAAAGACCTGCTCAGTTTCAAGGCTGAAGGTTTGGTGGCTTCAAGAAACCCAGGTTTTCAGCACCGTCAGTGATGAGAAGTGCTGGTGTACCATCTCAGTGGTCTCCGAGTAAGGGAAAAGGTTATGTTTCTTCACCATCTAAGGCGCACAGTTCAGCTTCGGTGGCAGTGACTGGGCCATCTAGGCCACGAGTTGACAATAGAGCATGTCATCTCTGTGGACAAGTCGGGCATTGGAAGTTCAATTGCCCGAATAGAGATGTTGAAGTGACGTAGCAACCGAGGCAGAGTTTCCAGAAGTCTGAGAGACCACAGCCCAGTGGTAGCAGAGGATGAGGACACGGTCAAGCGTCTCAAGCTGGATCGTCTGCTCAAGGGAGCAGAGGTCGTGGACAGCAAGCTACGGCTCGATTCTATGCCATGAATCAGCCGGAGGCGATAGTCAACCCGCGAGTGGTGACAGGTCAGATGGAGTTATTTCATTCTGATATGTCTTCTTCTTGCTTTATATCTGTTCTGGTTGACCCGGGTGCTACACACTCTTTTATCGCCTATAGTATGCTTGAAAACTGTCATCTACCTGTTAGTTGTAAGAAGGATAGCTTGTTGTTAGAAACCCCTCTTGATGGTTCCTCTTTGCTTCGAGAAGAGTGTCCATCTTGTGTTTTGTCTTTTTTGGGACACAGCATTCAGGTGGATCTCATACCACTTGATATGCATGGTTTCGATGTTATCCTTGGGATGGATACCTTAGAAAAGTATAAGGTTGTCTTGGACTGTGGTTCCAAGCAGGCGGTGTTTGATGTTGCTGGAGAGAAGTGGATCTTCCAGGGAGATAGGAAGATTCTTCCGACATGTCTGGTGTCAGCTATGGTGGCAGATAGGTTGTTGTGACAAGGATGTGAGGCGTTCTTAGCTCACGTTGTGGATATCGTTGTGGATACCAAGGCGAAAGGCCTTAACCTTGAAGAAGTGTCAGTGGTCCGAGAGTTTGCAGATGTGTTTCCCGAGGAGTTTCCTGGTGTTCCTCCACCCCGAGAGATCGATTTTGAGATCAATCTGGTTCCGAGAACGTAGCCGATTGCACAGACACCTTATAGGATGGCTCCAGCAAAGATGGTAGAGTTGAAGAAGCAGTTACAAGAGTTGTTGGAGAAAGGTTTCATCAGACCGAGCACGTCACCTTGGGGTGCTCCCGTGTTTTTCGTTAAGAAGAAGGATGGTTCGATGTGGTTGTGTATAGACTACCGACAGTTGAACAAGGTCACGATCAAGAATAAGTACCCGTTGCCGAGGATAGATGACTTGTTCGATCAGTTGCGTGGTGCTATAGTGTTTTCGAAGATCGATCTACGGTCTAGATATCATCAGTTGAGGATAAAGGCGGATGACATACCAAAGTCAGCCTTTAGGATGAGGTATGGTCATTTTGAGTTTGTGGTTATGCTGTTTGGATTAACCAATGCACCTGCTGCTTTCATGGACCTGATGAACAGAGTGTTTTGTCAGTTCTTAGATCAGTTTGTTGTAGTTTTTATAGATGACATCTTGATCTATAGTCGAAATCAGCTAGAGCATGAGCAACATCTTCGTCAAGCGTTGACTCTCCTTCGTCAACATCAGTTGTATGCTAAGTTTAGTAAGTGTGAGTTCTGGTTGGATGAAGTGACTTTCTTAGGTCATGTGATATCTGCTGAAGGAGTCAAAGTAGATCCGAAGAAAGTGGAATCCGTTGCGGATTGGGAACAGCCGAAGACGCCGACGGAAGTTCGTAGTTTCCTTGGTCTAGCAGGATACTACCGGAGGTTTATCAAGGACTTCAGTTCGATATCTCTACCGATGATGAAGTTGACCAGGAAGGATGTACCTTTTGTTTGGAATGATCGATGTCAGCAAGCTTTCCAAAGTTTAAAGGAAAAGCTAACCAGTGCTCCAGTGTTGATCTTGCCAGAATCTGGAAAAGGCTATGTTGTTTTCTGTGATGCGTCCAAGAAAGGTTTGGGTTGTGTGCTGATGCAGGAAGATCATGTGGTTTCTTTTGCTTCGCGACAGCTTAAGAAACACGAGGAGAACTATCCGACCCATGACTTGGAGCTGGCAGCAGTGGTTCATGCGTTAAAGATTTGGAGACACTATCTTTATGGGGAAGTGTGTCAGATCTTTACAGATCACAAGAATCTGAAGTACATCTTCTCACAGCAAGAGTTGAACATGCGACAGCATCGGTGGATGGAGTTGATCAATGATTATGATTGCACTATCGAGTATCATCCTGGTAAGGCGAATGTGGTAGCAGACGCGCTTAGCAGAAATTCTTCTACTCCCAAGAAGGCACAAATGAGTTCTTTGGTATGCCATAGGCAGGACATGTTAGTCTCCTTACGGCAGATGAACGTACAGATGGAGGTTTCCTCATTAGCTGGACTTTTAGAACAGATGCAAATCAAGCCCACGTTGAGACAGCAGATCAAGGATGCACAGCAAACGGATGATACAGTACAGCTAATCAGATCAGAGTTTGGCAGCAAAAAGCGTGATGGGTTCCATGAGTCCGAGGATGGAGTGGTTTGCTATCATAATAGGATGGTGGTTCCAGATGCTGATAATCTGAGGAAGTTGGTGCTCGAGGAAGCACACACGTCGATGTATGCTATGCACCCAGGCGTCACCAAAATGTATCATAGTCTGAAGGACTTGTACTGGTGGCCCGGCTTGAAGAAAGATGTAGCTGAGTTTGTGGCAAGGTGTGTGGTGTGTCAGCAAGTCAAGGCTGAGCATCAAAAGCCGGCAGGTACGTTGCAACCTTTGCCTATACCACAGTGGAAATGGGATCATATAACCATGGATTTCGTAGTTGGCCTACCCAGGACAACTAAGAATCATGATTCCATTTGGGTGATAGTGGACAGATTGACGAAGTCTGCCCATTTCATACCTCTGAAGACCACATATACAGCTGAAAAGCTCACTCGAGTATATGTGGATGAGATAGTTCGTTTGCATGGTGTGCCAGCAACGATAGTTTCTGATAGAGGTCCTCAGTTTACAAGTCGTTTTTGGGAACAGTTGCACAGGGCGATGGGAACGCAGTTGAAGTTCAGTACCGCTTTTCACCCGCAGACAGATGGACAGTCTGAGAGGACTATTCAGACTTTGGAGGATCTTCTTCGTGCTTGTGTTTTGCAGTTCCTAGGCAGTTGGGACGTACATCTCAGTTTGATAGAGTTTGCCTACAACAATAGCTATCAGTGGAGCATTGACATGGCTCCCTATGAGGCTTTGTATGGGAGGAAGTGCAGATCTCCTTTGTGTTGGTATGAATCAGGTGAATATCGGCTTTTGGGCCCTGAGTTAGTACAGCAAACGACAGAAAAGATCAAGTTGATACAACAACAGTTGAAAGCGGCACAAGACAGGCAGAAGTCTTATGCAGACACTCGTCGACGACCTTTGGAGTTCCAGGTGGGAGACAAGGTGTATCTTAAAGTCTCTCCGTGGAAAGGTGTGCTAAGGTTTGGACGGAAGGGTAAGTTAGCTCCCAGATATATGGGGCCTTACTCAGTCATAACACGTGTTGGCAAGGTGGCTTATGAGTTAGAATTGCCTCCATAGTTGCACAGGTTACATCCAGTGTTCCATGTCAGTATGCTGAAGAAAAGTCATCCGGATACAGGAACAGTGATACAACCAGTTGAAGTTGAGCTTGACAAAGATGTGACTTATGAAGAGGGTCCTATGATGATCCTTTACAGAAGAGTCAAGAAGCTGAAGAGGAAGGACCTGGTTCTTGTGAAGGTTCTTTGGCATCACTGTGGCGTTGAGGAAGCCACGTGGGAGAGTTGTAAGGACCCTGACCTGCGTTTAGGGTTTACCCTGTTTGTTTTGCTTAACCTTAGTGGTTTGATGCTTGCTAATCACCCTAAGTGGTGATTAGGGTTTTGTTGAGCTTTGTTGAAGAGTTCGAGGGGCTACTTGCAAATAACCCAAGTTTAGGGTTTTGTGGGCAAGTTTGCCATCTTGTGAGATGTTTTCCCCTCTTTGCTTCCTCTAGGGTTGAGAGGAAGGCTTGGGCTTGTTGTTTGAGTCCTTTGGGCCTAAGTTGAGCTTGTTTGGGCCTTGAGGTTCCTTGTTTGGGCTTGCTTGAGCCTTGTGTCGCCCAGGGTAGGTGGTGTGTCGCCCAGTAGGCTGGTGTGTCACCCAGCAGAGCTGCTGCCTATGTCGCCCAAGATGCTTGGCTTGGTTGGTGGACACAAGGTGCACACCTTGGACAAGTGTCTCTTAGCTTGCTAGTGTGTTGGCTTGAACCCTAGGACAAGTGTCCCTTAGGTGGGCGACACATAGCATGGTTGTACCTTGGTTTCTTCTCCCCTTCTTCCTATATAGGTAGCTCTTCTCCTTACCTTAGTCTCCTTTGGTCCTTTGGTCTCCCCTCCACCCTTGGTGCACGATACCCCTCTCCATCTTTCTTGTGTTGGCCGATACACTTCCTTGGAGCTGAAATGGTGGCCGATACACCTTCCTGGAGCAGCTTGGTGGACGATAGCTTTGGACCTTGGAGTGCTTTGGAGCTTTGGTGGCCGACAACCTTGGAGCTCAAAGTGCATCTTCTTCCTTGGAGCTTAAGGCGGGTTGCATAGCTTCTAACCCTAACTCCTTTACCTCTTGCTTGATCTTATGCATGTTAGTGGACTAGCTTAGCTCCTTGCTTTTGTACTTTGCTAAGTGTACCTTAGTGGCCGATATCCCCCTTAGGGTTGTAGGGTCCCTTTGTGTACCTTGCTTTCTAGGGTTTGGGGCTTCCTTGAGTTGGAGGTTGAGGGTGAACTAGGGTTGGGTGATACCCCCCCCTCCTTGTGAGTGTGTTGGGCGACACACTTGCCCTTAGGTTGAACGATATGATGCTTTAGGGTTGGAGTTCCTTGAGTTGGAGGTCGATGGGTTGACCTAGCTTGAGTGTTGGCCGACATGGTGACCATGTTGGGCGACATGGTGCTCTCTTTGGTGGCCGACATGGCACCTTGATGGGCGATGGAGTGAGCTAGGGTCTGGTTGGCCGATATGATGGGAGACATAGTGATGTCCCTTGCATTTTGGTTAATGCTCTTGGTATTGGGCAACACCCTTGCTCTCATGTTGCACGACATAGTAGGGTTCTTTGTTGGACGATAGGCTGATGTGCCTTATGGCCGATAGGGTTAGTATCTTGGTGGATGATACCTCTCCCTTGTGTTGGCCGATATCCATGTAGGCCGATAGGGTTAGTAGCATGTTGGACGATACCCTTGCCCATGATGGGCGATAGAGTGAGCTTAGTGTGTTGGCCGATAAGCTTGGTGGGCGTCATGCATTGTGCCCATGTTGGCCGATATGGTTGATGGCATGTTAGACGATAGGCTTTGTGCCCTAATGGCCGAAGGGTTAGTACCATGGTGGTCGATACCATGTTGGGCGACATGCCTTGGGCCATGATGGCCGATAGGGTTAGTGTGGTGGCCGATACCCATGTTGGATGATAGGCTATAGATGAGGGTGGTGAGGCTATAGTGAGGGTATGAGTTTCTTTGGTGACGGTCCCTCATGTGATAGAAGTGGATGCTTATACATTAACCAATAAACAATGGTAGCGTTTGTGATATCATCAATATATATATATATATATGATACCTTGCAAATAATAAGGATGCTAATGATAGTAATGTATCTAATGATAGCCCTCATGTAATAGATGCATGATGTGATCTGTTATGCTTAATTGTTAATAATAGTGTTGATTCTGTATACTCAATCTGTTTCCTATATACCTTGATTGCTTGTATGATCCTGAGATTGAGGGTAAGCATCAGTATGGTTTGTTAATGATTTACTTAACATACTTGGTTACCAAATAAGTATCACATTGATAAGTAGATTATCTTGAATGATATTTCATGATAGTGAGCATATTCCTTATGTTGAATCTATGATTGTTGTGTATCCTAACCATGCATGTAATGACTTAGCCATGAAAGGGCTATGTGACATATGTAATGAGTAACATTACTTTGATAATTGCCCCATAAGTTTGTGTATGTGATGTGATGGTCCCATGATGATGATGTGAGCCTTAAGAGGCAGTGACAGTACATGATGAGGGGATTGAGACCCTGCGATATGTGATGATTCTTGAGATGGATCTGGATGGTTGGCAAGAGGCCAAGTGGTAACATGTGATGTTGGATCCTCAAGGTGGATCAGGTTGATATGAATAGATCATAATACAATGTTCTTTATTTTCTGTTATATCTTGCATGTTATACAACTTGGTTGAATCCTGCAATCCATGTAAAAGATACTAACTAATCACAGTGAAACATATCATGTAGTTTGCCCTGGCCATAGATCCATCATCGTCAGGACTTGGTGATGGTGAAACGGGTTTTCCTACGGGTTAACCTGGAAGCTCATATTGTTGAATATGTGTAGGTTGCTCCTAGCCTGAAAATGAGGAGGTAAGAGTGTAACTTCGGTTGCAGACTCAGATATGTGTGTAGAGCATGGTGAACAGGCCCATGGCTCAGGATATGTGATGTATGGAGCATGAATGCGTTCATGGCTCAGAGCACGGTGATCAGGCCCGTGGCTCAGTTTTACTAGCGTTGAGACCTGTACTAAGGCAGGCTAGAGAATGGATAGCCTATGGAGCTAACCCTGTGGCTTAGACCACTTCAGCATGTGACTGCGGTCCTACTTGTGTTGTACTCATGTACTGACCATGAGGTGGGAGGTCGTGGAGTCCGGCTCTTCCATTGACCTTGTATGGCACCGTCTTGGGTTTCGTAACCGAAGGTTGGATTTGAACGGTACGGTTCAAATCCTCAGGGCATAATAAAATGTAATACAGCCATTTAGTATTTACTAGTCATATCAAATACGAAACATTGGTTGAGGCCTTGTTTGTGTAATATCTCTGTTATACCTTGTAGGTTATGTGGTAATCTACCTTATCTTGATAATCATGTTATATGGCATTATATTCTATTCTAATAATCCTGCTACATAGTGATATATCTTATCTTGTTTATCATGTTCCTTTGAAAGACATCTGGTTATATGCTTTAGTATAGCTGGTATGCTTGCCGGTAAGAATGATCTTGCTTTTATATAACTGCTTCTAATATATCTGCTCATGTTATAATTGTTGTTATAGTTTCTCTTGCTGAGGTTCTATGGTTGCGGTGGGGAGCTATGTTTCCCGCTGGGACAATTGTTCAATTGTCTCACTCCGCTGGTTTACACCCTTTTTAGGTGGTCGAAGTAGACGTGGTCGTGGTTGTGGTGTTGCGGACGAGCAGCTTGAGGAGCAGTAGAAGGCAAGCGTTGGACATGCTGCTGTTTTGGATGTTTTGTAGTAGAGTCTAGAGTCATCCCTGTACTCTCAGGTCCTTGGCAGTGTTTTGACGATGTTTCACGAAGATCGTTCGATGATATATGTATATCCTACTGTTGGCCAGATGTGGGCCTTTATGTATATATGAATAGGTGGTGAACTCATGCGATGGATGGACAGCTGTTCCTGAGCTGTGGACACGTGTCAGATCTTGTGTATGTACATATTTATATGACATGTTTCTGTGCAGGATGAGGACTGGAAAGTAATAGTTTCACAGTTTATCAGTTTTCCGCAATCGGTTTTAATTAACCCGTGTTTTTGATAATCTGTGGTTATGGTGTTTTCCGCACGTTTTCGCGTAACACCTCATTATCTATGTGATAATGGGATGTGTTGCCACAAACCCCATGGTCATAGTGTTACAATGATTGATTCCTCTATATGATTCTATTCGATAAATGGATTTTGGTTTGGCTAATCACCAGTTTTGAAGACTTGATCTCTCTTTTCTACCGTATGTCAGTTTTGGGGGATGCAACTATGGATCCAAAGACTTGCGACAACCAAACTGAGTTCATAAGGATCTAGATGAGACCACAGAAAGATTCTTATTGGGTTGTTCAGACAAGGAACTATCGGCACCAGGACCGATGGGTCCATAAGGAGTTCGTCATTTGTAGATTCATTCATGAATGTTTCTACATCATGTCATTTATATCATTTTATCATATAGTCTTTATCGATTATTGTTTCATGCCGATTGTGGTGGTCAAATCCATAGCCTTGACAGTCTCTTTTTTTTATTCGATCCATTTCTTTATTTATTGAATAGATAATCTTTAATTCAGAACCTTACTTTTTCTCGTAGTTCTGAATTGACTCTCTCAAATCAGAATATTTTTCTTGTTTTGCAATCAGATTTGAAACTCGACCATCCTCTTTTGTCGTCTCTAGGAATCGATACATCTCTATACTTTGTTGGTTTGGTGTGCATCAAGTCAATAACCTGTTAAGAAGGTTAAACTCTATGGCTCATCCTAGTGATTGATGCGTAAAAATGATGTGCATCAATTTATAATGGAAATACAATTATTTGAAATAAAAGGACATATTAGAAATATGTTATGCTCATTTAATGGCTTTCTTTTGCAAAATTTCCCTTTGTTGTGAATGTCGTGGTTCCTATTATTTTTGTTAATCCAATAATGAATATAAGGAAAAGGGAGAGAACAACATCTAACATTAAGAAAAAGGCAAAAGATAATGGATAATAAGTATTATACTTATGAGAATTGTGTGGAATTCTCTAGAAAGTAGTAGGGATGACCACTAATGGTTGGTTTTCAATTTCACATGGTTTCTAATAAGAAAATAATCAAAATCAAGAAAATAGAAATCATAGGAAGAGAAAATAATAGCATTAATGCTTAAAGCATGCCTTATAAGAGGAAAACTTGGATATTAATGGAAGTGCCTCTTCCTTTTGAGTTTTGGTATCAAACCTTTCTCATTGTTAGATAAAGTCATTATGGACTTTCCCATTAAATTTGGAATTAAAAGGATTAATAAAATGAGAGATGTGGATTTTAAAAAATTCTATAAAGTGTATGTGTTAATGGGAATAAGAACTGAATGTTACGTAAAGTTTCCTAATTGGAAAGGGCTTTTATTTTGTATGCACGAACTACGGACCCTTGCATATGGATTGGATGATCAAAAGATCATCATCTATACTCGGCTAGATTACGAAATAGGAAGTAATAGTAGTGAGTCCCTTTCCCTCCTTTCTCCCTCATCAATGCAAGAACAAATTGGAAAACCATTCCAAAATATTCCAGAGAGCTTTTCCCATCTACCTATCATGAGTTTTGCCTAATTTGATAGAATCTAGAGGATTAGCCTAATTTCTCACGGGAATAGGAGAAAACCCATGACCAGGACTATAAATAAGGGCCTTAGACCCCCTCTATAAGATCATCGACTTGCTTGCGAGGCGTCGATGGACCTCTGATCTCTCGTCATGCCACCAAATTTCTTGTCAAACCCCAAATTCCTTCTTGTATGTTCGATCATCTCTAGCAAAATAAGCTCTGCATTGACCTCACTTTCCTCACCATCGTCGAGCAATTGAAACCTACGGTTGAGTCTGCTAGTATGAGACAAAGAAGAACGTGTTGTTTTTCGCCACTCCTAGGCCCTCACTCCAAGAGTCAACCTTGAGGTTTACTTAGTCACATTGACTCTGCTCATAGGCCTGAAAATGAAGAAAGGAGACGAGCCTCAGGGAAACACCCTTCTCCCCTCACCCCTCTTTAGATCAATTAGGGATACTACGGTCTTTCCTTCTTTTTTATATCCAGTTAGTGAAAAGCCGACAGGATCGATCGGCCTAGGTGGTGCGAGCCCACTGGTCGGCCCAGCCTAGTTGGCAAGGCTAGGTCTGGGGCACGCTCCTTAGGTGGTAACTTGTGATAGGATGACATTAATTAAATTTGTAAGAATGCTAATAAAATGTAGGATGATCAAATGAAGACAAGTAATATATGAATCTTACTCAGAAAAATATGAGGAATGCAATAAAAATATAATCAAGACCTAGATCTATATCCAATTAAAAAAGTACCCAAAGTTTCTCTATAATGTGTTTAATGCATGAAAACCCTAATTTATAGGCTTTGATGATCTAAACATGTTCAATGGATCTTAATAATCAAAGATTAAACTTTTTGCATAAAAATGATAATTGGATCTAGTTTGATATTAATAACCCATTAAGTGATGAGTTAGGGTTTCCTTAAATTAAAAGTATAACAAATGATAGGATTAGGTTTTGTAGACCAAAAGAGCATGAAAAGTGCTAATTACGGTTTGGGAAGACAAAACCCTAATGAAACCCTAAGTTGAACCCAAAACACTAACTTGAGACCCAAGTCAGTTTTGATGATAGATTTTGGATAAAATAATAATACATGGGTATTATGCTTTCATTTCAGGATAGTTGATTGATTGGTTGCTTTTTTTGCTCTTTTTCTTGGACATTAAGGACTCCTGAGAAATGTACGTGGATATGCCTAAGACTAACTGCATTAGTTTGTCCATTCTTTTAGAAGATTGTCGAAATTGATTGCATATAGATGCTTGCTTGCTTATTTATTTCATGTAATCTATAAAGTCACTATAGATATCACATTATATGCTTATAGATTGCTTGAACCCCTCATACCAACTCTGGAAGTCTGAAATAGGAAGAAAGAGAGAGTCATAGAGATGATTTATAACATGCCCCAGATTGGGAAGGTCATATGGCACCTAGCTCCAAATTGAGAAGGTGGCCTGATGTCAAGGTCCGGCCCCATATTGAGAAGACCGACATGGAACCTAGCTCCAAATTGAGAAGGAGGACTTAACATCCACTACAGGGATAAGACCCTAAGAGAGGATATCCCATAAGTTGAGTGAAAATGGGTTGAGGAGTTATGATGAAGATGTTGATTCCGATTTTGTAACAATAATTATTGTGAATATGTTGTTACAACTAGATGTGAATATTTTGTTTACCCCCACATACCAGTATAACTTGTTATATTGATAGAATTTTGTTTTCTTGGCATTTTAGGATAATCTGCTAACATTTATGCAAATATGATGGGAAATGGACATCTAGAGAACACACCAAAAGGAAAGAAATTGATGTAATACTAAAGGATATAGATAGTTAGTCTTTGTTTCATGTTGCAAACTTTAGAGAACCCATCTTATATAACTCCTTAGTGGAGTGTGTAACTTTTTATATTGATCAAACTCATTCCTATTTAGTGAAATTTATTAATTATTTCTGGTTATTTGATAAACCATCGGTCCTTTATTTATGTTAATGGCCCTTGTCCTCTCAGTTCTACTGAATAGGGGATAATACGGGGAGGGGGTCGTTACAGTTGATTTATTTAAGTAACTGGTTCATTTCTTAATTAAATGATATGGTATGTGTTCCTAACCTTATTTACATTCTATTCTCCTACTTTGTTTATTCTTCTTTTTCTTATCTGGATCTATCCTGAAAACCTTAACTTTATTGCAATTATTTGCTGCTACATGTAATGACGTACCAAAAATTAACAATAACTCTCCTCTGGATCTCCTACATCTTGTGGGATGATGAGTGAGTGATTGTTCATGCTCCATAACTTCTATGCCAACCTGTAGTGTAGTAGTGCATGCATGATGTTTTCTAGTTCCTCACCACAGATTGCACATAAGTCATCATCCACAATGTGTTGTCTTCTTAGTTGAGTCCTTATGGATCAAAACTGCTTGAGTGTTCTCCATATAAAGTGGTGCAGTTTGGGGGGCCAATCCATGTCCCAGAGCCTCTTCTACTGCTTCTCATATAACTACAGTTCATGCATACATCCCAACTTGGAAAAATGGTAGGAAAATCTGATTGAGAATCTTATTTTTTGGTCTGGTTCCAAAAAATAATATCTTTATATTTACATCTTGTGACAGGGGTGGATATGGTTATAGTATATGCCAACTCCCTCTATCCCATGTCTAGTCTCCATGATCAATTGAATCTCTAACGTACAAGGTGTCCTCCTATGAGAAAGATTTTAGTGTGTGTGTGTGTGTGCATATTTGGTGAGACCTAGAATCCACTTATCATGCATGACTTGTATATCCATGACATTCCCCACTCTCCACTTGAATTCTTAGGGTAGCAAGGTGTAAAAACCCCAAATACTATGCCATGTATCACTTGAATTAGCTCCCCATCTTGCATGTAGGAAGTTTGGTTTTCTAAAATATTTATGCTTAAAACTCTACTAATCAACGAGTCTACATCGATACATAGGCACCAACATTTTGTGGAGAGAAGTGTCTGGTTGAAAGTTTTCAAATTCCTGAAACCTAAACATGCCATGAATTTTGGAAGGTAGAGAGCCTCCTAGCTTGCGTGGTGTAGTTTCCATTCATCCCCTTTTGCTACCCACTAGAAGCGAGCTACCATTTGGTTGATGTCATCTACCAATCCCTCAGGTAGTTTGAATATGCTCATGATAAAAATGGATATTTATTGGATCATTGCTTTTATAAGGACCTCATTTCCTAGCCTTGAGAGAAGCTTTTCTTTCCATCCTTGTAATGTTTTTGCTATCATATCTTTTATTATGCATGAGATCTATTTCTTGTATCTCCAAATGGATGCGGGAAGGCCATGACATTTTTCTTATCTATACATATCCACCACTCCCAAAAACCTCTAATTGTCTCTCTCTCTTGGTTGCATTCACATTCGGACTGAAGGGAACTTCTTACTTTGTTGAACTAACTTTTTATGGAGATGCTCTCTCATATTGGTTGATGATATCAACTAAATAGGAACATCTAGTCATAGTTTCCTTGGTAAAAAGAATGGTAGCATTTGCAGGAAAAAAATGTGACAAATTTTGGGTCCACATCTGCTTTCCCTAATGATGTGGATCCTTCCCTCATCTGTAGTATTAAAAAGTGACAAAGACAAAGCTTCAACACAAAAGAGAAATAGATAGGGGATATAGTATCACCTTGGCATAAACCTCAGGCTGACTTAATAGGACGTTTCCTTTCCCCATTGATGATGATAGATTGAGACACATTTGAAAATCACTCCTCTACCTATTATCTCCATACTGTAGGCAAACACGATCTCTGCATGGATTTATTGAATAAAATCCATTCTACTCCATAATATGCCTTCGTCATATCTAAATTCAAAGACATGCATTCCTCATTTACTTTCTTCTTATTTTTCATGGTGTGGAACATCTAATAAGAAAGGAGGGCATTTTTGAACGAGTTGGGAGATCAAAACAACCAAGAGCAGTTTGATCCAGTTAGCCAACATTTTTTTAATGATGTTGTATGCTACATTGCAAAGACTAATTGGGTGAAATTGTGAGATTCTTTTGAGATCATTCACCTGAGGAATTAGAATAATATCCATTTTATTTATATCATGCCATCCCACCATATAATGATGAAAGACATAAGATCATTTTTAACCACCCTCAAACCTTTTCATAGAAAATTGCATTCATGCCATCCAGCCAGGGTGATTTAGTAGGATGCAACTGTTCCAGCATCACCTAGATCTCATTCTCTTTTATACTTATTTAAGGGAACTAAAAAAATCTTCTAGAACAACATGTTTCAAATTGTGAAGCATATCTTTGATATCTGTCTCTGTCGGGGAAGAAGTAATGAAAAGTCTTGAGAGAGAAAAATTGACCACTCCATGTATATAATCAATATCAATTTTCCGTTGTCCCTCAGTTTCATAGAGACCCTCAATAGTATTTCTCTTTTTTCTTTAGTTGGATTTGCAGTGGAAGTATTTTGTGTTTGTGCCCTGATTTGCATCTCATTCGTTCTTGCTCTCACACACCAATAACTTTCTTCTTGTTTCTGGAAACTTTAAAGTTGTTTTGCTAGATTAGTGCACTCTTTAATCATGTCATCTGATGCAAGATGATCTTCTTCTAGATTCATCCAGCTTTCAACTCTTCTTATCTTTCATTGGATGTCTCTGAATTTTTTAGATGTCTATGCTACAAGTTTTTCGCCACAAAACTTGGTTTTTTCATGAATACCACCCACTCCATATCTGGACCATGCATTTCCACTATCTCCTTGCATTTTGGGTCTGAGAGACATTAAGTTTTGAATTTAAAGGTTCTCTTTTTCTTGTGTTTCAGTTTACATATGGAGTTCTCAGTGAATAAGACAATGGGTTCATGATTAGATTTTGAGATTGAGTATTATCGTACCTGGATTGCTACAAAGATGTCACACCACTCTTTACCAGTGACAAATATGTCTAGGTGTTCTCAAACAAGAGTATCAAGTGTGAGGCCCCTTTTTTAGGTAAATTAATTACCTGAGTGCTAGGTCAAAAATGTTTTATCCTATAGGTTTTCTCTGAATCTCCTCATATGAATTTCTAGTTTCTATTGTCTACCATCTGTTTCACGTGAAAAAAGGAACATGTTAAAATCACTACCAATAAGCTTTGGTAGGTCAATGTTGTCATTGATCTTTTTTAATAACTCCCAAGTCATCCACCTGTCACTTGTTGACTCACAACCATAGATACCCATGAAAGAAATTTTTTAGATTCTAGGACTAGGGATACTTCCAATAAGATATGTCTATCAGAAAAGGATTTTATGACCACTATATTGCCTCTCCATTGGAGTCCTATCCCTCCTGCCTGGATAGTATTGTTAATACATAGACCATTCTCAAAACTACATGAGTTCCTTATTTCTTCTTGCATTCTGGCATTCATCATTATCTCCATCACAAACACCAGATTGGCCATTTCCCTCTAGCACTTAGATTAAAGCAAACCAACCATGCCCAGGGTGCTGGAAATTCCATACTATGGTTTTTGTTGATGTTTGTGGTCCTGGTCAGAATTAGCACCTGCTACTTGATCAACCTCAACATTGACCACTATAGTGGAAAATGTTTTGGACTTTCTTCTCCAACACCACCTGGTCAACATCTATTTTGACACTCCCATCGTGAACTCCTTTGTATATTTTTTTTATCTTTATAGAGGAGGATGAATGTTGGACAATGTTCTTATGATTCTGATTAGTGGAGTCTTCCTAAAGGTTGGAAGGTAAGATTTCTCCTTCTTTCATGTTTCCCTAGTTTAACAAAGTTCGTGAAGGTTCTCCATGACAGGATTGTGAGCCAACAAAAAAATCTATTTTCTCAAGGTCCCTCTAGCTTGAGTCGGGGACACATCTAAGGTGGGGATGGATGGGAAAAAAGGTGGGTGAGTGTAAAGGATGTGAAGGGGGTGGCCGCTTCTCAGGGTTTATGAGGGATGAATTCAGGTTTAGTTGGTTGGATGGTTGGTGTGAAAATATTTTGTGTAAGGAGGTTGAAAACTCAGACGCTAGTCTCAGATTGCAAGCCTCAGCATCAGGCACCTGAGTATGGGTAGGAGATTGAATGAATGAGCCATATGACTATGTGGTGTTAGGCATGGGATGAGTCTGGTTGGATGGGATGGAAGTCTTCATAAAGGATATAGGATGGCCTGGCAGTGTTGGTTGCATGGGTAGAGGGGTGGATGTAGTCTTAGGTTGCGTGTTTAGGTTTCATTGAGAAGAGGGGATACTGGGAGAGGGGGATTCGATCATCAGAGTTGGATTCCTTGCTCTGCTCAAAGACATCATCAGATTGGGACACAATGTAAATGTTAAAAGGAGACCAATGGAGGAACATCATTTCTCTTTCTACCTTTTGTTGATTGGGAGGATTAGTTCTTAGGAGAAAAAAGTGTCTTTTCATTATTTTTTAGGGTATAAGAAGATGCTTTCCCTTTATTAACCCTTTTTTGTGCACCCTGATCCATTTTGATGTCGAAAGTTCTAGCTGATTTGTCTCATGTAGATTTAGTGCCATCATCTAGAGGCCCCCTCTAACAGTCTGTGTTGGTACCACTCCTTGGACCCATCGTGCGTAGAGTTGTCGTTCCCTTTGTCCTTAGTTTCTTCTAAAATTCAAGGGTCCTCTTTGCATGATCACGTCCTAACATCTATTCCTTTATAGACTTGCTTCATCTCTTTCCTGGTGAGGCCCTGATCTATGGGCCCCACTTTCTTTGCCTTGGTTTTTCATCTTTATCTACCTGACGGTCTCTTTTTGAGTGCCCTATGATCCCACATATGTTGCAGTATTTGGGTATACATTCATAGCGCAAATTTCTCATACTAAGTTGTTCATCTTTGTCCCTAATATTTAGAGATTGCTATAGTGTCTTGGAGATGTCAAACTTGAATCTTGATTTGCATGTTGTGTCCCGTCTCAGTTTTGGTTCTTCAATGGGAATATTGGTATCAGCTTTGGATGCTACGACATTGATCACGTCTATGGTTTGGTACCCTAGCGGCTAGTTATAGAATCAAGAATCACTTCTGATAGTGTGTCTTATGCCCTGATCTCCTTCAGTACTAGTAGGTTATTGTCAAAGTTCTAGGGCCCATATCCTCAAGAACCCTCTTCTTATGTCACCAATGGACAAACTGAACAACGAAAAGGTTGTTTTCTATTTGTCTAAATTATGCTTCTTTTTTCAGCGCCCAGGCATTGAGGAGTGTTCTTTTTAGGGCCAAAACATTATACATCTGTTCTATAGCCACTATTGTGACTAGTGCAAGTTCCAGATGTTCATTGTTTGTGTTAATGTTGTCCTTCATGAAGTCGATCACATTTTCCTTATTGTCTTTGACATCCTCTACTCTTAGGTTTGTGGATCTCTTAGTCAGATCATCAACATCATGGGGGATTTAAGAGATACCTGCAAAGCAAACAAAGGAAAATTCCACGGTGATGTAGGAGGAGGTACACTCGCAGGTCCACGCTAACACGCTAGGTTTTGGAAACCCTAGGCGATGAGTGTTGCAAGAGTTAATTTTTTCATAGATCTTTATATTAATTGTTGAGTACTAATGTAATATATAAATTGGTCATCATGTAACATGATAAGACATCTTTTTCATTTATAGATCAATTATGTACTTGAACAATTTAATAGCAATGATAAAAGGAATATTATTTATTTTTTTCATACTTTTTGTATGCTTGTTTTGTTGTTTTATATTTTTACACTATGTGATTTTTTTGTTTACTTTCTATTTATCTATATTTGTCATAGTGTGTCATGACTACAATCATGTCCTGATTAGGTAGGTTATTTGTCAGTAGATTATTTTTGGCAGTTTAAGTTAGGCTATGTTTTTATGTTTATTGTGAGTTTGGAGTTTGTCCTTGGCTTGTTACTGATTTTTGTTACCCATTCATGCCTTGCATGGCTACTCATCATTAAGGTTGTGGTTTTCATTAAACTCAATGTCAAGTGTTGTACATGTGGTATTAGAGCATGGTTTTTTGTTTAGGGAGTGTGTAGTGACACTCAAACTAGTTCAAATTCTTTTTTTACTACTCTAGTGTGTATTATCACTATTTTCATAGCTCACAATATAGGAAATAGTGATTATGGATAGCCCCCATAATTATAAAAGGAACCTAACTTGAGGGAAAAAATAGAGAAATCCTGTGGAGGAGGCTAGTCACCATCCATCATAAGTTCATGCCCAATTTAATGAAAGGATGAACGTTAGATGCATACCTTTGAGCTGAGTTTTCTAGGTCCTTTAGTGGCGGTGAATCCTACATATGATGTTGGTAAGACTTGTTAATTCATTCACTTCTTGGGGAAGAAGATTTTATTGGTAGTTTTGATTCATTTGAGGCAAGATTTGTTGATGATAGAACAATAGAAGGGGATTTTGAGGAAATATAAGACATGTCACACTATTCATCCATTGAGTGAGTGCTAGATAATGTTGACCCATGGAAGAGGGGAAGCATATTGGTTAGAAGTTGTCTTGATCATACTTCAACAAGGAGTTTGAGGATCATTGCTTCCCTTTCTTATATTTGTGGAAGAGGATTAGAAATATTGAGAAGTTAAATATTCAAGGATGATAGCTAATTAGTATGAGGCATGTATTCTTGATGTTTTGAGGTTTTTCCCTCGATCATAAGTGATCAAGTATGAAAATATTAGTATTTTTAGGATGTATTATCTATTGAGATCTAGAATAGGGCATCTTCTATGGGTCAAGTTTGAAGTTCTTTGTATTTCTCATTGTTGTGAGAGGAATAGAATGAACTTTCCACAATCAGCATAGGTGTTAGTTGTGGAGTATGTCATGATGATAAAATTTCAAGTTGACAATGGTACTAGTTTTATGCCTAGGGTGGTAAACTAGAGTGGGTTTGTGGTTATATGCTTGGTGGTTATATGCTTCGTGGTTTTATTATTTGAATGGCATTTGTTCTAGAAAGAATCATTATGTTTCATCTGTGTGTATACTAGGGTAGGTTTGGGGTGCCAATATTAGCGATTGTTTATTTTTAGTGGATAAATGACATTTGAGGAAATACTTCCTTCAAAAGTTCTTATCAAATCAAGACCAAGTGGGTACTTTCATAATTCACAGTTTATTGAATTTCATGTTCATAATGCTTTTGGGGGGATGAATTTCTAATGCTCAGATCTAAAATTAGTTAGTAATCTTGTTTTATTAGTGTAGATTCTTATTTACCTAGATGTTAGTTTTTTAATGATCTATTGTATATAGAAACTTTTCACTTTGATGATTAAAAGATTAACGTGCAAAATGTAACCCTAATTACATTTAATTGATAATGACATGCAAAATCTAATCTGGCTTATTTCTACTAAAAAGTAAGATTGAACCCCAATCTTATCTAAGTATAAAAATATTTGGTACATAGTGAGATATTAACCTATTTTATACTTTTATTATTGAATACAACCTTAGTGATATCTTGATATGTCTCTCAGAGGTGGTTTAGGTTGAAAATCTTAGAATTCCTTCAAAATAATTATTTCAAGGGATATTTTATGTGTTTTGAAATATTTGATGTATGTGATACCAAAGCCACTTTAGTATAACGTATTAAATGATTTGTAGTCATATTTATAAAATATTTTATGTTTAAATCCAAAACCTAAGTTGGATATAATTTCTATGGTTTTGAGTTAGTTTAGATTGCCAAAATTGGACAAAATGACAAAAATTGACCCTATATAGAACTTCATTATGTTGAATATGTTCAATGTGATTCCACAATTTGAAGTGAGTCTAGATATACCTTGTCATAGGTTGATATTTTAGGAGCATAATTTGGTTGACATCATTGCTTTGCCAAACCAAACTACATTGTCAAATGAGTTTGTAAAATTTCAACCAAATATTCCAATAAATGAGGATAGTGGTAGATAATTTGTAATTTGAGCATATGATATTTGATTACAAAATAAACCTTAAGACTCTATTTTTTCTACATTGAATAAAATATGTTATCATGTAATAAAATATGTTTAAAAGGAATTACATTATTAGAGATAAAAGTAAACTTCTTATTTATAGGAAACCAACTCCTTATATTGATTAATGAATATCGGTAAATCTTCCTCAAGTCACTAATTGTGACTAACTCAACAAATCTATCTCCCTGTATCCTATGAAGTTAGTATTTAACTCATACAAGTAAATGGGAATCAACATACAAGGTGTGCTAGTTTGTGGGACTCAAAATTTAGTAACATAGCTAAAGTACTATTTTAAAACAAATTGATATTAGTAATATAAAACCCAAACATTTTAATTATTTCTCCTCCCATGGTGAGACATAACTAAGGCTATATACATTATTTTCAGGTGCTAATCATACCGACATTATAACTAAAAGGATTGAAATTACCTAATTTAAAGCATCCAATCCAGAAACACAAGAGGAAAACATGATAACATGATCAATTGTGTACATATAATAGAACTCACATTGTCTCTTGTTCCATTCAGTTCTGAATATTCCAAAGGCATTCCTACAAATTACCCACATAATCAACATATTGATATTAACATCAAAAAGATCAAGAATCTCAATTTTAGTGTAATCCCCGATGTTGGTCTCAACTCTTATTTAACTGTATGAGGATCTTGAGTTGTTATTTGAAAAAAAATCCCTCTTCAGTTTGAGTAGAAACCTTGTGCATGGGAAGACATAGATTGAGTAAACACTTTAACTTAGGTGTTATAATATATTTAGTAAAAATTTGACTAGATTAGCACTAAGACTAGTCATTCAATCATTAAATGCAACTACAACTAAAAACACAAAATGATAATTAAAAATAAAATACTAAAAATAGATATGCTAAAAGGTAAAAAATACCACCCTTCACCCCAGAATTAGATCCCTACTAGTCTCAAGTAAGACCTTAGTTGGATATGAAGGGACTTACTACTCAGAATGTGGTGGTATCTGATGATGAGCACCTTGGTTTGGATCATCATGGTAGTACCCTTAAAAATAGGGGTTTGGTTTGGAATCATAATCTCATGACTAAGTCATGTACCAATGGTGCCACTAGCTAGATCTAGATGGAAGACTAGAAGTATATTGTCTGGTACGATGCACCACGGTTTGAATAAGGTCATGTCTTGACATGACTAAACTGTATGAGTAAAACACAAGCGTATCGGTTGAAGTAATACAGGCCAATGAGGCCCGGATATCGAACACGGAGAAATGTAATTTAAGAAACTACTAATAACTTCTTTCGATCAGCTAAGACGAAGAAAACTTTGATTTGAGAGTTATTAAACTACTTGTAATAAAAGAAAACTAATTTATTGGTTTGTGATCTCAATGATAAGAAATTCCCTAGGACTGTGGTTTCACCATGATTGACACTATAATTTTACTCTAAGATCAATATATGTTCCTCCTAATTCTGGACAAAGAGACCTGTTGCTAGAATTACTCTCTATCACGGCGTAATCCACTACCTATCCTAATACCAATTCCAATCTTGTATCGATTGTGTTATTAGATAGGTGCTTTAATGAACTACTTTGGGTTATTCCCTTCACGCTCGTAGGTTTTCACTTGAAAAGTGGTACAAAAAGTATGTTACTATAGATTTCCAATCCTTAACCCTCCTCTCAAAGCTATCAAGGATCTAATTAACCACCTATGGTGCGCAACATAGATAATTTAGTATGATTTCATAGCAACATGCCCAAAATAAAGAGAAAACAATATACTAATGCAAAAGATCCATATATAGTATACAACTGGGCTACTCCTAGGTCTTAGAGAACAGGGGATTAGCCCCTCATGATTTTGATGGACCAAAACATGCTAAGAATAAGGGAAAATGTGGATATCATAGAAAAACTAATGAACCCCCTGGAGAAATGTGACTAGGACACTCCACGCCGACAAAAGGATACACAAGCCATGATATTTACCCACTAAACGTGCCCGGAACCCTCCCAAACATGTAGTTCTCCTCCTTGTTCTCCTCTCTTGTGCCTTTGTCATCGTGCAATGGAAATATAATCTCCCCCTTAGGGATGGCCATCCTCCCTCTAAGCCATTGAAGTCACTTAGGGCCAAGTAAATCCTCCATCATCGAATTAGACTTGATTTTCTAATCTACCTCATCCGGACGTGTCGGTACTACTGATAGGATGTCGGTACTACCGACTCCTTCAATAAGTTATGGCTCCTTATGACTTCCTTAGTACTACCGAACTAAGAGTTAGTACTACCAAGTTATCACAATTTCTTTATTAACAAATCAAGTGTCGGTAGTACCGAGATATGTAGATTTTTGAAAATTTGCCTGAAATTCATAAAATACAAAAATAAGCTCTGAAAATATACTAAACCATTCAAAAACATTAAAATTATATTTATTTGATACAATTGAGTCATGTGGGCTAATATTAATACATCATGCACAAATTCATATGAAAAATAACAATAGGTGCCAAAAATAAATAATAAATAGCCTATGAAAATGATAAATATAAAGTGCATCAAACTCCCCTAAGCTTAAATGTTGCTCATCCTCAAGCAACACACCCTCAAATATGTTTGAGACAAGTCAGCAAAAGGACATAAACCATAAATTTTATTTTTCAACCATCCCCACCTGGAAGTCCCATAATGGCCTTTATTGACCACTAAACAATTAACTGCTCTAAACTGACCAAAATTTTCCATGAAAGTTGTCCACCCTTATATCAATGAACACTATCAAGAGAGTAGTTAACATCATAATCAATCAAGAATTTTCTTGGAGCATTATGTGATTCCCTATTCAACAATGCTCTTTCTGAACTACCAACTACTTGGAAGTTGTTCTCCTCATAAAAATGAATGATGAGAATAATCATTTAAGTGGCCTACCGATAAGATAAATAAATGGTATGAAATAGGTGGTTGTGGAGATTAACAAGTAATATCCAAATTATTTATGCAAAAACAAAACACGGTGAGCCTATATGGTCAAGAGAATGAAAAATGCATAAATCCTAGTACCTAATATTATTGGGTAAAATGATGCATGAATCAAAAGATTTCATCAATTTGACGAACATGAATTGAAAAGAAAAGAATGCATCATGTCAATGTTTCCATCTTTTTGTGAAGATTTCGGGCATCCTTTCTCCCTCTTAACTTTAAAACATCAACAAACTTGTTCTTTTTTCTTTCTTTTTTCATTAGCACATTATTTGAGCATGATGGAACATTATGGTTGGGCTTTACTACCATATCACTCTTTTTTTTTACTTTATATTTTTCTGAGGGTATGGATGTATATCCCTACACTCAAAGTTTGAAGGAAAATGATACATGCAAGATATGGAATGCATGTTATCTACATGTAATTGTTTATGCAACTAAAATGATATACACAAAAATCATTTGTGTGCATGAATGTATATGTATTTTTTAATAACGAATGCAATAAAAATAAAGTAACTATTATGTTACTTACTATGTCATGAAATGCAAACAAGAGGAAATAATTCAGACTACTTGATCATCTTAAGGTGGTGGGGCAAAATGAATGGAATCACATAATTAAGACATAGTGCCTTTAATGAATTTATGATATGTCCCTCTCTAATGACTTGTGTACTACGTAACCGTAGGGTTTCTTTCTTAAATTTCCATTTCAGATCTCATTAACTGTTTGATCAACTTAGGCTCAAACCCCATCTTCATCCATATTTCATGAATAATTAAAATGCCCATTTATATTAAATGTCCTTAAGTTGACTAGCCCATACACTTCCTCTAAGTGGTTCAACTCAAGAATTTTGCAACTAAGACAAAAAAATGTTAATTTTAATTTCCATTGTAAGGGCACGAAAACACATGAAAATGACAGAAATCATGTATTAAGCTCCACCATTACACTAGATAGATGTGGATCCTAAAAAAACTAAAAACAAACTAGGAAACAAAATAAGGATAAAGTTGTTCCAACACCCCCTTTAGCTTGAACTTGACGATGCCCTCATAGCTAAAATTTAAACCTAGAGGTGGAACAGGGGTAGATTTAAAGGGTGGTGGCGGTGTATGCTTGGTCAATCTTTATCAATTTATGGAATCATATATTTCTCTTGTTGGTGCCATGAATTGGTGTCTTTTTGGCATCAAGATATGGCATTCTCTCTCCTTCTTTGATCTTTAAAAATTAATGCCCACCATCATGGGTCTGGTGGTAGTGATAGCTTTTTCTTGTACTGCTTGTCACTTTTGTTGAAAAATTCAGCAGTACTGACTTTGGTCCAAGAGTCTATGATTTTTCCTAAGAAAATTTAGTAGTACCAACTTTGGTGTCGGTAGTACCAACTTTCTATAGAATTTTAACTGATAAGGAGTCGGTAGTACCGACTTGGGTGTCGGTAGTACCGACTTTGACCTTGTATGCACACCATACAAGAGCATCACTGTACCTTTTTACATCAAATAAAATCTAACATGAAAAATATGAAATGTAACTAACAAAAAGACCTAAAGAAATAGCAAATAAAAAAATAAAATTGGGTTGCCTCCCAAGAATAGCCCTTATTTAATGTCCTAGGCTCAACATGAATGATTCTCCTCAGCCTAGGTTGTCATGGGATGGTGGTGAAGATTTATCCAATAGTTTGAACTCCACTCTATCATCATCTAACCCAAATGTCAAATAGCCTTTGTCAATGGTAGTGATCATGTCAGTCGTAGATTGGAACGACCTCCCTAGCAATATCTTGGATCCTTTCATTTCCTTCATATCCATCACCACAAAGTCAACCATATATATGAACTTGTCAAATTTAACCAACACATCATCGCATATCCTGTATGGACTCACAATAGAACCATCTGCCAACTCTATTGTCATAGTTGTTACTGTTGGTTCCTCCAATGCTAACTTTTGGAAGGTGGTCAGAGGCATAAGATTAATGTTGGCTCCCGAATCACATAGTGTAACATCCCTGACCTGGGTTATGTTCTAACCCTAGGTGTTTTTCCTAATAAAGTTGATTAGATTCTTGCTCTTATTTCTTGAAAAGTAATTAAGGCTCAAGAGGAACTTATATTTCAATTTCAGTCCTTTTTGAATAATGTTGAAACATTGTTTTGTTAATTTTGGACTAAAGTGAAAATTAATCAAGTTGAGGGGTTAACTTGCAAATTGTACATGATAAAATGTTCCTCAGATGTTGAGACATCATAAGAATGAGTATGATGTAGTGGTATGGTTTCCTCAAGCTTGAGCACCAAGATAGAGCTTGTTGAGCAATCTTTGTGCATTAAAACCTAGTTTTGATGTAATGTGCAATTTACCCAAAATCTAGGGTTCAATATGCAAATTACCACTTCTAGAGGGACCCCCATGTTTCTTGGCATCATGTAGAGAAAATAAAATGAGAGGGGCTCCTCATTTGAATTATTTTGGAGGAGAGAGAATCTTGATATTAAAATAATCAAGATTTAAGCATAAATGGAACTTTAATTCAAATTAATACAAAAAGAAATATATTAATTGAAGATCCCTTCAACCAAAAGTTGAGGGATGAGTTTTCAAATGGTTGGAAGATCTTGTGCCTTGCAAAGGCACGAAAATATCTTGAGTGAGTGGAGACTCCACTCACATTAAATTAGTAAAAAGTAATATCCACTAAAATGGGATATTAGTATAATATGATTAAGGTGCTTAATTTCTTTTCCTTTAATTCTTGGATAATGAATAGGTTTTGCAAGGGGAAGAAGATGGCTTCGTGGCCAAGGAATTGAGGGGGAAGTTGTGGAAATAATTTTGGAAATTAAAGGAATTAATTCCATTTTCTCTTTCCTGGGATTTCCTTATACATATCTCAATTCCCACCCACTTAAGGATCTTTTTCGGAATTCCTTTTCTCTTCTTGCTTTGGACGACCATAATAGAGCTTAGGAACAGGAGGAGGAGGACCCACAACCTGTTGGTAAGTTCTTAACCTTCTTTCACCATGGTTTCATGGTGAAAACCGAAAATCAATGCTTGATTTCTTGTTTTCTCCATTCAATCTTCAACTCTAGCCAACTATTTCATCCAAAAGCTTGAGAACGGACCTTGGGTAGTTGTCAAAGCCTCATCCACCATTGGTGACCATTTGTATATTTGATGCTAATGATGATGGTTGATGATCCATTAATTTTATTTGATTAATTCCAAAGGGTTCATTAGTTGAAGGACCATCAATTACCAAACCCTAATCGGGTTAAGTGCTGATTTTGTAATTATTTGACTTAGAATTTTGGGTTGATTAACCCAAATGGTGTCAAGACCGTTTGGAGATCATTCAAATGGTCTCAAGACCGTTTGGAGGTCAACCAAGACCGTTTGGAGGTCTAGGGTTAAGTGTGGTTGGGTAATTGAAGATCCAAAGATACCAAATTGAAGTGCAATCAATAGTTGATTTGGTGATCAATTCAATGACCTAAACCCTAACTAGATTCCACCAATTTTCATGATTGGAATGGGAAAACAGTCTCAAGACCGTTTGGAGGTCATCCAAATGACCTCAAGACCGTTTGAGGTCAGGTCATTCCCAATTTGAATGGTGGTCCAATGATTTCAAAGTAATTAGTTTCACAATGACTAACATTGAAGGTTCATCGATTTCAAACCCTAATCCAACTAAGTTCAAACCCCTAATTGATGATTAATTGGAAGTTAAATCAATTGAAGGATAATTATTAATCTCACTTGAAGTATGATGTTTAGGTTCAATTGATGAGTGGTTACATGGATTCAATCAATGAGGGAATCAATCTTGGAAACTCTAAATCAATTTAAGTGGTTGAGACCATCTTTGGTCCAATCGGTTTTGAGGAGGTTTGGACCAAACGCTCTCAAGACCATTTGAGTCCAAACGGTCTCAAGACCGTTTGAGTCCAAACGATCCCAAATTGTTAGAGGCCCAATCGATCTCATGAGTGTTTTGGTTAAACGATTTTGGGCATAAAGTTTCTAAACGGTTTCAAACCGTGAGACCTAGATTGTTTGGAGGTCTAAATGGTCTTAGACCTTTTGAAGGTCATTCAAGCAAGACCGTTTGAGGTCTGGTTGGTCAAGACCGTTTGGGGTTTAAGTGACCAAGATCGTTTGGAAAGTAATTAACCAAATCATATGGATACTCAAGGTGATTAAAGATCAATTGTTTAATTAATGATTACATGATGTAAGATAAGAGTGATTATAATAACTGTACCCTTAATATGATAGGGTGATTAGTACCCTTTGAATGATTAATTTTTAATGATTATGGAAGTAATGACATAATCCATTGTGTCGATTCTTCATTCAAGTTGAGTTGACCTAGTCTAATCAAGTCTGAAGTAAGTATCATCTTATAGAGGATGAGAGAGAGAGGACTTCCTACATGAATGATAATCATGTAGTAAAACTTTCAACATGAATGAATGTGTAATTAGGGTATGATTCTTGATAGGGAGATCATGAATCCCTAATTGAGAATGTTAATAAACCCTAACCCTAGTTGAGGGCAATGATAGGTGAAACCCTAATCTAGGGTGATGTGATGTGAATAGTAAACCCTAATTGTGGGTTATTGAATATAAACCCTAATCTAGGGTGATGTGAATAGTAAACCCTAATTGTGGGTTACTGAATATAAACCCTAATCTAGGGTGATGTGATGTGAATAGTAAACCCTAATTGTGGGTTATTGAATATAAACCCTAATCTAGGGTGATGTGATGTGAATAGTAAACCCTAATTGTGGGTTATTGAATAGAAACCCTAATCTAGGATGATGTGATGTGAATAGTAAACCATAATTCTAAATAAGGTGAAGGTGTATATGAAACCCTAATTTTGGGTTATACTATATAGCATGAAACTCTAATCTTGGACAATGAAATGATGAATCATTGGTCCTAACTTAGCAAAGGGGATGAGTAACCTTGATGGAAATGAAAAGGGAAACCCTAACCCTAGTAAGGGAATAGTGGTGTTACCCTTGAATAGTGATGCTATAATTGTTTTTGTATAGTGCTGATATGAAATTAATGTAACTGTTATCATATGTACTAATCATGCAGGTTTTATGAGATGATGAACATAGCCAGGTATGAGCTATGATGCTTTATTTATTGAAAATGCTTTATGAACCTTGTGAGCCATAATATGTTGCGTTGCCTAGTAAGAGGTAACAAGAGAGATTAATGGGCTTTAAGAGCCATGTGAAATACATGCATTGCAATTATTATGTTTACATTGGTCAGATGACCTGAAGGCATTAAGTTACATGTTAAAGTGGTAACAAGTGTTTTGATTATCTAAGGGTTTGAACACTCATATTTTTGAATCATGATGATGAGATGATAAGGGACTGATATCCCAATGTTAATAAAGTTGTGAAGAGAACTTGATAGAAATAGTACTCATTCTTTTTAGCAATTTTTATAATGGTTTATGTTTGAAAACATGTTTGAAGCTAAAAGAATATTGTAATGTACTTAAATAATCAAGTGAAATGGTATCATGTAGAGCCCTGACCATAAATCCATATTGTCAGTAGTTTGGTGATGGTGAAATAGGTTTTTCTACGGGAACGCCTGGAGGGCATACTTTTGAGTATGTGGGGGTTATGGGCGCGAATATCCTTACCCCCTAATGGAGGAATTGATGTGAGATAAATATTAAATCTCTCAATCCTTCATTATATATAAGTCGGGATGGATGTATCACTAATCTCCTGATGATGTTAATGGCGGGTCGATGTGAGATAAATATAATATCTCTCGATTGCGAAGAGAGTACAGCTTGCCACTGTAACTCTAATAGTGAAGTTGCCAGTATACCCTGGAAAGCTATTTGGCAGAGACACTAGATGTCCTGCAGTTGGTCCTCACACTGACTGAGGAAGATGAGGTCATGGGAATCCGGCTCTTCTATTGACCTATGTATGGTACCAATTTCGATTTCGCAATGGTCGGTTGGAGTATGAGCGGTATACCTCATCTCCTCAGGGCTTAAGTATGTTTGTAAAATGTAATTAGTCATGTAGCGTATTTGCTTGGGGCTGAAATACGAGAATCAATGGTTGATGATACATTGTTTAGTATGCCTTAGTTGGATAAATGCTATACATGTTCTTCATATTCCTTATTGAATAAATGACATGCTGCTTTATCAAGACATAACTGAAATGACTTGAATAGAGAATACTACTCTATATAGTTTAGTCAATGATTTAGTTACTGTTGAATATTTATGATCCTTCTGCTCAGTTTTATTCTATTATCTGCAATAATAATGTTTCTGGTGGAGATTTATATATCTCGCTGGGACAATTTTCAATTGTCTCACCCTTGTGGGATTCAACCTTTTAGGAAGATGTTGAGGAAGAGGTAGAAACCCTATAGTGGGTGAAGAACAGCAACAGCAGCATCAACAAGGACAGTAGTGAATCCTCCGGTGGAGACACTGGTTGTCATGTCCTGTAAATAGAGAGTCCTATGTGTCAGCTCTGTACTCTTAGGTCCTAGGAGTCAATAGTTAGTCTAATATTGATCTGAGATTTTGGCTTGATGCCTCAAAATTTTTATAATGCCTATGTATAGCTTAACAGGGCAGTTGATGCTTGTAACCTTTGAGAAAGGGATGATACAGAGATGTACTGATGAACCAGAATGTAAATAACTTATTTTGATTCTTTATGAAAGAGTTTTTTAGTTTATAGATCTCTTTGTAAAAAGTTTTAATTTTTAGTGATTTTCAGTAATTCCGCTACTAACGACTGCTTCCGCATTAGTTAATCTTGTTTGTATGAGTTGTATGCCACACATAGTGCCTTCTTGAAATGTTTGCCACCTATAGAACATGGGATGTAGAAATATCATAGATTCTTCCTCTTCCTTGGCAGCTTCCCCTTGATCAGTGCACTCATCACCTCATCAAGTTTTATAATATTTGTGTCTTTAATCCTCTACTTTTTGTTGATGACATCTTTCAAAAATATCCCATAAATAGGAAATTGCTCTATTGCCTCCACCAATGGAAAATTGATGTGGAACTTTTGGAAGATGTCCAGGTGCTTTTTGAACTGTGTTTCCTTTTTCCTCAGCTTCTGACTATCTAGGAATGGCACTTTGGACTTCTCTGTTCGCTTATGTGGGTGAACATATGGCACTTTATAAACTTCCTCTCCTAAGCTTACTTCAGCACCACCGCCTGGAGTAGAAATTAGCTTATCTACTAAGGGTGGAATGAGTGATGGCTACTCTTTCTGGGGTGTAGGTGCTTCTTTATTAACTGTGATTGTCCCACAATAGAGTAGAACCTTCACCTTCTCTTATTGCGTGGGCACCTTTTCTGGAATGGGGTCTGTTGAGGTGCATGCATGAACACAATGCACTAGAAATTTGCACCCCCCTTGCCGTCCATATAAACTATTGGGATATGGAACTTTAGGCACATATGCTTGCTCAGACTCTGGAATATGCTGGTTTGGTAACTCAATAAAAGATTGTTCCACATTCTTGACAATAGAGACATATTTCACTTGAAGATGCGACGCCACTGTATTTGTTGGGATCCCATGTTGACTATGCTTCTTCAAGAAAGCCACCTATGCCACCAGTTGAGAAATTTGATATTCAACACTGCGGATCTGTGCTCCTTGATTCTACAGCTCCCTCTTAGTCTGGCCAATAATAGCCTCATTTTGACTCACTAGCTTGCCTAGCATGTCTTCCGTTTTATCTATCTTGTTGGGGGCCATGTACTGTTGGTATTACTGATGCATGAACTTGAACTCTTCCTCTTCTAACACAATTTCATGGCTATAACGAAAAGATTCTCATTCAATGTCGTTATGACTATAGATTCCCCAACACTTTTAATGGTTATTGGGTGTTCTCTTTCTTCACCCCACGACTGGTTCTTAGCCATGTTCTTCAGGATCTCATGACAGTTGGATGGCTTATTTTTAAGGAAGAAGCATGTCCCTACACTATCTAGAGTGGTCCTTTTCCCCTGATGCAAACCATAATAGAAGATTTTCTCCTGGTCGTACAAGTCAATCCCATGACGAGGAACCTTCCTCAACATATTTTGGAACCTCTCCCAAGATTCTGAATATGAATCATCTGCTTGTTGCTTGAAGTTGATTATCTTTTTGGTTAACTAATTTGTCTTCTAAGGAGAGAAATAGTGCTAAAAGAAATCATCAATCATTTGTTCCCAAGTTTCTATTGACTCGGGCTTGAGGGTAAGGAACCAAGACTTAGCACTATTTTCTAGTGATAATGAAAAAAAAATTCAATAGATCACAGTCGTTGGCACTCGATCTATCTTCACCATGTCACAACTTTCAATGAAATTGTTGATGTGTGTCATTGGGTCTTCAGTATTGTGGACATGGAAAGAATGTTGTTTGACTAATGCCACCAACCCAGGATCTATCTTGTAGCTTCCCACATTTATTACTTGCCGCTTGATTGGCCCAAGATGAGCTGTTGAGGATGATGCTTTGATCTTCTCCCAGATGATCTGTTCTTTTTATGTGTCACTCATACCATCCGACTATGGATTTGTTGTAGGACCATAATTAGTGGCATTAGTACTTGAAATTTATGAATTCAATGTGAGAATGAGATACTACTGATTGAATCAACAGATATTTGCAATTCGGATTTAGAAAGAATATTAAGAAAAATAAAGAGGGTGGCCTAGAGTGGTCTGTTATAGCACTTGTAGTGCTTGAATATGCCATTTTCTCCGGCAACGACACCAAAAACTTGACACGACTAAACTATACATGTAAAATGCAAGTGTACGCATTGAAGTACTACATGCCAATGAGGCTCAAATATCAAACACGGGGAAACATAATGCAAGAAACTACAACTAACTACTTTTGATCAGCTAGGCCGAAGAAAACTTTGATTTGAGAGTTATTAAAATTCTTACAAGAAAAGAAAACTAATTTATTGATTTTTTATGACAATGAGAAGAAATTCCCTAGGACTATGGTTTCACCATGATTGACTCTGTAATTTTTCTCTAAGATTAATATATATTCCTCCTAATTATGGGCAAAGAGACTTGTAGCTAGAACCACTCACTCTCACAACATAATCCACTACCTATCATAATACCAATCCAACTCTTGTAATGATTATGTTATTAGATAGGTGCTTTGCCGAAATACTTTGGGTTATTCCCTTCACGCTCATAGGCTTTCTCTCGAAAGCGGTATAAAATGTGTGTTACTATGGATTTCCAATCTTTAACCCTCCTCCTGAAGCTATCAAGGATCTAATGAATTACCTATGGTGTGAAATATAGATAATTTAATATGATTTTAGAGCAACATGTCCAATAATAAGGAGAAAATAATATACTAATGTGAAAGATCCATATATAGTGTATAACCGGGCTACTCCCGGGTCCTAGAGAACATGGGGATTAACCCCTCATGATTTCCATGGACAAAAATATGCTAGGAAGAAGGAAAAATGTGGAGATCTTGAAAAATCAATGAACCCCCTGGAGAAACATGACTAGGACGCTCCACACCGACGAACGGATCCATAAGCCATGAATTCTACCCACTAAACTTTCCCGGAACCTCCCAAACGTGTAGTTCTCTTCCTCATTCTCCTCTCTCATTCCTTGGCTGTCGTACAATGGAAATCGAATCTCCCCCTTAGGGTTGGTTGTCCTGCCTCTAAGTAATAAAAGTGACTTAGGGCCAAATAAATCCTCCACCGTCAGATTAGACTTGATTTTTTGATCTGCCTAATCTCGCATGTCGGTACTATCGACTCCTTCAATATGTTGTGGCCACCTGTACTTTGTTGGTACTATCGAACTAAGAGTCAGTACTACCGAGTTATCACGATTTCTTTATGTTCCAACCTGATCAAGTGTCAATACCATGGACTCTAAAGTCAGTAGTATCGAGCTATGCTGATTCTTGTAAAATTACCTGAAATTCATAAAATTTGAACATAATATCTAGAAATATAATCATTCAAAAACATTAAATTAAATTTATTTTAAGCAATTGAGTCACACAGGCTAATATTGATAAATCATGCACAAATTCATATCAGAATGAACAATAGGTGCCAAAAATGAATATAAATAGCCTGTGAAAATGAAAAATATATAGTGCATCATGTCTCTACTTATGGTGTCATTTATAATACATATGGGAACTTGATAATCATGCATCATTTTTACATAAACATATTGTACTATCTTCATTATAGACTCAAGTTTGTTTGTCAATCAACGTCCTTTCTCTCTTTTTTTAATTTTTGTAAGAAAAAAAGGACAAAGTAGGGTGAAGAGTGAGAGAGAAACCTAAGAGGTTCTCTATCAGTATAAGAGAAAACATGCACGTTTGCAAAAAAAGGTGACAAATATATACAAAGACAAACTCTATACAGTATATAAGCCATCAAAACCAAAGGACTAGAATCATGAGAGAAATCCAAGCTCCATAGCCAGAACCGATCCTCTAAGGCCCAACAGTAAAAATGTACACTCCAAAGCACGATCTTCAAAGCAATACAAAGCTCTATACAAAAAGTAGCTATCAAAAAATCTAGGGATCAGTAGAAGATAAGCACACTCCAAAGCTCAATCTAAGAACAACCTCTTGTAATAAGAGTCCAAAGAAAAAGCCAGGGTTTTCTGAAGAGGAGGATTTTATAACAAGAATTACATACAGATATTATAGAGAAAAACCATTGATATCAGCTTTAACAACACCCCATATATGCTCATGACTTCTTTCAATATCATCGTGCACCCTCCAATTGTGTTCCCATTAAACATTATAAGAAATACAAGAGAAAATCAAGCTTGAGACTATTATTAGAAATGAGATAAAGATCATCCCAAGTCTAGGGAATGCAACTTGAATCAACAAAGAATTTATTTATAATAGAGGGAGTAAACAGACAAGCAAACAAAATATGAAAAGTTTCCTCATAGGTAGCTTTACAAAGAAAATGCATAGATGGAGTTTGAATGCCCCTTCTTCTAGAGTAGTCCGTAGTAGGCAATTTTTTATGATAAGCTTTCCAAAGGTGAAGAATATATCATTCGGGGGCTTTGATATTCCAAATCATGTTGAAGTTATCCTAAACAACAGAGTGAACTCCAACACATTCCCAAAGCTGCTTAAGTCAAGGAGATTTGAAACCACAGAAAGCAAGGACATCTTGAGAGCCACTTGGGAGGTTGATAGAAAGAAGATAGATAATCAACTTCATGTTATTCCTAGATTGAGAAACCTCCGAGTTACCATTTGAGATAATATTGCAAAAACCACAAATTAGATGGGAAGCCCAATTAATAACAACATAATTTCCCAAGATATAACATAGAAATATCTTATCAGGGGGTAAGGATCTAACCAGAGATTGAAGTTGTTACCTTCCCCTACTCTAAATTTAGTATGCTTCAAAATATCATCATGATGACAATAATTTTATACATCATCCAGGAAATAGAGCTATTAGGTGAGTCTTACCAAAAAAAAGTTTTATTTAAGTACCTTTCACCTATCCACTTTGCCCAAAGGTGTCTTTCTTACTTATGATATCGCAGTCATTGATTAGGAGGCAGGCAAGAGACACATTAGAAATTTTTCTAATACTTAGTCCTTCTTCTTTCTTTGTTTTAGTAACTTTGTCCCACTTAACAAGATGAAGATGACTCTTGCCATTGTTATATCCCCAAAGAAAATCATGATAGCAATTTTCCATGTCAGAAATAATAGATTTAGGTAAGGTAAAAGAATTGCACCAATGCAAATAGATAGCATTTAAAGTTTATTGAATCAATTCAAGTCTTCCTACCATGGAAAGACATTTGATTTCCAACAAATAAGTCTAGGTTTAACTTCATCCACAAAGGGAAAACAACCGGTTCTAGTTAATTTTCCAACAAAGAGTGGAACACCTAAATACTTGGAAGGTAGCTTGTAGATGTTGAACATGAGGATATCATTAATACTCACACTCAGAGAATATGTGTTGAAGATAATTTCACTCTTAAGAGGATTCATTTTGAGCCCAGAGAGATTACCAAAACGATTGATAACTTCAAGAATACCATGGGCATTAGCATTATTAGCCTCAAGAAAGATCATAAGGTCATCAGCAAATACAAGATGAGAGAGACTAAAATTTTTAGAAGAAATAAGAGAATGAATAACATGTGCCTTAGCAGCTTGAACCATAATAACTAAAAAAACTTCCATGATAATAACAAACAAGTAAGGAGTGATAGGGTCTCCTTGCCTTACGCCACTAGTGGGCTTAAAAAAGGTAGTAGGCTCTACATTAACAAGAATTTGGTAAGATAATATTAAAAATCTCTGCTATCCAGTTAATCCAAATCGAAATAAATCCCATTCTATAGAGAAAAAAATAGAGAAAAGTCCAATTAACATAATCATATTCTTTGGAGATATCAATCTTCAAGCACATATTTTTACTTGAGCATCTTCTATTAAAATCATGAAGAACTTCATTGGACAAGAGAATCGAGTCTTGAATATTTCTACCTTTAACAAAGGCACTCTGATTAGGACTAATAATAAAAGGAAGCACATTTTGAAGCCTATTTGCAAGGATCTTAGACATTATCTTATAAACAACATTTAATAAGGTGATAGGGTGCCAGTTTCTAATCTCAATAGAATCAAGACCCTTAGGTATGAGACTAATGAATGTGTTTTTGGGCTCCTTCCGAAGCTTACCACTAGAAAAGAAATCCAAAATAGTAGTGGATATATCAGGACCAATAATTGACCAGTTCTTCTTAATAAGAAAGGCATTACAGCCATCGGGGCCATGGACTTTATCAGGATTGAGGCCAGCAACCACATCATCAATCTCTTGCTGAGTGATGAGATACAAGACTAATATTTTGGACATCTAAAATTTTTGTTCTTGTCCATTCAAAAAAATCTAATCAAATACATCAAAAACCATTATTGTAAAGCTTGGAATAGAAATCAAGGATATGAGCTTTAATGAGATTGGGATCATGAACAAGACTTTCATTGATATTAAGATAGTTCAAGAAATTTCTATGTCGTCTAGTTTTTAAAGAAGAATAGAAAAATCTAGAGATTTGGTCCCCTTGTTTGAGCCACTGTATTCTAGAGTTCTGTCTTAGAAGTCATTCCACATTACTTTCTGCAACATGTAGATTTTTACTTAAAGTAGAAACATTCTTTTGTAAATCCATATTCATAGGATCAGAATCTGCATCAATCTAGGCATGCAGAACTTCAAAAATTTTAAAGATTTGACCTCGTCGTGAAGATTACCAACATAAGAATGGTTCCAATTCTTTAAGAGAGTTATGAGGACCTGAATTTTTTGTAAACTCTGAACATAGCACAATCATTAACATTAGTTTCCGAAGAGCTTTGAACGATTGAGGAAAAGTCAAGCATATTACCCCAAGCATTTATAAACCTGAACAGAGATCGACCCACTCTAGGAGGTCCAATGCTAGACTGAATGTGACATTGGTCAATAATATTAATTGAGACAAACTCTCCAGAGAAGTTATCAAAAAAGGACATGAAACTAGAGTTAAAAAGAACTCTATCAATTTTCAAAGTAATAAACCTTAATCCAGGCTGATGGTTACCCCAAGAGAAAAAAGGACCTTTAAGGTCCAGTTCGAACAAACCATTGTTTGAAAGACATGAATTAAACTCTTGCATAGATATTTTTGTAGGAGGGAGTCTTCCATTCTTTCTCACATTCCTTTCTAACGGAATTGAACTCCCCAAGAACCAGCCATGGGGAGTCAAACTGATTATAAGCACTTTCAAGAGATTTCCATAGACTGAACCTATCAACATCTTCATTATGCCCATAGACAATTGAAATAAGAAAGGAATGATTAGTAAGAGTAACTTCGAACAGTAAGTGTTGATAAGGTTCTAAAACTTTGACAACAGAACAAACATAGCATTCTAAAGTACAACTACTCTCTCAAGAGCTTTTGGTGTCAAGATTAGAAATAAATCTATACTTAGAAAAAAATTTCCCAAAAGACATTTGATTCTCTTCCTATGAACTTTGCTTTCATTAAGAATAATAATATGACTATCAGATCTCCTTAACTCCTCTTGGGCACCTCACACTTTGTTGCTGGGCCCCTGACATTCCAAGAGAAAAATTCTACAATGAATCATTTGGATACTTGGGTCATTAAGCTATCAGCCTCATCTCTTTCATTGATGGTCTCTAGATTACTAAGGGGAGAGAATATTGAGTTAATAACTCTGAGGGAAGCCTGCAGTGAAGTTTTGGGGTAAACAATAGGAGGATAATTTAGTATAAAAGCCACTTTTGGATCCATATCAGGAGGACCATTAATGAATGCAAGAGACAAATCAGTGAACACATGTAAAGGTGTAGAAAGGATAGTTCATGAACCTTTAATTAAGTCAGAATTTGAAGAAGGCGTGTTACCAGAGGGAACATGATCTCTCGATACTTCGACCTCATTTCCAGTACTTCCACAGAAAGGCTCATATATAAGCTGAGGTTCATCATTTGAATTCTAAACTGGAGAAATTGGACAACAAGCAGACTCATCTCCAAATAAATTGCACTTGTCACAGACATTCGGTAACCATTCATATTCAATGAAAATCTAATACACTCTATCATCATCACCTTGTAATTTAATAGAAGGAGGAAACCTGGTCAGGCAATCAAAGAGGACTTGAACACGAGAAAATTCCAATTTATTGCATTGTTTAGTAGATCAATCAATGCTCAGAGGGTTGTCGAGGAATGAATAGATTTGTTCAAACATCTAATGTCCCAGAGTTCAAGAGGAAGATCATATAGTCTAATCTAGATCGGGACATTCTTGAATCCTACTTTAGTAATAGGGAGGCATGGGTGCCATTTCATAAGAATTAGCGAGAAGTGTTTAGCATACCATGGTGCTTTCTCCAAAGCATTCTTGATGTCATGAGCATTAGAAAATATGAAGATGAACACGCCATTTTTCTTTGGGATGACTTCCAAGTTATCCTTGAAATCCTAGATATTCAAGATATGTTGGTGAAGAAGCTCAAGATCCTGAAGGAAGTTTATAACATAGCCGAAGAGACAGTGCTTCCATCTAGATGCATTTTCTGAAGCTTTACTACTTGGAAATAGAATATGGCCCTCTTTGATAGTGATGCCAGTGCACCAGAGTGGTGAGGTAGGCTTCCTAGAAGATTGATGAACTTCAAAATAGTCTTTAGGGAACTCGAGTTTAATAATGAAATCATCCTTAGTAGTTTTAGGCTTCCAGATCTGGAGGTTGTTCTCTAAAGGTTTTTTTTGGCGCTCAATCACCTTTCCGGTCACCCTACCAGTCGCCACTCAAGAGGACATCGCATCCATATCACTATGTCTAAGATAGACTCAAGTTGAGGAAAGAGTTGTGCATATGTTCCCTTTATGTTCTCAAGGGCTACAGTGAATGTTTTTATCATATTAAGAAAATTTAGTGTCTGTTAGGGGTGACTAGTACTTGTTAAATCAACACTTGACCCAAAAATGTGGTTGGGGAGTTGGTTCATCCTATGGATCATCATCTTGATCTACCTCAGTTGTATTACATGTATCATTGACCTCCTCCAAAACCTTCAATTATAATTTTTTGTCCCTCTATTCTACCAAAAACTCTACCATATGATCCTTGAGCAAATCAAGATTATAAACATAATAGGATATAGCAAACATGGCATATTTTTGCAATTTGAGTGTGGTGTGGGAATCTTTAAACAACAAGAATAACAAAATCAGATAAAGGATGTGTCTCCTACAAAGTCTCTTTTATTTTTAAACAACAAGAATAACACAATAGCATGTTTGAATCAATAAAATATTCAATATCAATAAGGCATGATAGATGTGTCTCCTCTATATGATCCACCACAAGCCCTAGGTTAATAGTGATGTCAATAACAAGTCATCACAGGAAAATTGGGGCACCAATACCCCAAACAATCAGATAAAGGATGTGTTGCATGATTAGTAGACCATAATTTTGGCCTACATATTATCCAAGTGCCCATCTCAAGTAGAGGTCATCAGTGTCATAGACACCCTAGGTGTATCCATATGAAAAGATGGGTGTAGTGATGAAGCAATGAATGTATCACATAGTCTAGTTGTGTTTTGATTAGCATTGGGGCCATTGGTATAGTCATGTTGGTTATTCTAATGATATCATCCTTGTAAGGATTGTTTTAGTATTTTTCTTTAGTGAAGTTTTAAATGGGTGAGTTTCGTGCATCATATCATCATCATTGTAATTAGTGAGGGTGGTTAATCTTGGCATTTTTGATATGCTTCTCCTTCCCAAAAATGTAAAAGTAAGTTTTGTCTTCCCCTTCATGATAATGTGATGAACAAAGATAAGATACTTCAACTTAAACTATGGGTTGGTCTTTTGGTCATTGAAGACATAAAGTACAATTTTCCCTATATGAGGGTGTTTCAAACCTTGTCCTAGATGTTAAGTTCTTCAACATATAAGGGCCATTGTATTGGGTAGGATGAAATCATTTTATTTCCAACTTCATGAACTCATGTTGATGTGAGCATCATTATGCAAAATATTGCACTTTGCACTTTTATGTGTGCTTAAATTTTGGTTTGGCACCCTTTTCTTCTATACTTAGGTTTGGGCATCATCTTAGTCATTGACGCCTCACCCAAATTTTCCATAGTTTGAGTCCTCAATAATGGAGAGTAACTCTTTTTCATCACTTCTCCCATTATTTGTGTATCCTTTTCCCCTTGGGCATGTGTTAAGGATCCTTTCTATGTTGGTTTTTGTGGGGACCTTCATGTATGTGAGAGTGATGTCTATCTAAATTATCTTATTACTTGGATCCTTCATTATTACCTTAATGGAAAAGAATTTGGTTTACTATATTTATTATAACCTCAATTTTTCTTGTATGAATTGAAATGCAAATTTTCAAATAAAAGGGATTTGAATGGAAAATTGTATAATTTATTTTTAAAGAATGGATTCTTTTGCAATATTTCCCTTAGATGCATGATTTCATGGTCCATACTAATTTGATAAATCCAATATTGATAAAAGTGAATAAAAGAATAAAATAAATCCATAATAAATAAAAGGAAAAAGAAATAAAGGGATTATTGTGTGTATATGTGAGAATTCTGTAGAATTCTCTAGAAAATGGTATGGATGACCACTATTGATTAAGTTTTGGTTCCACTTGGTTTTTGATAAGAAAATAAATATAAAGAAAGAAAATATAAGAGAAAGAAGAGAAGATATGAATTTTAATTGAATAATATATGACTTTTGAGTGGACAACTTGCATATGAAGCAAAGTCACTTTTATTTTTGAGTTTTAGTTCCAAAATTTTTACACAAGTAAATTAAGTCATTAATAAGTTTCCCATAAAATTTGGGATTAAAAGGAAGTACGGATTAACATATATGGATTTTAAAAAAATCCTTAAAGTGTAAATAATACAAAGAGAAAGGTATTAAATGTCATGTTATTTTGATTTCTATTGGTAATATAATTTTTGGCGTGTGTGATGTCAGTCGTAGGATTACAGATCTAACTGTGGAGAAGGAGTATCAGAACTGAAGTTTCCTAGATCAATTTTCTCATTGGTCTTTGAATGAGCCAGCTTGGTAATCGTTTCCTTGGCTTCCTGAGGCAAATCCAAGTTGACCTACTCTGGATTTGCCCTAGGGTTGAGGTCTTTAGAAGAATCTCCTAATTTGTAGCCCTCCATGGTTGACCCATAGGTATAAATAGGGATGTAGAGCCCTTCTATGAACCCACAAATCATCTCACGAGTATCCACAAGACCAGACGAACTCGTCCATGTATTCAATTTCATCGCAAGTCTTGATCTTCACCTCTATTCTCGCAGCTACCCTTACCGGAGACTCTCCTCACCGCCCCAGTGACTCAGACCACCACTGGTGGAATTGAGACCATGGTCGATTCTACCAAAGCAAGATGAAGGTGGTCATGCTTTTAGGTTTTGGTCAGGAGGGTGGGATCACAGAGTCACCCCCTTGGTTGATCAACTGCTTGTGAGGGAGGAGAAGCGAAGGTTGAAGATAACCTTGAGGGGAATTGCTTCTCTACCCCTGCCTCCTATTTAGAATAGGTAAGGGCATTAACACCCTTTCTCCCTTTTTTCTCACCTTGTAATATAGATATCGCGAGAGCGACCAGCCTAGGTGGTGGCCCATGATTGGCCCATAAGCCTTATATTTTGAAAAACAAATGCTAGTAATTAGAAGGATAATCATATGGTGACAAATTATATATGTTTTTTAATCAAAAGAATCCATAGAATCTAATAAAAATGAATTTGAGGCCTAAATATGCTTATAACTCAAAAAGTATGTAAAGCCCTACCTTTAATGGTTTTAGTTAATTTAAAACCCTAAGTTTTGAAGATTAAAAGATCTAATGAACTTAGTTGATGTTATTAAGAAAAGTTTAGCATGTTGACATAAAAAGGATGAAATGGATCTAATTGGATGATATTTTCTCATAATTTTCTTAATTAGGGTTCCATGTTTATAAATGTACATTAATGGCTTAAAAACTCTAATTTTGATAATTGTGAGGTTCAATGGTTTTAATTGTGGAAATCAATAAAGAAGATATGAAAATGATGTTCTTGAACAAATTTGTGGATAAAGCCCCTTAATTTGGATAATTTAAGTAATTAGGGTTTTTATGAGTAGAAAAGTGCTTTTAGGGTTTGTTGACCTAAAAAGGGTAAAATTGGAAAGTAAAACCAAGAAACCCTAAGGAAACCCTAATGGGTCTTAGAAACCCTAGAATGGAATTCTAAGTCAATAAAGATGTTTGGATGTGATTGTAACCATTAGGTTCTATGAATACTTTTCAAGATCAAGTTCCTTGATTTAATGCTTAGCTTCGTTTATTGGACTTCTTAATTGGAATAGCTATCTTGCTTGGTTTTGAGACTTCCAAATCAGGTATGTGGTTATGCTTATGGCTAATCGCTCTAGTTTCATGATGATTTTTTTGAGGTTTTACCGATTTCTTGAAATTAAATGCTTGGATGAACTTTAATTCTTGCAATCTATAAAGTGACTATGACTATCACCTTATATAGTTTATAACTTGCTCAAACCTACATACTACCTCTGGGATTTATGACAAAAAAGATGAGTAGGTCATTATGATGACTAAAGGACCAAGCCCCATGTTGGGAAGGTCAGACCAAGCCCTAGGTTGGGAAGGTCAAACGTGGTCAAGCCCCGGGTAGGGAAGACCTAATGGCACCTAGCTCCATATTGAGAGGTGGCCAATGAGGTACCCAGCTCTATATTGAGAGGTAGCCTAATGTCCACTACAGAAACAAAACCCTAAGCGGGGGTATACCAGAGGTTAGGTAAAAATGGTTGAGAAGTTATGAAGAAAATGTAAATTTTGTTTTGTAGAAAATAATTGTTATGGTTATGTTGTTACAATTATATGCAAACTTTTTTTCCCGAACATACCATATAATTCATTATACTGATTGACATTTTTTTTGTCGGCATTTTAGGGTTATATGCAGTTATGTCTACAAGCTTAATGGAAAATGGATGTTCATTAGAAACTGACATTGAAAATGAGCAAAGCTAAATAATGTTCGAAGGATTATAGTTAACTAGTTCTTTCCTTTGGTAAAGTTCTAAAATCCTATTTTTGAAAGGTATGTGAAAAGAAAAAAAAATTATCCTGCTTTAAGCTTAGTTGTGGTAGAATTTATTAATTAATTTTATTTTTTGCAAAACCATATGATCCTATTTTGGGATAATGGCTCTAGCTTCTTAGCCTTACTTAATTGGGGGTTTCCGAGGGGTGGTTCAACAACTTGGATTTTCTCTCTCCCCTAAATATGAACATCTTGACTCTTGATATACTCAATTAAAATGGATAATCTCCCTAATGACCAGTTAGATGTCTTGGAACCATATGTTGTTCAATTGATGATTTATGATGTCTAATTTACAATTTTGAACTTGATTATATAATGTTGAGTACCTTAATTAATATTGATGAAGAATTGAATTTTTTAGACTACCAAACATCATGATAATGATATTAATCCTTGTCTTATAGAAAGAGATGAAACTTGGTGATCCAATGGTGAAAATTTCACTCAAATCTAAAGATCGAGGAGAAAGATATGGCCTCCTCAACTTCTCCTCTTTTTCTTAGCCTTTTTTACCTTTTTCCCTTGTTGGGCCTCGGTTCTTTGCCCTCAAGTGGTCCAGCCACCCACACACCCAGATGGAATGCCAGCCAGCTGTGGCTAGGAGCGACCCACAGTCACCGATCACGGCTGCCAACCGCGCGATTGGGGGGTCATCCCCAAGCCCGCTCAAGTCTGTAGCAAGGGGCTAGTCGCAGCAAGACGGGCGAGCCACCACCCCCACACACCTAATTTGACTTCAAGCATGAATTTTTTGTCATTGATCTTCTTTCCAACCCCTCCCCTACCTTTTTCGTGCAGAATGGGCTATGGGATAGGGGTATGGGAGACCCATCCACCTTGTCGGCCATGGCAAGGGTGAAACAAGGGCCTTGACTCTTCTTTTCTTCTATAAAACCCCACCAACGAGTTTGTGAGCCCCCTTTACGCCTCCCTAGAACTTCTCCTTGCCCTATATGGACCTATCTCACCCTTGACCTCTTCTTCTTCCTCCACCTTGGCGGCGCCGCCACATATGCCCATTTAGGGCTTTCTTCTCGGGCCATCATCACCAGCAATGGATGCTGCTTTAAGGCCTGGGGCATCAAGCCAGACCAGGGTGGCACCTACAAGGGTTTTTCATGCCTTTATCCCCCCCTTCATCTCCTCATCCGAAAACTACCACCGCTGCCACAAGCAGATCACGTGCGCCTAGCTCAGGGAGGGATACGACGCGTTGAGCATTGGATCTCATCTTCACGGTTGCCATCGCACGGGCTTGAATCCCTCTTTGTCTCTTGTTTTCCTCAAGTTGATTCATCAAGGGATGACCATGGACCCGTGCCTTATGACTCATGCATGGACCCACACCCAAATACCAATCTGAGAGTGTTGTGTCGCCTCTCCTGAGGGTATTACTCTAACTCCCTCTTTTTATGTTTGAAATACTCTAAATCTTGCAAAATTGATAGAAAATTACTTGTAACTCTAAATGGGACATATTATATATGGAAATTGATCTACTCGACGAGATCTATCTAATGCACTATGTTTCAAAGTCTAATTCCACTCGTAACTCCAGTTATAATGAAAATGGTATCAAATGCACATCTTTTACATATTAAATGGTGATTAAATGCTCAACCATGATCATACCTTTACTCAACTTGCTTTTGATGACCCTGATCAGTAACCTATTTTATATTTTACTATAAAAATTGAACTTGATCATGCCACTCTCTATTAATGATTCTGACTTATGAAATGGATCATGAAATATGTATCATATGGACTTTGATGCTAATATTCCTTATTTTGACGACCAAGTTGATTATATGAACTCCAACTCATCATGTTTGCTCTAGATCAATAAATATACATGTTTTGATCACCTAAATGATTTATGGATCACTCTTGTACACTTTTATGACTAAGTGACCTAAACATGACATTAAAATGGGACCTAATGTGCATGTTGCTATATTTGAGATATAATCTTGTACAAATGTCACCCTAATTGTGACGACCGTCTCGCGAAAACAAGATTAACTAATGCGGAAGCGTTCATCAAGAAGCGGATTAGCAAAAATCACTAAAAATTAAAACTTTTTGCAAAGAGATCCACACATAGGAAATCTTTTCCAACAAATGCCATTGTATATCATATACATTCTATTTCAAACGTACATATCATGTACCATCTTTTTCCAGAGACTACATTATCAGCTACCTTATAAACATATATGCAGGCAGCATACAAATCTCGAGGCATCAAGCCAAAACCTCAGACTGATATATCAAAAACACTGACTAAAAACTCCGAGGACCTGAGAGTACAGAGACGACACATAGGACTACTATCTATATGACTAGACAGACAATATCTCCACCTGAGATCTTATTGCTGTCCCTACCTGTTGTTGTTGTTGCTGCTCTTTCCCTGTTCTAGGGTTTCTGCTCTGCCTTTCATGCATACCTAAAAATGTTTCCCACGAGGGTGAGACAATTGTATATTGCCCCAGCGAGAGATATAACTCTCCGCCAGAAACATTTTTATAGAAGATTATGAAATTAAACTGAGCAGGGGTTACTTTTACATTAATAGGCAGAATTATTCTTCATAGAACATTATAAGAAAATATCCATTTTCAATAAGAGCATTGCATCTACCCATGGTAGACTCATAGTTCATCCATCTACTTGTAATGAATACAGCAGATATGAATAATCATCAATGAACTATAGATATATAACAGAAATGTAACATCAGCCAAGTTCTCTGGCATAACTTATTAACACAAATGCTACAAAGAAACATGATACTTGTTACCCAAGCATCACACATGGCTTACAAGGCCATTCATATCTTGTCACCTCTCACTAGGCAACAACTTATTCACATGGCTCACAAGGCCATTCACATTTTGTCACCTTTCACTAGGCAACAACTTATTCACATGGCTCACAAGGCCATTCACATCTTGTCACCTCTCACTAGGCAACAACTTATTCACATGGCTCACAAGGCCATTCACATCTTGTCACCTCTCACTAGGCAACAACTTATTCACATGGTTCATGAAATCCGTACACATTGTTACTTTTATAAAGCAACAACAACATCAACGCACAAAAAGCCAATCAACATTTATTATATAAATGTCACAGCCCAAACTTGGCTATATTCATCATCTCATTGATGCGATGATTTTGAGTCACATTTATAGACCTTTTTCATATGTGTTTTGTGCTCTAATTACTCATTTTTATGGATAATATTGCATAATTCACTCATTTCGGTCTTTTCCATCATTCTATGTCAAATCCCCTTTGTTTTACCATTTTTGAGCATTATTTATCATATTATCATAATTTGTGTGGATTTACTTGGTCTTATTGTGAAATTTCAGGAAAAACAAGTATTTGCTTCCGTCGATACCATCGACGGAAGTCGATACCATCGACCAAGCCACAGGTTGCCAGCCGAGAGGAGCAGCACAGAGTCGATACCATCGACACTCAAGTCGATGGTATCGAGATACCTTCAGATTGCTAGCGAGGAATCCGTCGATACCATCGACCCAAGTCGATGCCATCGACACATTGAGGCTACAGCGTCGCTAAATGACAACAACCGACGCTAAAGAGAGTCGATACCATCGACCCAAGTCGATGGTATCGAGATGACCACAGGCGCTCAGACGAAAAGAAAAGAAAGTTGTCGCTAATGCGCTGGGTCGATACCATCGACCCGCGTCGATGGTATCGACGCCGGCAGATATGCGTTGGATCTATTTTGATCTCGATCGGACGGCTGTTGTTATTTGATGACCTAATTAGGGACTTATACCTAATGACGGCCGCCCACACGAGATCATATCAGAAATTTTGCATTGCACGAGTGCCGAGGAAGGAGAGAAAGGAGAACGGAGGCCAGAAGCTCATCCCGGGTGATTCGGATGCTGCCAAAGACGAATTCCACCACCGACAGGCGGGGAAGCTCGTATTCTACGCTAAGGATCTACCAGTTCTTCTCCGTTCAGGGGTTTTCCCACTCGTTTCACGTTTTTCTTATGAATTCCCCTATTTCTACCATGTATTCGTGTGAGATGAACATGAGAGGCTAAAACCCTCCATCTTTAGGACCGGGAGTAGCCCGGGAATGCATTGTATGACAATTTTATATTGATAATTCATATTTTCTCTCTTAAATCCGTGGTATAGTTTCGTTTTCTCCATATATATTGTTATGCTTGATCACCATAATAATAACTTAATGCTCTTAATCACTTCGACAGAAGGATTAACAGTTGAAAAGAGACGAAACCTACATTAATAGATAAAACCCTTGACAAAGGAGATGTAAAATTAATGGTGGAAACTGAGAGACCGTAGGTAATGCGCTTAGTTTAGGGGAATGATTACTACGACGGTGGAATCAACCTAAACCTAAGTAGTGAGTTACACCACGACAGTGGGTAATTCTGTTTTCAGGCCACTACCCGGATAGAGAGAGAAGAGTGAGGAATTATATAAAACCTAATACAATGTTGACCCGCAGAGAAACCGCAATCCTAAAGATATCCTTTTGAATTGATTAAATTAACCTTTAATCAATTGTTTTCATTATTTCATTTTATTTTCTTTTAATTTCGACAACAAACCTTACTTTGTTATTCGGCCTAGCTGATTGCGATTAGTTAGTAGAAGTCTCCAATAATTCACGTGTCCCTGAGTTCGACTCGGGCCTCACAAAGGCCTATATTACTCGACGTCAAGTTTTTGGCACCGTTGCCGGGGACACGGCGAATTATTGGCACTTTGAGTGCTAAGAGCGGCCATTCTAGGCCACATTTTTTTTTATTTTTAAACAATTTTAAATATTCTTAAATTTCTCTATAATTGTGTTTACTCGTTCAAAGCATAGTACTGAACCCCGATTTTCTTATTTCAGGTACTTTGCATGGTGCATACATGTAGCGCAGACTACGCGAATCGCACACCTGAGGTTCCACCTCCGGGACCAGAGGACGAAGATTACTACGAGAAAGATCACCAAAGCGACATAGATTCTGAATCTGAGCAAGAGAAAGCAGAAGAAATGGCCGAACCACAGACAATATGGGAGAAGATCAAAGCGTCTTCTTCATCAGCTTCAAAGGGGCCTATCAAGAAATAGGGGCTCAACATTCCAACCTACAAGATTGATCCAGCGTTGATTAACTTGGTTAAATCAAATGCATTTCACGGGTTGAAGAATGAGGACCCAGTGGCACACATCAGTCAGTTCGTTGAAAACTGCGATATGGTGAAGATAGACAGGTTCCCACAGGATGTTCTGTACCTCAAATTGTTCCCAAGCTCCCTGGCAGGAGTTGCGAGAGAGTGGCTACATAACCTCGACGATGAGTTTGTTGAATCATGGGATCATATGGTGGAGGTTTTCTTCGAGAGGTTTTTCCCTCCTGAGAAGACCAATGACATGATTAGGAAGATTCACAATTTTACCCAACAGGCGGGTGAAACATATTCTGAGACCTGGGAGCGATTCCAGGTCATGTTGAGGAGATGTCCGCATCATGGACTGGACAAAGAGACACAGGTGAAGATCTTCTATTTTGCTCTCTCCGAGCATGATATAAGTAACTTGGACTCGGCCGGTTCAGGATTTTTCTTAAACAACACTGATACGAGATGCTGGGAAATAGTGAAGAACATGGCACGAAAGCAATCCTGGGGAGAAAGAGAGAGAGGCCCAGTTGAGCAAGCAAGAGTTGCCAGTGAGTCCAAGGCAATGAGAGAGTTAAATGAGAAGATGGATCTTCTCACAAAGAAGCTACTGCAGAAGGAAGACAATGAGTCTGAGGAGGAGGCTCAAGTCAAGTACATGAGGCAACAGCAAGGGTACAGGAACAATGACTATTCATGGCGAAAGGACAAAAAGTTCTCATGGAAGGACCCGAACAATTTTCTGCAGGATCCGGACGCCAAGCCTACACCAGCCACAGAGGACAAGAGCACGGAGTTGCTCAATCAGGTCATCAAACAAAACCAAGAGTTAATGAACACATTTGGGAAACAAATCAAGCAACAGGGTGAATTTATGAACCAATTTGGGCAGACTTTGCAGAGTCATGGGGCTCAAATGAGAACTATAGAGACTTACATGGCGCAGATGGCGGCTGAAATTGCAAGCTTGAAGAAGCCAGCACATCCGGGTTTTCCGGGTAACACCAATGTTCCCGGGGGAAACCAGCAGGCCAAGGCCATTCTACTGAGGAGCGGTAAGAAAGTGTTGAATCCAAGGGCGGATGACACAAGCACACCGCAGGACAAAGTTGAAGATGCAATCATCAAGGAGCAGCCCACACCTGTCACAGGGAAAGCTAAAGATATAGCTGAGAATGGTAATGAAGAACAAGCTGCTGAGGAGGAACCGCAGAAATTGACACCCTATGTGCCACCTCATCAAAGGGCACATACCGTTCCGGTCCCCTATCCCAATAGTGCAAAGGCAAGGAAGGTGGATGCACAATTCAAGAAATTTCTGGACAGCTTTAGAAAGTTATCGGTAAATATTCCGTTGTTAGAGGCGATTGAGAAAATCCCATCTTACGGGAAATTTCTAAAAGATGTCATCAACAAAAAGAGGAAAATACCCGACACTGAGGTCGTGGTGCTCAAGGAGCAAGTGAGTGCTTTTATTATGGGCACTTTTCCGCCGAAGAGACAGGATCCCGGTTGTTTCAATATTTCTTGTTTTATCGGGAAGTTCAAATTTGGAGAGGCACTTTGTGATTCTGGGGCAAGCATCAATTTGATGCCCCTTTCTACATTCAAGAAGCTTGGATTAAAGGAATCAAGGCCAAGCAACATGACTATCCAACTGGCCGATAATTCTGTGGTGAAACCGTATGGAATCTGCGAGGATGTCTTGGTAAAGGTAGACCGTTTTGTTTTTCCGGCTGATTTCGTGGTTATGGAAATGCAGGACGAGCATCGCAATGAGTTGCTACTTGGACGCCCATTCCAAGCAACAGCCGATATGATCTTGGAGATGGGAAGAGGTCGCTTGACCTTGGGCATTGCGGATGATCACTTTGAGATGGTCATTCCCACTAGCAATGCATCTACTAAAGCAAAAGCACAGTGCAACATGGTGAAACATGTGGAACACAATATCTCACTTTGTCTTGGGAAGCCATTCTTGGATATGGCTCATGTGATGAGTAAGATGGATAATGGGACCTTAGCTGTGGACATTATGGAGCAAACTAAAGTTGTCTCTTTAGGCAAGGCTGTTGGGTTTCCAAATGATGAGAATGAGGACATTCCACCTTCTTGGGAGGATGATGCGATTATTACTTCAGTTTTTGATGCATATCTGGAATTGCCTTTGAAGGCGTGTTTGCTAAATGTCACTTATGATTGGATGCGGAGTACTTCACTCAAGGAGTGCGCCAAAATGCTTCAGATGCTTCCATGTTTCTACACGAGGCAATATGAAGACTTAGGTACACTTCCACCACCGCTGCAATCATCTCTTATTTGCCCGCCGGAGTTGGAGTTGAAGCCACTGCCCCCACATCTTAAATACGTCTTTCTAGCTGAGAAGGAAAAGTTACCAGTGATTGTATATGCATACTTGAGTGCGGCTGAGGAGGAGCAACTACTGGTAGTGCTCAAGAACCACCGTGGAGCCTTTGGGTGGTCAGTCACGGACATCAAGGGGATCTCCCCTACACTTTTCCAGCACAAGATTCGGCTCGAGGAGGGAGCCAAACCAGTCATTCATCCTCAAAGACGGTTGAATCCGAGCATGATGGAGGTCGTGAAGAAGGAAGTCATAAAACTTCTTGCTATAGGGATCATATATGCCATATCAGATTCGACGTGGGTGAGTCCCACACAGGTAGTCCCTAAAAAGGGGGGAATTACTGTTACTACAAATCTGTTGAATGAACCTGTCACCACCCGATTGGTAACCGGGTGGCGTGTTTGCATTGACTACCGCCGATTGAATGCCGCAACTCTTAAAGATCATTTTCCTTTGCCATTCATTGATCAGATTTTGGAACGTCTTGTCGGGCGGTCGCATTTTTGTTTTCTGGATGGGTATTCGGGGTATAACCAGATTTCTATTGATCCTTTGGATCAAGAGAAGTCTACGTTCACTTGTCCCTATGGGACTTTTGCTTACCGACGGATGTCGTTTGGATTATGTAATGCGCCGGCGACTTTTCAACGCTGCATGCTTGCCATATTCTCTGACATGGTGGAGCGTTGTCTTGAGGTTTTCATGGACGACTTCTCGGTTTATGGGGCGTCTTTTGATGAGTGTCTATATAACTTGGACAAGGTGCTGCAGCGGTGCGAGGACACACACTTGGTCCTCAATTGGGAGAAATGTCACATGATGGTGACGGAAGGAATTGTGCTAGGACACAAGGTGTCTAGCAAAGGTCTTGAGGTAGACCCCGTAAAAATTGAGGTGATTTCTAAGCTACCCCAACCAAACTCTGTAAAAGGGGTGAGAAGCTTTTTGGGACACGCCGGGTTTTATCGGCGATTCATCAAGGATTTTTCTAAAATCGCAAAACCTTTATCGGAATTGTTGGAAAAAGATGCAGTTTTTTATTTCAATGATAAGTGTCTTCACGCATTTGAAGTTTTGAAAGAAAAGTTGATTTCGGCTCCAGTTGTTCAAACACCGGATTGGACAAAACCATTCGAATTGATGTGTGATGCTTCCGATTATGTAGTGGGAGTCGTTTTGGGGCAAAGGGTAGATAATAAGCCCGTTGTGATTTTCTACACCTCCAAAACACTTAATGATGCTCAATTGAACTATACAACTACAGAAAAAGAGTTACTCGCCGTCGTGTTTGCTTTTGAAAAATTTCGGCAGTACTTAGTGGGTTCTAAAGTAGTTGTGTGGACCGATCATGCTGCGATAAAATATTTGATGGAGAAGAAGGATGCAAAGCCTAGACTAATTAGGTGGATTTTGCTTTTACAAGAATTTGATATTGAAATCAAGGACAAGTCAGGAATTGAAAATGTGGTGGCTGACCACTTGTCTAGGTTAGAAAGGGTAGATGAACAAGGTTTACACATACCCATAACCGAGACGTTCCCCGATGAACAACTTTTGAAAATTGATTCTAAGGAACCATGGTTTGCTAATATTGTTAACTATTTGGCTTGCGGGATCATCCCGGAAGACTGGTCTTATCAAGAGAAAAAGAAATTCTTTCATTCTTTGAGATACTATTTTTGGGATGACCCAATTCTTTTGAAGCAGTGCAGGGATGGTATTCTTCGTAGGTGTGTGCCGGAGGTGGAGTACGAGAGTGTTCTCCACCATTGCCATGCGTCGCCTACGGGAGGACACCATGCTAGTTCACGGACAGCAGCCAAAGTGTTGGAAAGCGGCCTTTATTGGCCAACTTTGTTCCGGGATGCCTATGATTTTGTGAGGCAATGTGACCCATGCCAGCGCGCAGGTAACATTTCAAGGAGACAAGAGATGCCCCTGAATGTATTTCAGGAAGTTGAGGTATTTGACTTATGGGGCATAGACTTTATGGGACCCTTTGTGTCCTCAAATTCAAATTTATATATCTTGCTTGTTGTTGATTATGTGTCGAAGTGGGTGGAAGCAATCCCCACAAGGACTAATGATTCGAATGTAGTGTGCAGGTTTGTGAAAGAAAATATATTCTGCAGGTTCGGGATACCCCGAATGATCATAAGTGATGGAGGCACACATTTCCGGAATCAGAAATTTTCGACACTTTTGAGGAAATATGGGGTCAAGCACAACATCGGCACTCCATATCATCCACAGACGCAAGGACAGGTGGAGGTCTCAAATAGGGAAATCAAGAAGATTCTAGAACAGACAGTGGCATCTACGAGGAAAAATTGGAGTGCATTACTACCGGACGCACTTTGGGCGTATAGAACGGCGTACAAAACACCTATAGGCACCACGCCTTTTAGGTTTGCGTAAGGCCGGGCTTGCCACCTTCCGGTGGAGCTGGAGCATAAGGCCGATTGGGCGCTAAGAAGGCTGAACTTGAGCTATGATGAAGCCGGGAAAAAGAGGATGTTCGAATTGAACGAATTAGATGAGTTACGCATGACGGCATATGAGAATGCCCGCATCTACAAGGAGCGTACAAAGTTGATCCATGATCGACATATCGAGCTGCGCACGTTCAAGAAGGGAGATAGTGTTCTATTGTTTAACTCCCATCTCAAATTGCATCCCGGGAAGCTGAAGTCCCAGTGGAGTGGACCCTTTGTAGTGGAAGAGGTGAGACCGCACGGTGCGATTCTTGTGCGTGATGGAGATGCCACATTCTTGGTGAACGGGCAGCGCTTAAAGTTGTATTTTGGTGAAAACTACAAGAGAAAAGTGAATGAGGTCAAACTCATTACACTTGTGGATGAATGAGATGATTGTCACACCGTCTAGCCTAAGACGTTAAAGAAGGGCGCTTGTTGGGAGGCAACCCAACCATTGGTACATTAGGTTAGGTTAATTTTAGTCATAGATTGCTTTTAGTTCGTTTAATTTTAGTGTAAAGAAGATACCTTGATCCATTTGTTCAATGTGCAGGCACAGGCAGGGTCGATACCATCGACACACTGGTCGATGGTATCGACATGGGTTCAGGTTGACAGCTGCAAAAATCGCACTGAGTCGATACTATCGACGGCCCCGTCGATGGTATCGACATACCTACAGGCAGGTCGCAATAAAAGTGTCGATGGTATCGACATGCCAGTCGATACCATCGAGATCTCTGGAGAAGTTCAGACGAATTTTGCTCAGTCAACTTGATACCATCGACGGCCCCGTCGATGGTATCGACATGATCACAGGTTGAATGCAACAAAACGGCGGTGTCGCAATAAAAGCAGTCGATACCATCGACCCAAGTCGATGGTATCGACATCCATGTCACCGATCCGCGCCAAGGCATCGACGATGATTGCGAGTCCACGTCAGTGATCCAGGTGCTGTGTCGATACTATCGACTTCCGTCGATGGTATCGACACGTCACCAATCCGGGTTTCTCGATCCAGCAAACGTCAGTCGTCGATACTCGCGAGGGAGGTGGATACCAGCGAGACGCGTCGATACCATCGACCCGCGTCGATGGTATCGACGGGCGACAGTAGCGTCGGCCAAGTCTATTTAAGGAGACTTGCAACGTCATTTGACATCACACCTTCAGAGCAAACGTCCTCCTTTGCGCCGAGCATCTCCCCCGAGCCTCCAAGACTGAAGAGAAGCGACATCGAGCAAGGATCTTCACCGAGCGGAGAATTTCTTCTTCATCTTCACCGAGCTCTCTTCTTCTAATCCCATCTTCTCGCAACCATGGTGCATGTCGCCGGAGCTTCGTCATCGCGTGCAAATCCCATGGAGATCGAGGAGTTCGTTCCTCCCCCGACCGCTTCCGTTCCTCGCCCACGCCTGGTTCACCCTTCCATGGAGGCGAGGAAGGTCTACGAGGAGATTATGAAGCGGAAGATTGAGCCGACCCGGTATGTGGACCGGGGCATGCTTCAGGAGCTTGGTTTCGAGGCCAACTTGGCCTATGTGCTTCACGGACAAGCACGTCACACCAGCCGACGTCCCGACGAGCTACAGTACCATGCGGATGGGTAGCCATTTTTCTGCGAATGGCCCACCTACAAGGAATTGGTGGCAGAGTTTATGGCGTCCCTCGACGTCTGCGTCGTGCCAAACGACGTGGTGGCGTCGGATCGTGAGTGGATCAGGGGCCAGGTGTCCTTCCGGTTGTTCAATAACAACTACAACATCACGCTGGTCCAGTTCAATAAAATCTTCAATTGGTTCCACTCTCCACATGATCACCGACGTCCGGACTCCCGCACCGACTACGACAAGATCTTCGCCGAGCTAGTTATAGTGCCGGCAGGAAAGACCGTGAGCTACCATAATGCAGTGGTAGCAGATTTTGAGCACCCTTTCGTCTGGGTTCTTCACCGGATGTTGAGCTTGACGTTCTTCGCTCGGAGTGATTTGGCGTTGAGCAAGTTTTAGGAGAGCGATCTCTTCTTCCTCTACGCACTCCTGAAGTGACAACCATGCAACTGGGGGGCGTTCTGGCTACAGCGCATCTTGGCGGTGAAGAGGAGTACAAGGAAGGCTCCGATCCATTTTGGTGGGCTCATCACCAAGTTGGCGTCCTACTTGGGGCTGAATTTTTAGTCCATGACTCCGATTTCCACAAAGAGTAAGGTGAACGCGCAACACTTGCACCGTTCAAACCTTATCCTTCTCCGGGATGGGTTGGCGTACGCACATTGCCACGTCAACCAAGCTTATCAGGAGCGCTCACTACCAGACGACGTCTTCAACATCGAGGGCGCACAGCATTTCCGGTGGCAAATCATAGCCATCGAGTCCTCCGAAGAAGAAGGCGGCAACGACGAGCAAGGAGGCGAGGCTGAGGAGGAAGAGGAGGCTTTCACACCTCTTCGCGCACGAGTAGCACCACGGAAGCGTCCTAGGATGCATCTGGGTGCGTCTTCATCATCACAGCCCCAGCCGCCATCACCACAGCCCTCACAGCCAGGCGAGGATGTCTACTCCATGCAGGGAATGTACACAATGCTACAGGATATACATCAGACACAGCAGCAGCATCTAGAAATGTATACCGGTATTCATGATACTACGAGCCGGTTACTTGATAATCAACGGGCTATGTTCGAGAATGAACGTCTTCTCCTCGACAACCAACAGCAGATACACAATCGGTTGCAAAGGATGGAGATGCAACAGGAGCCCTTTTACGACCATTACTGGAGTCAGAGCTACTTTGGAGGCTATCCACAGCCTCCGCCGAGGACCCATTACGATCCGAGCTTCCAGGGGGAGTATCCTTCTTGGGATCCTACGGCCCCGCAGTACCCGCCTCTGCCTCCACAAGAATGATCAGGGTATCTCAGTTCCACTCTTAAGTTTGTTTTTGACTATGTGGCCATAGTCGAATTCAAGCTTAGGGGGGTAGCTGGAACAACTCTATCTTTTCTTTTGTTGCTTTTAGTTGTTATTTGCTATTTGTTTCTTGCATTTTTAGTTTTTGTTTAGGATCCACATCTATCTAGTGTAACTGTGGATGTCGTAAGAGTTTGTCATCTCGTTGTGTATTCATGGGAAATTTAAGGGAATTTTAAAATTTTTGTGTCTTTTGGATAGCTTGACTTGGTTGTCCTTGGGGAACTTGTCCGATGAAAATGATTGATTATGTCAACTTTAAAACAATATGTCACATCTATACTCCCTTTGACTCATGAAAAGTGGATAGTAACGGTTGTTTGAGCCTAACCTAACCAAATGGTAATGAGACCTTAATTGGACGTAAGAGAGAGAACCCTTTGAATCACTACACATGTCAGTAAGGAGGGACACATAATACTCTTCTAAGGTTCAGTCATCTAATCTTGTGATCATTCCACTTCAATTTTCCATAATCCACCTAAGAATTGGAAGTAAAGCACAGTTTTAATTCCTTTTTGTGTGCATAGCATTTAGATAGGAATTGCATTGATATTTTCCATACTTTTGCATAAAAAGAGAAAAATATAGGGATTCATGCACATTACCTTTAGGTGCATGCCATGTAGTTGCACTCATGACTTTCATGATTATCATGCATAAAGTACACCATGTATCTCAATTTTTCCTCAAAAGTGATCTAAACTGTTCCATACCTTCGAAATATCGCAAAGATTTCCAATCATGAAGAAAACAGCCCAATACATGTATCTCTAAGCAATTATGGATATGTGGGCTACAAAAAAAAAAGGAGAAGAAAAAAAAATTTGCTGAAAATCTGAAAAAATTGAGAAAAGAAAAAAAAAGAGAATTTAGAAGGAAATGGAATAAGAGGGATAAAGGAACATGATATCACTTGCATTACAGGAAAATTGAGTACATGATGTGGCTTAAGTAGATTTCCATCTCATTTTGAGGTGGAAGGTTAGTGCATGCATCATTTCACCCAATTTTAGGCATTAGGGCATTTCTAATGTGCATTTGCATCATTTAGGACATTTTGTTTTTATGCATATTGAAACTGTGCAATACTTCCAAGTTCTTCCATGGACCACCCATTCCATCCACCCGTTGCTCGGATTGGTAGGCCACCGTGAATTTCTCCTCACTAATGATTATCAGGAGAACTGCTTCCATGTAGATGGTAGTTAGGGCGAGCAATGTAGTGTAGGCGATCACAAGATGCACCAATGCTGAATCGGCGAATTTTATTATGTTAACTGCCTTATGTGATAGTGTTCATCGGTTTGAAGGATAATTTCTCTTATTGATGATTTTTGTCGCCTTTAGGGTAATTACTGTTATGTGGTTAGAGAAGGCCGGTTTGAGAACGCTCAGTGGGAGTCACATGGGATGTTGGGTTGGTGTGTTGATTTTTAGTTGACATTTGCAATTCTATTCTAAGGATCAGTTGCTCGAGGGCGAGCAATGTTCAACCTTAGGGGAGTTTGATGCGATGATTTTGAGTCGCATTTATAGACCTTTTTCATATGTGTTTTGTGCTCTAATTACTCATTTTTATGGATAATATTGCATAATTCACTCATTTCGGTCTTTGCCATCATTCTATGTCAAATCCCCTTTGTTTTACCATTTTTGAGCATTATTTATCATATTATCATAATTTGTGTGGATTTACTTGGTCTTATTGTGAAATTTCAGGAAAAACAAGTATTTGCTTCCGTCGATACCATCGACAGAAGTCGATACCATCGACCAAGCCATAGGTTTCCAGCCGAGAGGAGCAGCATAGAGTCGATACCATCGACAGTCAAGTCGATGGTATCGAGATCCCTTCAGATTGCTGGTGAGGAATCCGTCGATACCATCGACCCAAGTCGATGCCATCGACACATTGAGGCTACAGCGTCGCTAAACGACAACAACTGACGCTAAAGAGAGTCAATACCATCGACCCAAGTCGATGGTATCGAGATGACCACAGGCGCTCAGACGAAAAGAAAAGAAAGCTGCCGCTAATATGCTGGGTCGATACCATCGACCCGCGTCGATGGTATCGACGCCGGCAGATATACGTTGGATCTGTTTTGATCTTGATCGGACGGCTGTTGTTATTTGATGACCTAATTAGGGACTTATACCTAATGACGGCCGCCCACACGAGATCATATTGGAAATTTTGCATTTCACGAGTGTTGAGGAAGGAGAGAAAGGAGAACGGAGGCCAGAAGCTCATCCAGGGGTGATTCGGATGCTGCCGAAGACGAATTCCACCACCGACAGGCGGGGAAGCTCGTATTCTACGCTAAGGATCTACCGGTTCTTCTCCGTTCAGGGGTTTTCCCACTCGTTTCACGTTTTTCTTATGAATTCCCCTATTTCTACCATGTATTCGTACGAGATGAACATGAGAGGCTAAAACCCTCCATCTTTAGGACCGGGAGTAGCCCGGGAATGCATTGTATGACAATTTTATATTGATAATTCATATTTTCTCTCTTAAATCCGTGGTATAGTTTCGTTTTCTCCATATATATTGTTATGCTTGATCACCATAATAATAACTTAATGCTCTTAATCACTTCGACAGAAGGATTAACGGTTGAAAAGAGACGAAACCTACATTAATCGATAAAACCCTTGACAAAGGAGTTGTAAAATTAATGGTGGAAATTGAGAGACCGTAGGTAATGCGCTTAGTTTAGGGGAATGATTACTACGACGGTGGAATCAACCTAAACCTAAGTAGTGAGTTACACCACGACAGTGGGTAATTCTGTTTTCAGACCACTACCCGGATTGAGAGAGAAGAGTGAGGAATTATATAAAACCTAATACAATGTTGACCCGCGGCGAAACCGCAATCCTAAAGATATCCTTTTGAATTGATTAAATTAACCTTTAATCAATTGTTTTCATTATTTCATTTTATTTTCTTTTAATTTCGACAACAAACCTTACTTTGTTATTCGGCCTAGCTGATTGCGATTATTTAGTAGAAGTCTCCAATAATTCACGTGTCCCTGAGTTCGACTCGGGCCTCACAAAGGCCTATATTACTCGACGCGTATACTTGCGTTTAAGCGCGTAGTAAAATACACGTCACTCATCATACCTGCATGGTTATTAGGCATGATAACAGTCATACAAGATATTCATCACATCATGTGATACAATAGTAACACCATCATTCCTTAACCAGGAATTAGGGTTCACTATCAAACAGGGCTTATCATTCCCTTTTCCCCAAATTAGGGTTAGGGTTCCCCATTTATCATTAATTCAGACCCTCTTGAGTTAACCAACTTTATCTTGTATTAAGGTATTTCCCCTCTTAATACATTCCATCACAAAATACTCACCCTTAGCATATAATGCATAGGCCACACAGTACAATTGTCCAGCTATCTCACATGATATGGACTTATCTTAGTTTAAGGCATAACTTTATTATAAAGTTGCCTATAAACAATCGCAATGATACACCCTCAACTAGGGTTTCACAAGGATACACCCTCAACCAGGGTTTATAAGGATACACCCTCAACTAGGGTTTCACAAGGATACACCCTCAACTAGGGTTCACAAGGATACACCCTCCACTAGGGTTTCAACTCAATAACCCTGTCGATTAGGGTTTAAGTTCATGATTAGGGTTTCATGATCTCTCTACTTAAGGATCATACCCTTAATCACCACATGAATCATATTCATGTATGAATTCATTCTATCATCATATCATCTTGATTAGGTCATATCAACCCTTCAATCAAGTACATACAACTATGATTAACATAGTGTATCAAGTCATTGGTCCAATAAGCAATTAGGGATTCATTCCTTAATTGGTACTAGTCCCTTAGGTACTGTTAGGGTTTCAACCTTTGTACCTTCTTTGTTTATCATTACTAATCATCATTGGGTCAATGGATCATTCATCATCTTAATTCTCAAGGGATTCAATCACATTGGACCTCCATTACATAAAGCATCCAATTGAATTAGGGTTTCCAATGTTGATTCCTTCAATCATTGGATTTATGGAACCAATCATCAATTGGACCTACCCTCATACTTCAATTGAATTTAATAGGTCAACCTTCAACTGATTTGACCCTCAATTGACCCTCAATTGATCATCAATTAGGGTTTGATTCAATTGAATTAAGGTTTGGAATCGATGATTCAACAACACTAATCAATGTAAGACTAGTTACTTTGAAACCATTGAACCATCATCCAAATTGGGTATGACCTGACCCCAAACGGTCTTGAGACCGTTTGCCCATCATATCACTCAAATCTAAGCAATCCAATTGGGGTTTGGTTCATTGGATTGATCACCAAATCAACATTGCATTGTATATCAGCTTAGTACCTTTAGACCTTCAAACACCTAACCATACTCAACCCTAGACCTCCAAACGGTCTTGGGTGACCACCAAACGGTCTTGAGACCGTTTGGATGAGCTCCAAACGGTCTTGAGACCGTTTGGCCCATCCAACCTTTGGATTCTAGTGAAAAATCATCATGGATTGGTCTATCAAGTTGATCAACAAATCAGCACTACATTGCAATATGATTAGTACCATTGGTCCTTCAATTGATCAACTATACTTGACCCCAGACCTCCAAACGGTCTTGGGGTGATCCCCAAACGGTCTTGAGACCGTTTGGGTGATCCCCAAACGGTCTTGAAACCGTTTGGGCTAATCAACCCAAAATCTCAACTTAACTCATTAGAATTTCAGCACTGTTTTCAATTAGGGTTTGCCTAATTGAATAGCCTTCAACTTATGATTCCTTGGGAGTTAATCCCTCAAATTCGGTGATTCATTAGACCACATCATTAGGAATAGTAATACCAAACGTTCAATGCTTGGTAAACGCACTAAAACGGTCTTGAGACCGTTTGCCCAAAAATTTCAATTAAATCAGATTGAAAATCAGCACTTAATCCAATTAGGTTTCCCTAATTGATTAGGCTTCAACTCACGATTCCTTTGGAGTTAATCCCTCAATTTTGGAGGGTTATTACTAAACCTAATTATGAAAAGGAATCCCAAACGGTCAACGCTTGGTCAACCATCTCAAACGGTCTTGAAACCGTTTTCTCAACCAGGTCAAGTTAATCAGGTTGAAAATCAGCACATAATTCAATTCGATTGCCTAACTGATTGGCCTTCAACTCTCGATTCCTTTGGAGTTAATCCCTCAACTTTGGAGGGTTATCAGCCTAAATAATTAGGAACAAAATTCCCAAACGGTTAACGCTTGGTCAACCATCTCAAACGGTCTTGAAACCGTTTTCTCCCAAACGGTTTCAAACCGTTTGCCCTTAAACGGTTTGCTGAAACCGCATAGCCAATCAAATTAAAACGATTTGGAGTAGCTATCAAAACGGTTTTGCTTGGTAATTTTCTTTGGATAAGAATCTAGGATGATGTCATCATCCCCTTCCTTCGAACAACCAAGAACAGAAACCGTTCTTGATGGAAATTGCAGCAAAGAAACAAGTGTGTATCAAATTGAAGAAATCAATCAACAAAGCATAGAGAATTGATGCAATAGCAATGTTTAAGGGTTTGAGTTATAAAACCCGCCTCAAATTGAGCTCCAAATCTCCAAGATCACGCCATTAATGGTGGATGAAGCTCTAGCAACTCCCCCTAGGCTCGTCCTCAAGCTTTTGATTGCAAAAGTTGGCTAGGGTTGAAGAGGAGATCGAAATAAGAAGGAATCCATAATTTATTTTTGATTTCCACCATGAAATCAAGGAGAACGAAGGTCAAGGGCTTACCCACAGGTTGGGGACGTGCTCCCTGCTCCTCCCTAGCTCCTTGGTCGGTTTTGCAAGCAAGGGGAAGAAGAAAATCCGAAAAAGGCCTTGGTTTGGGCTTGGAAATAGCACTTTTATAAAGAAATTGATGAGAGAGAATATGCCTTATAAAAAAATACATTTAATTCTAAAAATAGTACCACCTCTTCCTCCTTGGTTTGCTTGCATACAAAGTCAACTCAAAGCCACCGAACTCCCTTCCATTATCCATGGATTAAGGGAAAAGAAAATAAGCACCTTAATCCATTATAATATTAATATATCTTTTTGAGTGGAAATTCTTTTCCTTATAATAAGGTGAGTGGAATTTCACCTACTTAAGATATTTTCGTTCCTTATCTTGTCAAAGGAACGTCCATACTTATTCAAAATCAACCCAAAACATTTTGGTTGAAGGCCCTTTAATTAATACATTCATTTTTTCCCTAAATTGAATTAGGGTTTCACTTAAGATTAAATCTTGATTATTTTAATATCAAGATTCTCTCTCCTCCAACTTAATTCAAATGAGGAGTACCTCTCATTTTATTTGCTATAAATGATGCCAATAAATATTAGGGACCTTATTGAAGTGGTAATTTGCATATTGAACCCTAGGTTTTGGGTAAATTGCACTTTACACCAAAACTAGGTTTTAATGCACAACATTGTCCAACAAGCTCTATCTTGGTGTCCAGACTTGTAGAAACCTTACCACTACATCATATTCATTCTTATGATGTAACAACATCAGAGGAACATCTTATCATGCAACATTTGCAATTTAACCCCTCCAATTTGGGCAATTTGCACTTTAGTCCAAAATAAGCAAACATTGCTTCAACATTGTCTAAACAGGACCAAAATTGAAACATAAGTTCCTCATGAGCCCTAATTACTTTTCCCAAGGTAAGATTAAGAATCTACTCAACCTTATTAGGCAAAACCTCTAGGGTTAATTCATAACCCAGGTCAGGGATGTTACACTAATGGTCACATATGATAAATTATGCTTCAAAACAGTAACTTACTCATATGTATGACACTTAATAAATCTTGATCACTCTTGCACTCTAGTGATGACCATCTTGCATGAAAATGACTAGTTTGACAATGTTGATGCTTAAGTTGCTTAATCTTTCTCAAAACTCATGTTTGCCCTATTAATAGCCATGAAACCTAAGTTGTAGATCCCTGATATTGTTAGGATGTTTCACCCTAAGTAAAACGATTAATGATCTAGTATGTAGATTGATGATGAACATTACATGAATGTTGGAGACGTTGAAATCAATCATTATGAAATATGGAACTTAGATTAGATGAAACATCCACCCTTTATGCATATGTTTAAGATGACCTAAGTGTTGTGATGTTGATCTAGTCACACTTGCTTGTAATGTCAGGATCTCTTTGATGGACTCTTTTCAAATATCTAATCATGTTGTATAATGCTATTTTGCTTATATCAAGGTATGTTTTATCCTCTTATTGGCCAGACTAGTAGTATTGAAATTGCATGTATGTATGTAGTATTTGATGCTTGGCTTATAATACTTGTTTGAGATATTGTTCCCTATGACTAATATGTTTTGGTCTTGATTACATATGTTGAAAAAACTTGAAAACATAATGATAGATGTCCATTATACAACCTTGTGTACGTGCCTATATTCTCGGGGTAAGGACACAAGGTTGGGTGTTCTACTTGAGTTTTCATGTTAGGGACGACCATGTTGATACAAGGGTTAGCTCTTAGCAATGGCCTTGAGGTCCCTTACGAATAGGGTTAACTATTGACATTTAGTCTTGTTACAATCCCAATTTTTTTGGGTTCGCTTGGCAAGAAATGTAATTTCTCATATTAAAGATATTTGAACAAATAATGACATAATTTGTTTGGAATAAATGGATTTCGTTTACAATAACCTTGATGATTGTGTTGTGGGATTTATTGGCTATTGGGCCCAAATAACAAGAAAATTCAATTAGTAAATGAATAATTGAGTTTTTCAGAAAAGAATGAGATAGAAACCTTTAGAAGGCAAATGGATGTAATCCAAAGATGGATTTCGTGCCTCTTGGGTTCCTTGGGTTCCAAGGAGTCCAAAGTTGCAAAGAAAAGGCAATAAGAAAAGAAAAGATTAATTAAGTATTTCTTTATTAAGAAAGAAATTGAAAACAATGGTAAAACATGGAAAACAAGGGGAAAGATGTGTAATTGAGTTATCCTTGGTGGAATTTCATATCCTAAGGATTTCTAATACTAATGAGAAAATAAGAAAGACAAAGTAGGTGAGAAATATACATATTTGAGTAATATCTTGCACCTAAAGAAAATGCACGTTTTCTTTTAGACAATGAGCCCAAATTTGGCAAAGAGGTAGATTAAATCGTTACTAAGTTTACCTTAAAATTTGGGATTAAATGGACACTCGGTTTGGGAGATATGGATTTTACAAAAATTCATAAAGTGTAGAGGAAAGTATTATTGTCACGATTTTAATTTCCTTTTAGATCTATTTTTGTTATAGACGTGTGACACCACAGCCATTGGATTTGGATCCAAAAGAGGTTGTGTTGTCACCTTCCTCAGTCGGACAAGGAAACAGGAAGCGGTGAGGTGGGATCTTTGATCCCAATTTCCTCGCAAACCCGACCATAGGTAGAGTTATAAAGGGTGTGGACGGCTTCAGGAGAAGGTTCCAAGCAAACCCACCCTAGATTTTAGGGGATTTCAAGGGTTCTAGAAAGAACGCCTAATTGCTCCAAAACAGGGAGTGACAGCGCAGTTTGGGAACCCTAGTACCTACCTCCAAACCCTATATATATCACCACCGCTCAACTCCTCAAGGTTGCGCGGACTCAACCGGATTATTCCCTGCTTCCCTCATGCTTTGGATTAGCATATTAGGATAGCTCCGATGAGCTCTCAATCGCAGAACCACTGCGAGGCCATCCCCTAGATCGGGTGGGAATGGATAGCAGGAACCGTTCGATCATGTTCCACACTAATCCTCTATGGTAATCATCGGATCAGGGCACTCTGCGTTGCAGGATGCCTTTGAGTGGGCGCGGGCGCTAGGGGCCGCACGATCATGCGCAATCAACAACAACTCACGATCCAACGGTCGAGGCTTTTTTTAAAATCCCAGGTCAGCTGCCTCTCTAGTCAAAATATAAGAAATCATGGAATCTTGTTTAATTTGGTAAAAATCATTCCTTTGGCCAAAAAATGTGAGTAAGTAGTGTTTTTTTATCAGAAAAATGTGTAGAACATGATAAAAATGATATTAGAGCCTAATTGTAAATGATATTAAAAAGTATGGGGTTTAACATCTTTTAATGCATTAAAAACCTTAGAAAGAGATAAAAGCAATCATAATGAATCTTGATTTTGTTTTTTATCAATGTTAATCTGTTTAGAGTAAAGGAATAGGTAAAATCATAAAAGGATGATTAATATGTTGCTTTTAGGGTTTTGTGATCATGTACATGGTTTAATGGGTTAAAAACCCTAATTTGAGAAAACATGAGTTTTAGTGGTTATAATTTGAAAGTTTCCATTATACAACTGTAGTATAACGATTCTTGAACATAATTTGGATATTAATGTTGAGTTTCAAACTATTTTACATGAAAAGTTAGGGTTTTACACCAAGTAAGAATGTTTAAGTTTTTAGGAACCCTAACTTAGGGTAAGAGAGGAGAAGATCATATTTATTTTGAATAATGTGAAAATATGTTGTTAAATGATGGTTCTAATCTTTTTCAATTATAAAATCTCCTAACTATGGATTAAAACCCTTAATTTGATAACTAGGGTTTTAATGTGAAATTAATGACAAATAGAGTTCATATGTGACTTAGACCATAATGAACTATGAATTGATGATAAATGAGCATAATGATCTTGCCATAGATTAAAAGGATAAAAATAGTAGCTTTAATGTAAAAGAGGCTTAATGAACTTAATTAATGGTTAATGGTGCCTTCAATCCAAAAATAGGGTTATATGTTGTTAAGATAACCTTAATGTTGAAGAATAGATGAGATAATTAGAGTTTATGAGTAATGGTATAAAATTAGGGTTTAAAATAGTAAAAGATGAAGGGAAACCCTAAAAGTGAACTAGAAACCCTAGGAAGCGAGCTAGGTTTACTAGATATTGATGACCTGAGTAAAAAACGAAATTGTATGCAAGTTTCAGGATGTTATTGAATGCTTTCTTGCCTATTGTTGATTGGATTATTTTTGTCTCACATTAGCTTGACAGGTATGTGGATACGCTTATGAATAGTCACTCTAGTTTCACAGTGATTCCCAAACGTTTTATCAGTTGCTTGGAAATAACTGTTGGATTCCTATTTATTTCATGCAACTATAAAGTGACAATGATTATCACTATAAATGTGCATACATGACTGGCTCAGATCCTGGTCCACCTATGTGGCTTTGCAAAGGCTAAAAAGGGGTAACCTAGAGCAAGGTCTAGGTTATCGTGAGTTAGAAATTGGGCTACCCACGTGTAGTGCCATGAGACTCTTTAGCATGCCATGAGTTAAGGAGTGGACTACCTACGGGTAGTGCCATGTGACTCAACCCTAGAAACGGGTTCACCTGTTAGGTGGGATCATGAGGGGTTTAATGGGGATCTACCATAAGGAAGGCAGTATCCACGTCCACTGTAGGGATAGCATAGAGGCTAGGGTATGTAGGGATTTAGAAGTTATGCAGAAAATGTAAAGTTGTTTGTTTAAATCATAATTGATCGATTACATGGTTATCATAGTTGCACGATTATTGTTTCCCCCACATACCAGCTTTTTGCTTACCGACGTTTTGTTTGTCGGTGTTTTAGGTACAAAGCCAAAAGGACAAATAGTAAATTGTCATATTATGAAATACATGCATTAAAATACAAGGAGGATTAGTCAGAGTAGAATTCATATGTGGATAAAAGTTTAGAGATCCAATTTTCAAAAGGTATGCAAAGTTTTTATTTTTACCATATTTGAGTATAGCTGGTAGAATTAAATAATTGTTATTGATTATTTGTCAAACCTTTGATCCTATTAATTGGGATAATGGCTCTAACCTTCTGGTCTCCCTTAATTGGGGGTTACTGGGAGGCGGGGTTGTTACATTTGGTATTAGAGCATAGGTTCCACACTTAATCTTTAATAATTATTAAATTTTATAAATTCCATAGAACCGAGGGAGTTATTAGAGGATTGTTCGAAAGACTAAGGTGTCTAGAAAAGGATAACGTTCGGGGGCTGGCAATATTTTCCTCTGCACAGCTAGTCGGAATATGAGGACTCCCATATTGTGTGACTTCCTGGCCGATGTCTTAGGATATGACTCGAAATAAGATACCTTTAGGAATCTCTCATCTTGTTCATCCCTTCTCAACTCAAATTCTGATAAGGACCTTAAGGATTAGGGTTTTCTCTCTTCTCCTCACCCTCTTGAGGTATGGGTAAGGTTAATAAGGTCTAAGGAATCCTCCACCAAATTAATGAAAAACATGTAAATAAGATGTCATGGACATAAGCTTAAGAGATTAAGCGTAAACTAAAGAATAGATACATGCTTAGGTCATATGACATGAGTTGTCATTGCCCTCAGGAGAGACCTAAGGCTAGACCTTCTTGTCAGGAGGATATGTAAAGAGAGTTAGTCTTTGAGGTAGAGATCTCCATTATAAGTAGAGACCTGACTCATCCTCTGAGGATGATGTTAACCCTAACCCTAAGTGAAGGTTGGAGAGAGAGAGATGACATGATGAGTTAGATGTCATGGTAGACCAGTGTTTGGATAGACATGCCTTGGATGCCATATGAGCCATGAGAGGTTGGATGACTGAGTACCTTTGGCGACCCAACCCTGGGAAGGTTCGTGCATGTTAGATGGAAGGATAGCACCTTCTTTGATGAGGTTAGAGAAGAACCTATAGAAACCCCATGAGCTTATATGAGCATGGCATAGTAGGCACCCAGAGTACGTTAGTAGTGTGAGAAATAGGTTGAAACCCTAGCCAAGAGAGTATGAAGGATAGCTTATGAGAAAAGCATATAGAGCTATGGATAACCTTGATCAAACATAAGCTTCATCAGGTAGGGGTATGCTTGTGAGCTTGATCCTTCAAGAAAAGAGGACCTCTGATAGTAAGGTTGGTTGTAGGGTTGGCTCTAGAGTGAGAGAACAAGACTCACACAAGAAGGTTGAAAGCCTAGACTCCAAGATATGAGGAAAAGTGGGGAGTTGAGGATGATGCAACCTAAGTGAATGGATGTGCTTACCTCATGCATGATCCCTGGAGGCTTATGGTATCTTGGTTATCTTTAGAGGAACCAAACCCTGAAAAGAGGACGAGGTTGTCGGTACCTATGTACCTATGGTGTAGGTGTTTACCTTTGGAATTAAGCAGAAGAGTGCCTTAGACCCTGAGGAGGCTTTATACCTAGTTGGTTGCCTTTGAGGAGGACTCCACTCTGAAGTGTTTTCAAATAAGATGATCATGGGAAGTGCATGACATGCCTTATACATGCTTGATTCGTGGTTAAAAGTTGAACAGGCAGTTGGACACCCAAAACTGAATCTAGGGTTCCTAGGCATAAGAGGGGAAGAGGTATACCTGATGCTCATGATGAGATTTGAGTTTTATAGACTCGAGCATAGTACTCCTCCTTTATAGAGGAAGGGGAAACCCCTTGAGTTTAAGGTATGTTTGATGAACCCTTCACAGATAAGTTGATGACATAGGAAGGAATGATCTTGATTCAGTGTTGAGGAAAGAAAATAAGAATGACCTAACATGGTTTAGTAGGTGGTATGTTTGTGCCTTAGTAGCTTGCTAGGGTTAAGCATGCTAGACCTAAGCATGTTTGTGACCTTGTTGTCAAGATGTAGTTCCTCCCATCCTGGGAGAGAGAGACCCTTGTAGGGTGTATACCAGTCTTGGTTGTTTTAAAGTAACCTAAAGAGGTCTCATAGGATCTTGAGAAGCTAAGTGAAAAGTACATGGTATGAGAATGAACCTGTAGACCCATAGATATCTATCTCTAAGTGCATGTGGATGTGTTACCATAGAGGTAATCGGTCGGGGGCCTGACCAAGGAAGGCAGGTCACCATGACCCCTATGAAAGGATGAAAGTTAGCCCATGAATGCAGAGAGAGATGATGAAGGCTTGGGAAAAGTTCTCAGTTGGACATGTACAATAATGGAATCCTAAGTCTATCCTAGGGTCAGGTGGGGATGATACCGATGAAAGTGGGACTTTCCCAATTCCCTAGTGCACATGACCATAGGGTCGGGAGGTAACAGCTATCATTATCTGAGGGCCATGGGTTAGGAGATTGATCACCTTCATGAACTCATGGGACCCAAAGGGCAGATGAGTAGGGCACTCTCTAGATGCATAAGGGAAGTGGATGACCCCAAAAGTACTGGCACCCTATAGACCTAGTGGTGATGACCAAGGATTGTGTAGTGGCCCAAGTAGGTTCGAGACTAGTTTTCCATGGAAGTAATTTTGATATCATGATGTTTGTGATGTAGAGACATATGTGGCACGTTTCAACTTAGATTTAAAGGTGTATTGGCATGGTGGGATGTACCATCCCTACTCTTGGAACAGGAAGAACTCTGTATTTGGACTGCAGCCAAATGCTTATTTCCTATTGTTATGGGAGTGAGGAATAGGACAATATGCATGCCATACACCAAGGATAAAAGGTGATGTGAGTTGGAACGTTGCCATGACGTATGAGAACAGGGATGATACAAGGTAATCATCTTGTGAGGATGCTTTTATCATGAGCTATGAGTCATACAAGGTTGAGTTCAAAAACCAAGAGGATGAGCTCAGAGTTTTCTTGATAAAGATAGACTTAGAGTTTGAGATGAGATGATAAGTGGAATACATGAAAGTGTATGCCTTCAACGTTACCTAACACCTAAGGATGTGAAGTGGTAATGGATTCTTTGGATGAGATACAACTACCTAGTTTAGATGGAGGCTAGAAGAGGTAGTTAGGTTAACCCTCAGTTGGAAAAGAGATAAGTTTGTCTAACACTCAGATGTAACAATATCGGTTGATCAACTTAAAGGTTGTTTGGTTAGCCAGCCTAGTCCCTGATGCAATGAAAGGATGGTGGTAGTACCTCAGATGCACTTTTTTGGAAAAGAAGGTGATAAAACCCTGATAAGAGTGGTTTAGGGTTTCTGAGGAATCGATCCTAAGGAATCATGACAATAAAAGAGATTATGATTACCACAAACCATGGTACTACCAAGATAATAAGTAACAGTAGTATTTTGGATGCCTAAGATGAAGTTGCATGTGGTATGTTTCCATGCATGACAGGAGCTGAAGGACGAATACCAGTAACCCAGTGTATCAATATAGAGGATAAAAGAGTCCTTGAGAAGGGAATGGGAGTTCATCACTATGGATGTGGTGGTAAGTCTCCCCTAGACCAAGGAAGGATAGGATGCAATATGGGTTATGGTAGATCGCCTTACCTAGATGACATGAGAAAGAAAGAGTTCTGTCAAGGGATAGATCTGGTTGAACTACACATGAGAGAGATGGTTCAACTACACCATGATGCGAGTTCAGAAGTTCTTGAGTATGACCTAAAGGTTCACTTCCATAAGGTGGAAGTAGGTACATGAAGAACTTGAGGTTAGTACAGTTTATCACCCCTAACTAATGGTTAGTATGATCTAGACTAGAGGGTCTAATGAGAGCATGTGTGCTCGTTCAGGGTGATGCATAGAGATAGTTCTTTTCCTATGAAAGATGTGATGATAACCACCATAGACAGTATCGTGATGTAAAGAAGCTCGGCAAAGGAGGTTGAGTCGGTCACCACTTCATTAAGAAGATGTTGGTGAATGGACCTCGCGAAGGTCAGAAAAGGACCATAGTGTATGTAGATGAAGTCACTTTGATCAGGCAATGGCTGAAAGGAGCCTAGAGCTGACATGAGTCATGAGCTAATGCAACGTAGACCGACATATAGTTTACTGTGGGAGAATATGTGACATGAAAATCCGACCCCTCTGAGCTATAGTTAAGAAAGTTGAGTCCCCGATACATGGGTCCATTTGAGAGGATTGGTGGAGAAAGTTATGGTTGACCTTACCCCTCAGGATAAAGTAATGTGTGATGAGTTCCATGTGCCTAATTTAGAGTACTATTTGAGGTAACCGGATCATGTGTGGAACAGTGAACCTAGTGAGCCCCAAGGGAGGCTAAAATGACCTGAGTCACATTGAGGTTTATAGATGCCAAACCGAAAGAACTCAGAGAAAAGAATAGGTGATGATAAAGGTTCTTTGGAAGCACCATGGATAGGGCAAAGCCACATAGGGGCCTATGATGGACATGGAAAATTCTTATCCTAAATTGTTTATTTGTTTGATAGAATTTGAGGACAAAATTCCTATAAGAGGGGAAGGATGTTACAACCCCAAATTTTTTTGGTTCGATTGGCGAGAAATGTAATTTCTCATGTTAAAGATATTTGAACAAATAATGATATAATTTGTTTATAATAAATGGATTTTGTTTACAATAGCCTTGATGATTGTGTTGTGGGCTTTATTGGCTATTGGGCCCAAATAACAAGAAAATTCAATTAGTAAATGAATAATTGAGTTTTTGAGAAAAGAATGAGATAGAAACCTCTAGAAGGCAAATGGATGTAATCCAAATATGGATTTCGTGCCTCTTGGGTTCCTTGGGTTCCAAGGAGTCCAAAGTTTCAAAGAAAAGGCAATAAGAAATGAAAAGATTAATTAAGTATTTCTTTATTAAGAAAGAAATTGAAAGCAATGGTAAAACGTGGAAAACAAGGGGAAAGAGGCGTAATTGAGTTATCCTTGGTGGAATTTCATATCCCAAGGATTTCTAATACTAATGAGAAAATAAGAAAGAGAAAATAGGTGAGAATATACATATTTGAGTAATATATCGCACCTAAAGAAAAGGCACGTTTTCTTTTAGACAATGAGCCCAAATTTGGTAGAGAGGTAGACTAAATCATTACTAAGTTTCCCTCAAAATTTGGAATTAAATGGACACTCGGTTTTGGAGATATGGATTTTACAAAAATTCATAAAGTGTAGAGGAAAGTATTATTGTCACGATTTTAATTTCCATTTAGATCTATTTTTGGTATAGACGCATCACATCACAGTCGTTGGATTTGGATCCAATAGAGGATGTGTTGTCACCTTCCTCAGTCATACAAGGAAACAGGAAGCGGTGAGGTGGGATATTTGATCCCAATTTCCTCGTAAACCTGACCACGAGCAGAGTTAGAAAGGGTGTGGACAGCTTTGGGAGAAGGTTCGAAACAAATCCACCCTAGTTTTTAGGGGATATCAAGGGTTATAGAAAGAAATCCTAATTGCTCTAAAACAGGGAGTGATGGCGCGGTTTGGGAACCCTAGTACCTACCTCCAAACCCTATATATATCACCACCGCTCAACTCCTCAAGGTTGCACGGACTCAACCGGCTTATTCCCTACTTCCCTCATGCTTTGGATTAGCATATTAGGATAGCTCTAATGAGCTCTCAGCCATGGTGCCGCCGCAAGGCCATCCCCTAGATCGGGTGGGAATGGATAGCAGGAACCGTTCAATCATGTTCCACGCTAATCCTCGATGGTAATCAACGGATCAGGGCGCTCCACGCTGCAGAATGCCTTTGAGTGGGTGCGGGTGCTAGGGGCCGCACGATCATGTGCAGTCAATAACAACTCATGATCCAACGGTCAAGGCTTTTCCGAAAATCCCAGGTCAGCTGCCTCTCTAGTCAAAATACAAGAAATCATGGAATCTTGTTTAATTCGGTAAATATCATTCCTTTGGCCAAAAAATGTGAGTAAGTAGTGCTTTTTTATCAGAAAAATGCATAGAACATGATAAAAATGATATTAGAGCCTAATTGTAAATGATATTAAAAAGTATGGGGTTTAACATCTTTTAATGCATTAAAAACCCTAGAAAGAGATAAAAGCAATCATAATGAATCTTGATTTTGTTTTTGATCAATGTTAACCTATTCAAAGTAAAGGAATAGGTAAAATCATAAAAGGATGATTAATATGTTGCTTTTAGGGTTTTTGTGATCATGTACATGGTTTAATGGGTTAAAAACCCTAATTTTAGAAAACATGAGTTTTAGTGGTTATAATTCGAAAGTTTCCAGTATACAACTGTAATCTAACGATTCTTGAACATAATTTGGATATTAAGGTTGAGTTTCAAACTATTTTACATGAAAAGTTAGGGTTTTACACCAAGTAATAATGTTTAAGTTTTTAGGAACCCTAACTTAGGGTAAGAGAGGAGAAGATCATATTTATTTTGAATAATGTGAAAATATGTTGTTAAATGATGGTTCTAAGCTTTTTCAATTATAAAATCTCCTAACTATGGAGGAAAACCCTTAATTTGATAACTAGGGTTTTAATGTGAAATTAATGACAAATAGGGTTCATATGCGACTTAGACCATAATGAACTATGAATTGATGATAAATGAGCATAATGATCTTGCCATGGATTAAAAGGATAAAAATAGTAGCTTTAATGTAAAAGAGGCTTAATGAACTTAAGTAATGGTTAATGGTGCCTTTAATCCGAAAATAGGGTTATATGTTGTTAAGATAACCTTAATGTTGAAGAATAGATGAGATAATTAGGGTTTATGAGTAATGGTATAAAATTAGGGTTTAAAATAGTAAAAGATGAAGGGAAACCCTAATTGCAATGGAAACCCTAAAAGTGAACTAGAAACCCTAGGAAGCGAGCTAGGTTTAATAGATCTTGATGACCTGAGTAATAAAAGGAAATTGTATGCATGTTTCAGGATCTTATTGAATGCTTGCTTGCCTATTGTTGATTGGATTATTTCTGTCTCACATCATCTTGATAGGTATGTGGTTACGCTTATGAATAATCACTCTAGTTTCACGGTGATTCCCGAATGTTTTATCGGTTGCTTGGAAATAATTGTTGGATGCCTATTTATTTCATGCAACTATAAAGTGACTATGATTATCACTATAAATGTGCATACATGACTGGCTCAGATCCTGGTCCACCTCTGTGGCTTTGCAAAGGCTAAAAAGGGGTAACCTAGAGCAAGGTCTAGGTTATCGTGAGTTAGAAGTTGGGCTACCCACGTGTAGTGCCATGAGACTCTTTAGCATGACATGAGTTAAGGAGTGGGCTACCTACGGGTAGTGCCATGTGACTCAACCCTAGAAACTGGTTCACCTATTAGGTGGGATCACGAGGGGTTTAATGGGGATCTATCATAAGGAAGGTAGTATCCAGGTCCACTGCAGGGACAGCACAGAGACTAGGGTACGTAGGGATTGAGAAGTTATGAGGAAAACTTAAAGTTGTTTGTTTAAATCATAATTGATTGATTACATGGTTATCATAGTTGCATGATTATTGTTTCCCCCCCATACTAGCTTTTTGTTGACTGACGTTTTATTTGTCGGCGTTTTAGGTACAAAGCCAAAAGGACAAACAGTAAATCGTCATATTGTGAAATACATGCATTAAAATACAAGAAGGATTAGTTAGAGTAGAATTCATATGTGGATAGAAGTTTAGAGATCCAAGTTTTCAAAAGGTATGCAAAGTTTTTATTTTTACCATATTTCAGTATAGCTGGTAGAATTAAATAATTGTTATTGATTATTTGTTGAACCTTTGATCCTGTTAATTGGGATAATGGCTTTGACCTTCTGGTCTCCCTTATTTAGGGGTTACTGGGAGGTGGGGTTGTTACAAGTCTTTTAGTCCCTCATGTTGAAATAGGGTAGCTAATCTTGAGCACCCTCACAGACCCCTTCCTTTGAGAAGTTGGTCAAAGGCCTTATGATATTGTTAGTATAATGGAAATGAACATAAAACACGCTTGCATGTTAATAAGAAAGTCTTTAATCATGTTGTTGAGTCATTCTTGTTATTTAATTTATGATTTTGCCAAGCAATATATGTTCTTAACCTACAATTTTATATGTTTTCCAGCGTACTCAGCACAGTTGTGCTGATGTGTACCCATTTTATGATTTTAGGTAACATGTACACTATGAATCTCTAATGATGATCAATGCTTCCGCACTTATGATAACCTGATCTTACTCTGGTGATATGTAAGACATACAAATGGCATATACATGGTTGATATATGGGACCTAAAATCTTTTAAGGTATTAATTTAGCATTCTTTTATTCTTTCTTCTCTCATACCTTAGTCAATGTGTGTGGTTTTATTCATGCATATGTTATGTGAACTATTTTATGGATAGACACTCGAGTCTTATTGCATTTGTCTTTCTATCCATTAGGAGTGAGGATTTGGGTAAAAAATGGTTCTGTGACATGTGGGGTCGTTACATATGGTATCAGAGCATGATTTTCCATATAATCTCTAAAATGTATTAAATTTTACAAAATCTTTAGAGACCAAGGGAGTTATTAGAGAATTTTCCAAATATGAGGGTGTCTAGAAAAGGATTATGATCTGGGGGCTAGGAATATTAGCCTACGCCCCGCTAGTTGATTTATGAGGACTCTCGGTGTCTGTGTGACTGCCTGGCCAAAATATGAGGATTTGACTCGAAATAAGATACCTCTAGGTCTTCTCATCTGCTTTCATCCCTTCTTTACCCCTTTTCACTGGAGAAACTTTAAGTGCTTAAGGTTTTCTCTCTCTCTCTCCACCTCCTCTTGAGTTTTGGGGTTAAGAATGTTAAGTAATAAAGAATCCTCCACCAAACAATAAAAGTAGGTAAGCAAGATGTCATGGACATAAGTTTTAATGGTATAAACTTAGGTTGAGTTTAATTACATGCTTATGTGTAGTAGTATGGTCTGTGTCAAGACTGTTGTTATCCCCGTTGACACCCCTCTGGAGAATGTTGAGGTTAGGCTCTCTTCTAGGAAGATAAGGTCTCTAGAGAAAATAAGGAAATCTATGGAGGAAGAAGCCTAGAGGAAGAGAAAGAGACCTGATGCATCCTCTAAGCATGATGCAAACCCAAAACTTGTTTTCTTCGACAACCTAAACAAAGAGAATGACTAGAAGATGGAGTCGATGGTGGAAGAGGAGCCCAAGGTCTACTCTGTAGCTACTTCTGGACCAGCTCTAGTAGTCCATACTCCAGATGCCCTTTGGATGGAACAACAGAAGAAGCTGTGTCACGCCCCAATCTCACATTAACCACAAACCACGAGATTAAGACGCGACAGGATGGGATTTACACATAAGCCAATCACTCTTCACTTTTTAAAAGCATTATAAAGATATTAATAGAATAATCCGATTTATGCTGTAAAATGAAACTAAACAAACTGCGGAAGCATCTTTATTAACTGACTAGCAAGATAAACAGAGTCTATAGCATATTGCATTGTCCGACATAAAATAAAGCATAACAGAAAATTTACATCTGCGTACACATTCTCTCTCTCACTCACACCTTGTCCCGAGGATCGAGGGGAATGGACTAAGAGACCTCTAACTGGACTAGCAACAAACCTTCTATCGACTAAGCGTTAGGGTGAAACGATCCTTCTGATTCCTGATGCTGATGCTGACCTGAAAATGTTTTGAGTAGAGGTATGAGCCTACTCGCTCAGTGAATAACATTTCACTTAGCTATCACTAAACAACTCGTCAAGTTTATAAACTGAAATAAACAAATATACAGTTCAAACAGGGAAGTTCTATTGACATAGTAGATATACAGATAAAAATCACATTTCTAAGCATCAATCGGTATTTCAGGTAAATGAACAGTTATGTAAATTTACTGTGAACCTACTTGATTATTTATTCATTTTATTATTATGCCCTAAATATATGCAGTGTACTCTGCATATAAAGATCCGCAGCAAGTTCATGCTACGATCCCACCGTACAAGACTTAGCGACACACCCGGGAAATGCTAAGTCTGACGCCAGCCCTGCTCTGCCACAGGGTCACTGGCTCGCCGGCTAGAAACATAGGCTCTACGGCCTTAAAGCACTACTCTGAGTGCACCAGACTCCTCCTTAAACCTGAGTACACCGGCGGAGAGTCACAGGGTTACCTTCGTGACACAAGCACGAATGGTGTTAGATAACCGTGTTTTCCTTTTTGCCCAGTGCCATTGTGACACAAGCACGATTGTTGTTAGACACTGCATTTTCTCTTTCCTCGTTTGTCCGTGACACAAGCACGGATGATGTTGCAACACGAGTTTCACCCCTAAGTTGCAGATACCTCTTAGGGGTTCTACGGTGTTAGGGCACTTAGGTCTATTAATTAATTAACAGATAAACAATTAAACAGAAATATCATATAGCAACTGTAATACATAGAATTTCCTCTTTTTCATCATTTACATCATGCAATTCAAGTTCCAATGAACTTATCATACTAAAAAGTACCTGCTACACTGTTTAGGAGTCATATTAACTGATACTGAAGCAAATAAGCACTTAAAATGAGTTAAATAATGATTTCTAAATGAATTGCTACTCACCCACATCGGTGTGTTCGTATACACCGAAAAACGTCCACAAACACGCCTAATTCTGCCCTTTACAGCAGCGTGCACGCCGTGCACCTAGGCTGCACGTCGTGTACCTTCAGTGCACTTCTGTTCTACTTTTCTGCACCTTTGCACGCCGTGCAATCTGACCTTGCACGCCGTGCAAACTGACTTGCATGCCGTGCAAACTGATTTTGCACGCCGTGCACCTGGGCTGAAACTCGTTCTGCTATCTGTAACTTTGCATGCCGTGCAATCTGACTTTGCACGCCGTGCAACCTGTGCAGAAACGGAAATCCCCTAAATCAGCTTTCTGCAATGTTGCACGCCGTGTAAAACGGATTTGCACGCCGTGCAACCTGCGCAGGGCGGAAATTGCAGAAATAAAAGAGGATATTGGGGTCGATTCGGTGGACGATTCTTACCCGAATCACTCCTATAGCTTCGGAATGACCTAGCAAGCAGTTGGCAAGAAGAAAGAACGGAGGGGAAAGCACTGTTCGCTCCCTAGACCATCTCCATGGTCGTCTTCTTCACGGCTGCAGGAGGAAGAAGAAGGTGAAGAAGAAGAAGATGATGCAGCTGGTTGATTTGGCTGGAGAAGATGAAGGAATCGAAGAAGAACGGAGAGGGAGGGCTTGGTTGCTTAGCTTCTCCTCTAGCTCTCTCTCTCTCCCTCTCCCTTTTCTCTGATTTTCTCAGGCGGCAACCAAAGGAATGAACGATACGTTCGTTCCAAGGTCGGTTAATAGAGTTAAAAAGGAAAAACTGAAGGAAAGGATAAGGAAGGGCGCCCAGGGGGCCGGATGTAAATTGCCCAAAAACTTTCTGAAATGACACATAGGTCCCTGCACACTAAAAAGCTTATATCTTTCTACTCGTAGGTCGGTTTCACATGATTTCTTCAGAAACGGATTAAGCACAAACGTGTTCTCAACCTCAGGACAAGAAAACAAGCTAATGATACATTAACACTAGCTCAAAGCTCAAAACACTATTAACAAAAAAGCAAGTGCTCATCTCAACATAACTAGTTCAATTATACACTAACCAAGGTACTTACTGGTAAAACAAAACGTGGGTCATAACAATCTCCCTCCCTTATAAGAATTTCTTCCCGAAATTCCAAAAAGAGAAAAGGAAACTTGTTACGCATTTCTGATTTAAGCTCCCACGTAGCTTCCTCTATATTGTGATTCCTCCACAAAACCTTCACTAAAGATAACTCACGGTTCTTAAGCTTCTTGATTCGGTGATCAATTATCTGCACTGGTCCTTCAACATAGGACACATCTGTCCTAAGCTGTGCCGGTTCTGGATCTAGAATCTTTTCTGTACCGGGATGACACTTTTCAGCATAGATACATGAAAGACATCATGAAGATTTGCCAACTCAGACGGCAAATCTAACCTGTAAGCTACAGGTCCAATCCTCTCAAAAATAGGATATGGACCCATATACCTAGGGGTCAACTTACCCCTCTTGCTAAACCTCAGCACTCCCTTTCCACGGCGAAACCTTCAAATAAACCTCGTCACCAACCTCGAACTCAAGAGGTCGACGTCGTCTTTCTGCATAACTTTTCTGTCTATCCTGAGCAGCTTTCAATTGATCCCTGATCACAGATATCTTCTCTGTAGTTATATCAACTAGGTCAGGTCCAAGAATTTCCTTCTCACCCACCTCGTACCAACAAACTGGCGATCTACACTTCCTGCCATAAAGAGCTTCATATGGAGCCATTCCAAGACTAGAATGGTAACTGTTATTATATGCAAACTCCATTAGGCTTAAGTGTTCTTCCCAGTTACCTCTAAACTGTAGCACGCATGCTCTCAGCATGTCTTCAAGAGTCTGAATGGTCCTCTCAGATTGACCATCTGTCTGCGGGTGAAACGTTGTACTGAATCTCAGCTTTGTGCCCAACGCACGATGTAACTGATTCCAGAACCTAGATGTAAACTTTGGATCTCTGTCAGAAACAATAGAGACTGGAATCCCATGTAACCTGATTACCTCATCCACATAAACTTTAGCCAACTTTGAAACGTCAAAGGTTGACTTGACAGGAAGAAAGTGAGCAGACTTAGTTAGTCTATCCACAATCACCCATATCGAGTCTGAACCCTTAGGTGTCCTGGGTAATCCTACTACAAAGTCCATCGTGATGTGCTCCCATTTCCATTCTGGTATAGGAAGCGACTGCAAAGTACCAGCAGGTTTCTGATGCTCAGCCTTAACCTGCTGACACACCCCGCACCTAGCCACGTAATCAGCCACATCCTTTTTCATACCAGACCACCAGTACAGCTCCTTGAGATTCCTGTACATCTTTGTGTTACCTGGATGCATAGCATACATAGAAGTATGTGCTTCCTCAAGAATATGCTCTTTCAACTCACTGTTTCCAGGTACACATAACCTATCATGAAGATACAACACGCCTTCATCAGAAAACCTGAACTCTGCTCTCTTACCTTCTGACATATCCTGCATGATTTGCCACAACTCATCATCACTCTGCTATAATTCCTTAATCTGATTATAAAAAGTAGGTCTGACTTGCATCTGAGCAATCAACCCACTTTGTCCAGTCACATCCAAGTCCAAGTTCAACTTTCGCATATCTACAAGCAAGTCTCTTTTGAAACATGCCATAGAAAATGCATTTGCTGTTGAACTTGACTTTCTACTCAAGGCATCTGCTACAACATTAGCTTTACCCGGATGGTAATCGATTGTCACATCATAGTCTTTAATCAGCTCAAGCCATCTGCACTGTCTCAAATTCAAGTCCTTCTGGGTGAAGATATATTTCAGGCTCTTATGGTCTGTAAACACCTGACATGTCTCACCATACAAGTAGTGACGCCAAGTCTTAAGAGCATGAACTATAGCAGCTAATTCCAGATCATGAACAGGATAATTTTCTTCATTCTTCTTAAGCTGTCTAGATGCGTAAGCCACAACTTTGCCTTCTTGCATTAGTACACAGCCCAAACCTCTCCTGGAAGCATCACAGAACACTGTATATCCTTTCTCTACTTCAGGCAAAACCAACACTGGTGCTGAAGTCAACTTTTTCTTTAAAACCTGGAAATTTTTCTCACAGTTATCAGACCAAACAAACGGTACATCCTTCCTCATCAAGCGTGTCAAAGGTGATGCTAACACACTAAAGTTCTGTATGAACCTCCTGTAATAACCTGCTAATCCCAAGAAACTTCTGATCTCAGTTGGAGTCTTAGGCTGTTCCCACTGAAGTATAGAATCAACTTTCTTAGGTTCAACACTAACTCCACCTCTCAAGATAACATGTCCAAGAAATGCTACCTCGGCCAACCAGAACTCGCATTTGCTAAATTTAGCAAACAACTGGTGTTGTCTCAACAACTGCAACACTACTCTCAGGTGTTGCTCATGCTGTGCATCGTCTCTGGAATAGATCAGAATATCATCTATAAAGACTACAATAAACTGATCTAGGAACGGTTTGAAAATCCGGTTCATCATATCCATAAAGGCTGCTGGACGACATGACCAAAAACTCATAGTGCCCATACCTGGTTCTGAAAGCTGTTTTGGGAATATCAGAAGCCTTTATCCTAAGCTGATGATATCCAGATCTCAAATCTATTTTAGAGAAGATCGTCGCTCCACGCAACTGATCAAACAGATCATCTATTCTCGGCAATGGATACTTGTTCTTTATAGTGATCTTGTTCAGTTGCCTGTAATCTATACAGAGACGCATGGTACCATCCTTTTTCTTAACAAACAGGACTGGAGCACCCCACGGTGAAGAACTGGGTCTAATAAAATCCTTATCTAGCAACTCCTGTAACTGCACCTTGAGTTCCTTCAACTCAGCAGGTGCCATTCTATAGGCTGGCAGTGCTACTGGATGACTACCTGGATATATCTGAATCTCAAAATCAATGTCTCTGACAGGAGGTAAGCCTGGTAACTCTTCTGGAAAAACGTCAGAGAACTCACGAACCACAGGCACATCATAAATACTGGCAGTGCTCTTCTCTGCTCTGGTGTCAACCACATGAGCAAGGAATGCTTCACATCCTTTCTGTAACATCTTATCAGCTACAGAAGCTGATATTATGCACGTAGGTAGAACTTTTCTGTCTCCAGTAAAGACACAAGAAAATTCTCCTGGTTGAAAGGTAGCTTCCTTCTTCCAACAATCGAGTTGCACTCGATATGCCTCAAGACAATCCATACCCAAGATGACTTGAAAGGTATTTACATCCAAGGGTATGAGATTAGTAGCAAAGGTATAACCTCTAAAAGATAACAAGCATCCGGGACAGAACTCAGTCAAAACTGTTGGTCCACCTAGTGGAACCCTCAACACTAACTCATCTACCAACTCTTGAGTTAACAGATTAATTTTACTAACTAAAGAGCGTTGTATAAAAGAATGAGTAGCACCCGGATCTATCAAAACTGAAACTGGTATACTATTAAACAAAAGCATCTCTCCTGTAACAACTTGTGAAGAAATTATACCTTCCTAAGGTGTCAAAGAGAAGAAACATGCTGAAGCTCTCCCTCTGCCACGCTGTCCTCTCTGACCACTCCTGCTACTGGGCACTCCACCACCTCTAGAACCAGAAGCCACAGAAGAACTCGGAACATCATGGTACTGAGGCTGGAAAGCTTGCGATGCTGTTTGTTGAAACTGAGGACATTCCCTTTTAAAGTGTCCAACTTGTCCACAAACAAAACAACTTAGAACCCGACACTGTCCAGAATGTGATTTTCCACATTTGTCACATGGCAGTAACTCTTGTCTCTGGGGACCTGTCACTGACATTGACGACCCAGAAGACTGCCCACTATCGGCACTGCCCCATCTTCCTGAGTTGTATCCTCCTCTGCCTCTAGAAGTAGTGACATCCTCAGATCTCTGCCTGCCGAAACAACCAAAACCACACCCAAGTTTAGAAAAGAAACCTCTACCTCCACCTCGGTATCCACTACTGGATTGCCATCTACTGAAGTCTGCAGATCTCTTCTTAGACTCAGGCACCTTGTCAGCATTCACAGATTCTTCAACCTGTCTTGCAGCCTCAACAAACTCACCAAAGTTCTCTCTGTTTCTCCTGCTAGTAGCAGAAACTGTATGTCGAATCTCTGGCCTTAGTCCTTCCTGAAACCTTCTACATCTCTCTATGTTATCAGGAACAAGTTGTGGACAGAAGTTCGCTAACCGAGTGAAAAGCGCTTCATACTCAGTAACTGTCATGTTCCCCTGCTTAATATTCTGTAACTGCCTGATTTTCTCATTAAGAAAGGTAGGTGGATAAAACTTAAGATGAAATTCTTTAGAGAAATCCTGCCATGATAGCTCTGTACCTCTCCTCTTTTCCTCCACACCACGCCACCACAACTCTGCATCGCCTGTCAAAAGGTAGAATGCATGATTAATCTTCTTCTCTTCTGGAAGCTCCATCAGGCGAAAGACCTTCTCTATCTGTCTAAACCATTCATCAGCCTCTGCTGGATCTGTAGTGCCACTAAACTCCGTGCCACCAAGCTTCTTTACAAGCTCATAAGATCGCATCAGATCTTTACTGCTGGTAGAAGAAGATTCTCGCCTATCAGCCTTGTACTTTTCTTTGGTTTCCAGAAACATCCTGTACATCCGGGATGCTTCATCCACGTGGTCACCACCACCTGGACCCAAGTACAAAGGATCAGGGCCAACATGGCTCTCGGCCTGATCATCACGATCAAAGCCTCTTCCTGCCATCTGCAATGATATAACAGAATATTTCCTGTTAGAAAACTACAGATAGAAGAAAGACACCTAAACCTTAATCCTATTGGTCTCTTATCGTCCCCTGACCTTGAGTAACTAAGTACTCAAACCTACGCTCTGATACCAAGAATTGTCACGCCCCAATCTCACATTAACCACAAACCACGAGATTAAGACGCGACAGGATGGGATTTACACATAAGCCAATCACTCTTCACTTTTTAAAAGCATTATAAAGATATTAATAGAATAATCCGATTTATGCTGTAAAATGAAACTAAACAAACTGCGGAAGCATCTTTATTAACTGACTAGCAAGATAAACAAAGTCTATAGCATATTGCATTGTCCGACATAAAATAAAGCATAACAGAAAATTTACATCTGCGTACACATTCTCTCTCTCACTCACACCTTGTCCCGAGGATCGAGGGGAATGGACTAAGAGACCTCTAACTGGACTAGCAACAAACCTTCTATCGACTAAGCGTTAGGGTGAAACGATCCTTCTGATTCCTGATGCTGATGCTGACCTGAAAATGTTTTGAGTAGAGGTATGAGCCTACTCGCTCAGTGAATAACATTTCACTTAGCTATCACTAAACAACTCGTCAGGTTTATAAACTGAAATAAACAAATATACAGTTCAAATAGGGAAGTTCTATTGACATAGTAGATATACAGATAAAAATCACATTTCTAAGCATCAACCGGTATTTCAGGTAAATGAACAGTTATGTAAATTTACTGTGAACCTACTTGATTATTTATTCATTTTATTATTATGCCCTAAATATATGCAGTGTACTCTGCATATAAAGATCCGCAGCAAGTTCATGCTACGATCCCACCGTACAAGACTTAGTGACACACCCGGGAAATGCTAAGTCTGACGCCAGCCCTGCTCTGCCACAGGGTCACTGGCTCGCCGGCTAGAAACATAGGCTCTACGGCCTTAAAGCACTACTCTGAGTGCACCAGACTCCTCCTTAAACCTGAGTACACCGGCGGAGAGTCACAGGGTTACCTTCGTGACACAAGCACGAATGGTGTTAGATAACCGTGTTTTCCTTTTTGCCCAGTGCCATCGTGACACAAGCACGATTGTTGTTAGACACTGCATTTTCTCTTTCCTCGTTTGTCTGTGACACAAGCACGGATGATGTTGCAACACGAGTTTCACCCCTAAGTTGCAGATACCTCTTAGGGGTTCTACGGTGTTAGGGCACTTAGGTCTATTAATTAATTAACAGATAAACAATTAAACAGAAATATCATATAGCAACTGTAATACATAGAATTTCCTCTTTTTCATCATTTACATCACGCAATTCAAGTTCCAATGAACTTATCATACTAAAAAGTACCTGCTACACTGTTTAGGAGTCATATTAACTGATACTGAAGCAAATAAGCACTTAAAATGAGTTAAATAATGATTTCTAAATGAACAGCTACTCACCCACTTCGGTGTGTTCGTATACACCGAAAAACGTCCACAAACATGCCTAATTCTGTCCTTTACAGCAGCGTGCACGCCGTGCACCTAGGCTGCACGCCGTGCACCTTCAGTGCACTTCTGTTCTACTTTTCTGCACCTTTGCACGCCGTGCAATCTGACCTTGCACGCCATGCAAACTGACTTGCACGCCGTGCAAACTGATTTTGCACGCCGTGCACTTGGGCTGAAACTCGTTCCGCTATCTGTAACTTTGCACGCCGTGCAATCTGACTTTGCACACCGTGCAACCTGCACAGAAACGGAAATCCCCTAAATCAGCTTTCTGCAATGTTGCACGCCGTGCAACCTGCGCAGGGGCAGAAATTGCATAAATAAAAGAGGAGATTGGGGTCGATTCGGTGGACGATTCTTACCCGAATCACTCCTATAGCTTCGGAATGACCTAGCAAGCAGTTGGCAAGAAGAAAGAACGGAGGGGAAAGCACCGTTCGCTCCCTAGACCATCTCCATGGTCGTCTTCTTCACGGCTGCAGGAGGAAGAAGAAGGTGAAGAAGAAGAAGATGATGCAGCTGGTTGATTTGGCTGGAGAAGATGAAGGAATCGAAGAAGAACGGAGAGGGAGGGCTTGGTTGCTTAGCTTCTCCTCTAGCTCTCTCTCTCTCTCCCTCTCCCTTTTCTCTGATTTTCTCAGGCGGCAACCAAAGGAATGAACGATACGTTCGTTCCAAGGTCGGTTAATAGAGTTAAAAAGGAAAAAGTGAAGGAAAGGATAAGGAAGGGTGCCCAGGGGGCCGGATGTAAATTGCCCAAAAACTTTCCGAAATTACACATAGGTCCCTGCACACTAAAAAGCTTATATCTTTCTACTCGTAGGTCGGTTTCACATGATTTCTTCAGCAACGGATTAAGCACAAACTTGTCCTCAACCTCAGGACAAGAAAACAAGCTAATGATACATTAACACTAGCTCAAAGCTCAAAACACTATTAACAAAAAAGCAAGTGCTCATCTCAACATAACTAGTTCAATTATACACTAACCAAGGTACTTACTGGTAAAACAAAACGTGGGTCATAACAAGCTGACTGAGGTCATTAGTTCCTTAGCCCTCAAGGACATAGCCAGAGGTGAAGATGGTGAGCCACTACTAGTTCATCCACTACTTGGAGCCACCATTTTGGACTTCGTGAAGATGAACATTTAAAAGTTCTGGGAAGAAGACAAGACCAAAGTCGTCGACAAAGCCGATGTCTGGATTCTGGTGGTAGAAAATGGTTTCCCAATGCTGGAAGTGCATCCGAGAAAGAAGGTCCCATTTGCCGCTCATATTTTGGAAGGAGTATCCAAGATCTGGTGGGAGAACCACATCACGGGTCAGGATCTAAATGAAGATTTGATGTCTAGACTGACTTTAGAACCATCTTCACAACTAACGAGGCTACCTACTGCTATGTGAAGGACCTGATCCATGTGTTGAGCATTGAACCTATTGAACTCTAAGAGAGGACGACTTATCCTAAGTCACCTGTGAGGGTACTGGATACCAAGGTGAAAGAGCTCAAGAGTAAAAAGATAGAGATGGTAAATGTTCTCTGGAAGCACCATGGAGAGGATGAAGCCACATGGGAGCTAAAGAGAGACATAGAAAAGGCTTACCCTAAATTGTTTGGTTAATTGGTTGAATTTTGAGGGGAAAATTCTTGTAGGGGAGAAGGACTCTTTTGCAATATTTCCCTTGGATGCATGATTTCGTGGTTTAAAAGGGAAAAGGAGATAAAAAAACCTATAATAAATATAAGGAAAAAGAAATAAAGGGATAATTGTGTGCATATGTGAGAATTATGTCGAATTCTCTAGAAAATGGTATGGATGACCACTCTTGATTAAGTTTTGGTTCCAGTTGGTTTCTAATAAGAAAAGAAATAAAAACAAAGAAAATAGAAGAGAAAGAAAGAGCAAATATGAATTTTAATTGCATAATATGTGCCTTTTGAGTGGATTACTTGCATATGAAGAAAAGTCTTATTTATTTTTGAGTTTTGGTTCCAAACTTTTCACACAAGTAAATTAAGTCATTAAAGTGTTTTCCTTAAATTTTGGGATTAAAAGGATGTACAGATTAAGAGATAGGGATTTTTGAAAAATCCCTAAAGTGTGGATAATACAAATAGAAAGTATTAAATGTCATGTTATTTTGATTTCTATTGGGAATATATTTTTTAGCACGCACAATGTCAGTTGTAGGATCACGGATCTGACGGTGGAGCCATCGTCACCCAGCTCATGCCTAGTTCAAAATGGAGAATAGGAACTTTAGTTTCCTAGATCGATTTTCTCATTGATCTTTGAATGAGCCAGTTTGAAAATTGTGTCCTTGGCTTCGTGAGGAAAATCTGAGTCAACCTACCCTAGATTTGCCCTAGGGTTGAGGTCTCTAGAAGAATACCCTAATCTACAGCCCTCCATGGTTGACCCAAAAGTATAAATAGGGATATAGAGCCCTTATGCAAACCCACAAATCATCTCATGAGTATCCATGAGACTAGACAAACTCGTCCATGTATTCAATTTCACCACAAGGCTTGATCTTCACCTCTATTCTCATTGCTACCCTCGATAGAGACTCTCCTCATCACCCCAATGACTTGGTCCACCACTGGTGGAATCGAGAACACACTCGAGTCCGCCAAATCAAGACGAAGGTGGTAGTGCTTTTAGTTTTCATTCAAGAGGGTAGGATCACAGAGTCAACCCCTTGGTTGACCGGCTACTCGTGTGGGAGGAGAATTGAAGGTTAAAAATAACCTTGGGTGGAATTACTTCTCTACCCCTGCCTCTTATTCAGAATAGGTAAGAAAATTAACACACTTTCACCCTTTTTTTCTCACCTTGTAATTATATATTGCGAGAGTGACCAGTCTAGGTGGCGGCCCATGATTGGCCTATAAGCATTTATTTCAAAAAAATGCTAGTAATTAGTAGGATAATCAGATGGTGACAAATTATATGTGGTTTTTATCATAAAAATGTATATAATCCAATAAAAATGAATTTGAGGCATAAATCTTCTTATTACTCGAAAAGTATGTCAAGATTTTACACTTAATGGTTTTAATTAATTTAAAATCCCAAGTTTTGAATATTAAAAGATATAATGAACTTATTTTGTGTTATTAAGCATATTTTAGCCTTTTGACATAAAAAGGACGAAATGGATCTAATTGGGTGATATTTTTCTCATAATTTTCTTATTAGGATTCCCTATTTATAAATGTACATTAATGGGCTTAAAAACCCTAATTTCTATTATTGTGAGGTTTAATGGTTTTAATTGTGGAAATCAATCAAGAAGATATAAAAATGATGTTCTTGAACAATTTTTTGGATAAAGACCCTTAATTTAGATAATTTGAGTAATTAGGCTTTTACAAGTAGAAAAGTGATTTTAGGGTTTGTTGAACTAAAAAGGGTAAAATTGGAAAGTAAAACCAAGAAACCCTAAGGAAACCCTAATGGGGCTTAGAAACCCTAGAATGGAATTCCAAGTCAGTAAAGATGTTTGGATGTGAGTGTAACCATTAGGTGTTATAAATACTTTTTAGGATCAAGTTTCTTGATTTATTGCTTAGCTTGGTAGATTTGATTTATTGATTGGAATAGCTATCTTTCTTGGTTTTGAGACTTCCAAATCAAGTGTGTGGTTATGCTTATGGCTAATCGCTCTAGTTTCATGGAGACTTTCTAAGGTTTTGCCGGTTGCTTGAAATTAATTTCTTGGATGAACTTAAATTCTTGCAATCTATAAAGTGACTATGACTATCACCTTATAAAGTTATAACTTGCTCAAATCGACATACCACCTCTGGGATTTATGAATGAAAAGATGAGTAGGTCATGATGATGACTAAAGGACCAAGCCCCAGGTTGGAAAGGTTAAAAGTGGTCAAGTCACGGGTTGGGAAGACCTAATGGCACCTAGCTCCAAATTTAGAGGTGGCCAATGAGGTACCTAACTCCAGATTGAGAGGTAGCCTAATGTCCGATGTAGGGACAAAACCCTAAAAGAGGGTGTACCAGAGGTTAGGTAAGAACGGTTGAGAAGTTATGAAGAAAATGTAAATTTTGTTCTGTAACAAATAATTGGTGTGGTTATGTTGTTAAAATTATATGCAAACTTTTATTTTCCCCCACATGCCAATATAATTTATTTTACTGATCGACATTTTGTTTGTTGGCATTTTAGGGTTATATGCAGTTATGTCTACAAGATTAATGGAAAATGGATGTTCATTAGAAAGTGACATTAAAAAAGAGAAAAGCTAAATAATGTTTGGAGGATTATAGTTAACTAGTTCTTTCCTTGGCTAAAGTTCTAAAATCCTACTTTTGAAAGGTACGTAAAGAAAAAAAAATTATCCTTCTTTTAGCTTAGTTGTGGTAGAATTTATTAATTATTTTTTATTATTTGCAAAACCATATGATCCTATTTTGGGATAAAGGATCTAGCTTCTTGGCCTTTCTTAATTGGGGGTTGTCGAGGGGTTGGGTCGTTATAATATCTTCATGGTTTATTGGTGGACAAGAGGGGAATAGTGGACAAGTGATGCGTAGGGAGATCGAGGAAGAGGAGGGTGTTGGTTAGGTTAAGGTAATTGTCAGTGTTAATGAGGTCTACTGGTAGTAGTGGAGAAGTTTCTAGTATTGTTCCAGTCAATCACTTTCTAAGCTAGTTCATGAACTAGTGGTGTCTAGGAAGAAAGTCAAATTCGGTGGCCATATGGACTCAAATAGGAATCAACGAGTTACGAAACATTTGTGTAGGATTTTCTATAAGCAATCAATATTTATACATAATGAGTTGATTGCTTTTGGTGAGGTTTAGGGGGTGATGGATTACTTGAAATGATTGAATGGTGTTGGCATTGACCGGTTGGGTGTTCAACACAAAATTCTAATGGTGGGACAACTACTTGACTAATGGGAGTGATCGATTCGGTTTTTAAAATAACATTTGGTGGAATCTCTCAAAAGGAAATTCCACAACTGGTCAAGTTGAAATTTAGGGAGATTGTATTGGAAGTTGGCCGATCAATTTAGGAGGGTTATTGAGTGTTCAAGAATGTACGTGTAACACCTTGTTTGGGTTGATATATTTAACCTTCTTTGTATGACACTGATTCATTTTTCATGATAATATGATGTATTATCATTTTTAGTAGTGGTTAATGCATGTTATTCTGATTAAGTAAAGACAAAATGAATAGTAATCATGTAAAGTTCTTAGTCAAATGGAATAAAACTAGACTATGAATGTGCATATAGGTTTGGATTGATAAACCCAAAGTTGGATCAAGATTTGGGCACTAAGGGTGAAACTCTAATTTTATTGAAATATTTTACATGTTTAAATATGTAATAACCCAAAAAACACTAGAGATATTTGTGAATGTTTATATTTTTGTTTGTATGCATGGTTGGTACCTTAGGGTTCATGAAATCTAATACATGTATACTTTCCAAGATGGCGTTGAGAATACAAGTCCTCGACTTGATGCATGGGAGAGTGATTTTAGTTTCTTGATCTTAGAAGTTGGCCAAGTCTTTTGAAAATCATCTGAGTTAGTGAAGGCTGAGGTCAGTGCCTTCATCTAAATTGAATAGAGTTGAGATGAACTTGGGCAAGCTCTTTGGAGATGAATCTGGCTTAGTTGTGAAAAAAATGGCCAAGTTTGTGTGTGCATGTATGAGTTGGCTGGTTAAGTTGATGGCAAAGTGATCTAGTTGTGGATCTAGACAATGTAGTTGAGATCCCCTAGCACATAGGTTGCATTCGTTGGGAAAATTTTTGCTTTTGGTGCATCAGGATTCCTGGTACCTGATCTGACCCCGTTGGTCTTGGAAGTTGGTCGAGTTTCCCTACAACCAAATAACATGTTTTCTATCCAATTAATTAATTGTAATGGTGGTTATGTAGGGTTGTTGAGATGCATAAGCTTATATTCTCCTTATTTTAGAGTAAATCCTCATTTATCTAGTTCTCAAAGTGTTAGATATTGGTAGCAATGAGAGACAGATTTTACAAAGATCTATCCTCCACTACCTTGAAGAAGACAATTCTTTTGGAATATCTTAAAGGGAAAACGTTGTTAGATGTAGGTTCTTTTCTCCTTGTGGTTTCCCTTCTTATTCTCACATATCACCAAGGACGCGCTATTATTGGATATATCTTGATGATCTTAAGGATTTCTTATTTTCTACAAAATTTTTGTAGTGCTTTGGCTACGAACAAGGTAGAAGACAATGTCCTTGGTCTTAATGTTGTGTGTATGTTGGTGGGATGTTGTGAGGAGGCAATCTCTATTGATTTTTGAAGCATTGATCTTGGAGAGGAATGTCATTTTATTATATAGTGGTTGGATCTTGAGCATAGAATCTTAGTGTGGCTTGTCTTAGTTCCATTTCAAATCTTGAAGGTGAGTGCATACTTCTCTCTTACTAGATACCTACAAAAATGGAAAGGGGTAGAGGGATAATGCATGTAGATTCTTTTATGATCGTACTTAATATTTTCATGTTGGCTTCTTATGCTTTCACGCTGCCAATGTAATAAGAGAATATCCCTAATTGATGAACTAGGATTTAGGGTTTCTATAAGAATATTGCTTAGTCCTTTTTTATGTAATATATATAGAATGATCAGTTGTGATTATGCAATCCCATATGATTCATAGTGGATCTTGCTTAATAAATCATAGTAATATTATTCTAATCCAACCAGAACTCTTGTAGGAATTTAAAATGTTATATGTCCTTATGTTATCTACATTAGTGTATTCCTTACTTATTCATATTATGAACTTACTTTTTGGATGATGTGTACATTCTGAAGAACCCTAAACTTATAAGAATGACGTCTCTTAATGATTAACATGGATACTTAATTGATGAAGATAATATAATAAGAGAATGAACATGTTAAGAATGATGCTAATGATTCCTAAGGGCAAGGAAACATATGTACCTGATATACATGATAAAACATGGGTGACAATACATAACCTTAATATATGTCAACTTTTGATAAAACATGATATGTGAATGCTTGGAATGTATGATACCAATGACTTGATCTTTAACATGAACATGAGAGTTTTGATGGAGGATATGTGATGATGATTTTAAGGTACCAAGTAGCATTGTGATATATGGTATGTGAGTTTTTTCTAATGATATTCATGAGCTATATGGACCCATGATGTTGGGCTATATATCTCAAAACTAAAGATACAAGGAAGTACCATGGAGATGGGAGTAAGAACTCATCCTAAATTGAGAGTGTGAAAAGAGTGAGTTGAGCCCTAGATGCACACTCCTCTCCTTTTGAGATGTTGGGCCCTTGTCATATCCCTTGAATATTTGATCCTTTGTTTGATTACTCAAAAAGTCTAGGATGTCATACTTAGATTTATTCTAATAGGAGGTTAGGTGGTTCCATAAAGGATTGGATGAAATTCATATGATGTGTTCTTCATGTGAACAAAGTTTATATTAAAAGTATTCCAGAATGATAATATGATGATGAAAGATGGGCATGAAAAGTTATAAATGTGATTGAAAATTGTATGTTTATTTATTCTTTTGTTCAAATATGTTCCTTAATGTTTATATAGTTGTATATTAAATCATGTAAAACTAAACATCTCCTCTTGATGATTGTCTTCTAGTGTGGAATTACCCACTCACTAAGATGGAAACAATTCACAAAGTACACTATCAATGCTTCTTGGGTATAGGAGTCTCTCAATGGATGTGTGATGTTTGGCAACGAGTTGTTGTGAGGATATATGAAGTTGATTTATTTAGATAGTTTCATTCCACACTCAGTCTTAGTTTGGTTTTGGAAATGTTATATCTCTTGTTTTTTCTATGTTTCATTATAGTGTATCTTGTTATGGTTTTTATGTCTAGTGGACATGTTCTGAGCATAATGGAAAGATGGAATGTGACTGCATGTTCTTAGACAAGCCTACTCTTAATTATGTTATTAGAGAAACACACCTTGATATGATACATTGTATATGTGACTCATGCTCTTATGCTATGAGAACCTAGTGGTTTTAAGCAATTCCTATGGATTGAGAACAAACTTATCTCATATTGGTTAATGTGACATGTTTGTGTTGAGCTCTCCTAAGATGATTGGCCTTTGTGCTTATGCTTCCTTGAACTATTATTTTGATCTCCTTGAGATTTTAATGGATTTTCATTGGGCTTTCTTGTGACTTGGCTTAGTTTGCCTCTTCTTTGGGGTTAATTTGGTTAATTTGGAATCTAAACACTACAACTTAGTATCAGAGCATAGGTTTTAGGAAGTCTATAAGGACATAGGATATGAGTTGGATTTGTCATGGGGATGTGTATATTCTATATTAAGAGTTTTTTTTGGTACAATTACTTAGTTGGTGTTGATCTTTATTTTTTTTCACTTTGATTTGATAGTTTTGCAAGCATATGATGCCAAACTTTGCTTGATGTAGACTGTCTAAAAGAAAAGAAACATATAAAAAGGACAACAAGATATTTTATGAATCCATTTCTACCTATGATGATGCTCTATGGATGCCTTGTTGATAGTACTAGAATTCAAGTTTCCTAAGTTTGTGGAAGCAATGCGATGTCGGGAAGACATCAAGCAATGTTGTCATTTGGGAGCCACATGTGTTTGCAGGAAGTGTGAACCCAACGTAGGATGGCATGCTGATGAAGTATTTGGAGAAAGTCTAGTACATTAATGAAGGTTCATAAGGACGACATGATTTCCCATGATGTCTATATTTTGGAAGGAGGTCTAAGTTACTCTTGGTCTGTCAAAGAGGCCAATAGGATAGGTTAACCTTTGGCATTAACTAACTTCAAAAGAGAGTTTGAATATTTCTTATTAATTGGTACTTATGTTAGAAAAAAATTAGACATTGTGATAAGTTGAAGCAAGCTGATATGATATAAATGAGCAAAAGATGTGTTTTCTAGATTTGTTGAGGTTTCTTCCTCATATATAAGCGACAACGTGGATAATATCATAAGCTTTAAGGATGGTGTGATGGTTGAGATGCAAGAGTGTTTTATAATCTCACAAGAAGTTCATGGTTTTTTTTGAATCAACAAGAAGGGTAAAAACATCATTTTTGAAAAGGAATATAGAGAAAACTTCTAAGAATACAAAGTTTAATTTTTACATGCCATGTTTTGATTCTTCTTGTGGTAAGACAAAGGTGGTTGAGGATGTTGTACTCATGAATGTTCATGTTATCACGATTTTTTGCATTGTTGGGTTGCTAGTTTTTATTCATGTTGTGAGTGGTGGTATGCCCATTATTTCTCATGTTTCTAGTGGTGGAGTGATTATCACATCTCAAGTGGTGAGAGTGCAATGTCCCTCTTGTGAGTGTCACCACGATTGACTGAGTTTGGGGGCTGGACTTGGATGATGTTTATTCTATTTCACATCTAGTCACCTGAGGAAGGTTTGCCCAAAGAAGATCTTTTCTTAATTATGACTAAATTGGCGTAATTGATGTATTCATCTTACCTAATACTGATTTTAACATGAAATTCTTTAATGGGGTGGTTTTGCAACACCCACTACCATGTTTATTTTATAAACTTGTATTGTATAATGATGAACCTTTTGTTATGATAATCCATGTATTTTCATGTTGACTAAGGGTTTATGCTTGTGCTTGTGATTAAGTAAATATTCAAAATCAAAGATCATGTAAAATGAAGTAAAATGATGTATAACCAGGCCTTGAATGTGTAAATTGGTTTGAGTTGATAAACTATAAATTTTTAATAAGTTTTGGGCATAAGAAATTATGCTTGAATTTCATGAACATGTTTTTCAAAAAAAAAACAAATTGACAATTCTATTCATGTCATCACTGGAGCTTGAACTTGAGACCTCTTTGTAAGAGACTAAGGATCTAACTATTGGGGTGCCCAATCTTAGACTAATTTCATGAACCTATTAAGCATGTGAAAATATGTGATAAGACGAACAGATAAGAAATTTTATTGCCTATTGATCTTGCTTCTTATGTGCGTAGAGGATACCTTAGGGTTTGGAAAATATAATGCATGTTTTGTTGTGAAGATGGTTTTTAGAATATATGGCTTGAAGTTGATGCTTTGAATAATGATGTTGGTTTCTTGACCTTGGACTTAGTCTGGTTTGTGAAGGACGAGGTCTCTACCTTAGCTGAACTTAGTCAATGTGATAAACTTCTAGCGAGCTCTTTGGTCTTGAACTCAGTTGATATAACTCTTTAATAAGATTATGTACCTATTAATTATTAAAGATAGATGTGATGTGAGATTAATATATAAAATCTTTAGTCTTGAAATATTTTATAGACTAAAGTCTAGTATATACTCCACTTTGAATATTAAAAATGTATAAAATCTTTGGTCTTGAAATCAACTGAATATTAAATATGTATGAAATATTGCTAAAATACTTCCATGATAGAATATGAGTTTGTATACTAATCGATTGTGGATGATTTAATAAGGTGAGTGGATAGACTTATTCTCCTTATTTATTCTACTATTTTTGGACAATTGTATTTGCTTAGCATTTTCTTGCATGATGTATGATGTGCCAATGTAACAAGAGAGGATCCTAATAAATGAACTAAGATATAGGGTTTCTTTCATGATTAAATCTTATTCCTTGATATATATGTGATATATATATATAATGAAAGATCTTTGTTATATTGTCCCTAATGATGCTTAGCGGTGCTAGTTCATTAAATTTTAGTATCATTACACTCTATTGAGTAACATATTTAGTATGTATTGAATGCTTAATGCCCTTTTGTTATCTTCATTAGTATGTTCCCCTCTTATTCATATTTCTATGGTTACTTCGTAGATGATGTGCTAATAATTAACAACCCTAACCTTATGATATTCATGTCCAATAATGATGAATATGAATACTTAATGAATAAATATAACCTGATATGAGAATGAGCATGAGAATAATGATGATTATACCTCAAAGTAAAGAAGTAATACATACTTAATATACATGATGAAAGATGGGTGGCATGGTGAATATATGTAAACTCAAAATATGTTTGTGCTTCATGACTCATGATGTGATTCCTTATCACATACTAACAATTATGGGAACTATAACATGGATATGAGAGTAATGATGGATGAATGTGATGATGGTGGTAAGACATCAAGTAGTCTTGTGATATATGTGAGTTTCCTTGTAATGATTTTCTAGGGTTGGAGTGACCAGTGGTAATTTGATAGAGACCTCACACCTAGAGATTTGTGGAGGTCTCACAAATATGGAAGAAAAATGCCAATTCAACATTGAGATATTGGAAGGAGTTAGTCAAGCCTGGGATGCACACTCCTCTCCTTTGGGGATGTTGTACCCTTATCATAACCCTTGAGTAGTTGCACCTTTCTACCATTTTTTAGAAAGGGTGGGATTTCAAATCTGTTTCATATCCCAATAGGACGTGGAGCATCACCTCATATGATTGGATGAGATAGATGTGATGTGAGATTATTGTAAATAAAATATATACAAGGCATGCCTATAAGATGATACAATGATTGAGACAAGCATGGCATATTATATATTTGATTGAGCCAGGGATGTTAATATGATAAGATATTTTCCACCATGCTTATCCAATTGTGTGGTAAGTCATGTAAAAATATTGAACATGCCCTAGTTATGCTTGTCTTCTGGGTGGGTAGTATGCACTCACTAAGGTGGAACCGACTCATAAAATGTATTTATAATGTTTTTCAACTTTTAGAGTTGTGTAGTGGATACATGGTGTTTCTTAAGAAGATATATCGATGTTGGTAAGATTGAATATGTTACATAGAGTCCCTATGCACTCAGACACAGTTTGGTTTTTTAGACATTGTATTACATGTTTTAAGTATGTCACCTTCTAGCATGTCTTCTTATGGATGTCTTGCCAAGTTGAAAGGTTGTAATAATAAGATAAATATGTAAAGTGATGTCTTTCTCTTAGAGAATCCAACTCTTGATTATGATATAAGAAAAACATATCTTTGTATGAAATTTTATATGTGTGAACTATGCATGTGTTCTATGAGAAGCTGATTGTGTTAACCACTGCTTATGAGTGGGAATCAACCTTATATATAGTTGATTAGATGTGACCTATTTATGTTGAGCCCTCCTGAGATGTTTAGGATTTTTTTATTATGCATCTGCTAAGTTTTGTTGGTCAACTCAAGATTTTGTCAAGTTTTAGTAATGATTTGTCAATAAGTCACTTACCTCTTTAGCCTTGTATTTCATGTTGAGTAACATAATTCGAGAGATGGAAGCTACAATATTAGGGGTAGAGGATTCAATCTATTCAGTATCTAGGAAATTGATTTAGAGCCAATGATGTTTTCTGGGTTACAAGGGACTTGGGTCAATTTATAAAGCCTGGAGGTAGTCAATTGGATACTTAATTAATCATCTAGTGGAGACAACTGATTGTTTTATGTAAAAAATTACATGTTCAACACATGCATCACATATTCAGCATTCAAACCAAATCAACTATAAAATAAAATTATAAATAGACAGAGAATTTATGTAATTGGGTATCTAAATCATTGTCTACCTCCCGCAGAGTGTCATTGATGTTATTGAGATTGATCCCTAATGTTTTATGGTGAAGCATCTAAGAATTTGAGGTTTGCACTCTTAAAGTCATTTATAGTGAAGTATCAATTTACCCTTTGTCCCTTGACCTCAAACATGTTGGTCTTTTGTGTGATATTACACAGCACTTTGAGAATATACCTTTTACACCTCAAATGGATTAAACCAATACAAATGATTTTTTCTTAGGTATATTCATATTGATGAACCCCAATTCCTCTAGGTTTTCATGCATCTCATACTATATTTTTACTCGCTTCATTGTGTTTTATTTAGAGTTTTCTATTAAATATGTGTGTATTTATGTTTATCTTTTAAACTATTAATATGGGTTTTGACATTGGAAATAGGTATAAGAAATATCAATGTCAAAATCATCCTAGATCTAGAACATTTATCCTATATAATGGTTCTGATACGTCCTGATACATTAATGACATCTTTGGGAGTTTGAAGAATCCATGAATCCTAAAAGTAACATCTTACCAAATTTGGAGAGATAGTTAATTGTATAGCTAGCTTGTATAGTTGTATGCCCCATTTTCATTCTAGGTAGAATGCACAGACATCCTACCAAAATATTGAGCTCCTTTAACCACTTGGATAGAATTATTTATAGGAATCCATCAATTTATAGACTTATTTGGCAAGAGGTTATCCCTTTATCTGGTCACCTAGACAACATGACATGCTCAAAACTATCATTAGACTTTTGTCGATTCCATATGTAGACTTTCCTAGTACAAGGTTGGATCCTCTATTTACATCTTTACCTGTTTATATAAAGAGGACCACCTATTATAGACTGGACCCCTGGTTAATTAGACATGCATGTCTAGAATGAGTGACTATCATATCTAGTCAGTTGACTTGCATCCCACTACACATGGATGCATATGGGTATCCAACTATAATATGTGGGCTATGTGCCTCATTATTTTGGATTCTTTTATAAAACCAATCGATGTACATATAGTGAAGGCATTCACAAACCTAGTTGTTTGGACAAACTTCCAAGGCTCTATGTGGGGATTTTGTTTGTTAGATATATTTTCATAGATTGTAACAACTGCTCAAACAGTATTTTTTTATAGCATAGAGATTATATTCCATTCTTGTACTTTATCCATGATTTTATACTCTATTTTCTACTCATACATCATAATCTCAAGTGGAGAGAATTTTGCTACTGGGATGTGGGAAGTATCCCCACTCCCCTCTTGAATAAGTCTATTTCTTGATCATGATAATGTATGATTCACTATCTATTTGTGATTCTATTGCTTATTTTCATTTTATATGAATAATCACCATCTAATATGTAACTTAGGTTAATAAATACCAAAAAGGTGTCAGATTAGCTATTTCACATCAATAGCTTTGTGCTTTTAGGTTTGATGCTACCACAAATAATTCAATCATGAGGAAATGTATGTGTGATCTCTTGAGTGTCACATATGTGTGATGGGATTGATATCTATATTTTAACTATTCTTTGATTAGATCAAATATTTAGGAATCAACTTGTTTTTTATAACTTATGTCATGCATTTTGGGTTGTTAAAAGGAGAGAGATGGGACTAGTGAAGTATTATGTGAAACCTAACCTTATTTATTTAATTATTTGGAGTTATATATTTGTTTCTTGCTTTTGATATTGATTACTAGTTTAATGCAAACAACAATTAGCCATTATCTTGTTAATAACCTAGTTCTAGATTTATTAATCGTTCTGTTAAACTATTAAACATGTTGAACCTTTGAATTTGATCCTTATTCATACTAAAACAATTTCCTTCCACTTTTTGTAAGGTATCATATATAATATTTGAGTTTTATAACTAGGATTTGTTATCTTAGTGTTTCATTCACATAAATATCACATCAACCAATGAGTTGTAGTGCATGACATGATCACCTTACATGACATCTTCAATTGTATGTGGGAAATGCACCAAAATTTCATCTTCTCTTTGTATATCAGGTTTCTCATAAGCTTGTTGATGTAGCTCCTCAAATTTATAACACTTTTGTAAAACAATCTTGGGTTTGAAGTTGAGGACCTTGATGGGCCACATGCTTTGTTCTTCATCTCAACTACGAGATGGCACAAATTGTTAAAATCATCTGGTATTTTGTGGTGACGATCAGTGTCTTAAATATTGTGTGTTAGTCTCACAATGTGTCTGGCCTTTTTGTGTGCATTTGACGGTCCCCTTAAGAATTCACTTGAGTTACAAATTGAAGACTTAGACTTGGTCTCTTATGTAGGGGTGAAATGATATCATGACATTATGATGGAAGTGGTATTTAGTCATTCACATAATATTAACACTATGTAAAGTGGAAGTCGCCATCTCTTATCACTGTGCATGGTAATCTAACCAAGGGAAGATGGTTTTCTCAAATATCTTAATCAGAGATTAAGAGTTGAATGTTTTGGTGGGAACGACTTCCACCCACTTAGAAACATAACCAACAACCACCAAAATGTATTTTTAGTTGCATCATAGTGATAATGGTCCAATATATTTGATGTCTCATACATTAAATACCATCATTTCCATCTAATATTGTAGAGAAATTTCAACACACTTCCCAATGTGACTATTTTGTGTACATATTTGACACACTTTAGTGAACGAGAGGATATGCATGAAGATAGATCGCCAGAAGAAACCAAACTCTATTAATTTGTTGGATGTCTTTCTTGCACTCATTCCTCCCGTAGAGTGAATAGTTCTAGTGCATGATGATGTCAAGAACTTCTGACTTGGGTATATAGAGTCTCTAAAAACAAATTCAGCACTTTTGAAACAAGTATGGATCATCCAAGTGGTTGTGATGTAGGTCACTAAATAATGTATTATTGGTATTTTAGTTTGTCTCTGGATGGACTAGCAATTAATAGAGGTACTTGAAAATATTTGCATACCATGGATATACACATTGGAAATATTCATGGAATTTAGGAATCCTCAACTGCAATGGGATCTCATTGTGGAGCAGTAGTCAGACATGACCAAACACCATGTTCTCACTACCCTTATTGTGACAAACTGATTACAAATCAAGCCATCACTAGTAAAAATGCAAAATTAATACAAATAACAGAGCTAACAAAAACCACCAAAAACTTAAACCATCTTTGCACATAGATTCCTGTCCAATAAGCTTTTACACAAAGGACCAAATATTTACATACATATAGTTCATGTCATACATTCAGTATGTCGTCTCTTCTCGAGGATGACAAGTATCAGTTACTTTACCTTGATACATATACAACAGCATTACAAAAACCTCAAGATAAGCAAACCAAAATCTCAAGTCGTTCATGAAAAGTCACTAAGAACTATCTCCCAAGGACCTAAGAGTATAGAGATGACACATAGACATCTATCTACAAAACCCTGAAAGGCAGCGTACTCAACCTGAAATACTAGTGCTATTTGTAACAACCCTGACCTGGGTTATACTTTAACCCTAGGTATTTTGATTAAGAAATGTGATTAAATGCTTAATCTCATCTTATGAAAAGTAATTAGGCCTCAATAGGAACTTATGTTGCAATTCTAGTCCTTTTTGAATATTGTTGAAATCAATGTTTTGTTTGTATTGGACTAAAGTGCAAATTACCCAAGTTGAGGGGTTTAAGTGCAATTATGCATGATAATATGTTCCTCATGTTTTGAAGCATCATGAGAGTGAAAATGATGCTGAGGTATGGCTTATGGAAGCCTGAACACTAAGAAAGAGTTGATAAAGCAATGTGTGTGCATAAAAACCTAGTTTTGGAGTAATGTGCAATTTACCCAAAACCAAGGGTTCAATATGCAATTTACCACTTCAATAAAGTCCCTAATGTTTCTTGGAATCATGTAGAGCAAATAAAATGAGAGGGACTTCTCATTTGAATTAAGATGGAGGAGAGAGAATCTTGATATTAAAATAATCAAGATTTAATCCTAAGTGAAACCCTAATCCAATTTAGGGCAAAACTGAATGTATTAATTAAAGGGCCTTCAACCAAAATTACAATGGTTGGATTACGATGTGTGTGGATAAGCCTAAATCCTTGCAAAGGCACAAGCATATCCTAAGGAGGTGAAATTCCACTCACCATTATTATAAGAAAAAGAATTTCCACTCAAATAAGGATATTCTTATTATAAGGGTTAAGGTGCTTAATTTCTTTTCCCTTAATTCATGGATAATGGAAGGGAGTTCGGTGGGGATATAGATGCCCTTGCATGCAAGAAACCAAGGGGGAAGTCGTGGCCACAATTTTGGAATTAAAAGACTTTTATAAAGTATCTTCCCTCTCCTCAATTTTCTTATAAAAGTACCTTTTCCAAGCCAAATGAAAGGCTTTTACGACCCCACTTCTTCTCCTTGCTTGAAAAACCAACCAAGAAGGCTAAGGATAGAAGGTAGCACGTCCCCAACCTGTTGGTAAGCCTTTGATCTTCGTTCTTCATGATTTCATGGTGAAAAACATAAAACAATGTGTAATTCCTTCATTTCTTCACTCAATCTTCAATTCTAGACGATCATTTCACTCCAAATCTTGAAGTTGAGCCTTGGAATAGTTGGAGAAGCTTCATCCACCATTAGATACGTGTATCTTGGAGCTTGGAGATCAGATTTGAGGCAGGTTTTATAACTTGAACCCTTTTTCATTGTTATTCAACCATTAATCGTGTAATTTCAATGATTCCTTCATTATCTTGATTAATTGCTGGTTGAAATTGATTAATTCATGAAATCAGAAGTTGTTAGAACTTCAGGGACGAAGCTTGATGATTATGACATCATAATAAGAACACACCTCTCCAAATATCTTGGGAAAATGGTTTGGAAGTTGGGACCAAACGGTTTGCAAACCGTTTGGGAGAAAACGGTTTCAAAACCATTTTCTAGGGTTGCCCAAAGGTTGACCATTTGATATTACTGTTCCCAATTATGTTGGTTAATGACCCACCAAATTTTATGGATTAAATCCAAAGGAATCGTGAGTTGAAGGCTAATCAATTAGGTAAATCTAATTGGATTAAGTGCTGATTTCCAACCTGATTAACTTGACCTTTTTGGGCAAACGGTTTCAAAACCATTTGAGGGAGTTGACCAAGGGTTGACCGTTTTAGATTCCTGTTTATAATTATGTTGGTTAATAAATTACCAAATTTTAGGGGTTAGTTCTCAAGGAATCGTGAGTTGAAGTCTAATCAATTAGGGAAACCTAATTGGATTAAGTGATGATTTTTCAGCTTGATTAATTCGACTTTTTGGGCAAACGGTTTCAAAACTGTTTGAGAGCGTTGAACAAGGGTTGACCGTTTGAGATTCCTGATCCTAATTATTTTGGTTAATGACTCACCACATTTTATGGGTTAATTCCCAAGGAATCGTAAGTTGAAGGCTAATCAATTAGGCAAACCCTAATTGGAATTAGTGCTGAAATTCCAATGAGTTGATTTGAGATTTTGGGTTGATTAGCCCAAACGGTTTCAAAACCGTTTGGGGATCACCCAAACGGTTTCAAAACCGTTTGATGGTCACCCAAGACCGTTTGAAGGTCTAGGGTCAAGTATAGATATGTGTTTGAAGATCCAAAGATATGGTGTTAACCCTAATCGGCTAAGTGCTGATTTTGCATTGGGATGAGTTGATGTTTTGGGTTGATTGACCCAAACGGTTTCAAAATCTCAAGACCGTTTGGGGATCACCCAAGAACGTTTGGAGGTCTAGGGTTAAGCATGGTTGACCAATTTAAGGTCTAAAGGTACCAAACCACTTTGCAATTAAGTGCTGATTTGATGATCAACTCAATAGCTCAAACCCTAATGATTTTTCACTAGAATCCAAGGGTTGGATGAGCCAAACGGTCTCAAGACCATTTGAAGCTCATCCAAACGGTCTCAAGACCGTTTGGAGGTCACCCAAGACCGATTGGAGGTCTAGTGGTGAGTATGGTTGTTATGACCCGTTTCAAAGTTAACCAATAAGTATCATGATTAGTCCATAACTAAGTTAATTGAGATAAGTTAAGTGCTCATGTGATGGTTAGTGCATCATCAAGTTGATTAAGTTGAATTAAATACACAAGACACAATTAGTGCATAATTAAGGTGATTTAGGTTCAGTTAAATGCCGAGATGCAATTAGTTCTTTGATCAAGTGAGACAGTCTAATTGGCATGAGTATTCGCTTTGAGATTGTAGTGGATTCCGTGCTTGGCTTTTTGCAAAAGAAATCACCTTAAACTGACATTCGAGGCGGGAGTTATGGCATTTTTAAGTATTCTGGACTTAAGATGTAATTTTTCCAAAATCTGGGTTATAAACCCTTTCCTTTTTCTTTTATTTCCTATTCTTGCTTATCCTTTCATCTCCCACCCGATACAATAGGGAGAGTCGGCGCACTGTAGCGCGCGACTTGCAGAGGAAAACGGAGGCGATGGCTGGGCGATTTCTTGGCCCATAGCCGATTCAGCTACACCTCTCCCTCCTCTACCTTCCCTCTTCCTCTTTCCCCTTTCCTTAGCCCTAATCACGACCCAACCAGGCAGCCAAGCTGCTAGGCGCCGCCAGTAGGGGCCGCCCTAGCTGCAGTTGCGGCGCCGGCCAGGGGGAGTTTCGGTGCTGCTAACAACATGAAATCAACCGCCATGAGTTCGTTTTTGAGGTTCGAGCAAGTACCCACAACACCCTCCTCCATCTGCGGCCAACCGCCTCTCAAGCAGTAAGGGGTGGCGCCCCCTAGCAACATCATCTAGCTACCGTTGCAGCTGCGGCCAGCAGTTCTGTTGGGCGAGCAAACACCCTGGAATGCTGCCCTTGAGTTCGGTGATGAGATTCAGACATGCAATCGCAGCCATTATCAGCGACAACCACATAGGGCAGTGCCCCATCTACCAAGTAGCAGTTGTTGCTGAGCAGTGACCTGGGCCGTTTGGGCAAGAGTAGCCGCATCCAGCAACACCAACAGCTCGGTAGCTGCAACAATGGCTAGGAAAGCCATCTTGGCACGAGCTGCAACACAAAGCCACCTTTGACCTCGGCCATGAAGCCCTGACCCTAGCATCGACAACAGCCAGGAGCTCAGAGCCATTGAGAATACACACCCACGCAGGGATGTATATCTGCTTGGTGTCCAGAATTAGTATAGCTGTGTCCAAATTTTGTCAATAACAAGAATGGGAAAGTTGCCTTTGAGTTTTACCGTGATGTCCAGGTAGGATTCCTAGTTCCTAGCCAAGCTCCAGCATTCAATCGAAACTCCTTTTACCTAAGCCTAGGTGTGAATTAACTGGTTCGTTAACAGAGCAATTCAAGGTTGAAGAAGACCCAAGGAACGCCTCGAAATAGGCCTCTAGACGCAATTCCGGAAGAATCCGGACAGTTTGAAATACGGTGAGTAGGATTTCATTCATTTATCATTAAATAACTCAGGCGTTTGAATATTTCCAGTTATGTGCGCGAATTACGCTGATAACAGGCGTTATCAGGCGTCGGGCAGCGTTTGGCGTCGCCCGACTTTTTATTTCATAAATTGCTTCTAGACGCTGTTATATGATTAAATTTAGCAATTGATCAGTGTGGATTGAATCGGTAGATTTATATGGTTCATTGGAACCTAAATTGCTTATTTGAATGTTGAAATTAGAAATTCATGTCTAAAAATGGTATGGATTGGGTATGAACCCAGACAATAAGGATTTCTGATAAATTATCAGATGTACGATTTCAAAGTTGATATGAATAAATAAAATATGCAATAAAACCCTAAATTGTATATATCTTTTGACGTTAATATGTGTAAATTGATATTTACATGAAATGGCACATTTCTCTGAAATATTACCAGAAATTCTCAAGTATTGTTATTAAATTGTGTTGTGATAGGTAATTAACTCTTAATTGAGTTAAGTGATGCACAAACCAGGATTTGGGTTAATGTGCACGTTTTTCGAGAAATTTAGAGAATTGATAATTGTTGAGTATGATTCTCATATGTGAAGTAAATTTCTTTAATTTGTGCAATAAGATGTTCAATTACGTAAATTCACTATGTATGTGCCAAATTGAAATAAGTTGGGTTATTTATGCATTTCTAATTTGCTTGAATGCATGGTATGAGAATTTATCAGAAATTACAATGATTTGAAATATATTGCTCTGTCGGTTTAGAATGACAGTGTATTGTGATTTGATACGAAATCAGTAATGTGATATTCCTGTTTAAATGTTTATTTGTTAATCAGTTAATAGACTTAGGTGCCCTAACGTCGTAGAACCCCTCGTGAGGTCTGCACCTTGGGGTGAAACGACCTACCTAGCGTGTGTCTAGATGGTCGGTGACTCGTGTTCAACAATAATCCGTGCGTGTGTCACGGTGGCACTGGAATATATGGGGGTTATTCAACAATAATCCGTGCGTGTGTCACGGTGGTAACCCCGACTCTCCGCCTGTGTGCTCAGGTTCAAGGAGGAGTCTAGAGTACACTCTTTTGAGAGTGCAGTGAGGCTGTGTGAGCCTGAGAGTCCTGTAGCAGACCAGGACAGCAGTCAGACTTAGCATTTCCCGGGTGTGTCGCTAAGTCTTGTACGGTGGGACCGTAGCATGAACTTGCTGCGGATCTTTATATGCAGAGTACACTGCATATATTTAGGGCATAATAATAATATAATTATGTAATCATATAGGATCACAGTAAATTAATATATCCGAACTTTTGTGCCAATTCATTATATCTGTTTATTGGTCTAAATTACATGTTGTTGCATAGAAATGCGATTATATTCTATAATCTGCTATGTCATTAGAACTGCCCAGCTTGTACTGTATTTATGTTTATTTTAATTCTATAAACCTGATGAGTTGTTTAGTGATAGCTAAATGAAAGGCTATTCACTGAGCGAGTAGGCTCATACCTCTACTCAAAACATTTTCAGGTTATCGTCAGCAGCAGGAATCTGAAGGATCCTTTTGTCCTAACGCTTAATCAGTAGAAGGTATATGTAATTAGTTTAGTTAGATAGTGGTCTCTTAGTCCCTTCCCCTCGGTCTTTGGGACATGGTGTGGGTGAGAGAGAGTATGTATGGCGAATGTGTAAAAGATGTAAATTAACTGTTATGATTTACTTTCTGTTAAACAATGTTACATGTTGTAAACTATGTTTATGTTCTCTAGCCAGTTTAATTGAAATGCTTCCGCAATAGTTATTTATGTTTTAGTTTACATCAATAATCCCGATATCGTTACAAGGTTTTAAAAAGAAAAAGTTCTCAGTTATTTGTTTATGTGATAATCCCTCCGTCGCGCCCTAATCTCGTGATTAGTGGTTAGTGAGAGATCGGGGTGTGACAAATCTTGGTATCAGAGCGAGGTTTGAGTACGTAGTTACTCAAGGTCAGGGGACGATAAGAGACCAATAGGATTAAGGTTTAGGAGTCTTTCTTCTATCTGTAATTTTCTAACAGGAAGTGTTCTGTTATATTATTGCAGATAGCAGGAAGAGGATGTGGTCACGAGAATCAAGTAATGAGCTTAAGATAAGTCGTTAAGAATCATTAGGGTCAAAAGATAAAGTTATAAGTAAGGCGAATAATAAATGATGAGTTTTAGCTCTGGAAGGTCTGAGTGTTTAGACACCCTGGCCAGGTGTCTGAATACTTAGATTGACCAATATCAAGCTACTCTGTCTGTTCTTCTCTGGATGCCCTGGCCAGGTATACAGAGGAAGGATAGGCTAGAGAGAAAACCCTAGAAATCTTAGGGTTAAGAATCAGAAATTAATGTAAGAGTAAGAGATTAAATATAGGATGCAATACAACTCTTGTTTTATATTGTTTATTTGATTGGAAATCACTAGAAATGCTCTTATATGTATGGATTTAAATTTTCAGTTTGTAGAATAAATATGATTCTTTTATATTGATTTAGTGTCATGAAGTGATTTATTTATTGTTTATATTCTTTGTATTAAGTAGACCAGAAGTTATGTTTAAATGAGTCTACCCTAAGTGAATATTCTTTCCACATGTTTGAGATTAATAGGAGTTGGTTAATCCTGAGCAGCTCTTGGCTTCAGGACTGCAGGTTCGGCCTGGTCCGGCTGGCAGGATGCGATACTGGGATTTAATGACTCCTATTAATAATATTATAAAAATAGATTCTGGATGATTTAGACTCGTATCATAGTGAGAATGTATATACACTGAGATGTTGAAATATAATGGAAAGATTAGAACAGCTAAGAAGTAGCTGGAACTGATATCAGAAGCCTAATGTTGGAGTCTCATTTGAGCAATCCTTAATTGGAAATAAAAGGAAACGATATCAGGTTCATATTAAATTCAATGATTAGTATTATATGAACTCTGAATATGAGAATATGGAAAAGAAATGAGAAAAGTATGTAATGGCTAGGACGTAAGAATCGACCATGGATTGGATCATGTAATAGAGTAAAATACGTTTATGTATTTCAAAGCAAATAGAAAATAGAAGAAAATAAGTTGAACATACAATAAGTACATATAAATAAAGAGTCTTATGAAAATCATAAGATCAAGACAAGAAACTTAGTAGGATTAAAGGAAATGTTAAAAATGATGACTTGATTAAGGAACGAGAATTACAAGACATAATTGAGAGTATGGAATGCATATCTTTATTATAAAGTTAAATACATTCATACATATTACCTTTGGATTCTAAGTCTCTATAAACTAACAAATTAGTTTTTAAAATAAAGAACAAACACATAACTTAGAAAATGAATGCTTGATATAAAAAAAAATTCTCAGTATTTACAATTATACGATCACATTTTCTGAATGATATAGCAGTGTGGTAATTGAATTTTATCTTTTTATTGATATATCCAATTGATCTCAAATTTTAACTGTGCTTGAAAAATACAATTTTAGACACTCTGTTAAATTGGCATGATTTTTGGATGACTTTTGACCCCTGCGGTGAGGGTGTCGGCCGAGTTTGTAACTCAGCCGAACCTGCTGCAGACTGCAATATAGCAGTGCACTGTTTGATTTTTAATTAATTATTGGTAACTTGAAATGATTTGAAATTTTTACTGGAGGTCTAAAACTTCATTAGGCACAACATATAAAATTTCCAGAATTTTTGGAGCTTCTGTTAGCAGTTTAATAAACAAATTACAGAAACTATTATGAAAACTGAATTTTCAGCTAATATAATTAAGTTGAGTGTTGGATTAATATGCTATTGACCCAAGCAACTCAAATTGATCTATATGATCGATCACACATACACACAATAATGCTATGTTACTAATATGGACTAAAACCCTAGAATGATTAAAGTTGTAGTAGTTTAAGGGATATCATTAGTGATGTAACCTTGTATACCAGTATCTTTGTTAAATAAGACTTTGAGATTTGTTCTATGAAAAGTAAACTGGCTTTGATAGTGATCTAGGGTGTTGAAGTAAGATAATCTGATCGGTACATGAACAACATGAAATGACTTAGAGAAAAGAGTAAAACATAAACCTAAAATGTAACAATAAGAAAGTAGCATGGAATGCAGAGTATTATCCGATATAGGATCTAAAGATAGCTGATGAAGTTCATATTTTTAAGACATGGCGTCACTATCTTTATGATGTGACAATAGATTATCACCTAGGTAAGGAGAATGTGGTGGCTGATGCTTCCAGCAGAAAGTCAAGTTTAACAACTAATGCATTCTCCATGACAGGTTTCAATAGAAGACCTGTTAGTAGAAATGTGGGAGTTGGACTTAGACTTAGGGGTAATAACACAGAGTGATTTGATTGTACAGATGTAAGTTAAGCTTACTTCTTATAATCAGATCAAGGAACTATTATAGGGTGATAGTGAGTTAAACCAGACTATGCATGACATGTTGTGTGTACTTCGAGATAGTGTAAAATTCTTTTAAGGGGAAAAGGCTGAAAGAAAAGATTCTTATGAAAGTGTATGTATTGATGTATACTATGCTTTCAGGAAACACTAAGATGTATATGAATCCCAAGAAGTTGAAATGGATGGTCAGATATGCAGAAGAATGTAGCTAAGTATGTGGTTAAAAGTAGTGTATACCAAGTAGATTAAGGTTGAACTCTAGAAATCTATAGCTACCTGGTAATCTCTTTCTATGCCTGAATGGAAGTGGGAACATATCACAATGGATTTTGTGATAGGGTTGCCCATGACACCTAGAGGCTGTGACTCGATACGAATGATTGTGGATAGACTAATTAAGTCTGCTCACTTTCTTCATTTTAAGTCAACCTTTGACGTTCTGAAGTTGGTTAAGATATTCATGGATGAGATAGTCAGGTTGCACGGTATCCTAAGTTCACATTCAGGTTTTGGAATGAGTTGCATTGTACTTTGGGCACAAAGTTAAGGTTCAGTACAACCTTTTCACCACAGACGGATGGTCAGACTAAGAGGACCATTCTGACTTTTGAGGACATGATGAGAGTAGGTGTCTTGCATTTCTGTGAAAGTTGGGAAGAACACTTAAGCCTTATAAAGTTTGCATACAACAATAGTCACCATTCCAGTCTTGGTATGGCCCCGTATGAAGTTCTGTATGGTAGAAAGTGTAGATCACCCATATGTTGGTATGAGGTTGGTGAAAAGCAGATTCTTGGACCCGAGATAGTGGATTTGACCACTGAAAAGATTACTGTGATCAAAGAACAGTTGAAAGTTGCACAGGACAGGCAGAAAAGTTATGCTGAGAAAAGACGTAGACCTCTTGAGTTTCAGGTTGGTGATGAAGTATATTTGAAGGTTTCACCATGGAAAGGAGTGTTGAGGTTTGGTAAGTGAGGCAAATTGACTCCTAGGTTTATGGGCCATATCTTGTTGTTGAAAGGATTGGACCTACAGCCTATAAATTAGATTTGCCATCCGAGTTGGCTAATCTACATGATGTATCTCATTTATCGATGTTGAAGAAATGTTATCCTGGTATAGAGAGGATAGTGGATCCAGAACCTACACAGCTGAGAATAGATGTGTCCTACGTTGAAGGACCAATACATATAGTTGATCAGAGGATCAAGAAACTCAAGAATCACGAGATACCATTAGTGGAAGTTTTGTGAGGAATCATAACTTAGAGGAAGCCACGTGGGAGCTTGAGTCTGAGATGCGTAACAAGTTTCCTTTTCTCTTTTAGGAATTTCGGGACGAAATTCTTATAAGGGAGGGAGATTGTTATGACCCGTTTCAAAGTTAACCAATAAGTATCATGATTAGTCCATAACTAAGTTAATTGAGATAAGTTAAGTGCTCATGTGATGGTTAGTGCATCATCAAGTTGATTAAGTTGAATTAAATACACAAGACACAATTAGTGCATAATTAAGGTGATTTAGGTTCAGTTAAATGCCGAGATGCAATTAGTTCTTTGATCAAGTGAGACAGTCTAATTGGCATGAGTATTCGCTTTGAGATTGTAGTGGATTCCGTGCTTGGCTTTTTGCAAAAGAAATCACCTTAAACTGACATTCGAGGCGGGAGTTATGGCATTTTTAAGTATTCTGGACTTAAGATGTAATTTTTCCAAAATCTGGGTTATAAACCCTTTCCTTTTTCTTTTATTTCCTATTCTTGCTTATCCTTTCATCTCCCACCCGATACAACAGGGAGAGTCGGCGCACTGTAGCGCGCGACTTGCAGAGGAAAACGGAGGCGATGGCTGGGCGATTTCTTGGCCCATAGCCGATTCAGCTACACCTCTCCCTCCTCTACCTTCCCTCTTCCTCTTTCCCCTTTCCTTAGCCCTAATCACGACCCAACCAGGCAGCCAAGCTGCTAGGCGCCGCCAGTAGGGGCCGCCCTAGCAGCAGTTGCGGCGCCGGCCAGGGGGAGTTTCAGTGCTGCTAACAACATGAAATCAACCGCCATGAGTTCGTTTTTGAGGTTCGAGCAAGTACCCACAACACCCTCCTCCATCTGCGGCCAACCGCCTCTCAAGCAGTAAGGGGTGGCGCCCCCTAGCAACATCATCTAGCTACCATTGCAGCTGCGGCCAGCAGTTCTGTTGGGCGAGCAAACACCCTGGAATGCTGCCCTTGAGTTCGGTGATGAGATTCAGACATGCAATCGCAGCCATTATCAGCGACAACCACATAGGGCAGTGCCCCATCTACCAAGTAGCAGTTGTTGCTGAGCAGTGACCTGGGCCGTTTGGGCAAGAGTAGCCGCATCCAGCAACACCAACAGCTCGGTAGCTGCAACAATGGCTAGGAAAGCCATCTTGGCACGAGCTGCAACACAAAGCCACCTTTGACCTCGGCCATGAAGCCCTGACCCTAGCATCGACAACAGCCAGGAGCTCAGAGCCATTGAGAATACACACCCACGCAGGGATGTATATCTGCTTGGTGTCCAGAATTAGTATAGCTGTGTCCAAATTTTGTCAATAACAAGAATGGGAAAGTTGCCTTTGAGTTTTACCGTGATGTCCAGGTAGGATTCCTAGTTCCTAGCCAAGCTCCAGCATTCAATCGAAACTCCTTTTACCTAAGCCTAGGTGTGAATTAACTGATTCGTTAACAGAGCAATTCAAGGTTGAAGAAGACCCAAGGAACGCCTCGAAATAGGCCTCTAGACGCAATTCTGGAAGAATCCGGACAGTTTGAAATACGGTGAGTAGGATTTCATTCATTTATCATTAAATAACTCAGGCGTTTGAATATTTCCAGTTATGTGCGCGAATTACGCTGATAACAGGCGTTATCAGGCGTCGGGCAGCGTTTGGCGTCGCCCGACTTTTTATTTCATAAATTGCTTCTAGACGCTGTTATATGATTAAATTTAGCAATTGATCAGTGTGAATTGAATCGGTAGATTTATATGGTTCATTGGAACCTAAATTGCTTATTTGAATGTTGAAATTAGAAATTCATGTCTAAAAATGGTATGGATTGGGTATGAACCCAGACAATAAGGATTTCTGATAAATTATCAGATGTACGATTTCAAAGTTGATATGAGTAAATAAAATATGCAATAAAACCCTAAATTGTATATATCTTTTGACGTTAATATGTGTAAATTGATATTTACATGAAATGGCACATTTCTCTGAAATATTACCAGAAATTCTCAAGTATTGTTATTAAATTGTGTTGTGATAGGTAATTAACTCTTAATTGAGTTAAGTGATGCACAAACCAGGATTTGGGTTAATGTGCACGTTTTTCGAGAAATTTAGAGAATTGATAATTGTTGAGTATGATTCTCATATGTGAAGTAAATTTCTTTAATTTGTGCAATAAGATGTTCAATTACGTAAATTCACTATGTATGTGCCAAATTGAAATAAGTTGGGTTATTTATGCATTTCTAATTTGCTTGAATGCATGGTATGAGAATTTATCAGAAATTACAATGATTTGAAATATATTGCTCTGTCGGTTTAGAATGACAGTGTATTGTGATTTGATACGAAATCAGTAATGTGATATTCCTGTTTAAATGTTTATTTGTTAATCAGTTAATAGACTTAGGTGCCCTAACGCCGTAGAACCCCTCGTGAGGTCTGCACCTTGGGGTGAAACGACCTACCTAGCGTGTGTCTAGATGATCGGTGACTCGTGTTCAACAATAATCCGTGCGTGTGTCACGGTGGCACTGGAATATATGGGGGTTATTCAACAATAATCCGTGCGTGTGTCACGGTGGTAACCCCGACTCTCCGCCTGTGTGCTCAGGTTCAAGGAGGAGTCTAGAGTACACTCTTTTGAGAGTGCAGTGAGGCTGTGTGAGCCTGAGAGTCCTGTAGCAGACCAGGACAGCAGTCAGACTTAGCATTTCCCGGGTGTGTCGCTAAGTCTTGTACGGTGGGACCGTAGCATGAACTTGCTGCGGATCTTTATATGCAGAGTACACTGCATATGTTTAGGGCATAATAATAATATAATTATGTAATCATATAGGATCACAGTAAATTAATATATCCGAACTTTTGTGCCAATTCATTATATCTGTTTATTGGTCTAAATTACCTGTTGTTGCATAGAAATGCGATTATATTCTGTAATCTGCTATGTCATTAGAACTGCCCAGCTTGTACTGTATTTATGTTTATTTCAATTCTATAAACCTGATGAGTTGTTTAGTGATAGCTAAATGAAAGGCTATTCACTGAGCGAGTAGGCTCATACCTCTACTCAAAACATTTTCAGGTTATCGTCAGCAGCAGGAATCTGAAGGATCCTTTCGTCCTAACGCTTAATCAGTAGAAGGTATATGTAATTAGTTTAGTTAGATAGTGGTCTCTTAGTCCCTTCCCCTCGGTCTTTGGGACATGGTGTGGGTGAGAGAGAGTATGTATGGCGAATGTGTAAAAGATGTAAATTAACTGTTATGATTTACTTTCTGTTAAACAATGTTACATGTTGTAAACTATGTTTATGTTCTCTAGCCAGTTTAATTGAAATGCTTCCGCAATAGTTATTTATGTTTTAGTTTACATCAATAATCCCGATATCATTACAAGGTTTTAAAAAGAAAAAGTTCTCAGTTATTTGTTTATGTGATAATCCCTCTGTCGCGCCCTAATCTCGTGATTAGTGGTTAGTGAGAGATCGGGGTGTGACAATGGTTAAGCAATTGATGATCCAATGATACTAAGTTAAAGTGTAATCAATTGCTGATTTGGTGATCAATCAAATGATCCAAACCCTAATTGGTTGACTTGGATTTTGATGATGTGATGGGCAAATGGTCTTCACCTACTTGGCCAAACGTTCTTCACCTACTTGGCCAAATGGTCCTCACCTACTTGGCCAAACGGTCTTCACCTACTTGGGCAAACGGTCTTCACCTACTTGGGCAAACGGTCTCAAGCACCACCTTTACCAAACGGTTTCAAATCGTTTGAACTTTGAAAGACCAAGACCGTTTGGGGGTCAAGTAGTCAAAGTTGATTGTAGATTCAATTGGTCAATTCAATTGGATACCTTATGTAATGGAGGTCCAAGGTGATTGAATCTCTCGAGAATAGAGATGATGAATGACTCATTGATCCAATGATGATTAGTAATGATAATCAATGAAGGTACAAAGATTGAAACCCTATTAGTACCTAAGTGATTAGTGCCAATTAAGGGATGAACCCTAATTGCTTATAGGATCAATGACTTGGTACACTATGTCATTCATAGTTGTATGTACTTGATTGAAGGGATGATATGACCTTATCAAGTTGAGATGATGTTAGCATGAATTCATAACATGATTATGATTCATGTGGTTATTAAGGGTATGATACTTAAGTAAAGAGATAATGAAACCCTAATCATGAACATAAACCCTAATTTACAGGGTTATTGAATTCTAACCCTAATTTAGGGCAATTCTAAATGAAACCCTAATCCAGGGTAAGGATGTAGCCCTAATCTAGGGTAATCATAAGTGAAACTCTAATTTAGGAAAAAGAGATGTAAATCCCTAATTGGGATGAATGGTGAATCTCCAATTATGGATAATTGAATGAAATCCTAATAGAGATGAATAGTAAACCCAAATTGTGGGAAACTATGGTGGAAACCCTAGTTGAGGGTGATTCCAAGAGAAACCCTAGTTGAGGGTGATTCCATGAGAAACCTTAACTAAGTATTAACACCACATGACGTACTAATGTTATGTTGTGATAAGAGGCCCTAAGAAGGGTGAAGGCATGTGAGACTCTAATGAGGAGTCATAATACATAAAGCCCTAATCTTGGATAATATGACAATGAATCATAATTCTAATCTTAAATAAGGGTATAAAGAAACCCTAATGATGAGATAGAAGGAATGGCCTTATAAAGGTGAAACATTTCATGTGGTTGAATATATGCAACCTAATTGTAAGCAATGTCTTTACCATTAGACAATTCCATATCATTAAAGATATTTGGACAACTCTAATGTGTGGCCTATGCCTTATATGCTATAGGTAAAAGATTAGTGATGGAATGTATTAAGAAGGGAAATACCTTAATACAAGATAAGATGGCTAATTCAGGAGAGTCTGAAGTGATGAGAAAGTGATACATCAAAATATTATAGTTATCATATTCAACACTTCAGGGTTTATATGCCTTGATGTACTCCAAATCCAATATAATTGGGTAAGAAACATATGAAGTGTGTTATGCAACTATTACAATGAAATGTAATGAGTTGTTGCACCTTGTTGAGTGTTAATTAATGTACCTTGAGAATGGGGTTAAGCCCAAATGATGTGTATGATATAATCATACCATGATGAGGATGAGAAATGAACTCATACCTTGAATTGATGATCATTAATGCTATATGATGAAAGTAATGTTCTAAGAATAATCAAATATGATATCCTTGAATGCCCCATAGGTATGGAATAATGTATTAAGGGTTGGACAGATAATGAGATCATGAAATCTTTATTAATGAGAAATGAGGAACCTTAACCCTAATTTGGGTAAAGGGAATGAAAAGCCATATTTGATAGTAAACCCTAATTCCTGGTAGAGGAATAATGGTGTTACTGTTGCATCAAATGATGTGATGAATATCTTGTATGACTGTTATCATGCCTAATAACCATACAGATATTATGAGGTGATGTATATAGCTAGTTTGAGCTGTGACATTTATATAATAAATGTTGATTGGCATTATGTTCCTTAATGTTGTTGTTGCTTAGTAAAAGAAGAAATATGCATGGACTTTTATGAGTCACATGAGTAAGTTGTTACCTAGTGAGAGGTGACAAGATATTTCATGGCCTTGTGAGCCAGGTGTGATGCTTGTGTAACAAGTATCATGAATGCCTTGGTCAGATGACTTGAAGGTGATAGTTACCTGAAAAAAGGTATAATAATGCTCAATGATGAGTTAAGGGTTTGAATACCCAGAACCATATGATTATGGTGATGAGAATGTGAAGGGATGAGAATTCCCAGTATTGAAATGAGGGACTGAGTTCCCAGGGTCTTGGAAAGACTGATAAATATCTGATAAAAGTAGTACATGTCTCTTTATAGCATTGTTGTGATAAGTTATGTTTGAGAAATTGGCTGATGCTAAAAGAATATGAGAATGTACTTAATAAATCAAGTGAAATCTATTCATGTAGTGCTCTGACCATAGATCCATCATCATCAATAATAGGTTATTTGACACAAAGTTGACTTTATAGTCATCATTAATAAAGAATGCATGATGTTTCTCTGAACAAGAAAAGTGTTATTTGACACAAAGTTGACTTTATAGTCAATGATGAGGAACAATGGAGCATGTGCCTTGTGTATTGATTCTATGAGAATCTTGTATGGAAACACTTTGTGCTAATCAAAGTTTTATGGTGTCTCCATAATAAGGAGATGTTATGTGAAGACTATATAGTATGAAGAATAAAATACATCTGTCTTCCTTTATCTGGATTTCGAGGACGAAATCCTTGTTAGGGGTTTATAATTTGTAACAACCCTGACCTGGGTTATACTTTAACCCTAGGTGTTTTGATTAAGAAATGTGATTAAATGCTTAATCTCATCTTATGAAAAGTAATTAGGCCTCAAGAGGAACTTATGTTGCAATTCTAGTCCTTTTTGAACATTGTTGAAATCAATGTTTTGTTTGTATTGGACTAAAGTACAAATTACCCAAGTTGAGGGGTTTAAGTGCAATTGTGCATGATAATATGTTCCTCATGTTTTGAAGCATCATGAGAGTGAAAATTATGCTGAGGTATGGCTTATGGAAGCTTAAACACTAAGAAAGAGATGATAAAGCAATGTTTGTGCATAAAAACCTAGTTTTGGAGTAATGTGCAATTTACCCAAAACCAAGGGTTCAATATGCAATTTACCACTTCAATAAAGTCCCTAATGTTTCTTGGCATCATGTAGAGCAAAGCAAATGAGAGGGACTTCTCATTTGAATTAAGATGGAGGAGAGAGAATCTTGATATTAAAATAATCAAGATTTAATCCTAAGTGAAACCCTAATCCAATTTAGGGCAAAAATGAATGTATTAATTAAAGGGCCTTCAACCAAAATTAAAATGGTTGGATTCATATTTGTTTGGATAAGCCTAAATCCTTGCAAAGGCACGAGCATATCCTAAGGAGGTGAAATTCCACTCACCATTATTATAAGAAAAAGAATTTCCACTCAAATAAGGATATTCTTATTATAAGGGTTAAGGTGCTTAATTTCTTTTCCCTTAATTCATGGATAATGGAAGGGAGTTCGGTGGGGATAGATATTCCCTTGCATGCAAGAAACCAAGGGGGAAGTGGTGGCAACAATTTTGGAATTAAAAGACTTTTATAAGGTATCTTCCCTCTCCTCAATTTTCTTATAAAAGTACCTTTTCCAAGCCAAATGAAAGGCTTTTACGACCCCACTTCTTCTCCTTGCTTGAAAAACCAACCAAGAAGGCTAAGGACAGCAGGGATCACGTCCCCAACCTGTTGGTAAGCCTTTGATCTTCGTTCTTCATGATTTCATGGTGAAAATCATAAAACAATGTGTAATTCCTTCATTTCTTCACTCAATCTTCAATTCTAGCCGATCATTTCACTCCAAATCTTGAAGTTGAGCCTTGTAATAGTTGGAGAAGCTTCATCCACCATTAGATCCGTGTATCTTGGAGCTTGGAGATCAGATTTGAGGCGGGTTTTATAACTTGAACCCTTTTTCATTGTTATTCAACCATTAATCTTGTAATTTCAATGATTCCTTCATTATCTTGATTAATTGCTGGTTGAAATTGATTAATTCATGAAATCAGAAGTTGTTAGAACTTCATGGACGAAGATTTATTATTATTACATCATCATAAGCACACACCTCTCCAAATATCTTGGGAAAATGGTTTGGAAGTTGGGACCAAACGGTTTCACCAAACCGTTTGGTGACCAAACGGTTTGCAAACCGTTTGGGAGACAACGGTTCAAAACCGTTTGAGAGGGTTGACCAAAGGTTGACCGTTTGATATTACTGTTCCTAATTATGTTGGTTAATGACCCACCAAATTTTATGGATTAACTCCAAAGGAATCGTGAGTTGAAGGCTAATCAATTAGGTAAATCTAATTGGATTAAGTGCTGATTTCCAACCTGATTAACTTGACCTTTTTGGGAAAACGGTTTCAAAATCGTTTGAGGGAGTTGACCAAGGGTTGACCGTTAGATATTACTGTTTATAATTATTTTGGGTAATTACTTACCAAATTTGAGGGGTTAATTCCCAAGGAATCGTGAGTTGAAGGCTAATCAATTAGGGAAACCTAATTGGATTAAGTGCTGATTTTTCAGCTTGATTAATTCGACTTTTTGGGCAAACGGTTTCATAACCGTTTGAAAGAGTTGACCAAGGGTTGACCGTTTGGGATTCCTGATCCTAATTATGTTGGTTAATGAATCAACAAATTTGAGGGGTTGATTCCCAAGGAATCATGAGTTGAAGGCTAATCAATTAGGCAAACCCTAATTGGAATTAGTGCTGAAATTCCAATGAGTTGATTTGTGATTTTGGGTTGATTAGCCCAAACGGTTTCAAAACCGTTTGGGGATCACCCAAACGGTTTCAAAAACGTTTGGTGGTCACCCAAGACCATTTGAAGGTCTAGGGTCAAGTATAGATATGTGTTTGAAGATCCAAAGATATGGTGTTAACCCTAATCGGCTAAGTGCTGATTTTGCATTGGGATGAGTTGATGTTTTGGGTTGATTGACCCAAACGGTTTCAAAACCATTTGGGAATCACCCAAACGGTATCAAGACCGTTTGGGGATCACCCAAGACCGTTTTGAGGTCTAGGGTTAAGCATGATTGACCAATTTAAGGTCTAAAGGTACCAAACTACTTTGCAAATAAGTGTTGATTTGATGATCAACTCAATAGCTCAAACCCTAATGATTTTTCACTAGAATCCAAGGGTTGGATGAGCCAAACGGTCTCAAGACCGTTTTGAGCTCATCAAAACGGTCTCAAGACCGTTTGGAGGACACCCAAGACCATTTGGAGGTCTAGGGGTGAGTATGGTTAAGCAATTGATGATCCAATGATACTAAGTTAAAGTGTAATCAATTGCTGATTTGGTGATCAATCCAATGATACAAACCCTAATTGGTTGACTTGGATTTTGATGATGTGATGGGAAAACGGTCTTCACCTACTTGGCCAAACGGTCTTCACCTACTTGGCCAAACGGTCTTCACCTACTTGGCCAAACGGTCTTCACCTACTTGGCCAAACGGTCTTCACCTACTTGGGCAAACGGTCTCAAGCACCACCTTTACCAAACGGTTTCAAATCATTTGAACTTTGAAAGACTAAGACTATTTGGGGGTCAAGTAGTCAAAGATGATTGTAGATTCAATTGGTCAATTCAATTGGATACCTTATGTAATGGAGGTCCAAGGTGATTGAATCTCTCGAGAATAGAGATGATGAATGACTCATTGATCCAATGATGATTAGTAATGATAATCAATGAAGGTACAAAGATTGAAACCCTATTAGTACCTAAGTGATTAGTGCCAATTAAGGGATGAACCCTAATTGCTTATAGGATCAATGACTTGGTACTCTATGTCATTCATAGTTGTATGTACTTGATTGAAGGGATGATATGACCTTATCAAGTTGAGATGATGTTAGCATGAATTCATAGCATGATTATGATTCATGTGGTGATTAAGGGTATGATCCTTAAGTAAAGAGATCATGAAACCCTAATCATGAACATAAACCCTAATTTACAGGGTTATTGAATTCTAACCCTAATTGAGGGCAATTCTAAATGAAACCCTAATCCAGGGTAAGGATGTAGCCCTAATCTAGGGTAATCATAAGTGAAACTCTAATTTAGGAAAAAGAGATGTAAATCCCTAATTGGGATGAATAGTGAATCTCCAATTATGGATAATTGAATGAAATCCTAATAGAGATGAATAGTAAACCCAAATTGTGGGAAACTATGGTGGAAACCCTAGTTGAGGGTGATTCCAAGAGAAACCCTAGTTGAGGGTGATTCCATGAGAAACCTTAACTAAGTATTAACACCACATGACGTACTAATGTTATGTTGTGATAAGAGGCCCTAAGAAGGGTGAAGGCATGTGAGACTCTAATGAGGAGTCATAATACATAAAGCCCTAATCTTGGATAATATGACAATGAATCATAATTCTAATCTTAAGTAAGGGTATAAAGAAACCCTAATGATGAGATAGAAGGAATGGCCTTATAAAGGTGAAACATTTCATGTGGTTGAATATATGCAACCTAATTGTAAGCAGTGGCTTTACCATTAGACAATTCCATATCATTAAATATAGTTGGACAACTCTAATGTGTGGCCTATGCATTATATGCTATAGGTAAGTGATTAGTGATGGAATGTATGAAGAAGGGAAATACCTTAATACAAGATAAGATGGCTAATTCAGGAGAGTCTGAAGTGATGAGAAATTGATACATCAAAATATGATAGTTATCATATTCAACACTTCAGGGTTTATATGCCTTGATGTACTCCAAATCCAATATAATTGGGTAAGAAACATATGAAGTGTATTATTCAATTATTACAATGAAATGTAATGAGTTGTTGCACCTTGTTGAGTGTTAATTAATGAACCTTGAGAATGGGGTTAAGCCCAAATGATGTGTATGATATAATCATACCATGATGAGGATGAGAAATGAACTCATACCTTGAATTGATGATCATTAATGCTATATGATGAAAGTAATGTTCTAAGAATAATCAAATATGATATCCTTGAATGCCCCAGAGGTATGGAATAATGTATTAAGGGTTGGACAGATAATGAGATCATGAAATCTTTATTAATGAGAAATGGGGAACCCTAACCCTAATTTGGGTAAAGGGAATGAAAAGCCCTATTTGATAGTAAACCCTAATTCCTGGTAGAGGAATAATGGTGTTACTATTGCATCACATGATGTGATGAATATCTTGTATGACTGTTATCATGCCTAATAACCATACAGATATTTTGAGGTGATGTATATAGCTAGTTTGAGCTGTGACATTTACATAATAAATGTTGATTGGCATTATGTGCCTTAATGTTGTTGTTGATTAGTAATAGAAGAAATATGCATGGACTTTTATAAGTCACATGAGAAAGTTGTTACCTAGTGAGAGGTGACAAGATATTTCATGGCCTTGTGAGCTAGGTGTGATGCTTGTGTAACAAGTATCATGAATGCCTTGGTCAGATGACCTAAAGGTGATAGTTACCTGAAAAAGGTATAATAATGCTCAATGATGAGTTAAGGGTTTGAATACCCAGAACCATATGATTATGGTTATGAGAATGTGAAGGGATGAGAATTCCCAGTACTGAAATGAGGGACTGAGTTCCCAGGGTCTTGGAAAGACTGATAAATATCTGATAAAAGTAGTACATGTCTCTTTATAGCATTGTTGTGATAAGTTATGTTTGAGAACTTGGCTGATGCTAAAAGAATATGAGAATGTACTTAATAAATCAAGTGAAATCTATTCATGTAGTGTTCTGACCATAGATCCATCATCATCAGGAAGAGATGATGGTGAAACGGGTGCCCGCGGCAAAACCCGGAGCACATATTTTGAATATGTGGGGGTAAATGGGCGAAAATATCCTTACGTCCTCTTGAAGAGATTGTTGGAAGGTAAACAAGAAACCTATCAATCCTTCATGAATATGTCGGGATGCATGTATCACAAATCTCCCAATGATACTTAATGTTGGATTGAGGAGATAAATAAGAAATCTCTCGATTGGCAATGAGAGTGCAGTTGATGATGTAACTCTATTGCGAAGGTGCCAGAATACCCTGGCTAGCTAGTTAGCAGAGACACGAGATGTCCTGCATGTGGTCTCGTACTGACCGAGACAGATGAGGTCATAAGAATCCGGATCTTTTGATGACCTATGTATGGTACCGAGGCGATTTCATAATGGTCGGTTGGAGTATGAGCGGTATATCTCATCTCCTCATAGCATAAGTGTGATTGTAAAATGTAATCAGCTGTATAGCATGTTTGCTTAAGGATTGAATACAGAGATTCATTGGCTGATCTTGCATTTCTTTGTGCATTCCTTAGTAGTTAAATGTTAATTATGTTTCTTTATTTTCTTTGCAAGGTAGACAGATGAATTACTTATCTACCATGGGTAGATGCAATGACCTCCTTGAGAATGGAGATTATCTTATTCTGTTCTATGATGAATAACTCTGCCTGATAATGTAAAAATAACCCTTGCTCAGTTTTAATTTAATAAATTGCAATAACAATGTTTTTGGCGGAGAGTTATATCTCTCGCTGGGGCAAATTTTCAATTGTCTCACCCCCCGTGGGAAATATTTTTAGGTATGCATGGGAGGCAAAGCAGAAATCCTAGAATAAGGAAAGAGCAACAGCAACAGCAACAGCAGGGATAGCAATAAGATCTCAGGTGGAGATATTGCATGTCTAGTCATACAGATAGTAGTCCTATGTTTCATCTTTGTACTCTCAGGTCCTCGGAGTTTTTAGTCAGTGTCTTATGAATCAATCTGAGGTTTTGTCTTGATGCCTCGAGATTCGTATATTGTCTGTATATAATGTTTATAAGATAGTTGATGTTGTAATCTTTGAGAAGGAATGGTACAAGTTGTATACTTGTGAACCAGGATGAATTTGAAATACTTTGGTTCTTAGTTAAAGAGTTTTCCTATGAATGGATCTCTTGAAAAAGTTTTAAATTTTCTGTGGTTTTCAGTAATCTGCTGCATATAATTCGCTTCCGCATTAGTTAATCATGTTTTCGCAAGACGGTCTCCACACTATTCTTGCTGCAACGATCCTTCTTCTGCAGTTTGGTTCCTCATCCCTTGTCCACGTCCACCTAAAAATTGTGGATCCCACAGGGTGAGACTATCGTCCCAGCGAGAGATATAACTCTCCGCCAACGATATTATTATCATAGAAAATAATATAAAATTGAACTGCATGTATTTCATTGTTTAACAGATATATCTTTAAGTGCAACGTATAGACATTAATAACAATTCTATATATTATCTTTTTCTCAAAAAGGAATAAAGAACATGTATAACATCTATCTATCAAGGTGTATAAAGGTAATAAGGCACCAACCAATGTTTTTGTATTTGGTCCTTAAACAAATATACTACACAGATGATTACATGTTCACATTCATAATTATGCCCATGGGAGATGAGATATATCGCTCATGCTCCAACCGACCACTAGTAAGTCAAAATCAGTACCATACAAGGTCAATGGAAGAGCTGGTTGTCAAGACCTCACCTTTCTTGGTCAGTACAAGAACACTTAGGTAACACTTAAGTTTAGCATGACATCTTGTGTCTGTTGTAATTAGCTATGTCGTGGTATAGCAGCATCTTCACTAAAGAGTTACTGCCGTAGCATGTACTCTCTTTGGGAGAAGACCACTTAGCTTTCCCATATTATCAGGATGACCATTGAGCGATCTTGTTTGATTTTTTTATCGGGAAGTACACTGAGCAACCTGATGTATTTAGGGATTCCACTGAGCACCCTTATTTAGTTTGGGAGTCCACTGAGCACCCTTATATTATCTCATATTCAAAAATATGCATTCCGAGTAAAAACTCATTTCACCATTCAGCAAATGTTGACACTGAATGGATCTATGGTCTGGGAAACTACATGATAATGTTCATCTTGTTTAATTAAGTGCATTACTGTATCTTTTATCATCAACCAAGTTACAAATAAGAATTATATCAAATGCAAAAAAGAAACATAATTGCATTTATCAGATACTTTCATGTTCACTAAAACATATAGATCACTTAGAATCTCAATTTCTTGTCATCATTGTACTTGGGTATTCAAACCCTTCATTCATCACTGAGTATTGTCACCACTTAGCAGATGATCATTACCTCTAGGTCATTAGACCCAGATATTTATTTACATAGTCCACATAGCTGATTAGATTTATATCACATAGTCACATTGCTCATTGGATTTATATCACATACCCACTTAGCACTTACTTAGCCATGCTTATTGCCTTATCAGATACTTGCCTGATTATTATATCATGTTATCAACAATTTCAACATATGTCTTTAACCATGGATTACTAAGGAACACATCCTCCTGATGAATTCGGGTTATATTCAATCGATTAGGGTTTCAAGATTTCATCAACATAGGTTATACCCTAACTCATACTCCACTCATTTCAAGAGTATTAATATATGTTAATTACATACTTATATTTCAAGTCTTAGTTTCTCTCTTATCCTTACTAGGATGTAACTTAATTATTTCACATCTTCAAGGTTTACTAGCTCATGATTATTGAGTTGAACTCATTGCATCTCGGTATTGCATTAGTCATATTCATCACTTAGATAAACTTGGTAGTTAGGGACATGCTTAATCATATCAAGTAGCATGATTGAAAACATTACTCTATTGTACTAGGAAAAACATATATTCTTTCAACAAGTATTCAAGTAATCACATTGGTGAAACCACATCTTCATATCGGGTATAGGGCATATCCCTTATTACCATATCATGTAGCCCTATAGGGTTAGTTATCACTTTAACCTTTCTCATCTTAAGTCAATCTCATAACAAGTATGGGTCAAATCATTATTCCCATATTGGGTATCAAAGTGAATTGAGTCCTCATATTGTATGCTAGAGTACATCATATCGGGTATACCATTATGGCTTTTCCATATCTCATACAAACAATATTACTTTGGATATTTTCCTTAATTAGCCATATCCATTTTCAATTACAACTTCCATGTTGGTCTCCCTTCATATCGGGTTACCTCTTATATTTCTATATCGAGCTCCATCTAGGGTTACCATATCGTGCACTCACATTGGACTTGCCATATGTTGGATACCAAATTGTGATCTTATGTTGGGCATCATATCGGTTTTCACCATATTGGTTTATCTCATAGGTTCACCATATCGAGTAAGTGTATTGGGCAGCATATCGGGCATAGGTATTGGATATGATATCGTGCATAGGTATTGGATACCATATCGGGCATAGGTATTGGGTACCATATCAGGCATATATGTTAAGTGATACCTCATGATCATATCATGTACCCATAACTGATAAGAGACTTGAACTCAAATCATAATCAAGGTAGATTGAAGGAGTATATCGAGTTCCCAAGGTCAAAAGCATGTAAGGTTTCTAGGGTTTGACTCATATCGGGAAAAATGTTGCTCTACCCTTGTGTCTTGTTCAAAGTAATAGATGGGAATCTTCCTTATCATTTATAGGACTTCTTATATCCTATCTTCATGTCAGGTAGACACCCATATCGTTCTTTCCATATCGATTTTCCAGAGTCCTCAACCCATATCGGGTTGCTCAAGAGTGATCAACCCATGTCGGGTATCCAATGATGATGTCATCATAATTAGCCTCAAAATCATTTATTGATTTAAATCTATAGATGGCAGTCCTAATTACTTAATGGAACTCATGATTATATTAATCAATCATAGCAAACCCTAATTTGCAAATAAACAACAAATAACATTAAAGAAAGGATAATAATATTGAAGGGTTTAAGTTATATAACCCACCTCTCAAAGAGCTTCAAAGCTTCAAGATTTAACTTCACACATCCCAAGGTTAAAGATGAGCCTTCTCCAAGCTCCAAGACTTGAACTCCAAGCTCTTGCACGATATCTCCAACCACCTTGGACGATATCACCTTACTTAGTTGCTTCAACCTTGTTTGGTCGATATCTTCCCTCTTTGGCCGATACCAAGCCTTCACCACTCCACTCTCCTCACTATGGGTGATACAAGGGAAGGTGTTTGCATGATACAAGAGTAAAAGTACTTGCTTTATCCGAATATCTTGCCAACAAATGAAGGTTAAGGTATTTATATTTGAGGTTTATAGAAAGGAGTGTCATTGGTGTCATTAGCTTCATGCCACCTAGCCATGCAAGGTCGACACATAGTCTTGCATGCATGCCACTATTTTCTTGCCATGCAAAAAGGATAAAGAAAAGATAAGGAGCGGCCCTTGGGTTGTCTCCTAGGGCAAGCTTTCTTCCACTAACTTATTATTTTATTCAATTGCATCATTTCCAAGACAAAAGCAAATTGATGCCTCATTCTTCCTTGAAGTTCCTTGCCCATCATGGGTCAAGCCAAAGCTTCACAAACCGATAGGATGCTCTCCCTATGGCTCTATGGCCGATAGGGACTTCTACTCTCAAGTCTACAACTCAATATGGCTTATGCACATAGCTTTCAACTTATTCATTTGCTTGGTTTCTTTATTATTAAGAGTGTTAACACTTTAAGATGTTTCAAACATATTGTCTCCTCCTTTCTCTCTCCTCTAGAACACTAGGAAAGAGTAAAAACAATCTAGAGGTGATAAATTATACATTTATCCTTCATTTAGTATATACTACGAATTGTACTGTAATTGATGTTCCAAGCACTTAGCATTGTTTACTCAAGTTCTCACTTAGGATTAGGCTTAGCACAAGACTCCACATAGCATCATATTCTCTTACATGACATACAAAACACTTAGAATCCATCCATTATGCAACATTTGCAACGTAACCCCTCATCTTGGGTAAATTGCACTTTTCACTTAGATTATCATACAACACACACATAGTTTTCATATAAGCTCAATTTTGAAAATAATTTATCACAAAGGCATTAATTACTTATCAAAAGATAAGAACAAGTCTGTAAGCAATTTACTTAAGAAAAACATCTAGGGTTAGGCTTTAACCCATGTCAGGGGTGTTACAATTATCAACCCCTAAAAGAAGGATTTCGTCCCCGAAATCTCAAGAGAAAAGAGAAGGGTACTTTTTCCTCATCTCTTCCTATAACTCCCATGTGGATTCTTCAATGCCACAGTGATGCCAAAGAACTTTCACAAGAAATATATCTTTCTTCTTCAACTTCTTGACTCTTCTGTCAAGAACCATCATAGGGCCTTCCACATAGGATATATCTTCATTCAATTCAACCTCTACATGTTGCAGCACCATCTCTATATCGGGATGATATTTCCTCAACATAGACACATGAAACACTGGATGTAGTCTATCTAACTCAGGTGGCAACTCCAACCTATAAGCTACTTTCCTGATCCATGCTATCACTGGATAAGGTCCCATAAATCTAGTAGCTAACTTACCTTTCTTACCAAATTTGAGAAAACCTTTCCAAGGAGAAACTTTGAGATATACTCTGTCTCCAACTTGAAATTCTAAAGGTCTATGATGTTTATCAGCATAAGATTTTTGTCTATCTTGTGCAGCCTTCAGTTGTTGTTGTATAACTTTAATTTTCTTAGTTGTTTGCTGTACTAGCTCAGGTCCCAAAAGTTGGTATTTTCTGATTTCAAACCAACATAACGGAGATCTACAACGTCTACCATATAACGCTTCATATGGTGCCATATCAATACTGGTCTGATAGCTATTATTATAAGAAAACTCAATCAAGCTTAAGTGTAGATCCCAACTTCCTACAAACTGAAGGACACATGCCCTAAACAAGTCCTCCAAGATCTGTATAGTCCTTTCAAACCGCCCATCTGTCTGAGGATGAAAAGTCGTATTGAACTTCAACTGAGTATCTAAGGCTTTATGTAACGTTCCCAAAAATGACTCGTAAACTGGGGACCTCTATCAGATACAATCGTAGCTGGAACTTCGTGCTACCGCACTATCTCATCTATATAGATCCATGCAAGGTTCTCAGCAATGTAGGTTGTTTTGACAGGGAGAAAATATGTTGTCTTAGTCAACCTATCAACTATCACCCATATGGAATCATGACTTTTGGCTATCCTAGGTAGACCAACCACAAAGTTCATCATCATGTGATCCCATTTCCACTGAGGTATAGGTAGGGGTTGTAACATTCCTCTAGGCTTCTGGTGTTCTGCTTTAACCTGCTGACACACCATACACTGCATAACAAACTCAGCTACATCTTTCTTCAAACTGGGACATCAATACATATCCTTTAAGTTGTGATACATTTTGGTGCTCCCTGGATGCATTGCATACATGGATGAGTGAGCTTCCTCCATAACTAACTTCCTTAAGTTATCATTATCCGAAACTATCATTCTACCATGGTAACAAAATAAACCATCTTCTGACTCATGAAAACCATCTTGTTTCTCACTGCCCATTTCTGACCTAATCTACTAAATCACAGTATCATCCTGTTGTGCCTCTTTGATCTGTTCTTTCAGAGTGGGTTTCACATGCACCTCAGCTAACAATCCTGCTAACAAAGATACTTCTAACTGTACATTCATCTGTCTCAAAGAGACAAGCATATCCCGCTTACTACATACTAAGGAATTCAGTTGTGCATTAGTTGTAAGTGGAGATGAGGATTTTCTACTAAGTGCATCAGCCACTATATTGGCTTTTCCTGGATGATAATCAATTGTACAATCATAGTCCTTGATTAACTCCATCCAGTGACATTGTCTCATATTCATCTCATGCTGAGAGAAGATGTATTTTAAGTTTTTATGATCTGTGAAGATTTGGCACGTCTCTCCATAAAGATGATGCCTCCAGATCTTCAACGCATGAACTATTGCAGCTAGTTCTAGATCATGTGTTGGATAATTCTCCTCATGTTTCTTGAGCTTTCGGGAAGCAAAAGAAACTACATGATCATTCTGCATCAACATACAGCCTAGACCATTCTTAGAAGCATCACAGAAAACAACATACCCCTTTCCCTGCTAGGGTAAAACTAACACAGGTGCACTAGTCAATTTTTCTTTCAACATCTAGAAAGAATGATGACACTTATCATTCCAGACAAAAGGAACTTCTTTCCTCATCAACCTAGTTAAGGGTAAGGCTATAGAGCTGAAATCTGATACACCTCCTGTAATATCCTGCGAAGCCTAGGAAACTACGAACCTCAGTCGGTGTCTTAGGTTGTTCCCACTCCACAATAGATTCTAATTTCTTAGGATCAACACGGATACCTGAAGCAACTATAACGTGTCCAAGAAAAGACACTTCTGATAACTAGAACTCACACTTGCTAAACTTAACATATAACTTATGTTGTCTCAACAAGGTCAAAGCTTGACAAAGATGTTGTTCATGTTGTTGACTATCTCTACTATATATCAAGATGTCATCTATAAAAACCACTACAAACTGATCAAGGAATGGCCAGAAGATTCTATTCATTAACTCCATGAATGCAGTTGGTGCATTAGTTAGTCCAAACGACATAACTACGAACTCATAATGACCATACATCATTCTAAAGGTTGACTTATGTATGGCACTCTCCTTAATATGTAACTGATGATATCCTGACCTCAGATCAATCTTATAAAATACCGTTGCACCACACAACTGGTCAAACAAATCATCAATCCTTGGTAAGGGATATTTGTTCTTAATAGTCACCTTGTTAAGTTGTATGTAATCTATACATAGTCTCATAGACCTATCTTTCTTTTTAATGAAAAGGAGTGGAGCACCCCACGGCAAAGTATTCAGTCGTATGAAACATTTCTCAAGCAACTCCTGTAACTATTTCTTAAGTTCTGCCATCTCAGTTGGTGCCATCTCAGCTGGTGCCATCCTATAAGGGGTTTGGGCTATAGGTTGTGTATCCAGAACAAGATTAATCTCGAAATCAATCTCTCGAGGTAGAGGAACACCTGGAAGTTCTTCGGGAAACACATCCTCGAATTCCTTAACAACCAGAACTTTAGAAAGACTAGGTTTCTTTAGTCTGGTATGCACTACATGTGCCAAGAATGTGAAGCATCCTTGCCTCATCAACTTTTCTGCTACCATAGCTGATACTAGATAGGTTGGAAGAATTTGTCTTTCCCCCTGAAAAACCCATGTCTTATCACCATATGTGAACACAGCTTGCTTGGAACCACATGTCAAGACAACCTTATACTTTTCTAAGGTGTACATCCCAAGAATTACACCAAACCCATGCATTTCAAGTGGTATAAGATCTACTTGAATGTTGTGTTCTGAGAAGGAAAGAACACAGCAAGAACATAATTCCCGCAACATCACAGATCCCTCTAATGGAGTTTCTAATAATAGATTATCCTTTCTAGGATTAACAACCATATTATAGTCATGAATCACCTCTCGAGTGATAAAAGAATGTGTAGCGCCCTGATCAATCAAAATAGATACGTAACATGAAGAAGACATATCAGAATGAAATAATTCCATCTGACCTGTCACAACTTGTGGATTAACCATTGCCTCCAGTTGATTCATAGCATAGAATCTTATCGTCACTTGTTGCTGACCTCGTCCTCTATTGGCTGGTGCAGATGATCCTACCTGAGACGCTTGTCCATGTCCCCTAGAGCCACTACCAAATTATTGTCTCTGAGAGCCCTGCTGGCTCTGCCTCAATGGCTGGGTTACTTCCACATCCCTAACTGGATAGTCCTTTATCACATGCCATGTATGCCTACACTTGTAGCAGACTCTGTGATCCCATTGCAACCTAGGTAGTCTTGTTACTAACATCGATGATGAACTCTGAGCTCTTCTTGAAGGAAAACTACTGCCTCTACCTTTGTTAGATGTCCACTGTGTTTGAGTATTGAACCTTTATGGTTCCACAGGTGTAGAGAACCTCAATTTCTTAGAACCTCTAGACCTCTGATTCTGAAACTGTGTAGGTGTTTTCCTACTATTCGCCTCTCATTTCTCTATCACATACCTCTCTACCCGTCTAACTGACTCCACAAAGGTAGCAAACCTCTCCCTATTTTCTAGGGCAGATACATGTGTGGTCAATTCAGCATTCAAACCTTTCTTGAAATGTCAGATTCTCTCCTCATCCGTGGTGGCCATGTGCAGACAAAACCGCAGAAGCTCCATAAACTTGGCTTCATACGCATTAACCTTCATCATTCCCTGTCTAATCCGCTCAAACTGTGAAATCTTCTCATCAAGATAAGTCTTGGGGAAGTATCTATTGACAAACTCTTGTCAAAATTCCAGCCATCTGACCTCAACACCTGGTCATTTCTCTTCTTTGATGGCCTACCAATGGCCAGCACCTCCCTTCAGAAGGTATATAGCATGTTTAACCTTATCAACTTCTGGGATATCAAGGATCCTAAAGGCTTTCTCTATCTCAGTAAGCCATAGATATGCATATGTTGGGTCAGTTGTGCCAGCATATTCAATGGCTCCTACCCGACGCAACCATTCAATGGTCTTGCCAGTTCCATGTCTTTCACTAGACCATGATGTTCTAGGGGTTGGTACTGGTATCCGGTCAGCGATATGCGTCACCATATTCATAATCTGCCTGAAAAGATCTTGAAAAGCTGCGCTTTCTAACAGAGTTTGGTCAAGCTAGGGGTTCTCAGGCACTGGTTCATCTCTATCCTGATCCCTTGCACCACCTCTGGGTGCAGCAACACTTCTCTCAGCAGCGTGTTCTTCGTGCGCCCCAAACATCTCTGGTTCCTACTTCTTCTCCTGAACAAGGAGAATTTTACTATAAGATATATTGGAGGACACTAGAGCAGACTCAACAAACTTAATCATATGTCTCTGTAGACTCGGTGAACTTTAGGCTATGATACCAAAACTTTGTGACGACCTGATTACAAATCAAGCCATCACCAGTAAAAATGCAGAATTAATACAAATAATAGAGCTAACAAAAACCACCAAAAATTTAAACCATCTTTGCACATAGATTCCTGTCCAATAAGCTTTTACACAAAGGGCCAAAGCTTTACATACACATAGTTCATGTCATACATTTAGTATGTTGTCTCTTCTCGAGGATGACAAGTATCAGTTACTTTACCTTGATACATATACAACAACATTACAAAAACCTCGAGATAAGCAAACTAAAATCTCAAGTCGTTCGTGAAAAGCCACTAAGAACTATCTCCCAAGGACCTGAGAGTACAGAGACGACACATAAACATCTATCTACAAAACCCTGACAGGCAGCGTACTCAACCTGAAATACTACTGTTGTTCTTGCTGCAATGATCCTTCTTCTACAATCTGGTTCCTAGTCCCTTGTCCACATCCACTTGAAAATTTTGAATCCCACAGGGTGAGACTATTATCCCAGAGAGAGATATAACTCTCCGCCAACAATATTATTATCACAGAAAATAATATAAAATTGAACTGCAGGTATTTCATTGATTAATAGATATATCTTTAAGTGCAAGGTATAGACATTAATAACAATTCTATAAATTATCTTTTGCTCGAAACAGAATATAAAGAACATGTATAACATCTATCTATTAAGGTGTATAAAATTAATAAGGCACCAACCAATGTTTTCGTATTTGGTCCTTAAACAAATATACTACACGGCTGATTACATGTTCACATTCATACTTATGCCCAGAGGAGATGAGATATACCGCTCATGCTCCAACCGACCACTAGTAAGTCGATATCGGTACCATACAAGGTCAATGGAAGAGACAATTGTAAAGACCTCACCTTTCTCGGTCAGCATGAGAACACTTAGGTAACACTTAGGTTTAGCATGACATCTTGTGTCTGTTGTAATTAGCTATGTCGTGGTATAGCGAAATCTTCACTAAAGAGTTATTGACGTAGCATGTACTCTCTTTGGGAGAAGACCACTTAGCTTTCCCGGATTATCAAGATAACCACTGAGCGATCATGTTTGATTTTTTTAATCGGGAAGTACACTGAGAAACCTGATGTATTTAGGGAGTCAACTGAGCACCCTTATTTAGTTTGGGAGTCCACTGAGCACCCTTATATTATCACATATTCAAAAATATGCATTCTGAGTAAAAACTCATTTCACCATTCAGCAAATGATGACACTGAATGGATCTATGGTCTAGGCAACTACATGATAATGTTCATCTTGTTTACTTAAGTGCATTACTGTATCTTTTATCATCAACCAAGTTACAAACAAGAATTATATCAAATGCAACAAAGAAACATAATTGCATTTATCAGACACTTTCATATTCACTAAAACACATAGATCACTTAGAATCTCAATTTCTTGTCATCATCGTACTTGGGTATCCAAACCCTTCATTCATCACTGAGTACTATCACCACTTAGCAGATGATCATTACCTCTAGGTCATTAGACCCAGATATTTATTTACATAGTCCACATAACTGATTAGATTTATATCGCATAGTCACATGGCTCATTGGATTTATATCACATAGCCACTTAGCTCTTACTTAGTCATGTTTATTGCCTTATCAGATACTTGTCTGATTATTATATCATGTTATCAACAATTTCAACATGTCTTTAACCATGGATTACTAAGGAACACATCCTCCTGATGAATTAGGGTTATATTTAATCGATTAGGGTTTCAAGATTTCATCAACATAGGTTATACCCTAACTCATACTCCACTCATTTCAAGAGTATTTATATATGCTAATTACATACTTATCTTTCAATTCTTAGTTTCTCTCTTATCCTTACTAGGATGTAACTTAATTATTTCACATCTTCAAGGTTTACTAGCTCATGATTATTGAGTTGAACTCATTGCATCTCGGTATTGCATTAGTCATATTCATCACTTAGATAAACTTGGTAGTTAGGGACATGCTTAATCATATCAAGTAGCATGATTGATAACATTACTCTATTGTATTAGGAAAAACATATATTCTTTCAACAAGTATTCAATTAATTACAATGGTGAAACCACATCTTTATAATGGGTATAGGGCATATCCCTTATTACCATATCATGTATCCCAGTAGGGTTAGTTATCACTTTAACCTTTCTCATCTTAAGTCAATTTCATAACAAGTATGGGTCAAATCATTATTCCCATATTGGGTATGAAAGTGAATTGAGTCCTCTTATTGTATGCTAGAGTACATCATATCGGGTATACCATTATGGCTTTTCCACTTCTGATACAAACAATATTACTTTGGATCTTTTCCTTAATTAGCCATATCCATTTTCAATTACAACTTCCATGTTGGTCTCCCTTCATATTGGGTTGCCTCTTGTATTTCTATATCGAGCTCCATCTAGGGTTACCATATCGTGCACTCACATTGGACTTGCCATAGGTTGGATATCATATTGTGATCTTATGTTTGGCATCATATCAGTTTTCACCATATTGGTTTATCTCATAGGTTCACCATATCGGGTAAGTGTATTGGGCAGAATATCGCGCATATGTATTGGATACCATATTGTGCATAGGTATTGGGTACCATATCGGGCATAGGTATTGGGTACCATATCGAGCATCTATGTTAAGTGATACCTCATGATCATATCATGTACCTATAACTGATAAGAGACTTGAACTCAAATCATACTCAAGGTAGATTGAAGGAGTATATCGATTTCCCAAGGTCAAAAGCATATCGGGTTTCCAGGGTTTGACTCATATCGGGAAAAATGTTGCTCTACCGTTGTGTCTTGTTCAAAGTGATAGATAGGGATCTTCCTTATCATTCATAGGGCTTCTTATCTCCTATCTTCATGTCGAGTATACACCCATATCGTTCTTTCCATATCAGTTTTCTAGAGTCCTCAACTCATATCGGGTTGCTCAAGAGTGATCAACCCATGTCAGGTATCCAATGATGATGTCATCATCATTAGCCTCAAAATCATTAATTGATTCAAATCTATATATGGCAGTCCTAATTACTTAATGGAACTCATGATTATATTAATTGATCATAGGAAACCCTAATTTCCAAATAATCAACAAATAACATTAAAGAAAGGATAATAATATTAAAGGGTTTAAGTTATATAAACCGCCTCTCAAAGAGCTTCCAAGCTTCAAGCTTTCACTTCACATGTCCCAAGGTTGAAGATGAGCCTTCTCCAAGCTCCAAGACTTGAACTCCAAGCTCTTACACGATATCTCCAACCACCTTGGGTGATATCACCTTACTTAGTTTCTTCAACCTTCTTTGGCCAATATCTTCCCTCTTTGGTCAATACCAAGCCTTCACCACTCCACTCTCCTCACTATGGGTGATACAAGGTAAGGTGTTTGCACGATACAAGAGGAAAGGTACTTGCTTGATCTGAAAATCTTGCCAACAAATGAAGGTCAAGGTATTTATACTTGAGGTTTATAGAAAAGAGTGTCATAGGTGTCATTAGCTTCATGCCATCTAGCCATGCAAGGTCAACACATAGTCTTGCATGCATGCCACTATTTTCTTGCCATGCAAAAAGGATAAAGAAAAGATAAGGAGCGACCCTTGGGTTGTCTCCTAGGGCAAGCTTTCTTCCACTAACTTATTATTTTATTCAATTCCATCATTTCCAAGACAAAAGCAAATTTATGCCTCATTCTTCTTTGAAGTGCCTTGCCCTTCATGGGTCAAGCCAAAGCTTCACAAACTGATAGGATTCTCTCCCTATGGCTTTATGGCCGATAGGGACTTCTACTCTCAAGTCTACAACCCAATATGGCTTATGCACATAGCTTTCAACTTATTCATTTGATTGGTTTCTTTATTATTAAGAGTACTAACACTTTAAGATGTTTCAAACATATTTTCTCCTCCTTTCTCTCTCCTCTAGAACACTAGGTAAGAGTGAACACAATCTAGATGTGATAAATTATACATTTACCCTTCATTTAGTATATACTACAAATTGTATTGTAATTGATTTTCCAAGCACTTAGCATTGTTTACTCAAGTTCTCACTTAGGATTAGGCTTAGCACAAGACTCCACTTAGCATCATATTCTCTTTCATGACATAAAGAACACTTAGAATTCATCCATTATGCAACATTTGCAGCATAACCCCTCATCTTGGATAAATTGCAATTTTCACTTAGATTATCATACAACACACACATAGTTTGCATATAAGCTCAATTTTGAAAATAATTTATCACAAATGCCTTAATTAATTATCAAAAGATAAGAACAAGTCTATAAGCAACTTACTTAAGCAAAACATCTAGGGTTAGGCTTTAACCCAGGTCAGGGGTCTTACACTTATTATCTCTAGTATCCTTGTTGAATTCTTGGAGGAGGAAAATCTTTTAGATGAAATGAGGATTCACCTCTGTCTTGTCATTAGATAGTGAAGAACGAAGTTGTTTGAATAGATTTTCACTTTAGATCCCTTCATATAGGACCTAAATTTATCAAAGGCATACACTAACACTAGAAACTCCTTTTCACTCATGTCATAGTTGACTTGGTCCTTGTCCATGGTCTTACTATCATAGGTGAAGACATGTTTATTAATCTTTGTATTGTCCAAGAGGATTCCCTACGAATAAGTTTCTTTCATTGCACATGATCTCAAATGGGATATCCATGTCCAATGCTTCATTGAGTGGTGCAGAGATGAGGGCATTTTTCACAATGTGAAATGTCCTGAAGCACTCTTCATTAAATGTGAAGTTAGCATCATTGAAGAGGACATTGGTGAGTGAATTTGTGAATTTTTTCTTCCATGAATCACCAGTATATGATGGCATGTCCTATAGAATTTTAACTTCTAGAAAGGATTTTGCTGTAGTGAGGCCAAAGATGATGTCTACCTTATCCTAATTTAACGCTATGTTGTAGTGAGAAATGAGGTGAATGAGAATATTTCCTTCATGTATCATGAATGCAACTTCTCTAAATTATGTATCAATTGTGCATGCATACACCAAGCAAGGATGAGGGAAAGGTGGTGTATATACTACTTGAACGAATCATCATACACTGAGAAGTTGCCCATGATCACTTCTTTGATGTTCTTGATGTGCACAAAGAAATCTTTGTACCACATATACAGAAGGTGGGGTGGTTCATAGAGAAAATTACATGTGGTACCAAGAAAACACACCATGGGGACATGTGAACGTTGCCTTCTTCTTATCATATGAGTTGATATAGAGTAGCCCAAAATATATGTTTAAGTAAAAAGATAAGGATAGATGCACCAATTTAGCAAAACTTTATCAAGGAAGGGAATAAAGAAGTGATCTTTGCTCATGGAAGCATTTATTTTGTAGTAGTCGATAGACAACCTCCAACCATTGACAATAAGTATCAATATGTAGTTATTCTTATCATTTATCAAAAGGCCACATTTTTTCTATAATACATATATGATGTTCACCCATACATTATCAAAATAGTAGGTATATGATTGTGGCCTTTGGGAGCTTCATGTCACCTTGAGCACCACTTCCATTAGGGTTTGATACATAGTTTATGTTTCATTGGAGGGTTGTGCTTCTCTATAATATCTATCATGGGCATAAATGGGGATTTATCTATTCTAGTGAGGTGTTTTATTGAGCATCCACTTTCCTTCTTATTTTGGAGGAGTTAGTTTGTTGGTTCATCAATGAGATCAACATTGATAATGACCATTAAGTGATAGTTATTATCAAGAACTATGCATTTAACCCACTTGGTAGGATTTTGAGTTCTTTTGAAGGTGATTCCTCTTGATATGGAATGTCGGTGGGAGAAATGGAAACATCCATTGGTAAGATTGTAGTGTATTCCACTTGGAGTATAAGATCATTGATGAAGTCAGTAATAAAGATTTCAAGATTATCAAAAGTGAGAGAGAGTTTGAGGGTTTCATCATTCATTTATTTGATCTATTTTCCTTTGGTGAGTAGGTTGATGTAGTCTATAAAGTACATGTCCTTGTGAATGGGTGACCCCTTCATGGCCTTGTAGACTTAGAAATGTAGTTCCTCATTGAATATTCATAAGGTGAGCATGGTGGCATCTACATCAATGAGATTTTTCCCTATGGAGAACAACATACACCAAAATATGAGTAGTAGTGGAGATTTTTTTATGCATACTACAAAAATTCACATGGAATAAAAGAATGTACTCACTCTTACAAATATGTCTTGCATGATGACATCGAGAATCATAATGGAGAGTTTATCCAGTTGCATGTCAATTGGTTTCATGTTGGTGAGACCAAGTTTCTTATATATGGAGAGGGAAGAGGGAGATTCTCACCCTAGGATAGGAGAGTTTGTTGGTGCAAGTAGGGTCTTCAATGTAGTTGTGTTGTTTGAAGGATTCTAAATCATTCATCTTCTTTAGCTTGTTTTCTTGAACAATCTCACATGATATGCATCAAGTGTAAACATCTTGGGATACCTGGTAAGCATGTCCTTCAAATATCTAGAGTAGGTAGTTATCTTGATCATCACTACAAAAAAAATGATCTTTAACTATAAATAAAAATTGTAGCGAAAACCCCAAATTTTGTAGTTAAAGGATTTAACTACATATTTCTTTACATATACAAATTGTAGTATATGCTCGTATAGCTAAAGCATTTAACTATATTTTAAAAATATGTAGTTAGATAATCCATTCACTACAAATCCATGTGTAATCAGAAGCGTAGCTAGATATTGTCCTTACATATTTAAATGTAAGTGTAATTATAGCTAAATGTATGACTACGATTGCATTTGCAGTCAGTATGTAGCAAAAACATGAAGTTAATACATTTTATTTGTATTTAATGTGTAGGGAAAGGCAGTAGTTACTATATACATATATATGTAGTTGATTATGCATCTAGCTACATATGTTATGCCATTTAGTACACATACATATATGCTTAATTTGATTATTCATATATATATATATATATATATATATATATATATATATATATAGTGTAATTTGTTAGTATACAAGCTCTTTTAGTAACAAAATTGTAGTATTTAGAACAAGTTATGCTCATTATGCCAACAATCTTACTTTCATTTATAATGAAGCGTCAAATGTACATGGGGAGGACATATACCTTGCCCCTATTACACAATGTGTACAAAGAAAAGTATATACATATATCAATGATTCAGTGGTCTACTAACATCTTTGTGAAAGATTTGTGTCTTTCTCGGCCAGTTTTAGCATCCTTATTGTCTTCTTCTTTCGTTTGAGCTCTTATTGTTGTTGCACCATCATGAAGAAGAGCATGTGTTGGATTAAAAAGTATAAACAAGACAATCTTGACTTGGTTGAGCAGGGTTGCCCTCTTGCAAAGATGTTCTTTCTCTTAGCTTAGAATCAATATTTCATCTTCTCATCATAGTTGAGAAGGGTTAGCACTAGATTGCAGAGTCATTTCTTATACACATGCGCAAACCAAGCTCTCAACTCCTCATCTTTATAAGCTATTGTGTCTTGTGCTACTCTTTGCTGAGATACAGATTAATATCAAGTTAGCTGCTAAGGAACTATTAATATACAAAAAATAGGAGTATCAAACTAGTAATTTAGGAGTATCAAACTATTAATGTATCAAACTGCATTAGACCATATAAATTGAAAATTGGGCAAGTCGTACAGCTTAAAGTGGAACCAGGAAACCAACCTTTTAAGCACACTTCAAAGCTAAATGCAGAAAGGCCAACATATAGATCTCCAGTAGAAATAACAAAAGTATGCATAATACTAATGTATTATTCTTTCCAAAGAAGACCTGGTGCAAGGAAGAAGTTCACATTCAAATTAGTAAATGCAATTTGAGGCATTTTGGAATAGGGAAACATCCATTTTTCTATGTGAAGAGTGAACTTAGCAGAGGGCATCATCTATTCTTTTGTTTGAATGTTGAACTTTGGTTGTAGTGAGAAAACTATTCCACAATGAAGCATGTAGAGTTTAGTGTCCTACCTTCTTTATCCCTTCTGGATTAGTAACTTTTCCACCTAGATCATAACTCATAAGGATGTTGGGTTTCATGCACGAACACATCAAGATCTCTCACATCCAGCCTTGAATCATGTATCTGATGCCTCATATATTAAAACACATCATATCATGGCAAATAGTAGGTGATGATGAAAAATATACCATAGATTGCGAGCTTAGATGAGTAAAGATGCTAGAGAGTATTGCTTTCATTCAGAAAATACATAACGACTTTGGAGTTGTAGTATCTGCTGATAGATAATTACTTAGGAGCACTAACACCTAGCTTCCATTCAACATGTTAAGATTCTACTAATTTGTTGCTTTGTAGGCTAGATAGGATGCCTACCTGGATAATGGATAACTTTTAGTCGGCTACTTCATTCTCTAGACATCCTCCATGCACTTAGAGAAGCACTCCTCAAAGACAAATCTATATTGGAGGCCCTGGAGAACATTTGATTATATTCAGGGCCCTGTAGATGGCAAAAGAAAGGATTATGCGACAATCAATAGTAAACAAGTTACAATGTCTTTTAGCAATTATTGAAAATTTGTTAACTGAGATTGTGTAAGCTTAAATAACACCAATATACCTGATGCATTCCAACCTATGGAGCATCTTCTTTTTCTTTGGCTTGCCTCTCTAACTGGATAAAAAGACAGACACACACATAGGGAGCATCAAGATGGATCAGCAGATGGGGTACAGTTTCACAGATGGATCAACAGGGGTCTGATTGATGCAAGTTCATGATGATTACTAACATTTACTTCTAAGAAGAGTGCCAATATTGAAAACGCCCAACTTCATTTCCAGTAGATGCTAATTCATGCAAGTTCTACATTATTTTCACATTAATGTTGAAAATATTGTGGTCCAGATTCTATTATGTATGGATAATGGCATGATCAATCAAGAAGGATACAACCCCTGGAGTATTGCTGCAAAATATTGCAGATGCTAGGAAAAAGGAGGGGATGAATCTAATGAACTCACAAGAAAAGTAAAATCAAGCATAGCACCCTCCAGAGGAAGGTTGGGAGAAATTTAACACAGATGGTGACTTCAAAAATGTAAAGGTGCCATTACAGTTGTGGGGAAAAGAAAAAACAACAGCTGCATAACTGTAAAAGCACGTAAAATAGTAGCACACTCCGCCCCAGAAGCTAAGGTAGTCTTCCTTTTTCCATGGAAAAAGTATGAAATCTTAATTTAAGAGGCTTTTATAGAAATTTCAATAACTTCATACAGGTAATGAAATGATGGAGTATATCACATACAAGCAGTAGTAGCAGTTGACCTGAATATAAGCTACTAAAAGATTTACCTTGCCTGCAAGTGAAGAAAATAAGAAATGATGTAACTCATTCTCTATTTCCTACATTTAAAGTTGGTGAAGGACTGTAATCTTGTATAAAATGGAAGTATTTTCCATATAAACTAAGGAGGAATCATTTTTTTATCATGGTATAACTACATCACAAGGAAGCACACACAATAGCAGGGGGTCGACAAGGGTAGTAAAGGGGGGAGGGGGTTTTGTGGCAGTTGTTTTCCACTGTGTTACTGAAATTGCAACATTGTGTCTAAAGGTACAACATCTATAATATCACATGGCAGTCACAACAATAACTAAGACAGTGAGAATGGTAAGAAGATGAACAAGAAAAAAGGAAAAATAACATAGATACATTCTTGTATATGATAAGATAATTTACATTTTCTAAAAATACCAGCTCAACTTCATGAAGAGACGTCTTATATTTCATTTTTAACTTCCCAACTCAGATTCATATTAAGATATAAGTTTTTGTCTCTTCCAGTACCAACATAACTAATACTTAATAACTAGTATAGGTGAACAACTAACACAAAAAAGTAGTATTATGTACATAATCCACAAACCAGATCATTGTGACAGTGAGCCGATGAGTCCTTCTCTATGCTTATCCTCAGTAGTTTATTCTGAAGTGGATATGCATGAAGCCCATGGTTAGGAAAATGAGCATAGAACTGAGTATGTTGATGAAATATAGAACACAAAGATATAGCTAATGAAAGACTATCAATCTTCTCAAGCATGCCAGTACCTTTAGTAGTAGGATGTGTGCTAACTTTTTCAAAAGTGCTCCTAGCTTTATGTAAATAGATTCTTCTTGATCATCTTTATAATCATAGTTCAAATGTTTTCGAGCCAGCACTAATGATTCCTTAGGATCAATTTTGCATTTCAACTATGATGCATCCCTACAACACTAAAATTTGAAACAAATTTCAGTATCCAATTGAGAGATGACTATAGTAAGAAAAGACTTTAGTGAAATAATTTTGACATCATGATACAATACTATCAAAAATGCAAAGTTCTGTTCATGGCCTAACTGTGTCTTACCAGATTAATATAGATGGAATATAGAATATTTCAGCAAGTACATGGAAAACTTCCATCATTGATATCAAAGAGGCCAAGAATGAGAGACTCACGCCAAGGCTGAATATGATATCAAGTTCCATCTAATTGGGGCCTAGTAGAACATCAAGAGCTATTATAAACCTGATTTAGTCTCATGAAACCAGTAGCCAACCATAGGATGTTCCTCAGAAACTACTATGAAGTTACACTAAGAATGTGTACAATCATGACTCTTCCATGGTGGTTCCTGGTAAGTTACAGAAACAATCATGACTGTGTAAACAACATGAAGTTACACTTGTTTGTTCCTGGTAATAATGTACATAACTTCATGTACTTACGTATAGGAATATCTTTCTCCACCACATGTAGTGTAGCTAGCAAGCTCCATAACCCTCACTCAAATTTCAATAGTCAAGCAGTCACTATCATCAACCAAAAGAAGCAATAAACTAAAACATGAGATAGAATAGTTTATGTTCGTTCAATGCAAGTTGTTCCTACCTCATAGGCTTTTAAGGTGTTATATTGGACCTGTCACTTTTTGGGCCATCTTCATATCAGCTGCATAGTTGAATAACATATGATTATATATGGATGTAGTGGGTTGTAATGTCATCAAAAAATAATTAAATTGTATTTGTGTGTGATCTATGGAACTGGTGTATTGTTTTTGTAACACTGCCCTAACAGACCAAAGAAAGCAAACATGCTCTGGCTAACAAATTTTGAATTTGAATGAATTTGGTAGTTTGACCCAGTGGTCTCCCTTAAAGACAAATGAAAAGCATTTATAGATAAACTTCTTGAAGGCAAAATCTTGAATCACCACTAGTACTAGTGTTACAAAACCATAGTTATTGAGATGATTTATGTTAGAGTCCATATTAGTCTATTAGTTAATAGGCTAATTAGTTTAGTGGGCCTTTATATTCCAGCCCGTCTAGTTTACTTGGGTCCTAAGTAGGTGTCTCTCCTCTCCTATATAAAGGAGAGGTCGTCAGTCTTTGTAAATATCACAATTATATTAGTTCAATTCTTATATTTCACATGGTATCAGAGTGTGTTTCGTCCTGAGAGAACCCTAGCACCGTCGCTTCCCTCTCTCCCTCCAAGCAGACGACTTCTCCCTTGTAGCCGCCACCGCTCCTCTCTCCAAAGAGAGAAACAGCGAGCTCTCTCTGCCTACGAGTGGTCGTTGCCATAGCCTAGGCCGGCTACCCGCTAGGAAATTCTGGCCTACATGGCTCTTTCTTCCCTTTCTCTCTAGCCGCCATATCCGGTGGTAATCTCCATCCGCCATCCAAAACAAACAGCCGAAAAAACCGATGCTGCCTCTATCGCCGCCATCACTCATCGCTCCTTCTGATGCATCCATCACAACAACACCAACCCGATGCCAGCACCACCACCATCTGCCGCAGCAGCTGCCCAGCCGTCGTTGCTACCCAAGCCAGGCGCAGCAGCCGCCATTGTGGGTAGATGCCGCAACCATCTTTCGTCGCCTATCAGCAAGTAGCAACAGTTGTCGATGCTGCTACTATCATCAATAGCTAGCCGCCAGTGTCCATGAGTGTCCATCATCCATCGCCGACCATCCGTGAAGCAACATGCATCCCCATCGATACTATCGACAAAAGTCGATGGTATCGAGTTTATCACAGCGACAAAAGAGCGTCTGTCGATACCATCGACAGTCCTGTCGATGGTATCAAGAGTTGATCAACGGTGATGTGAAAAGGATACACCTATCCCGCAAGCTATTGCCTCTCGCCATTGTATATGTGCTTGTAGGCTGCAGTGTTGCTTTATCCAAGCAATCGTATCCCAAACCTTGATCGCACTTTTTCAACCGGCGCTCCATCTCATGAAGTCTTCATATCAGCCTTCATCGCCGCTTTGGAGAGGCTCCCCTTGGCTCCTCATGCATCCTCTTGGCATGCAATATCTCCGGAGTCACACAGGAGACCCTTTGTCATCTCCTATGTTGTGACAAAGTGCTTCATCAGCCGATCGTCATATCTAGCCATCATCCATAAGATGCTCCATCATCATCCCGGCAATCCTCATTGGACTATTTGCTGTTGTGTGCATCATCATGCTACTGCTGCCATCTACAGCCGGCGATCACCCATCACTCTCCACCGCTACCAAACAACCATGTTTTCTACCCCCATATGCATTATCCATGTCTCTATTTGGATCCTTAATCATTCCTATTTTTGCTAATTGAATCCTATTTTGACCCTAATCGAATTTCGGGTCGAGACTAGATCCATTTATTTTTTTACCCGGATCTCATATTGACCCATTTAGTATACTCTCTCCGGTTATCAGTTTCCATTCTCCACATTTTACTCATCTCCATTTCACATATTCCTCTCTTATCCACCTTTTTTCTTTCTCACCCACCCATATCTTCTGTGTATCCCTTTCCACAGTAGGGGGGGTCATGTATCCTTTTCTCCACACCAAACACTCACTCTAGTTGTATTTGGTGTGTGGGGGGGATAGAGAGGAGAGGAAGAGATGAGAAGAGAGAGCGAGCATGAGAGCATATGAGAGAATGTATGAGAGAGAGAGTATGAGATGAGATGATGATATATGTATTCAGGTTATATATTCTAAGCTATCTTCATGGAGCTTCACATTGTTTAGCACACTGGTTCTCTACTTCATCCAGCATTGACAATCCAGCGTCGACACTGCATCTGCATTTGTACCGTGTTATGTACGTCAGGTGTTGATGGTGTATTCCTTTAGTTGCATTCACATGAGACAGATGGGTGCTTCTTCAGAAGCTCAATTTATCTTCACTGAGCTGCTTCATCACATCTTCTCCGAGCTACATCTGCTGTATCAACATCACATGTTGTTGATCTACTTGGGACCTTCCTTGATGGATGATCTCCTTTCCCGTAAAGCCCCAAGGTTCATGCGTCAGAGTTTTATGTTTCCTGCATCGTATCAAGCAGCAGATCGTCTGTCAGAGTTTTATGGCGAATTGTTGTAGTATCAGGCCCATTCTTCAGATGTCCTCATTCCAGATGCACTTCAGGGAAGACCTTCTTCAAAGCTTGAGTATCTTCAGCCTGCAGAGTCATCATCACCATACGTTTCAGGGGGAGTATTATTTCAGGGGGAGTAACATATTTTGTATGGGAGTGATATTTATCTTTTATCTTTCAGTTATCATTTCTTTTATCATTTTATCGAGTCTTGTAACCTCCAAGCTTTGGACATGTGTTTCATCCATGCTCCAGCTTGAGGGGGAGTGTTAGAGAGTCCATATTAGTCTATTAGTTAATAGGCTAATTAGTTTAGTGGGCCTTTATATTCCAGCCCGTCTAGTTTACTTGGGTCCTAAGTAATAGGGTGTCTCTCCTCTCCTATATAAAGGAGAGGTCGTCAGTCTTTGTAAATATCACAATTACATTAGTTCAATTCTTATATTTCACATGGTATTAGAGTGTGTTCCGTCTTGAGAGACCCCTGGCGCTGCCGCTTCCCTCTCCCTCCCTTCAAGCAGCCGACTTCTCCCTTGCAGCCACCGCCGCTCCTCTCTCCGTAGAGAGCAACCGCGGGCTCTCTCCGCCTATGGGCGGTCGTTACCATGGCCTAGGCCGGCTGATCGCTAGGAAAATCCGGCCTACATGGCTCTTTCTTCCCTTTCTCTCTAGCCGCCATATCCGACAGTAATCTCCATCCGCCATCCGAAACAAACAGCTGAAAAAATGGTTGCTGCCACTATCGCCTCCATCACTCATCGCTCCTTCTGATGTGTCCATCACAACAGTGCCGACCCGACACCAGAGCCACCACCATCTGCCGCAGCAGCCGCCCAGCTGCCGCCGCTGCCCAAGCCAGGCGCAACATTCGCCGTTGTGGGTAGGTGCCACAACCATCTTCTGCCACCTATCAGCAAGCAGCAACAGCTATCGGCTGCTACTATCATCAATAGCCAGCCTCCGGTGTCCATGAGTGTCCATCATCCATCGCCGACCATCCGTGAAGCAACCTGCATCCCCGTCGATACTATCGACAGAAGTCGATGGTATCGAGTTTATCACAGTGATAGAAGAGCGTCTGTTGATACCATCGACATTCCTGTCGATGGTATCGAGAGTTGATCAGCGACGATGTGAAAAGGATACACCTATCCCGCAAGCTATTGCCTCTCATCATTGTATATGTGCTCGTAGGCTGCAGCATTGCTTTATCCAAGCAACCGTATCCCAAACCTTGATCGCACTTTTCCATTGCATCATGTTGTGTTTTTGTTTAAAAACAATGCTAGTTATTTTCACCCTAATGTATGACCAAAAATAGAGTTTCCTGCCTGAGAAAATAGTGAGCAAAGAAAACAAAGTGATGCAAAAGAATATACTATTTAGGAATATGGAAAAGAACATATTGTTTAGAAGCTTTATACCTTGCTTACTTAATGTTATTTGACTTATTACCTTACCAAATTTGCTTATTGATTCAATAAAACTTTGCTTTTACTTATTTTATTCTTAAATGATACAAAGTGCATTAATCATATATTTTAGATAAAATGTGTTATTCTATATTTGAAATGAGGCACGTTCCTTGCTTTGGTATGACAATTTCTCTTCAATACAGTGCATTTTGTAACTTGAAAGTATAAGCATAATTATTGAAAAATTGCATATGCTTATATCTGTGGTGTGTAGCAGATGGAATTTGTAATAACTGAGATTTCCTTCACTACTTTTGAATGATAACTTTGTAACTGATCCATCTAATATATCTAATTTATATTTGACTTACCTTATAGCAGCAGTATCTTGGGAGTCAGCATCATTGTCACGGCCACCCATATGAACAATCAAAACCTAACCTGGATGACTGAAATTTGCAGGAAATGTGCAGAAAAACTTGATTGGTGTGTAAGGCATAGAGATCAGCTTCAACAGAATGGATCAAAAATCAAATTTAAACTTCAAAGGGTAAAGTTTGTGGATATCCTACAGAAAGGCCTCATTTTTTGTAGTGTTATGATAACATTAATAAACATTGTATCGTCAAGGAGAGTATAGTACCAGACTGCACAGAAATGGACTGATCAAAGACTATCATTCCTCCAGCTTCTTGATGAGAGTGACCACTAGACTGAGAGGACAATGAATCTTGGTCTTGCAACTGACAGGCTAATGAATTCATGTTTTGAGGCAGTGGCATAGAAGATTCAACATTCAGGCTCAAAGTCTTTGGAATTGAAGATTCTAGAATGTGAACCCCATTAGAATTCCACCATGATGGTATGTAACAGTAATGTCATTGATAAATGCTAATACAACCTACTAGTTACCTTAAAAGAAGTTCCCAATAGTGAGATTTTATCACCTCCATGGAAAATGACATCTTGCCAAGAATCAACTTAGACGATATAAACCTCATTGTACAAGATATTGTTCTATTACTAGTTGCAGTTGGATCATCAGAACAAGAACATCTTGATGCAATCAATGGGAGTTCTAGGGCATCATCATTATTGATTTGAACTTCACTGAGACCTGCAAACATTCACGGTTGCGCACACAAGTGACATAAGAAGAAAAACAAGATAAATAAGAAGAAATCATAATGCAAACAAATTTTAGTTAATATATGAGCAATAACATCAATAATGTATGAAGCTATACTACTTCAAGTGGTGGAAACTAAGCCTGAATAATGATGAGCATTTGCATCTTTTTGGCAGGTGTTGGACCAGCTGGAATGTGAGTAATGATTTTCATCTTCAATAACAAGCAACCACACCTACCCACCTTAGTTATTGGTACTAAATCTCTTGTGGTCGATTACAATCTGGGTACACCAACACAATCTCATTCTTCCCTCCACCTACCAACTTCCCTGGGTGTTGTTACCCTCTGGACCTGACTTCCTAAAGATCATCCCAAATTGATGGATGGACTAATATGAATGGTGCATTTCTCAGTACCATGATCAGAGATGATAAAGGCAAATCCTTGTTGTAGTTTAGTGGAAGATCAATGGTCTATGTGATGATGCTACTATTGAAGTGGAGGCCACCCTGTTGGGTATTTGAACTGTTGTGGCACTGGGATCTAGAAAAATGATTCTAGAGTGTGATGCAATCAATCTTCAAGCACCAATCATTTTCAACAGGAAGTTGAACCAGGAATGGGCGTGCAATACCTACTGATTATTCAAAGCTAGATGACAAAATAGTTGAAATCAGTCCCATAGCTCTTGATATTCCAATCAGTATCTAGATTCAACATAGCACAATGAATTATACGAGAAAGCATATGGAAACTTAGTATTTGAACCACTATACTACAGAAATTGCATTAGCAATACACTCAATGGATGAAATCAAGAAAATCTTCATGGAGGACTAGTTCATGTTGTCAATCCTGATCCAGACTAAACAAGAGCATTTTGAATCATCAACCAGCCAGCAACCATATTATTCATCCATCTTCACCACTTGCAACAGCCACAGTAATAGGATATCACTACACCAGAGGAGAACAAGGAACAATAAGAAGTAAAGACCACACCCTACTTGCTTCACAGAATAATAGCACAAAAACTGCAGAGTAGGAAAGAAAAGGTGCTCCAACAATCACAAACAGCAACAATTGCAATAAAAATGAAAATTAATTGATCAAGTGTATCAGTCAAGAAATGAAAAGTTTATGTTTTAGTTTAACTGGTAATTTTGGTAGAAGTGACTACAGCCATAAGAAATAACATCTAAAACATTATATTTGAAGGTGTCTTACAAAAAATAAGAAAATAAAGCACCATGTGCTTGTTTGAATGTCAATCCTACAAGTATACATAAAAATATGTTTTCTCTTCCTCCCACTGCAGGAAAAGTGATTAAGCAATGGAAACAAGATGAGTGTTTGGAAATACATGTGGTTTCCAAACATCAAAGTTTATGCACCACATTTGACAACATGCGTAAGATCAACATTGTAAATGTGAAGGTTATGTTGGTTCATGTAGATCACAACAAGAATCTGGAAAAGCTCAATGAACTCTTTAACGATGTGGATAAAGGTATCATATTGAATATACCCATCTGTAACCACAACATTAATGAATTATATAGTCTTCCTACATTCAATGGGAACTACACCATTCGCTTAGCCTATTTGCTTGGTTACAAAAGGAAATACCCAAATTGGTTTGGATGTCAAGAACAAATCATAGAAACTCAAAACCTCATAGAATCCAAAATCTCCTCCTAATATATGTCATTTACTATGCCACATTTGTTCTAAGCATATCCCAACTATCATCCAGGTAGCATCAAGACATATTACAAAATTTGGGGCATGCGGTCTTTGTGGAGATGCCATTGAAAACACTCACCACGTTTTTTTATTGCAAGCTTGCTACTGAAGTATGAAAATAGATCTATTCATACAGATTTAGGTTTGCCTTGGGACTATGTTTTTTATTTCATATGGGCATTCAACAGATGGGAGCTAATGATTGCTAGCAACTGAGTCAGATTTGACCAAAATTTTTGTCTGGACCAACTATAGTGCTCCTATGTAGTAACCAAAATTCTTGTCCAGACCAACTCTTGAAATAATGAGTACAATGAATATGTGATACAAGGGTACCCTATGTAGCTTATTCTGCCGTCATGTGGATACAGAATAAGCTAGAACTAGCACAAAAATCATGTCACTACCGAATAACTTAGTTTCCAATAGATATATGAAGTAGAGAACAATTTAGATGGCCAAAATGGAATCATATTCTAGTGAGACGAATAGACTAATTTAGAGGCAATATTAAACCCCAAACTTTACTACATCTTTTGTGAGACATTATTTGGAAAACAAAGGAACCTTCACAACGTGGAAAGACACCACATTCGAGGCATAAAACAACATTAAAATGATTACTATGATTCGATATTCATATGAAGTTACAAATATTATTAAACACTTGGTATTTAGCATAATATCCATCCAATGCAGTCCTACTGAAATTCAGTTGTGAACTGTAAAATGCCATTGCAGCATATACACATTTTTGTTTAGGAGCTTTAAAAATATCAAGAAAAGAACATGTTGGCTTACATTCTCAAATTCAGATAGCAATACAAATGTCTAAGGATGGTATTTACAAGTAGCTAAGCAGAAAGCTCTATAGAAAATAATGGACCAAATGATAAGTGTTTCATGCACTTGAAGAAAGAGGTACCAACCTGCATAGATGAAAATCAATGTGCCAGGAAAAGGAGATCATAATATAATTAAAATCATTATGCCTATCAAATTATTTTATAGCATTAGAAAACACTTACTCGTTGCTGGAGTCATCCACTCCCCATCTAGCATCACAAAGATGGTGGACTTGCAACAACCATCAGAACATTCCCCTAAATGGAAAGCCACATCATGAATAAACATAAAGTGGCGAGGCTTTAACCAACAATAGACAGCAGCCCTTTGTAGGTGATCTCTAATCATCAAAGAAAAGCTCCACAAGATCACATATCAAAAGGATAGGTTATATCGGGCCCTTGGGAATCCGAGAATAGGGAGAAACCAACAAACCCAACATTATAGTACCATCATTGCTATAAACATCTTAGATAGAAGTCCTTTGCAAATGCAGCATCAAAGCCATCAGAAAGAAAAAAGTGTCATAGAGATCAGTAGGACTGCTGAATCATAGGCATCAAACAGATAAATAAGTCAACACACAGAACAAACCACATAAGTCTTCCTCAACTGCATCAGTCAGTAGTTCTTATCATATATATGACCAAGCAATAAAGTAAACGATGCCCATCAAAATGCTGAACATGATGTTGATATCTACCGCACATAACAATCACAACAAATTCAAGTATACAAATAAATATGAATCAGTGCACTAGTACCCTACAACCAATATAATATTGTTAATAGGCTTTCCAATAAGAATGAGTATGATGCATGTTTATAATACACGGATGTACCAAATGCCTACGTGGATGTATGTTAAATGCATACTGTTAGGTAGAGATCATAAAAAAATGAAAATGAACTGAAGTTTGTTTCAATACTTCAAATAGAATTTGGTAGCAATTTTTCCATACTCTATTACAATCACTCAAAAAACGAGTATGTTCTAGTCCAATTAGCCTGTACTTTGTTACAAAGTTTAATAAACAATAAGAAAACAAAGAATATGGGTGATACATTAACACAATAAAAAATAGAAAAATTATAATGTATAGTACCTCTAAAGTGAAGTAATATAATGCATGTAGGTATCTTATAATTTAATATGGACTTCCATATTAAGACATCTAGCAAAAAGAACATGACTAAAATGTCATGTAACGTTAACAACTTGATTCATACCAATTTGAACAACAAGACAATTGATATCTACATACATTATGTCATACTAGCCCATACAACTTCAGGGTACAAGATTCAATATTCTTTGTGTCATTGGTTGTTATTACACACTAAAAATTTGTTAGGTAAATAAATAATTTCAATTGGATAAGCTTGATAGTTTTGAATCATGGTACAGTTAAAAAATATAGACATAGAAATAATTCTGGTCTACTTACTACTACACTTTCCACCCACTCATCTTCCCCTCACCCTTCACCCACCCACCCACCCACGTATCCTCCATTATTCTTCCTCTATATGTATCCTATATCCCTACTACTGTTATGACCATCCTTCTCTATTGTTGGTGCTTGCAACAGTAAGAAGGTAGGAAACAGATGGAAGAGGAGGTAGTGGAGAGAGAAGGCATGCAGAAGAGCGGAGACAGTGGAGGATGGAATGAAAGTGTTACAATATATTCCTGTTTTATATATTCTGATTAATTGTTTTGTTATTTCCATATTATATGTGGACCTCTCTGTAATTGTTTCAATGTTATATATATGAGGGTGCACACATTGTGCAACCCTACGCTTCCCAAACCTGCTTTGTGTTTCACATGGTATCAGAGCAGTAGATCCAGTCGGCTGTCACCCTCCCTTCCCTTCCCTCTCTCTCTCTCTCACTCTCCCCACCCCACCCCCCCGCCCTGCCGCGCCGCCGGCCAGCAGCAGTAGGGCCGCTGGCCAGTAGCAGGGTAGCCGCCGGCCCAGCAGCATCCGCCGCCGGCCGGGCGCCGCAGCCGCCGCCGGCCGGGCAGCAGGCGCAGCCGAGCGGGCAGCCGCCGCCGCCGGGGCCGGGCGCCCCCTCCACCGCCGGGGCCGGTGCGCCTCCGCGGTTCTAGCCGCCGGTACGTTGGCTCTGTGAAGTCCTCCAGCGCTCCGGTGGCTTGAAGACGTAGACTGTCTGTTTCGGTCTCTTGCCTGCCTGCCCGTGTAGGCCGTTGTGCCACCTGGTTCTGTTCTGTGCTTCAGCGTAGACCGTATGTGAGAGGTCTTCTCTGTGTTCTTTGTGCCTGATGTGCCTGTCTGACGGCGTAGACCGTCTCCTGCCTGATCGTGCCTGTTCATGTTGTGCCTACTACTCCCATGGCGTCTTCGCATGATGACTTCCGCCGTCAGGTTACTACTGTGAAGCTTGATGGGCGCAACTATCCACACTGGGTCTGCTCCATGACGATCTATGCCAGATCCCAGGGCAAGTACTCACATCTTATCCGTGCGGGTCCGGCCGCACCTGCCGAGGACGCTGATGCTAAAGATGTGAAGGCGTATGACGACTGGGTTCGTGATGACTCCACCGTGATGACCTGGATTCTCAATAGCAGCATTGAGAAGATCAGTGTCACACTTCTTCACCTGCCTACGGTGAAGCAGATGTGGGATCAGCTCGCCGATACTTACTCGCATAGTCAGAACCCCAAGAAGGTGTTTGACATCACCAAGCAGCTGGGACGTCTACATTTCACGGGGACAGATATTGCGGATTACTTCTCTGACTTCACTGGATTATGGGGTGAGCTGGAATCCTATCACCCTCTCTCCACGGACCTGGCTACTATGCAGCGTCAGCGCCAGGAGCTTCAGTTGGTTCAGTTTCTCTGTAGATTGCCCGACTCATATGCTGGAGTTGTGGACCAGATCCTAGCTAGTGACCCTCTGCCGTCACTACAGAGTGCCTACAAAAGGCTTCAGCGTTTGCCTTCATCTTTTTCTTCTCTGACTACTGATGTTGGAGACTCTTCGGCCCTTGCCGCCGCTTCTGGTCGTGGTCGCGGTCGTGGCCATGGTCGTTTTACTGAGACCCGTCCTCCCCTGGGTGGAGGACGAGGACGGGCTGCTCCTGGTCATGGAGCCTCTTCTACTGCCCCTACTGCTGGTACGCGTCCTCAATCAGGACAGCATCTTTGTACCTTCTGTAGCCGGTCCAACCATATTGAAGAAAAATGCTGGGAGAAATATGGTAAGCCGGCGTGGGCCAATGCAGCTGCGGACTCCACTCCTACTGCTTCAGAAGGAATGACTCAGTCTACTGACTCTGCCTCCTCGGGTGCGACTGTTGACTACATCCGTGCTGAGGTGGAGCGTCTTCTTCTTGAGCGCGCTGGTGCGTCGTCTCAAGCTTCGACTAGTGGAGCTCATGCCGCCACTTATTCTGGTTATGACACTGCCTTTATGAGCTCTTCCTCCACTCCTGGTAATACTAAGTGGGTCATAGACTCCGGTGCCTCTTCGCATATTTCTGGAAATAGATCACTGTTTCAAAAATTATTTAAACCTGCTAGACCCTCTTCTGTCATGTTGGCTGATGGTTCCAAGTCTGCAGTGGTTGGAGTAGGGGATATTTCTTCTGACTTTCTGCTGAAATCTGCCTTATATGTGCCGCGATTTCCTTTGAATCTGTTGTCTGTTAGCAAGATATTGCGGAGCTTCCAGTGTAGTCTGACTTTTATTCCTGGTTCTTGTGTTTTTCAGGACCTTCGCACGAGGATGAAGATTGGTGGGGGTATGAAGGTGCTGATGGACTCTTCTATCTGGATCAGCTGCCTAAAGCTGCTAAAGCATCTGTGACTTCTGCATTATCTACCTCAGTTTCTGCATTACAGTGGCACTACCGGCTGGGCCATCCCTCCTCTGAGAAGCTTCGATATTTAGTATCTGATCTTGGCATTTGTCGTTTTCAGTGCAAGTCATGTCAACTTGGAAAACAAACTCGTGCTGTTTATCCTAGACGCAGTCAAATTAGCAGTAAAAATATATTTGATATAGTGCATTCTGATGTATGGGGACCTTGTCATGTGCCTAGTTTATCTGGTCATAAGTATTTTATTCTGTTTATTGATGACTTTTCACGGACTACTTGGTTATTTATGATGAAAAGTAGGTCCGAAGTCTTGTCTGTTATCAAGTTCTTCTTTGCTGAAATAAAAACTCAATATGGTATTCCTGTCAAAATTTTTCGTACTGATAATGCACTGGAATTTGTTAAAAAAGATGTGGATGTTTTTGTAAATCTGTGGGTACAATACATCAGACCTCCTGTGCTTATATACCTCAGCAAAATGGTGTGGTTGAGCGTAAAAATAGACATGTGTTAGAGGTTGCTAGAACTATTATGATGCATGTACATGTTCCTCGCTCATTTTGGCCTGAGGCTATATTGACTGCTTGTTTTCTGATAAATCGAATGCCATCATCTGTGATTGGAAACAAAATACCTATTCAGGTGCTTCAACCCGATATTCAGCTATTTACTGTGCCTCCTAGGATTTTTGGATGTACCTGTTTTGTACGGTTAGTTGGACCTACTTCTGATAAATTGTCTCCTCGTGCTGAGAAGTGCATGTTTTTGGGATATTCCCGTACCCAGAAGGGATATCGGTGCTACAGTCCTACTGCAAGAAAATGGTTTACTAGCAGTGATGTGGTTTTCTTTGAAGATACTCCTTACTATTCGGCTCGTGGTGACAGTTTACAGTCTGATCTTATTGCTTCACCTCTACCTGTTATTTCTGAATGTGTGCCTGACACTACTGACAACGTCACTACTGAGGCTGATAAGCCTCCTCTTATAGTTTATCAATGCAGGAACAGAGTGCCTTCTACTCAAGAAACCCCCCATGACAACCAATCTTCACCTCTAGAAGGTTCTGCTACACCTGAGGTACTTTCTTATCTTCATTTACCCATTGCTCTTAGAAAGGGTACTCGTTCCTGCACATCACACAGTATTGCTCAGTTTGTTTCTACTGACCATCTGAATGTTCATTCTAGCAATTTTGTATATGCCTTATCTGCTGTTGATGTTCCAAAGAATATCCAGGATGCTCTACAGAGTACTGGTTGGTTGTCTGCTATGAAGGAGGAGATGTTAGCTCTTGCTGAACGAGATACTTGGGAGTTGGTGGATCCTCCTCCTCAGTGCAAACCTGTAGGTTGCAGATGGGTGTATGTTGTGAAATATCAACCTGATGGCACTGTTGAAAGGCTCAAGGCACGCTTAGTTTCTAAAGGCTACACCCAGATGTATGGTATTGACTATTTTGAGACATTCTCTCATGTTGCTCGCCTTAATTCTGTTAGAATTCTTCTGTCTGTTGCTGTTAATCTTGACTGGCCTTTGTTGCAACTTGATGTCAAAAATGCCTTCTTGTATGGTGATTTACAAGAAGAGGTCTATATGGAGCAACCTCCTGGGTTTGTTGCTCAGGGGGAGTCTCACAAAGTTTGCAGATTAAAGAAGTCTATTTATGGGCTTAAGCAGAGTCCCCGGGCTTGGTTTGATAAATTGAGCAAAATTATGATTGATTTTGGGTTTCTGCGGTCTCAGGTGGATCATTATGTTTTTACCAAGAAGACTTCAGCTGGTATTATTATTCTGATTGTCTATGTTGATGATATTATCATATCTGGCAGTGATTCTCTTGGTATTCAGGCTACTAAATCCCATCTAGGCAAACATTTTGCTACTAAAGATTTGGGCAAACTTAGATATTTTCTGGGCATAGAAGTTTCTAGAAATTCTAATGCTCTTGTGTTGTCTCAGAGAAAATATGTCCTAGACATACTGCAGGAGACTGGTATGCTGGGGGCGAGACCTGCTGATATTCCTCTAGATCCTAATGTAAATTGGGATGATGATTCTTCTCCTCTGTTTGCTGATCATAAAAAGTACAGGAGGCTGATTGGTAAACTCATTTATTTGACTGTCACCAGAGCTGACATTTCTACTGCAGTGGGTCTTCTTAGCAGATACCTTGATAAACCCAGACAGTGTCACTGGGATGCTCTTTGTCAGATTCTACGATATTTGAAGAAGTCTCCTGGCAAGGGACTTCACTACAGGAAGCATGGACACTGTTCTCTTACGGGGTACTCTGATTCTGATTATGCAGGTAGCAGAGTTGACAGAAAATCTACTTCTGGGTATTGTACATATGTTGGAGGAAATCTTGTTACCTGGTGGAGTAAAAAACAAAATGTTGTGGCCAGGTCCAGTGCTGAAGCTGAATATAGGGCCATGGCCCATACTGCCTGTGAGTTGTTGTGGGTGCGCTCTCTGTTAAAAGAGTTCGGGGTTGACTCTTCTTCTGCTATACCTATGCACTGTGATAATAAAGCTGCTATCTTCATTGCGAATAATCCAGTTTATCATGAGCGCACTAAACATATTGAAGTAGATTGTCATTTTATTCGGGAATCTATTCTGACTGGCAACATCTGCACTCCCTTCACTCGTTCTGAAGACCAAGTTGCTGACATCTTCACCAAGCTGCTGGCGAAGAAGCAATTCTGCATCCTGATGGACAAGTTGGGCATGATTGATATCTATGCTCCAACTTGAGGGGGAGTGTTACAATATATTCCTGTTTTATATATTCTGATTAATTGTTTTGTTATTTCCATATTATATGTGGACCTCTCTGTAATTGTTTCAATGTTATATATATGAGGGTGCACACATTGTGCAACCCTACGCTTCCCAAACCTGCTTTGTGTTTCACATAGAAATAATTCTGGTCTACTTACTAATACACTTTCCACCCACTCATCTTCCCCTCACCCATCACCCACCCACCCACCCACGTATCCTCCATTATTCTTCCTCTATATGTTTCCTATATCCCTACTACTGTTATGACCATCCTTCTCTATTGTTGGTGCTTGCAACAGTAAGAAGGTAGGAAACATATGGAAGAGGAGGTAGTGGAGAGAGAAGGCATGCAGAAGAGCGGAGACAGTGGAGGATGGAATGAAAGAAAGTAGGGTAGACAAGAATGTACAGAGGAGTAGGTACCCAGGCAGAACTGAGATATAGGTAGGAATCAAGATTATTTTAGGGGAAGGTGTGAGAGTGGTTGTAGAAGAAGTTGGGATTGGAGATAAGTTCTCTAAGGCAAAGTAGATTACCTCAGGTTCCTATGACAATGATGAAGACAGGAAAGCTGAAAGGCTTATGCTCTAAGCATTCAAAAGGTTTCATGTCCTCATAGCAGGTATCTTAAAGACCACATTTTATTCATTTGAGACCTAAATGCTCATCTATAGGTTTCCTGTCCTCATAGGCTGAATAGACAACAATAGATGGGACTCTGAAAAGTGTCCCAATAGTACTAGTCATGATGTGCAATGTGCTACTAGTCATATCCCTTTAAGATCCACAATCAACAACTACATAATCGTTATTTTTATTAACATAATATTGTTGGCATATTCACAGGGGTACAGGCTATGTCAACACACTTTTAACTTCATCAAATGAGCATCCACTACAATGTGAAGAAAGTTGTATCAATATCCAGTTTGTTAGCAAAATCCTAATTTGCATTTTTTATGGGAAGAAAACATACATGTTTCTCACTTAGCTCTATCATCTACTTGGATATATGCAGGGCCTGAACCCGATCATATTGTGTTTTAACCTATTCTTACTGTACTTGTTCAACCAACGCTCAAAAGGGACAATAGCTTTGCAAATAGCATGTGAAGTTTATTAGATATCACGTTAGAAAACTAACTAAATTGGAAACGGTTCCCTCTAAATGTGATAAGAAATGTAAGTACTTACGATGTGGGGTATTCGAAAGAAAAGCGAGAATCTAGTCTTATATTATGAATGTACCAGTAATCAGAAATATTTTCCACCAGTGCTTACCAATTAGATATAATTGCTGCGTGAATGGTCCGAGAACAAAAATTTACTTCCTGATTAAGATGTGGCGGTTATGAGGTCATACGTAACAGAGCAGGGCATGCACATTGTGTGTTTGTTGTTTTGCTTTGAAAGAACATTGGGAATGCTGACTATTTCTTCACGCATTGTTAGCATAAAAGTACAAAAATGAATTGAATGATATTCAAATATCATCGGCAAGATTTAGATGTCATGAAACTGAAGGAAGAGTAGTAGTATAATGCTTAACTATTTATTGTAGCGGAGACTTACTTATCAACGAAGAAGCAGACTTCAATGTAGGGAGGGAGGACCAACAGATACACAAAGATAGTATTAAGTCCCGCTTTTACCTAGCCACCACCATGGATAAACATGCCTATTTATTTCTTCCTCGCCCAGCTCACCATGGACTTTGTCCTCTCCATTACGGAAGTAACACCTACAAATCCGGCCACAAGTAATTGGGGAAATGAAGTGATGAAGGGACGGGGTGGAGAAGGCATTCCAGGAGCAACGAGGTTGCACATGCAAATGAGGTAAGGAAATAGGGAGACCGGAGCAAAGAGAATGGTGGAGTGGATGGTTTGTATGGGCGTAGGGTGGTGACACGATTCTTCCCTAAGTGTGGCACTTGTACTGAGGAGAACGAAGGCGGGGGCTGGGAAAGAAGCCAGGTGTCTAGGGGGGAGTTACGAACTCGTGAGGGCTGGGAAAGAAGTCGGGTGTCTAGGGGAGTTACGAATTCGTGAAAATGAAAATATGAGCGCGATTGGGTGTGTAGTTTTGTATTTTCGCGGGATGGAAAAATTTTGGACGGGAGTCCAAACTATGGCTACATTGTTTCTAGTTACATTTTAAATAAATTATAAAGAAATATCATTATTAACTACATATACAACAAATGTAATTATATTATGTGTAGTTAATTTATGTCTTTTTCGTAGTGCATCACATCCATGAGAGGAATGTTCAAGTAGATTTTTTCATAGTGTTGATGAACTTAAAAAATCTCTTCTCAAGGTGCAGTTTCATTAGATGCTCAGAGAAGGATATGGTTTGGCAATATGTTGGTCTAGGCATGATCCTTCTTTCTTACGTATTTCACGGGGTAGGTGCATAGGGTGTGTCATCTTCCTCATCATTTGGAGTCAAATTTGGGTCGGTTGGCTTCTTCTCCTATTTCAAATAAATAATAAATTTAGGTAGCTACTTTTCACATAGGTTGTGATAGGCTTGTAGTGTTTCTCCAAATTCGAAATAGGTTGTCCAGGAAATTGTATTGATGACAACGTAGGGATGATGTGAGTTGGTAACTTGTCATTCATATACTTTTTATGAAATTTTGGGTATCTTCAAGAATATTTTCATGATATTTGAGAATATATGAAGATGGTTTTCATCTTCTTACACTTCATGAATTCGTCAAAGCTGATTTACCAAAGTTTCCTTGGCTATATTGATTTTTTTAATGTGATTGAACCTTTATGGCCCACGATAAGTGACTTATGGTGGAGTTTGTATTCTTTGTTCCTAGTTGGTAGTCACATGATAACCTTTGATGCTTCTTCTTGCAATTGGGGTTGATAAGTTGTTGTGGTTGGGGTTGATAAGTTGTTGGAGTTGGTGTTGACTTTCTTTATTGTTGGCTTCTCAAATTGGCCCTTTTAGACTTCATCCCCAAGACGAATATATGGAAAAACCACTACTATTTGGTATTTCTCTCCTCTGAGTCGGAATTGTGTGGATTGTGTGATCAATGATCTAGTTAGCACCTTTATGTACCTTTGAACCAAGAGATATATTTTTGATGAATTTGGTAATTTGATCTAGCTTGACATTGAGTTTGTTGTTGGTTTTCTATCATCTTATGAAATATTCATCCCAAGAGGAGTGGAACTCCTCTCTCTACCCCTTCCAAAGTGATTTCCCACCATCTCTTATATGATCAGTGTGCTTTTATCATGTTTGTTTTTATAGTATACATTTGTGACTTCTACATCTCTGAGTTTCTTTGTAGAATGTAACATGTCATTGTAGGAGTGGAATAAAATCCATGTTTCTATCCCACAATTAGGTTACTTACTTTCATCTCCATGAAGCAGTACCATTACTCATAGAAGAATCATCCTCCCTTTTCTGGAAGTTGGTGTATTGGGGCATATATAGATCATGAGGCTAGGTGGGAAGAAAATCTTGAGAAATTATATCATGAGTTCCTCCCAATTCTTGGTTATATATGTTGGTATTTTAATGTACCAATAGAGTGCATGTTACCTTAGAGACGAGTTGGATATATGTACTAAAATGGTTTGTGACATCATGCCATGGATTATCTATGTGTTCTTAAAGATTAATGAATCCTTAGGCGTGACCACTTACATATTCATTGGATGTTCCCATGAACTTCTTCTTCTATATCATATATATGACATGCATCTTGATTTTGAAGTTCATTGAATCAGTGGAGGGTTTTACAATGCCACATTGGATGTTTTTTTATGATGGGGATGGAAAAAAACATTAATTTTTTTGATGTATGCCACCTTGGGCTTCTTCTTCTAGTGGATGTTTCAAAGTGTGTTGGCCTTTAGATTGAATTGTAGGAGGGTGTTTTCTCTATGACGGTCTCATGCATTGTGTGACATGAAATCAAGAGATAATATGAGAACAAAAAATTGGAGCAGAAAAAAAATAAGAGAACACATAATGAAAAGGTGTTGAAGTAAATCCAAAATTTATGGAGCTATAGCTAGAAAGTAATGCCAGACAAAACAAGTTATACTAAGAAAGTACAAAATGAACTTAGATTCATAACTAACCACACTAGTTTTAGTGTAGGTTTCCTAATATATCCCCACTAAAATTTTATAGTGCTTCTTTCTCCCCATTAACAGAGCCAATTTTTTGATACAAACTATGTTAGTGATTTTGTAGACACCAAATATATGGTATCACTTTATCCTCAAACACTCACAAGAGAATGGTGCTTTTATAGCATCTTAGAGTCAAATACTTATGCAAAATGCAATTTCTATTTTGTCTAAATTGGATTGTGTGGGTGATGAGTTCGGAAGCAAACTCAAAACTAAATCATCTACCATATGGAAATAGATCTAACATATATTAATTGAATTTAATTGGATATTAGGATGGGATTCACCACCATGGAACATGCACTTATTACTTACAACAATAGTGGCTAATGAAATTTTGGTTTCTAACTTCTATTTCAAACATACCAGGAACATTTTATACAAGGAGTTAGATACAATCTCATGATTGAGTAAACTCTTGTATGAACTTTAGCAATCATTATTTAGCATGCAATTTTACATGTTCACTCTTAACCACCGATCAAATCTTGATATTGTTATTTCAACTACCAATTTAGATAATCAAATTAAGAGAGGATGATGATCAAGAGTACAATCTTATCACTATGTTGGGGAAATTACAAATCATATTAATAAATAAATAATTTACAAAGAATAAACTATAATAAAAACATATCTTGGTCCATGGGGATACTCCCCATTCCTAATAAGAAAATTAGTCTCACCTTGTCATGGCTATTGTAGGAATCTCCAAATTCTTGATATGTGTCCATCAAAGAAGAGTATTATGCACAATTTTTGTTGCACTTTTTCTTCTTCCATATGATGTTGCATTATTCAAGAGTGCTCTTGCAACCATATAATGAGATATGCCCAATGTGGGGGGATATTTATAGGCTTGGGATACTTAGGATTGAAGCAAATCCAATTAGGGTATTACTATAACCCTAACACATATTGCTCTGATGATTCAATTTGTTGAACTACCAATCAGTCAATTGATTGAGCTTTCCTATAGAGAGCTAGTCGAATAGTGAAGGAGTCGATAAGATGTTGCACCATCCTTGTCGTACTTGAGTATCCTCTAATCAACTTGAAGGAGAACCGATCGACTACACATTTTACCTTATTCTTGGCTCCTTCAATCGGTCACCTGGAAGAGGGAGGAGGTCAACCCAACGTATCTAGATTCATCTCAATTTTTCATCAACTGATCAGTTGGTGAAACCAATTAATTGACTTATTTTCATCGGAATCCCTTAGTAAATTCTCAAGTTCAAGACAATAAATTGTCCAACTATTGTGTGGAATGGTTGAATGATGTGGTTCTCTATAAACTAATCAAACGATCGGTGAGTCAGTTGACTAGATCTAGTCCCTTAATGATTAGAAGTACCATTAGTTGATTGACTATTAGTCAAATTGGTCGAACATTTTTTTCTTCAATCTTCTCTATGGTTGTGCTCCTCTATCCCAGTCAATCAACTGACGTGGTTGTCCATCCACAGAACTGGCTTATAGCTTTTGACCTTGCCATTGATGATTCTTGATTGAATGAATTATGCAATGACTTTCCATGCTTTAGATCTTCATTGTGGAGTGTCTGAGAATCCTAACGACCATTATTTGAGCATGATTCTTATATCTTCATTAAGGTCATTGATTAATTCCCAATTTGGTATAATATAATACAGAATAGAGAGCATAAGATCCATTTTTGTGAAATCCTACATATTAACCTAAATGACATCAATAAATACACTGATGAAAGTGGAAAATTATAACAATGTCATATGTTTTAACAAACTTCATCTTCTTTCTTGTATTAACACAATTCCTTTAAAACTATTTCCTTGCACTCATAAAAATTCATTGGTCAGATAACATCATTGATAACAACACCTTAAAAGTTAAAGTGGTAGTCCCATAAACAAGTGGTGGGCATGATATTCCCTTAAACAATGTAACTTAATAGTTTCATAATACTGAGGTTCATAACACTCCTACACTAACAACATGCTTGCAAGCATAAAAGTGTTACATGCTACATTACAATTATCTCTAGAATGAAGTTTAATAGAAGAACCTCAATAGGGAAACTAAAGGAAGCACTAGAGATAAGTGGTGATCTTGTGATACATCCTATCATATCCAAAATCTTACAGAAAGGGTGGAGACAGAAGGAGGTACAAGGGATTGTAGCACGAAAGGAAAGAAGGACAAAGACTAAGAAAAAATGAGAAGCTCAAAGAACCTTCAACCTTGAAATAATGAATATAATCTAGTACTTTCAACACCACCACACGATCAAAATGGTTACTCATGTTTATTGCAATGTTCATCGTTAGCCCCACCATGGTGGTCCCTACTTCATTCTCATGTTACATTGTTCCTTTAATTCAAATACTCACGCACATGAAAAGGGAAGGGGAGGATAAAAGAACACCTCTCAGGTCTTCTAGATGCCACTCCCATGATAAGAGATATATAATGCCCACAACAATAACAACAACAAACAACATTTCTTACAATCCTAAATCATGTAATCTGATTGGAACATATTTAGAGACGAACATAAGAAAACAACTTTTGCATTTTTACAATTTTCATAAATTAGATAGGATCTAATGCTTTCTCCATGAATTTGTATATTTGTATGCTATTTCGGTAATATACTACTCCAAACTCTGGTGCACAAGGGATCTTGAGTAAATAACTTTGAATCATGTTGATTTGAAGTTTAGCCAATGGAACCATATATCTACCCTATTTGGCCTAATTTGGGAAAGAGAAACCACTCTACCTTAATAGCCATCTAGTGTGGCTTATGAGAAGGAACCTAAAGGATGTTATGCTTGTTCTAGCTTCAGTTGAGAGGAATCATAAGGATTGGCCGAAACCTGACATGCATTGAAAGCACTCGTGGCTTTATCAAAATTTTGTTGAGTGAGGGACCTCACATAATGATGACAACTTGTATCACATTTTAGACTTCTAATGATATTGTGGGGCATTGATGTTAAGACATCATTTATTGAGTTTTTATGTATGTTCACGTCCCTCTTATGTGCCCATAGTAGATGTTGAGATTTGAAAGCCATTAGTCATTATTCGTCTACATGCAAAATGTGGCAACCTCACTACGAACTGCGGCAGTGTTTTGACGGTCTTAGTGGGACCGATAACCTTAAGAACTTATTAGTGGGTTACTTCAATTCATCCTCATCCTTGCAAGTTGGATGCACAGGTCATGTGATGATCCTGAATTTAGGATTTTGATTTCAAATAGAATATTTGAGAAATGCCTTGGCAATATGAGTTAGTGATGGACATGAAGGTGTCATGTGGTCAAATAATGAACTCTTAGGTGTATGAAAATTCACAGAAGTAATTCTTGACTTGTTTGATCAAGATTTAATTATTAATTGAATTTAATCAAGGATTTATGCACCTATTTATAAGGCTTTTTAGAGAATTTTATTTACATGACCAATAATACATTATTAGTCCCAACTTTTCTAGATTATAAATTATGCAGTAGAAGAGGGCTAAAATGTCAAGGTTTTGGAGGTCCTACAATGAAATATGGTGGATTGACATTGGGGACATTAATGGTTTAATGTTTTGAACTTTATTAAAATGATTGAGAAGGTGACTAAGTCAAAGACTATGCCCCTGTCTCGAAACGGACCAGGATGGGATTTAGGCTTGTCTTATTAGGCCACGTCTGTGCCATATCAGCAGATCCAGTCCCGATCCAGTCCGGTTTCGCACTTGCGCGTTTGGTTGGAAATCGTGAAACAACCCCGTTTCGAGATTCCGTAATCCCAAAAACTGGACTATCTCAGTCCTGCCAGCAGCAGGATTAGGATTCCCAGTCCGGATTTCGCTCTGTCTTTTGTGTATTTTGTTTAATATAGCAGAATGAAAAGCACAAGTTACGAGGCAAGCCAGATTGGTTTGCCAAACAGGGTTAAGTGAGGAACCCCAATAATCTCAATCCGGATGACTGGACTAATCCCAGTCCTGATTTCATAATCCAATTATCTCATTCCATTGCCAAATGGCCTATGTTACTGGCAATTATCCAGTTCCGTGACTTTGATGGGTCACACTTTGGGAACGGCCTTGGGTTTGTGTGGCCTTTTCTAGCCGTGAGATCAGTATCCGATGATGCTCGTATCATCATCTACCGGATTACTAGGGGCCGAAGACGAAGTCATGCCACTACCTACCAGTGCGCTGATCACGGAGAGTTAGAGCAGAGTGACTAACAGTTTGATCTGCTGGCCCCGAAGCTAAGCAATGAATCTTAAATCGTGGTAAACGGAGGGAAGAGAGAGCGACCCATTCTTCTGTATTCCCTCTCCATCGTTGGGAACTAGAGACTGAGGTAGATTTAGAGGGGCCGAAGGGAAGTCCTGGGCATGGGGGAAAAGCACCGTCTTGCTTGGAGAAAATTATATAGTTTCAATAGGACCTGATTCATTAGCCTCTTGAGTACCTGACCATGTTCGGATAGGGAGGACGATTACCCAAAGGGGAGTGAATCACACATCCGCGTCACCGGAAAAACCCCCTTATAGATTCGGTAGTGAGAGGAGGATCCCCCTGAGGTCTCATGAGCTTGAGTCAAGATCAGATGAAGAAAGCCCCAAACCTCCCACACTACTTCGGCGGAGTCCCAAATCCAGAGTACGACCTTGAATTTGGAGCGTCACTGTGCCATAGAAGCATTTCGGGGGATCCACGGAGGACTCTATGAAGACTCACCCTATTTTGGATCAAACCTCAATGGGAAGTCTGTGACGAGATCCATCGCCGCAGTCTCTCTTCTCAAGGTGGTGCCTCACCAACGATTTCACTGTCCCAGCGATTCATGCCGATGCAGAGACGAGTTAGATGCAGGCGAGATGAGGATCAGAAGGAATAAGATCTTCGCCTCGTTTCCATACTACGCAAGGGCATGGAAGCCCTGCCTCTGCTCGCCGGTATCAATCATAGCAGCAGTGACGGCGCTCTCGCACGGTGAAACAGAGAGGACGAGGGAGAGGAACGGGACGGGAGTCTGAGTCGCGAGGATGGACCCTGGTCGAGCCGGCTCCTATGCTTTCTAGACCGGGTCTTGCTAGGGTTAACTAATGGGCCAGACCAGAACCTCGCTGTCCCCAAGAGCTGGTAATAGGGATGAGCATCGGGTCGGGCTGACCCGATCCGACCCGTGACCCAGCCCGCATAACTCGATCCTGACCCGAACCCGATTTATAATATGGGTGGGCCGGGCCTAAAATTTAAACTCATATTTTATTTGGGCCGGGTATGGACGGAGGTAAACCTAGGCCTGAAAACCCGAATACCCAGATTAGATTCTATGTACATTATAGATGCATACATCTATCTTTGTCTTGAAAGAAAAACATACAGATTTCTTGATGCAATATGTAGTATGTATCCAACCAATGGCAACATAGAAAATTTGTAATCAATCAACATGATTAGTGAATTGATACTAGTAAGATAACTATCATTGACATAGATAGACATACTTGATTTCATTGTTTTGATCTCACTCTGTCCACATGTAGGGGACAAATGATCTTTTGCTCAATGCATAGTAGATTATGCTCATTTTTTTCTCATATGCCCACATGTAGGAGACAAATGATCTCTTACCCTTCCAAAACCCATTTCGTTGTATATACATATAGGATGAGAAGCAAAAAAACCACAACATCATAGATTCCATTGATTTTTTAACATGTATGAGAAAATGATTTGTTGCTCTTTCAATATCCATTCATTGTTGTAGGGGATCATACAACAAAGGTGTACATATTCCGGCCACATTTATCACAAAATATATATATTGTTTTGAAGGTTGATCACAAAATATATATCATACTAGTTTAGTTTCCATGTTAGCAAGTTGGATCTAGTAAAATTTGATATGCTCATTCGATGTTATATGGGCAAACCCGAATCCGACCAGAAACACAGCATTTTTATATGGGTCGGGTATGGGCTGACATTTTTCATTTTTATCCGTGCCCGAACCTGGCCCGTGTGCCACTTTAAAATGTGAGTTTGGGTTTGGGACAGGAAAAACCCGGTATAACCCGACCTGATGATCATCCCTAGCTGGTATGGCTAGAGGAGGTCCGACCAGCGTGGCCATTCCTGGAGCGCCAACTCAGACGGTGGGCCCATCATACAAGGTAAACCATTTACTTATTTACAGAAAATAACCAAAGCTTAGAAATGTGATTAAAAATGGCTCCCTTGGCCTTTAAATTCCAGAAAAATATTCCCAGACTCAAAAAAATATCCTTTTTATTATAGAACCCCTAGACCAGACCTTTGAAATAGTATTATTGATGGGTTTTAATTTATAGGGTGATGCTTCATTTTAGGTTGTATGTGATATAATAAATGTTCACTAGTACAGAAACAACATTCAATGTCACTTTTCTGGGCGTCGGTTATTTAGGAAAACCGACGCCTATAACGTTCAACGTCGGTGATGTAGGTCATCCAACGTCTATAGCCAAGACACGGGTACCGCTTTGCATTCAGCGTCGGCAGGATAACAAACAACCGACGCCTAAAATCGCCCGCGAAATCCAATTTTTGAGCGAAAAAAATTTGGCACATACAGCGTCGGTTTTTTACCAACAAAACCGACGCCTTTCTAAAATGAAAATTTGCGCGAAAAATTCCATCTTAGGTGTCGGTTATCCTTTGATAACCGACGCCGATAATGGTTCCCGCCAAATTATTTAGGGAAAAATTTGCCTAATTGGACGTCGGTTGTTAAGGAACAGCCGACGCCGAAGACTTTGGGTGTCGTTTGTATTTGATAACCGACGCCTTTTACGAACTTAATAGACCACCGATCGATCCCATTTGTTCCCCTTTCCTGTTTCATTGTCTTCAGCGCCCGCTAGCTGCTGCTCGATCGCCCGCTAGCTGCCTGCTGGTTCTCACCGTCGCCGACGCTGCTGCTGCTCTGCGCCGCCGCCGACGCTGCTGCTGCTGCTGCTTCGTCCTGCGTCGTTGTCGATGTTGCTGCTGCTGCTTCGTCCTGCGTCGCCGCCGCCGCCCTAGCTCCGTCTTGTGTCGCCGCCCGCTCCTTCCTCCCTGCTCATGCCCGCCGCGCCGCGCCACCTAGCTTCGGTCTGCTCTCCAGGTATTAGCCGCGCGTAGCCTCTATTCTTCTTTCTCCCTAGCTTTTTACCTACATGCAGCAAACACGGCCGTGGCTGGCCGTGGTAGGCCAACACAGCCACGGTCGTGTTTGCTGTTGGTAAGGATATGAATAAATCTATATGTAATGCTTTATGTAAATTCTAGGATACGAACAAATCTTTTGCTTGTATATATTTGTGCTTCTAATCCTAATGCTTGACCTAATTCAGTAAATTTTGATGCATGTTGAAATAAGATTTAAACTTGTCCATTCTAGCATCCTAATTTGATTTGATTAAACCCTAACATTGATGAAACCCTAACATCAATTGTGATGAAACCCTAACATGTACATATCTATTATTGTGTTTGTTGGCCTAGAAACCCGTCCAAGATTTACTCATTAGGAGTAAATCTTGGATAGTCCCCAGTTTGGGACTATTCTTAAACACCTAATCTCACTTAGGATGTAAGTGTATAATGTGTATTGGGTTTTCGAGAAAATTTCGGTAGCATTTCCTCGTTTGTTCTCTAAGTACATATGTACTTAGAGAACTGCGGGGAAATGCTGCCGAAATTTTCTTGAAACCCCAATACACATTATACACTTACTAGTGAGATTAGGTGTTCAAGGATGGGATAGGTGGTACACATTTATTATATATAAGAATGACATCACATGTGTTTGTTGGCCTAGAAATCCGTCCAAGATTTACTCATTAGGAGTAAATCTTGGATAGTCCCCGGTTTGGGACTGTTCTTGAACACCTAATCTCACTTAGGATGTAAGTGTATAATGTGTATTGGGTTTTCGAGAAAATTTTGGTAGCATTTCCTCATTTGTTCTCTAAGTACATATGTACTTAGAGAACAACGGGGAAATGCTGCCGAAATTTTCTCGAAAACCCAATACACATTATACACTTACTAGTGAGATTAGGTGTTCAAGGATGGGATAGGTGGTACACATTTATTATATATAAGAATGACATCACATGTGTTTGTTGGCCTAGAAACCCGTCCAAGATTTACTCATTAGGAGTAAATCTTGGATAGTCCCCGGTTTGGTGAACTTTGAAAAGATTGGCGAGAAGGGTGAACCATTCATATTAGCATCACAGGTGAAACAAATATTCTATATCGATGATCCTACAAATGCTAAATGGTCAGTTGTTCTTCATGGTAAAAGACAGTTCATTGAAGATCCTATAGATGAAGAAGAGTACTATGACAAGTATGATGACTCCAGTCCATTCTCAGTTGGGATGCCAACTTCACAAAATATTGAAGCTAATGATGACTTATATGTGCATGGAGATCACAATGAAGGATTGTTAATTGATAAAAGATCACAATTTTAGAGGCATGTATGTTTATATTTTTTTATTGAAGCTAAATGTTTGCTTTTTTAATATCAATATCATTTTCAGATTTGATTTACCCAAAACGCACACTTGTAGCCATTTTGACTTGAACTTGACCCATTCTAGGGCTTTGGATTTTAGATCATTTTCAAATTTGATGTTTCATTATCTTTTAGTTAATAAAAATGCTAAATGTTTGCCTTTTTAATGACATTTTCAGATGGCTGACCATGATGAGCATGATGTCCATGATGAGCATGAAGTCCATGATGAGCATGCTGTCCATGACGAGCATGGAGAGGATACCAATGTAAGTTCTAAAAACATATCCTGTATTTCTATAAAATTAATTATCTTTTAGTTATGTCATATATCCCATATTTCTATATTGCGCTAATTCAGTATATTTATTTTTGTCAAATTTTAAGTTGATGATGCACATGTACCCACTGAAGCACTGGAGCAACTTGATGCGCAGCACCAAACACTTAACAAGAAAAGGGGCATCACTCTGTTGAAGAAGTTAATAGCTCTAAGTGGTAGTGGATCCAAATTGGTTGTGGAGTTTGATAATGGAGGAAATGCAATTGGAGTGAACCGCAATAATTTTGTACACTATCTTGGGTGTGTCACTCGAAGCCATTGTGGTGTTAAGTATGATAATTGGCATAAAGTTCCTCAGGGGAAGAAAGACTTGATATGGAAGGATTTATGCGTGAGTTATTATTATTTGCAATTCTATTTTGTAGATTACAAATTATATTATTTGCAATTCTATTTTTGGATACTAGTTAATAAGAATTCTATTTTATAGAATTTGTTTGCATTGGATGAGAAGTTGTATCGTAAAAGCATGATGCAACGCGCTGGAAAGATACTTAGGAATTATAGGACAAATCTCAACAGAGAATACATAAAAGATGGTGATAAGAAGAAGAAGTCAGCCCTTGAACAGTGGAACTTCTTGGACAAAGAAGATTGGGATAATTTTGTTGCTTCAAGAAAATCTGAAGAATTCAAGGTATTAGGCGTCACTCCCAATTTAATTAATATATGTTGTATTTACCTATTCAAGATTAACATTTAGTGCTACTAACCAAATCATTAATGTGCATACTAACTAGGCCCTCAGTGACGCGCAAAAAGCAAGGCGTGCACTGAATATGCATGACCACACTATGGGTCCAAAGGGCTATGCAAGCGTTCGCCAAAGACTACAGGTGGAGTCTGTGGCTACCCAGGAGTCTGCTCCTACTCAGGAGTCTGCCACACCCATGCCTCGCCATGATATATGGATAGATAGGAGGCAAAATAAGAAGGGTGAAATAAATAAGCCCGTAACTGCTGAGGCGGCTGCGAAAATGGTAAAATACAACTCTTAGAGCAATCGTTTGAATATTGATTATTTGTGGTGTTAACTTACCAATTTCTATTGATGGTGATTAGCGGGTGCTGCACAAGCAGAGGAAACAAGGCACATTCATCCCTCAGGGCACAAAGGATGAATTGACAGTTGCTCTGGGTAACCCAGAGCATCCTGGACGTGTTAGGGGTGCAGACACTGGTGTGGGCATCAAAGCATTCTTTGGGTCATCCCAGCGCAAACCCAGAGCGGGACTTTCACAAGAAGAGGTAACCTATTCTTTTTTTAGAATGTTACTGCAAAAGGGAATACAATAATAAGAAGTTAATGTTTCTTTTATCCATGTATAGGAGAATAAGAGAGTCGAGGATATAGTTGCCAAGAAGGTCAATGATATAGTTGTTGAGAAGGTCAAGGAAGAAATAGTGCGGTGGCAGGCATCTCAGGCTTCCAATCAGCCTATGGCGACCCACTGTTCTCCTGATGGACAGACTACGAGTAATCCTGGAGACCCATCGCCTAACACGTCTATTATAAGTATTGTTTATGACATTGTAGCTAGTCTTTTCAAGATGATATGTTTTTAAGATGATATGTATATATGTATAATATTCTTTATGTAAATTTTTAGGTATTGAAGCCATGCCGCTTAAGAATGCAAGACTATGTTGTTGCAGAGGCGCAGGCTTACCCGTCCCTTCCTGGGGCAATGTTTCACGGGACTCCAATGCCACAAGGCTACGTTCGTGTGAGCCCAATACGTGTGTTACCCAATTGGAGGGAAGCTACATTGCCATATCCCCACCCGGATATTGATACACTTGCTGAGGCAGAAGGCGGGGTGATATTGTGGCCCAAAGAAGATGTCGTCTACACTACTGAAATTTGTAAGACAAATTTACATTACTTTAGATTGAAAATGTGTATATATGAGGTCAACTGATCTGAAATTATATATACAGGTTAAAAAGAAGACACCCGGAGCACCTAGGCCTCCACCTCCACTTCCTGCATTACCAAGTTGGGTTCCAACTGACCTAAAATACCTGTTAGGTCCTGCTTGTAGGGGAATGGCATGTTGGCTACGGGCACATAATATACATTGCCCTATAATTGTTTCTTTAGAAGCAGATTATGCAGGTCAATCATACGATAGCTCTTTATTTATACAAGATATTATTGAGTTGTTTATATATGATTGGTTGAATACATCAATGATAGAGACATGGATAAGGTGAGATCTTGTTTATACATCCATATACCTTGTGTAAGATCCGGTGATCTGGTTTCTTATATATTAATGCATACGTAATACATGTTTTGCAGCTACTTAGTCGAAGATCAATGCAAACAATTTGCATTTGATCATGTGAGTTTTTTTATTCCATCATTGATTAGTATGGTAGCTAAAGACCCTGATAGTATTCAGCAATACTATATAGATGCTTTTAGAATTTTCGGTCAGCAAAAAAAGACGATAATAATAGCTCCATTCAATGTCAAGTAAGTTTACTTTATTTATAATTTGGACTTAAGAAAATTCCATTTTTATTGTGCATTTTGAGTTATTAATTTTTAACTTTTTTACCTCTAGAGGTAGACATTGGGAGTTACTAGTTATTGTCCCCGGGACGTTCACTGTTTATTATCTAGATCCTGCGGGAAGTACATTGAACACTAAAATTGGACACATATTGAGAATGCCATTATTCTGGTGAGAAATATTTCATTTTTATATCCGTTAACATCTGTTATTACATTACTATTTAATTATGCAATTTACTGTGTTACATTAACATGTAGGGGTTTAGATGCATTCAAAAATGCTGGTGGAAATGTCCCAAGGAGAAAGAACCAGCCAATAATTTGGGAGAACGTAAAAGTAAGTTCCCGACTCCAATGTATATATTATTTATGTGAACTGTTCTTAGTTGTATTTTTTAATATTTTGTATATTTCAATTTATAGTGCGCTACACAAGACAACGGCTGGGCATGCACATACTATGTGATGCGATTTATGCAGTTGATTATCCGACATGCCGCATTGGATATTAATACCATACATGAGGTATTATATATAGTCTCATTAGTTAGTATGAAATATATCAATCTTATTTTTATATTATTACTTATATATACATCATTCTCTTTGCAGGTGTTTAAAACTGACCACACTATAGGTAAACGCTTAAAAAATGTACATGCTCCATATACGATGGAAGCATTAAATGAAATAAGAGAAGAATGGGCAAAAGCCATACAAACAGTGGCGATTGTAAGATATAATTGGGATGCTGATAGCGATGCTGAATGATATTTTGTAAATGAATATTTCTGAATGTTTATACATGTCTGAATGTTTCTACATGTATTTGAATGTTTCTACATGTGTGAATGTGAGAATTGAATTGATGTCTGAATGTATCTACTTGTGTGAAAAAATATTGGTTAATTTTACAGGTTTGTGGCCTGTTTGTAGGCTGATATCAATGGATGTCATAAACCTGTAGTTCTGAAAATTGAACTGCAGGTTCTCATCCTGCTGACCAGCCACAGCAGGCCTGCAAACTGATAAGAAAAAAAATTAAAGTATAGGCGTCGGTTATTTATAAAACACCGTCATCAAAGGCCTACATCGTCGGTTATTAGATAAAAACTGACGCCTAATATGACAAACAACCCGACCGTGCAGGAAAGCACGACTGTGGTGGAAAAGGCGTCGCTTATTTGTATAAAACCGACGCCTAATATGACAAACAACCCGGCCGTGCAGGAAAACACGACCGTGGTGGAAAAGGCTTCGCTTATTCGTATAAAACTGACGCCTATAGTACTAAACACGACCGTGCAGCGAAGCACAGCTGTGTCGTCTGGGAGTATGGCGTCGGTTGTTCAGTTGTTAACCGACGCAGAAAGTGTCCTAGGTGGTGCCCTTCTTTGTGGCGCGAACCCTATAGACGTCGGTCAACTAAATATAACCGATGCCTATAGATCATATAGGCGTCGGTTAGAAAACCGACGCCGAAGAGTTCGACCTTTAGCGGCGCCCACATAGGCGTCGCTTGAAAACCGTTGCCAAAGGGGGTTAAACAACCGACGCCAAAGGCGTATTCTGTAGTAGTGGTTATCTTTTGAGATAAATTCTTAGAAAATTCATGTTTAAACGTAATGTTGTGAGGATACTTAATATGGACTCTGATCTAATTATTACAATAGAATAACAAGTCAAGACTAATAAATGACAAATTAGATGTTTTACCCTCATATTTATTCTAGAAAATAGGGAAAGCATTAGAAAATTATGACAATCGAACCAGGACTGAATTAAGACATATAAGTCGGTATAAAAATACCAAAGAGTAGTTTAAGATCCAATTTAACCCAGGTTTGACCTAAACTCTAATTGGACCTAAAATAACATTAATAATGGTGAAAATTGTATTAATGATGATGATTATTATTAATCGGGTGATGATCGGATATCTAGATGAGCAAGAATGATTAGAAATCTCTGAACTCAGGTATGTGGGTTTTATCTAAGTATATGACTAGTTTTCTTGTGTGCAATATCTATGATGTATTGCTTGTCTTTATTTGAGAATATTGCTTGGATGTACTATGGTAATATAGTATCTTCGCCATGTCAATAAGAACAACAAAGAATATAGATGGTTTGTAGCTACTAAGTGGATATATGCTCTCTCTCACACAATTCTCTCTCTCCCTCTAAATATAAGGTTGGCACTCAGTCCCCATAGCCCAAGGGGCGAGGAAAAATGAAGTGAGACATCTCTCTCTCTCCTCTAAATATAAGGTCGGCACTCGGTCCTCATAGCCCAAGGGGCAGGGAAAAATGAAGTGTGACACTGCTTAGTAGTACAAACGCATCAAAAGACATCTAAAAATATGTGTTTACCTGATTATCACTTTAAACAATGTTTTTATTTACTCTTTCTTTCTTAAGTTATTTCAATTATGCAAGCATACTAGTATGTATCTTTCTACCCACGTACACAACACCTTGTGTGTTGATTCATTGTTTCACATATGTTTTAGGTTCAAAGCTAGTGTGGGATAAAAGACGGGAAGTCAACAGTTGTCCAGGTTGTACCTATTGTGTTAAGATCATGTTAGCATACATGTTCGTAGACTTGTAAATTTTCTTCAAATTATATAAATGTAAGTTGTAAATTTAATTCATTTTGTACATGTTGAATGTTGAGATTGTTGCATGGTGTATGTTATGTGTGTATGTTCATGTATGTGTATGTCGCTTCTGCATCACTTTCTGACATAATTAGCTAACGTTTTCGGGTTTGTCTTCTCTGACCTTCTAAGGCTCGAGACGGAAAAATCCGGAGACGTTACATGTCAACATAATCAAATCATGTGATATACTCTAATTCATTTTAGTAGAAAATAAAATTAATAATTGGGACAATTTACTTGAAAATTATATAACAAATTTTAGTCCTTGTTTTTATGTTGTCCAGGGAATACATTATTGTATCTAGGACAACCATTATTCTAGAATCTACTAATTAAATGGATTTTTGAACTTTGATTATAGGGTAATAAATGGGAATATGCTCATCAGATGTTGTTACTGATGTTTATAGTATAATTCTTACATATTAATGTGTTTTATCTCCTGAGCGATATTTATCCACCCATAAATGTCATCAAACTAATTTGGCCTGAGAAAGAAACTAAAAAATTTCTACACGAATATTTTGTATATGACCAAATCACTTAAAATTTTCTCACTCCTGATAGTCATATTAAGAAACACTTTAAAGCACCTAAAAATTTTCATCGAACTAAAATGGGGAGTCCATTAATCTTATATTCTTCTCCTATCGTTACTTAACAACCACCTTGCACACTTTTCCAATTATATGAAGTATTAGAACAAATGTTTATCAAAATCTTTCTCTAGACAAAATTGTTGATATGGATGACTGAGTAGCCTAGTGGAATACAATAGGTAGTGCAGTGCTTCTAATACTAGTGGTTGTGGGTTTAATTCTCAACTGTGATAGATAAAATTGTTGGAAAAAAAATCAACGAAAACATGCCTAATGGAACATATACTTGCTTCTTTTTGGAATATTTAGAGGAAAATATATTAAAGCATTTTCGATAGTTAGTCTACTATCATCATGTAGCTTCTTTCTTGTGTTCACAAGTATGTCACATTTTGGTCTTCCACTCATCTAACTTTATTAGTTGACAAAATGATAGCAACACTTAAAACTAAATTATGACCTCTCTCTAGCCCAACTATGTGGAAAGCGAAATATGAGATACCAATAATAAGTGTAATGAGAATAAGTGTAATGATAATCTTCAAGATTGCTAAGATCTTCTGCTACTTGTCATGGTGAAGATTTTTTAAATATTGTTTTCACGTTGCTACCTTGGTAGTCTTATGTTTTCCCTTAGTAATTTTCATATGGCTATACCATCAGTGCATAGTTCTCCAACTGCAATGTACAATGGAGTATATTATTTTGTTCCTTTCATAGGTTGGAAATCATTACATCACACCCTCATGGGTATCGAACTGGAGACATTATTCTTACGATCAACTCTCTTGACCACTCAAGTGCCACTACTTCAAAATTATTTTGTTTCTTGAATTGCTTGTCTTCTAGTATTACTTTTTTACTACTCACGAAAAACGTACCCCGTCACGAAGAGATACATGTGAACATCCATATTTTTCCCAACCGGTAATATACCAACAATTTTCAACTTCATTTATTCATCGCCCTTTTTACAACACGTCCTACACTGAACCCTAGTTTATTATACCGATGAGCAGTTGCAAAGTAGAAGATATTTCGACTGATACATGGCATGGAATGTGAATGCGGTGACCTGATCTTTATTATTCCAACTGCTAGCTAAACTAGTACTACAAGATGGAATCTAGAAAGCACCCCTCCTTCCCCAATATTTACATCTGACCGACTACCATATCACTGGTGCTTTGCGCTTTCACACTCAGTCCTGGCAAATCTCCCACGCACCCTTGGTTGGCTGTCTGCTAGAGCTTTCCTGCAAGCATACTGCACAAAAAGAAAAAGCTATGCCATTAGTATGATGGAGATGACCAGTATGCATCAGGGAGAAAAACAAAAGGACAAAAGTATCTTCGAGAGCAAGAAAAGTCGTTCAATGAAAAGACCAGCGCACACCAGGACAAGGGGATGCCACAATAAGATGTAATGACTTAATTATTTTCATTTAATACCTAAGCTCGTCTTTCAACAATTTTTTTAATCCCTAAGCTAGGTATAGGAAGAAGTTAAAACACCTCCTCTCTTGACTGATAACTGAAAAGAAGTTTATATCTAGTGAAGGTATTGGCTGTTTCTGACTAAGATGATTCCAAGAATGTAAATGCTGAACTGAATATGTTCTTAATTCACGAAACGGGTCATCATGCACTTAGTGACGAAATAAAGCAAATGACATGCCTTTTTCTACTTCTAGAATTGCTTTTGACTAAGAGTGCGCATATAACTTTCGTATTGCAGGCACCCTGATGTTCAAAGTTTTGTGATGCAACTCTTTCTAAGTAGTCTGAAGAAGAAAATCCTTTCTAAGTTATGTGACGCAATTTTTTTTTTTTTTGTGGTCTAGCAGAAAAAAAAACCCACTTCAAGTTGTATAGTTGGTGTATTTGTTCTTGATATAGTATATTAATCCCAATGTAGATGGATGATGCAACCAAAAACCAAGGCTGTGGAGGAGAATTAGAGCATTTTTACCGATGAGTTGGATATTTTATTCACCTTAATTTTCCTCCCGAAGTTCCGCTTTTCTTTCTTCTTCCTGTACCTAGAAAGCTTCTGCTGCCTTTCTTCTGACCTCAAGATCTCCCTTGTGCTGACATGACTGATGTTGCCGGCCTCAAGTGTCTGCAAGGAAGAAGATGACTAGATCTGTCAGAGAAACTGGCAAAGCAATCAAGAGGAGAACATTTCTACAGACAGGGAAGGGACACTTGAGTAAAAGTATTCAAACAGCAAAAATATCAAGCACACTGATGTGAAACCAGCCCAATGAGAGCCTCAAACTGAAATTTACAGGGACCTGGGGTGATGATGTAACCATAAGCCATGTGGGTACCAAATCTCTGATTGGAAGAGAGCTGGGCCAATCAGGATTCAGGAGTAGCAAGCAGGTAATAAAGTTCAGATGGTAATTGGGGGCTTTATTATTCCGGCAAAGATGGTGACATTTCTTACCCTTGAGAGGCCATCATGGTCCATGATGGAATTGATATGGAGCACGAGCACCATCAGCCAAGATTGTTAATTCAATAGCAGTATGACGTGGGTTACACAAATATTTTATAAAAGATGGATTTTTTTTACCTTGATGTCACCCTCGCTGTAAGCTCTCCTCAACCCAAAAGCAGCTCCCAAGTCGACGTCTTGGAACCCGAGGAAGCTAGGCCTAGGCATTCCTCCTCCATGCCCCCAATCATTCGATGAGAGTAGGCAGCCAGAACTGACGCTCTTCTGCAATGGCCCTTCTGTTGCAGCACCCACCCTGTTGTCTCTCTGCACCAGGTCCTGTTGCTCCTCAACCCCCTCCGGTCCTGGCCCCTGCAGTTCCAGGATCTCGATCCCCAGCGCCTCGAGCGGCTCCTCGATGGCCGAATTGGCCAGAAGATCTTTCCTGCACTCGTAGAACACCTCGCTCAGCAACGGGTCAGAGGACTCCATGGCGTCAAATTCTGCAGCCGTTACTCTCGCCACTTCCCCTGCCGTGATATCCTCCCCGCCGGATATCATGGAGATCGCCGTGGCCATGGGGTCGAATGCCAGCTCTGGTAATTCCAGGATCGGCTCCGGGGCCTTAAAAAGGTCGCCTTCTCCTCCCAAATCGTACTCTGATACCCTGGAGGCTTGTATGAGGGTGCTCTGTAGAAAAGGAAACTGTGAGATGAGGTGTCGGTTCGTAACTGGGAGAAAACACGGAGAGATGATTCGTCTTAAGGTGCATGTCGGTGTTTTAAAGGTTTATGGTTATTATCTACCAAGTACAACTAGAAAGTAAAAATCTGGCTAGTCTTCAATGAGGTATTCTGCGGCTGTGCTGCCAGCAGAGTAGTATCTATAAGTTGATCAGTGAGTTTCTGCTAACATCAACAATTAGTATACATGTGGAAAAGGCACCGAAATATTGGCGAAAGAAAGACTAGAGTTTTGCTAGTTTGCTGCTACTTCTAATTGATTCTATACCAGTTTACTCCCGAATTTTTAATTTATGGAGAAACATACACCATTTTTATGCTTTATCATAAACTAACAACTGATGCAGAACTCCCTTTCCAGTTGGAAGCCCAGTTTCTTCAATTTTTTCACAAAGTTTTATAGCTGTATTCCTTCTTATTAGTATAATGTTACCTTTTCCTGTTCGTGAGAATTTCCTTTCGTTCTTTTCGCTTGGAAGGCTGCGGTAGTACACATTCTAGGCTCGTCTAGGATATATGCAAGATTTGAGCTCTTAATCAAACCAACTGAAGTGAAAACAGACACAAAACTATATAGAGAGTAAAACCAAGAGAAGAAGAGAACGACTGAGGTGGAGAATGGAAAGAACCGTGACTCGACACAAAGCAAGCAAACCAAAATCACTCGATACATCAGTGCATGGGTCGGATGTTCTTACCCCAGATGTTGGTGCACTGACAACCGGCAGATGTCCACCTTGCTCATAGCTGCTAGTGCTGCTTCCAAGACTATTGCAGCTGCTACTACTACTGCTGTCGATGAAGATGCTGTTCTGCAACCTCCAGAGCAGCTCCTCTTCCTGGAGCTGGAATTGGCACTGCTGGGCTTCTCTGTAGAAATCTAGCCCTCCTTGCAGGTACGGAAACAGCAAGCCTCCATCGGCATACATGTTTTGGCTTTCTCTTCAGCTTCTTTTCCCTTTCTCAATCCCCAACTCACTCCCCTTGGTTGCCTCCCCCACCACTCCCACCTTACTTCCTGCCCCTCCCTCCCTTCTATATCCCCCACTCACCACTCAAAAGCTCAACCCACCCAAAGCCCTTCTACTGCAACTCTTCCCTACTACTTACAAGAAGAGAAAGATCAACCAAACAGGCACCAGACACCCATATATAGAATGGCCAAACACCCCCACTCAATTCCTCTCTTTTTCTTTCCCACATCTCTTATTTTATATTTTGTTCTCTTCTGTGGTGCGTGATATGAGCTCCGCAACCCACCACACAGTGTCGAGCCAAGGTGATGTGTGGGGCGCACAGAACCAGTGCAGGTAAGCACCCTCTGCTAGTTCCAAACAACAAAGCCAATTGGAAGAAGGGAGTGGGTCCAATTGATTGCCCACTATAGTCCAAACCCTCTTTTCCTCCAATTTATTACTTTACCCCACACCTTCATCTCTTTATTTCGGTTCTGGTCTAATTTAGTAATTTCCCTTTCCTCTTCTTTCAAAGAAACTCCTCTCCCTTTCTATTCTACCCATCAACCACCTCTCATTTTCTTGCACATCTCCAATCGAGGGCAAAAAAGGGAAATGGAATAGTATCAGATAGCCTGAGGGCATATACTCCCCTCTCATATGCATGCACCTGTCAATAACCCATCCAGCTACTGGTGGGCTGCTCAGTGTATAGATGGCCCTGGCTGCTTGCTTGGTGGATGATGTGCAGCTGCTCTGCACATCTTAATTGGTAGGTGTACATGTAAAGAAGTGGTGGGTGGGGGAGGGGCCTGGGTGGTTTTCATCTGCTGATGTAACTTGATCTAAATTTGTACCTTAGCGGCTTCTGACAGCGATCTGAAAGAGCAAGTGGGTTGTTTAACTTAACTCCAAAGGCTGAAGGGTGTAAACTGAGTCTCAACTTGTCTTGCAGATGTTTTCTTTCTGTATATAGTTTAACTCTTGGATGGGGACGCACGGATCCCAACTTGTCAAACCCTACATATATATATGTATGTAAGAAGAATAAAGGTACATAGGGGCTGGAGTTGGCTGTTTCTTAATTGTGCACTAATTAAGATGGGTTGAGTTGTTTCTTAATGCAATTACATATCGGCTTACCTAGCCTGTCTTTTCTTAGGATTTACCGTGGTTATTATCACAAGTGGGGAATATCTTTATTCCTTCGGGCTAAGACAGGATAATGTTTTCCCAAGGGGTACCGGGTACTGGCCCTGGGTACCTTTGTCCGGAAATGCGTGTTGTTTAGTCAGCCATACTATTTAAATCCTCCTCCTGCACCAAGAGGGTGCTTAATTATATGTGAGGGTAACAGCTCCCCTAAGATATAAAAGATTCTAGGGAGAAACTGTGTCCGTGTGGTCTCTTTTGAGATTTTTCTTGTCATCAATGCTCTTGCGATTCCTTGACCAAAGTTGGTTTTTATAAATGTTTGATGAAGGTTGGGCTCTACATGTGCCCAAGTGGTTAACCGTAGCTCGGTGGAAATCACACAATTTGCCCTTGGTTTGATCAAACCTAACCACAACTTGGATACATATCAAACATTCTTCTCGATAAAGTATTGGCCATCTAAACTTCAACAATATGCTCAAATGACCATGGAGAGCTAGATCAAACTCTTGGCCCCTCGTGAATTAGGGTGGACTAAAATCAAGGGTTAAAGTCTCACCCTAAGACACATGTTTAAAGGATAAAATGAGTATTTGACATGATCATGACACGTGCGTAATTTTTTCTTTATAGAAGTCTAGGCTAATACCAAGTGGTTAGAATTGGAGAACTATTAGGCTGATATGAATGATAAAGAACATATAACTTTATGTGTGACCACCTATGCCCACCGTGGGGCACATAATAGAATAAAGAATGGGCTTCAGTTTCATGCTAGAGAGGTCCAACCTAAATCAAGTGTAGAAAAGGTGGAGATTTTCTAGGATAAATGGTAGGATCCTTATAATTACAAATCAATCAATTCAAGACTAAACAATTTATCTGGTTTTCTCTTGCATCTTTTTTGTGTAATACATATATCTCTTTGTATATTTCTCTTCTTTTTATTTTGAAGGTTCATACCGAAAAACAATGTGAGACTAAACAACTTTTATGCTCTTTTTAGAGTGTAAAAAGGGGTCAGTAGTATCTCAAACAAATATTGTCTGTCGTTAGTATGACCTACTCAATGGTATAGATGAAATGACTTCAATCATTTTGGATACATTATAGATTTAGAAAGGTTCCTTGAACATTGTTGAATGGTAAACTTATTGAGATCATGAACCTTAGTAATGTCTTTGGAGGAAGCTAAGAAGAAGCTCAAAGAAGCAATGCATTGTCAAGAAATTTCGAGAGAGAGAAAATTGATTTAGAAGCACAAAAATTGTTTCCTATGTTGGTATGTATGCCCAGAGAGCCAATCATATGATGATCAAAATGTGGCATTAGATACTTGATTTGATAATAATAAAGGTAATTCTGTCTATTATAGTTGTCTTAGCATGAGATTATGACCTAGACATAATAGATGTCTAAAGAATGATGTTACTTGATGACATATGTCTTCAGGTTGATGACCTAAACGATGAGATCATATGTATGATAAGAGTACATACATTCTTTTTATGTCCCTAGTTGGATATTACTATGGAAGAAAAAAGACAACAGTAATACATAAGACTAGAGTGTGTGTTGACTGATGATAGAATCTCATTAGTCATGATATGTGATATCAAGTCAAGCACACATGTACATGTTAGATAATAGTGTATTAGACAGACTCACCATGAGAGTGATACGTGGAGACCATGGAATGGTAGTCAGATCAGCTCTCACAGTGATAGTGGCGATTATGGTTCTTAGACCTTGTAAGGAGTGGACCCAAAGGGGATCCACTCCCTACTAAAAATTTGAAGAATAGAACCTTCAATCCAAACACACCCAAAAAGGTATGATGGAGTGGGTGTAAAATTTTCAAATCTTATTAATGGTATTCAAAACAACCAAAATGTAGCAGCGGAAGAAAATAATGACTATATTCAACTTCTCAACAAGATTAAAAAAGTATATCTTAATCTCCCACATAGGGTTTACATGTATGATACAACATAAGGATCTAAGATAGAGGGAAGTCTAAACCATAACAACTTTGTCTCCAAGCTTTAACTCCTTAAGCTAGGTCCATATCTTTATGCCATGTCCTCAATGACCTTCACCTAGGGTTGAAAGCATACCCCAGCAAGAAGAGAAAAATAAATGACATCAGTAAAGGTTGGTATGTGCATACTAAGAAGGAAATTGAGCAATATTATGAAATAAAGGACATTAAACATAAAAGGCTTCCCATAAAAGAATAAAGGATCACCCAAGTGGGTATCAAGAGAAAAGAATCACAATCAAATACTTGCTATTAAAACATCATATAAAAGTGGTGCCCCATAAGCACATATGAAATTAGGGCACATAACCCATCATCGATCTGTATGCATGTGAGATAAACATAGCCATAGAACAATATAAAGACAAAGTCGGCCAAGTTTCATAAACTTGAAACTTGATAGAGAAAGGCACATAACCAAACTCCCAAATATATATAAAGTGGGCCAAACCTCATAAATTTGAAACCCGGGTATGGGGCACATAACCTCCATTCCAAAAATAAATAAGGACACACAACCCAAAAACCAATGCAATTACACTACTCTAGTGCTATTGAATCACATAACATGTTAAATATGGAGGAAAGTAGAAAGTATCGTCAGATTATACCAAAGTAGTCACCACATAAGTGACCAACATATACATCCACCTCACAAGTGGACAAAAGACATCACATGCCATCATATAAAGTTCCATCATGAACCAAGCATAAAATAAGAGTCCAAAAGAATATCCATGATCACAAGATCAGTAAAAAGTAGGGTACTTCACATGAAGCATAATTTCAAAAGAAAAAGACATTGTGTATAGGCTAATGTCCATAGGACTAAGAGAAAGATAATATAGGTGAATTACTCAACATATAATAATAAGAGATGCAAAACATACCTCACTTTAGAGTCTATACAAGTCCAAGTTAGATCTAGATCCAAATCTAGGTCTCCAAAGCACCTATTAATCATGTATGTGAAATTAGGGTTAGATTTACATTGATTTCAAAAACCCTATAAATTACCTTTTTATTATTAGTGAATTAGGTTGTCAAAACCATGAAACATTTTAGATTATCTTCTTCTGAGTTCAAAATATATTTTATAATGTTTTTCTGAGTTTTAAATGCTTAGTTATGAATTTTGCAAGTTATTACTCATTTAGTAAAATCCATTAAAATCACATTTATCAACATTAGAATTTGGAAAAAAAACCAATACCATTAATCGTATTTTTTGATTTCAAAACATATTTTTTTATTTTTTTAAGCTATAAATAATTAGTTATGGATTTTTGAAAATCAGCCAACCAGAAATTCAGATAAAGCCACATATACACGATTATCCATCTGGATGAATCAGGGTGATTTGGCCCAATTGGGGTCAAACATGTGGATTGGTCCTACGCTAGCCAGACAAAATAAACAGATGGTCAACAAAAATAACCTAAATGTGAAAAGTCAGATATACCCTTCACTCATAATACAAAAACAAAACACGTGTGAGGGCATATTGGGTAATATGGACTCTTGCTTCGTCGTCCTCAACTACGAGGTATCAAGGACTCATGAAGAACCAGTATATGGATAAAAAGGAGGACTCCCACTTATGTATTAGGGATCCTCATTGCCCGAGAAAATCACTAAGGGATTCCACATCCATTACATGATGCATCAGTGAGCTCATCGACTCAAAAATAAGGCGGCAATGTAAATCACAAGACCCAAAACTAAGCCCCCACCATGACTGTTAGGGAGGAGAATCTAAAAACTGGAACTGAGGGGTAGAAACAAGAAGTTGGTCATCCAGGTAGCTTTGATAGACCTGGTAGAAGTCACAGCAAGTGTAAACCAAGATTTTTGGTAGTGAAGGGATAGGTAAAGCTAGAAATCTCAGAAAGGGGTAAAAAGAGGGGAAAGCATCCTACCCGGATATCCGTGAAATTGAACAATTTCAGAGAGTCTTGGACATGAGTAGAATATGCCAAAATCATCAACCAGCCCCACGATGCTCCGAGGTGCGGTGATGAACCAGCTCTAGATGCTTGCAGATGGTGGAGTTGGGTTAACCGACCTGGGGTTAAAGGATGCCAAAACAACACCAAGGGGCACCTGCTTATGTTGTGTTGAAGATGAGGGGAGGGTTTTATATGGGTCCGAAGGTTTGTGGTGGTAAGGAGGCGGAAAACAAAGATGAAATAGGGGATGAACAGGGTAACATGAGTGGGTTGCAAACTTGGAGAAAAACCACAATCCCTAGCACATATATAGGTTTTGGATTCAGATTGCAATTTCGTAGGTTGGGGGAAAGAAATTGGGGGTAGAAGAGAAAGGGAGAAAAGGAGGGAGATGAGAAAATCGTTGTGTGGACACTAGGTTTCATCCTGTTTCCAAGACGAGCGCGAGGAAGAGGAAGGCTCTAGAACCGTTGGATGAGGCCGAGAAAATAGGGAATAGTTAATAGTCATTTGATTAGCGTGTTGAAGGAAGAAAATCACAAAATAAGAGCGTGACGCTTAATAAAATTGGACTATAACGAAAGGGTGTGCATTATTTAAAATCATTGAAATATTAAGCAATTTAAAGGATATTTTTTGTTATTTTATTTGAGGGACCTAACAATACTCAATTATCAATTTTGGTAGCTAGTCCAATTAGGACATGCAAAATATATTTTTGGCATTCAATTTGCCTTTTGAAGACTTCTAATATTTTATTTAATTTATTTTAAGCAAACCTTATTTTCTCTTTCATAATGCATTAGAGAATTCTAGAATTTTCCAATTTGTGTGAGACTTCATCCTTAAGCAAATCAATGTATATGGAACACAAATTGATCATTAATTTTATCCTTTGAAGTTATTGTAAACATAATTTAATATTTTGGACTTTCTCTCTCCTAATCTACACATGTGCTTTAAAGGTTGTCCAAATTACATGAAAATTCACCCAAAGTCTATTTTTAGTGTGTAGATTATGAATCTAAAGTTATTTTCCACCTTTGGAGTCATTTATATTTTATTTGATATTTTGGAAAAAAACTCATATCTTCTTTTCTAAATTAAATTAGTTATTATCATGTAAATAATGTGAAACTTGACTCCCAGGGCAATTGGGACCCAAGGAATCCGAATTTCACATTAGATTTCTCTTTTGGAATCTCCGTTTCTGAACTATAACATTTTTGGCTTGTTTTTATTATATTTATTATAATATTATTTCATCATTATTATTCATCCAATTGTGTCCCATATCTTTATATTACAACCAAAAGAATTATATATCATTATTGTGCACAAATTATTATGAAATATCTATTTATATCATGTGACATATTTTATGTGTCCATTATTGGCCTAAGCCTAATGTGAAAACATTAGGTTACCTTAGGGTGATTTATACATGTATTAACATGTTACGATTTCAATTTAGCTACTAATGTGCATATCTTTATGCTTTTTTGGTTAAACCTAAAGGACCAAGTTCACCATCCTCCAAGATATATAATCAGGGTCAAGAGGCTAGGTTTTCAATTCGTTACAGACCTGAAGTCACTACATTCATCACATGTCGTCCATGTACTTTGACATCATCGACCGTAATCTTGAATAAGGGTTGCCATAAAGGTGGTTCTTGGGTGTGGGGATTGAGTGTGAGTGATGTAGATGGGATTTTTTCCTCCTATAGGAGATTGATATCCATGTCACTTGATTAGCGAGACTGAGAAATGTACTACCGTACTCATGTGATTCAGTATGTGATATGTGAACTCACTTGCATCTCAGATGGTCTTCTCTAGTTTAAGGAACATGGATTGAACATTGATATGATGACAATTCCATGTGTTGAGTTCACTCTAGATATCACCGACAAAGGAACTATATGATCACGGTAGCATTGATCATGGATTATAGGTTGAATTTATTCTCCAACTTTCCGAATTACTTGGGTAACTATTATGTGTTTCTAGACGTCGCTCTTTTCTTGTGATGTCATATGTTGGTTATGGACATCCATTGCCAACATAATTTTGCACCTATAGGGTCACACACATAGGATACACTTGGAATAGGAGTTTATTCATGAATGGTGTTTAACTTGATTACTAAAAGTTCTTAGATAATCAAATTAAACAACTGGGGTTCAAAATTGACTGATTGGACTCTGAATAGGTTGGAGTGTCAGGTCAATTTGAATCAACATTGGCTAATCAATGGTTGAACTAGGGTGTGAAATTATCGGTTCACATAGTGAACCCACCGGTTCATGGGATGAACCGCCCAATTCAATGGTCAATTTGATTGGATCAAAGATTAGTGTTGACGTACATAACATAAAACTTCACAAAACGACTGGTTCACTGCACGAACTGACCAGTTCACACACAAACTGAACGCTTGGGTGTGTGAACCGAACACTTGGGTGTATGAACTGACTGGTTCATTGCTCAAAGTTTCCAAAAAAATAATGAAATTTGTCCCTTTGACTCCGGCATAGATTGGGTACCCTGACCCTGGCCTCTCCTATAAATAGAGGGATACTGGGAGCTTCTCAAACACAACAATTAGCTCTAACAATTATTTTCCTCTCTGACTGTGGTAACCAATAGAGAGTCCGAGCAAGTCCTACCCGATAAAGGGAGGGATAGAAAGGGAGAGGCAATTGTGTGAGAGCGAATCAACTCTAGGAGGTTGACGTTCAAAAGGGACAACTCCTTCCTGTTGGCTCTTCTAGTACAATGTGGAGTTCTCAGTGATTTGCATGGAATAATCTAGAGGTGCGAGGATGTTGTCTGCCACTAGGAGAATACCATCAACCGCTGTGTGATACCAGACCATGATTCCATTGCTAACAATTGCTCGAGTGTTGTTGAAGAAGAAGTGTGCTTCTTCTTGGAGAAGAAGCACGTCTCTTATGCAAGGGTAATATTGTTTGACTTACTCTAGGACCAGGTATGACCTTGCAAGTCCTTATTCCGAGATACATTTTTGTTGACACAATCTTGCTATTTTGGGAAACATGCATTTAAATTTTTTGTTTCCGCTGCCTTATCTGTCACCCCAATTTTCCTACAGTGGTATCAGATCCACATCAATTTACAATGTTTCTAGATTTAAATGGATTTGATAGGATTTATTTTATAGCATATGATGTGAATATTAAACTGGTCAATGTGCATGTCCAATTAATACCATGTATAAACCATATATATATATGATGTGATATATATGCAATCAATATGCATCACCCTAAAATGTGTTTTGATGGTGGATGTTAGTGTAGTTATGGCCAATAACCGTAGATCTGTGTATGCATGGTTGTGGTTGTTTATTCCTATTTATATCTCAGTTTGCATACTGAGCCTCTCTCCTCCTTTCCAAATATAAATTAATTCTCTTCTTCCTATTTCCCCTCGAATGTAACTTGAGGTTTTCCCTTTTACAATATAATATAAAATAGGATAGTTTTAATTTATGTTTCATATTGAGAAGACATTAGACACGAGACAAACCGACCAACTTGTGAGGCAAACTGATCAAATGAAGGACGGAGGAGAGCAGACAGAGGGAGGATTAACCATTTGACTAGTGGCTCAACTAATTAGTTGGAGGATTCTAGACATTATTTGAACTTGAGACCAGACGACCATTTCAGGAGCCCAATTGAGCAACTAGGAGATGAGTTGATCGGTTCAATGTGCTGATTGGTTAAAGTATTAAACCGATCAATGCAGATTGATTTGAGCACAAATATTCACCAATAATAGGTTGTACATTTGATTTGGACCTTACATAGTAGTAATTCCTTGTGTCTCTGTAACATAATGAATCTTAGATGTAATCTCCATGTAAACCTTTTTCCCAAGTTTCCCTATCATTTCTATCCTTTATGTCATTTATGTTTAATTAGTGGAATTTATAGTGGTTTAGTGAACATTTATTCACTAATTGTACCAATATAAGGGTTTATGAACAAATACCTTAGTGAAAGCTTAATTACCATAATTAAGTGCTCTAAACCTTAATATAACTTTTTTGTATGATTTGAAAGCATAAAATGAGGCTAAGTTTCAAATTTGGTTCGATATGGATGTTGTTTGTGCAAGTTATGCAATTTTAGGTACATTCTGGACTTTTATGCAATTTACCCAATTCAGAGGTTTTATTTGCAAATTATCAACTGAATTTTAATCCTTAGATATTCCATTACCATTAACGAGATTTTCAACCATTGGAGAACCTAGTTTCACCTTGGTTTGATGGTATTCCTTTCCAAGGGCATTATAGGGATTACCCTCTTTATAAAGGTGCTTATCTTTAAAAGCTATCAACCAATGAGGTTATTTCTTTCCTGAAAAATGGTGGGGATGGCCTTGAAAGATCTGTGGGCTCTTAGGACCGAGTTTTGATATCCAAGAAGAGTCCATGAGCTGTCCTCTTGCATGGCCATCAAGCCCTAGGCTAAAGACACATGGAAAGTCCCTTCAGACACCTCATGCTTCACCTCTTTCTATATATAGCCATGTATCCCCCTTACCAACTCACAATTCGAAAAATCTTGCTCTCCTTTTCTTTCCTCTAGCTTAGATAATAGTTCCTTTTGTATTTGGCTATGAAGTTGCTGTCCCAAGGTAATAGAGGGAGCCTACCTTGGTGAAGAAGGCTCCTAGTGCTTCCAAATTGCTCTATTAGGGTTTCTAAAGCTCCTCCTTGGTAATTTCGACCAAAACTAGTAAGTTTCCTCCCTTCCTTCCCTATTTTCATACTGTTAGTCTTCCTTACACCTTCTTATAGGTCGGAATCATGACCATACATGGTAAAACCCCACCTAAAACCCTAAAACATCTCATCTCCATGCTCTTTTGCTAGGGTTTGCACCTCTAAAGTGGAGAAGGTGGTCTTTGCTCAAGAAAGGAGCTTGGCTTGGAGCAACCAGACCTTCTAATCTCGGAATCCTTTCTGTTTGAACCTTATTACCTTCCTAGAGGCAAGTTTTGTTAACCCCCTTCTCATATATTTCTTAGTACATACTTGAAACCCATGCTTCTATGTTGATAATCGATGATTTCCATCTCTTTTTACCATGTTCTTCTAAGGTTTTGGTTTCTTGCTATTTTATCTTCTCAAGAATATCTAGTTTGATTATCTAAGAAACTTCAAACCTGATCTTGGGTCAAATGGTGTTTTCTCCCTCTCCCTCTCTATTTAATTATCTCGATCGGTTTGATGATGTGGCAATTTCCTATTGGTCAGTATTGAAAAATTCATATCTTCTAAACTGCTTATCCAAATTTGACAAATAAATATGTTTTGGAATTGGAAAATTAATCTATATATAATAAAAATAATTTCAAGGTCTGATTTCATGGTTTGATGAAGGGTGATTTTTGTAAAACGAATTTAATGCATAAAATCCATAAAATTTACATCTTAATCATCATAACTTCAAAATTAATATAAAAATATGTTTTCTTGATCAGGAGAACATAATAAGTTCATTGGTGATATTTTCAAAAGCTAAATCCAAATTTTTCTAAAAAGTTCTAAAATTAGGGTTTCTATATATTAATGTGCACTATGTACTCTAATAATACATGTTAATACATTGAAAATAGGCAAAGTGGAACTTGGACTCAATTAAAGTGGTGAAAGTTAGTAATTGATATTAGTAAGAGAGGTATGTGCATTCCTTACACCCTATGTTGGGATAATTATAGCCAAACCCTATATTTCCCTGATGAGGCTTAAATGAACCTTAAATCTTCTATTATTGAATCCTAATGTTGTTCATGCGTCAAATTAGATTATAATTTCTTCTTGTTGTGTCCTATACCCCACTGCCATGCTTATTGAATATTATGACTACTTTTGCCATGACTACTTTTCTAGCATGTGGATTTATGTTCTATTTAATTTAAAGTAGTGGTACTTATGTACAACCACCCACAGAGGGCATTTATTTAATCACCTTAGGGAATGTTTTTATTCTCCCCTATATAATTGTGTAGGTGATTGGGAATGTCTTATTATCCCCTCACCTATAGATTAGAGGTCCGTTAGGTGCCTCAACCCTACTTAGTTAGGTAGACATTATTATCTTAAATGCAAATCCTTTTTCATATAATAGTTAATGGCAAGTTTCTTTTGAATATAGCCTCATACTCTTGTTATCTTCATCATATGATGAACCCTAGCATGTTTTTATTTTCTATACTTATCTTGATATCCTATATTAGTTTTGTGACACATACCTTGTTTTCTTTCCCCTTTTGCTGGGTGCTTTCCCAACCACCCAGGTGCTAGTGCTGAGCAAAGAGAATGACAAGTTTGAAGGAATTCATCTCAGGAGTAGATCTCAAGCTATTTGAAAGGATGTCTAGGTTGCTATAGCTAGATCCTTTTCTATTATCTTTTTCTTTTGAGAACAATCATGTAATGAACAATGAAAGCCATGTAATAGGCTTAGTTCTTTTATTTCCGCTGCTATTGACATTTTGTAATGTATGTGGTGCATGCTTATTTACTTGGAATATTATACATGCATCCCTCAATATCTTTTGTCTTTCTAAAAAGATGGATGTTTTGTAGTTCTTTTAAATTTTAGTAAGGAGGTGATCTCACCTCTTTACAGCATGGTATCAGAGCCTTTAGGCAACTATTAGGACATGAAGTTGAAGCAAAGGTGTCTAGAATGGATCAGGGTTTCGGGGGCTGGCAATATTTTCCTCCACACCACTAGCTTGGTTTACGAGGACTCCCGTGCCCATATGATACCGGCCTGGCCTGAGATGATGTGAATTGCCCGAAATAGTATGCTTTTAGGCAATAGCATTCTAGATATTCTTTTCTCATATATGCTTCTATTCTTTTTCATCTATGATTCAAATACTCCTGGGAACTTAATATGTTAAACCTACCTTTCAGGATAGGTGACTTGTTTGACAGTAGGAATAAGGGAAAGGAGTCAAACCCTAATGACTCCAATGTGGAAAACACTCCTATGACTCCTTCCGGCCATGGTGTGGTCAACCCTACTACTCGGGACACCCCCTCCTTCACACTGGAGCAAGAGTTGGAAATGCTGTGCCAGGTGCTCTCCACCATGATGGGGCAGCTCCACACAGTGGCTGCCAATGCCAACAAGTCGAGGGAGTTCACCCTCACTGACTTCATAAAGATGCAACCACCCTACTTCAAAGGTGAAAGTGAACACAACATGGTGGATAAAGGTGATGACTGGGTGTTGGCTTTGGATCAGACCTTAGAGGGTATGGCATTCCATCCTCACCATAAAGTTCGGTTCACGACATATGTACTGGTCAGACCGGCACGTGTCTGGTGGAATGGTGTCGCCCACACTTGAGACACCTCTACCATGGAGTGGGACCAGTTCCTGAAGCTCTTCAGGGAGAAGTACATATGTCCTGCCTTCTTAAGGAAGAAGGAAGCTGAGTTCTACAGCCTCAGGTAGGGAAGCATGAGTGTGGCCGACTACGTCCAACGATTCCTACTTCTCAAATGCTATGCCACCGACCATGGAGCCGAGGGAAGGGCAACATTGTTCTTGGAGGGCCTAAACTACCAAGTGGGTCGAAGTCTTGTTCCATAGCTTCCACTCACCTTCCAGCAGATGGTGGATAAGGCCCTAGCCATCGAGTCCTACCCATGATTCCAATCCTATGGACACAATAATGGCTATAGAAACACAAGAGGAAGAACCCTACCCCGAATGAGAATCGCGGACACGATCGGTGCAATAGGTGCTCTCGCCACCATCCTCCAGGGAGATGTCCTACCAACAATGCACCTGCTCGTAGAGACAACCAACCTCCTCTGACCTGCCATGAGTGTGGCCAAGTTGGGCATATCCGACCACTCTGCCCCCATTTCCAGAAAGGATAGAATAATGCCCAACAGCCACAACAGCCAAGGCAGAATCCACCTCTGCGGAATAATAATAACAACAACAACAACCAAAACCCGAGGCGACCACCAGTGGAGAGGAGGAATGGGAGAGTGTTTGCTTTCAATGCTGAGGAAGCAGGCGAAGATAATGAAGTTATTGAAGGTACCTTGCATCTTAATATGCATCCTATAAAGGCACTATTTGATTCTGGCTCATCTAATACCTTCATATCATGTCAACTTGCTTCTATGTTAGAAATAGAATCTGAGTATATGGATCATATATTAGATGTAAAAACCCCTAGTGGTAAGATCTGCTCTTCGTATCTCCAAACTCTGACCATGGACCTCTGTATATCTGGTATAATGTTTCCCTCAGATTTCATCTTGCTCGACATGACCACCTTTGATGTCATCCTGGGAATGGATTGGTTGAAGAGGTACAAAGCTATTTTTTTTTGTGAAGAATCAAAGGTTAGTTTGTCACATCCTATTGAGGGAAGATTGTATGTCAAGGGTAGGAAGCAAGAATATCGGCAATTTGTTATCTCCTCCATCAAAGCTGAAAAGCTAGTCTCATAAGGGTGTAGAGCTTTCTTAGCCTCTATAGTCCTTGAGGCTACACCTCCTTCTCTCGACCGCATAGATGTGGTGAAGGACTTCCCGGACGTATTTCCCGAGGAGTTACATGGTTTGCCACCAACTCAGGAGGTGGAGTTCTCCATCGAACTTGTACCCAGAACTTCACCAATATCGAAGTCGCCTTACCACTTGACCCCTACCGAGCTTGCCGAACTGAAGAAGAAACTAGAAGAGATTCTCGACATGGGCTTCATCTGCCCTAGTGTTTCACCTTGGGGAGCCCCTATCCTATTTGTGAAGAAGAAGGATGGTTCGATGTGGATGTGTATGGACTACCACATGCTTAACCAAGTGACGGTGAAGAACTGTATCCTTTGCCTCGCATCGATGACTTGTTCGACCAGCTAAAGTCAGCCTCTGTGTTCTCCAAGATGGATCTATGAAGTAGCTACTACCAGATGCATGTGAAGGACAATGATGTACCGAAGACGACATTCATGACTCTCTATGGGCATTACGAATTCATGGTCATGCCTTTCGGCTTGACAAATGCCCCTACTGCCTTCATGGACTTGATGAATCGAGTGTTCCGCCCATACCTTGACAAGTTCATGGTGGTATTTATCGATGACGTTTTGGTTTATTCTGAGACGTTAGAACTACATCATGAGCATCTGTAGATTGTACTCAACACACTATGAGAAAATCAACTCTATGCAAAATTCTCAAAGTGTGAGTTCTGGATAAAGGAAGTGATGTTTCTGGGTCATGTGATTTCTGTCAGACATATAGCTGTTGATCCTACAAAGGTAGAAGTTATGACCAAGTGGAAAGCTCCAAATAATCCCTCAGAGGTCCGTAGTTTCCTTGGCTTAGCAGGTTACTATTGAATGTTTATCAAGAACTTCTCTGAGTTGGCCTTGCCTTTAACCAAGCTGACGCGAAAGGAGGTCAAGTTCTCTTGGACACCAGAATGTGAGAACACTTTTCAGAAGTTGAAGAAGAGCCTGACTTCTGCTCCCGTGCTTGCTTTGCCTGTTAAGGGCATACCCTATGTCATCTACACTGATGCATCCATACAAGGCTTAGGGTGTGTTTTGATGCAAGATGGAAAGGTGATCATCTATGCTTCTCGACAGTTGAAACCTAATGAAGCTAATTGGCCTATACATGATTTGGAGTTTGCTGCCATAGTTCATGCTTTGAAGATCTGGCGACACTATCTCTATGGTGAAAAGTATGAAGTCTTTTCTAATCACAAGAGTCTGAGATATCTATTGACTCATAAGGATCTGAACTTGCGACAACATAAGTGGATGGAATATCTTAAAGATTATGACTTCACCATTACCTATCATCCTGGTAAAGTGAATGTCGTAGCTGATGCTTTAAGTCACAAGAAGGATGCTATTTGTGCTGCTCTGAGATGTTCAGTATGGGAAAACCTTAAACATGTGGCTAGCTGGAGACCTCAGACTGTTGAATCAGTGGATGAAGACAAGTTGTGTGTTCATATGGCCAGCTTGACCGTTACACCAACCTGGATCTCAAAAGTCATGGATGCACAGTTGGAGAGTTATGAGCTTGAGGAGATGAAAGCTTTAACTGAGAAACCACAATCTGACTTCTCTGTCAGAGTGGATGGTGTTGTCCGCTTCAAACAAAGGTTGTGGATTCCTAATGTTGGTGATATGAGACAGAAGGTTCTAAGTGAAGCTCATGGGTCCAAGTACACTATTCATCCTGGCACAACAAAAATGTACAAGGACTTACATCGAAGCATCTGGTGGAAGAACATGAAGAATGATATATCTCTATTCGTCGTGAAGTATTTGACATGTCAGCAAGTCAAGATCGAACATCAATGACCGGGTGGTCTTCTTCACCCTCTTGAAATTCTAGAATGGAAGTGGGAGAAAATCACAATGGACTTTGTTACTGGTTTCCCCAAGTCCAATAAAGGTTATGATGCTGTTTGGGTGGTTATTGATCAGTTTACAAAATCTGCTCATTTCTTGCCTTTTAAAACCAATTACAAAGTTGTGGATATGGCTCAGTTGTACGTTGAGTGGATCATACGCATGCATGGAGTACCTGAGGTAATAGTTTCTGATCGTGATCTAAAGTTTACTTCTCGTTTATGGGGTCAGATTCAGGAGGAGATGGGTACTGACTTGCGTTTCAGTACTGCTTACCACCCACAAACTGATGGTCAATCTGAGAGAACAGTTCAGATTCTAGAGGACTTGCTTCGTGCTTGTGTGATGGATTGGGGTGGTGCATGGAATCAGTATTTGCCATTAGCTGAGTTTTCTTACAACAATAGCTACCAAGCTAGTATTGGTATGCCACCTTTTGAAGCTCTCTATGGTAGACCATGTCATTCACCTTTGCATTGGGATGATGTCGGTGAACGTTCTCTAGTGAAGACCGATGACATGCAAATGATGATAGAAAAGGTGCAGTTGATAAAGAAATGCATGAAAGAAGCTCAAGACTGACAGAAGATGTATGCTGATAAGAAGATGTCCGATGTTAACTTCCTAGTGGGTGACTATGCATTTATGAAGATCAAGCCTATCCGTTCTATTGCTAGATCTAAAGTTAAAGGCAAGTTGAGTCCCCGCTATGTTGGACCGTTTGAAATCTTAGATAAGGTTGGAGACTGTGCATACCACTTAGCCTTACCTCCTTCCTATGACAAGATTCATAATGTGTTCCATGTCTCTGTGCTAAAGAAGTATGTGAAGAATTCTTCTCATGTGCTTATTGTTGAGCCTTTGGAGATACATGAGAATCTGACCTATGAAAATCTACCTGTGAAGATTCTTGACTCCCGAGTAAAGTAGCTGAAGAACAAAGAGATTGAGCTAGTAAAAGTTTTGTGGAAATATCATGGTCTGGAAGAAACCACTTGGGAGTTGAGAGATGAAATGTTACGTACTCACCCTTCTCTTTTTTCTTGAGATTTCGAGGACGAAATCCTTTTTTAAGGGATGGAGTGTTGTAACATAATGAATCTTAGATGTAATCTCCATGTAAACCTTTTTCCCAAGTTTCCCTATCATTTCTATCATTTATGTCATTTATGTTTAATTAGTGGAATTTATAGTGGTTTAGTGAACATTTATTCACTAATTGTACAAATATAAGGGTTTATGAACAAATACCTTAGTGAAAGCTTAATTACCATAATTAAGTGCTCTAAACCTTAATATAACTTTTTTGAATGATTTGAAAGCTTAAAATGAGGCTAAGTTTCAAATTTGGTTCGATATGGATGTTGTTTGTGGAAGTTATGCAATTTTAGGTACATTCTGGACTTTTATGCAATTTACCCAATTGGGAGGTTTTATTTGCAAATTATCAACTGAATTTTAATCCTTAGATATTCCATTACCATTAATGATATTTTCAACCATTGGAGAACCTAGTTTCACCTTGGTTTGATGGTATTTCTTTCCAAGGGCATTATAGGGATTACCCTCTTTATAAAGGTGCTTATCTTTAAAAGCTATCAACCAATGAGGTTATTTCTTTCTTGAAAAATGGTGGGGATGGCCTTGAAAGATCTATGGGCTCTTAGGACCGAGTTTTGATATCCAAGAAGAGTCCATGAGCTGTCCTCTTGCATGGCCATCAAGCCCTAGGCTAAAGACACATGGAAAGTCCCTTCAGACACCTCATGCTTCACCTCTTTCTATATATAGCCATGTATCCCCCTTACCAACTCACAATTCGAAAACTCTTTCTCTCCTTTTCTTTCCTCTATCTTATATAATAGTTCCTTCTGTATTTGGCTATGAAGTTGCTGTCCCAAGGTAATAGAGGGAGCCTACCTTGGTGAAGAAGGCTCCTAGTGCTTCCAAATTGCTCTATTAGGGTTTCTAAAGCTCCTCCTTGGTAAGTTTGACCAAAACTAGTAAGTTTCCTCCCTTCCTTCCCTATTTTCATACTGTTAGTCTTCCTTACACCTTCTTATAGGTCGGAATCATGACCATACATGGTAAAACTCCACCTAAAACCCTAAAACATCTCATCTCCATGCTCTTTTGCTAGGGTTTGCACCTCTAAAGTGGAGAAGGTGGTCTTTGATCAAGAAAGGAGCTTGTCTTGGAGCAACCAGACCTTCTAATCTCGGAATCCTTTCTATTTGAACCTTATTACCTTCCCAGAGGAAAGTTTTGTTAACCCCCTTCTCATATATTGCTTAGTACATACTTAAAACCCATGCTTCTATGTTGATAATCGATGATTTCCATCTCTTTTTACCATGTTCTTCTAAGGTTTTGGTTTCTTGCTATTTTATCTTCTCTAGAATCTCTAGTTTGATTATCTAAGAAACTTCAAACCTGATCTTGGGTCAAATGGTGTTTTCTCCCTCTCCCTCTCTCTTTAATTATCTTGATCGGTTTGATGATGTGGCAATTTCCTATTGGTCAGTATTGAAAAATTCATATCTTCTAAACTGCTTATCTAACTTTGACAAATAAATATGTTTTGGAATTGGAAAATTAATATCTATATAATAAAAATAATTTAAAGGTCTGATTTCATGGTTTGACGAAGGGTGATTTTTGTAAAACGAATTTAATGCATAAAATCCATAAAATTTACATCTTAATCATCATAACTTCAAAATTAACATAAAAATATGTTTTCTTTATCAGGAGAACCTAATATGTTCATTGGTGATATTTTCAAAAGCTAAATCCACATTTTGCTAAAAAGTTCTAAAATTAGGGTTTCTATATATTAATGTGCACTATGTACTCTAATAATACATGTTAATACATTGAAAATAGGCAAAGTGGAACTTGGACTCAATTAAAGTGGTGAAGTTAGTAATTGATATTAGTAAGAGAGGTATGTGCATTCCTTACACCCTATGTTGGGATAATTATAGCCAAACCCTATATTTCCCTGATGAGGCTTAAATGAACCTTAAATCTTCTATTATTGAATCCTAATGTTGTTCATGTGTCAAATTAGATTATAATTTCTTCTTGTTGTGTCCTATACCCCACTGCCATGCTTATTGAATATTATGACTACTTTTGCCATGAATACTTTTCTAGCATGTGGATTTATGTTCTATTTAATTTAAAGTAGCGGTACTTATGTACAACCACCCACAGAGGGCATTTATTTAATCACCTTAGGGAATGCTTTTATTCTCCCCTATATAATTGTGTAGGTGATTGGGAATGTCTTATTCTCCCCTCACCTATAGATTAGAGGTACAGTAGGTGCCTCAACCCTACTTAGTTAGGTAGACATAATTATCTTAAATGCAAATCCTTTTTCATATAATTGTTAATGGAAAGTTTCTTTTGAATATAGCCTCATACTCTTGTTATCTTCATCATATGATGAACCCTAGCATGTTTTTATTTGTTGTACTTATCTTGATATCCTATATTAGTTTTGTGACACATACCTTATTTTCTTTCCCCTTTTGCTGGGTGCTTTCCCAACCATCCAGGTGCTGGTGCTGAGCAAGGAGAATGACAAGTTTGAAGGAATTCATCTCAGGAGTAGATCTCAAGCTATTTGAAAGGATGTCTAGGTTGCTATAGCTAGATCCTTTTCTCTTATCTTTTTCTTTTGAGAACAATCATGTAATGAACAATGAAAGCCATGTAATAGGCTTAGTTCTTTTATTTCTGCTGCTATTGACATTTTGTAATGTATCTGGTGCATGCTTATTTACTTGGAATATTATACATTCATCCCTCAATATCTTTTGTCTTTCTAAAAAGATGGATGTTTTTTAGTTCCTTTAAATTTTAGTAAGGAGGTGATCTCGCCTCTTTACAGTCTCCAAGGAATTGCATTATATTGGCCATACCCATTGCTCGTATATTTTTGATTGCGTGTTTTTCATTTTTGGTTGTAGAATGTATATGATACATAAGTATGTGGTGATTATATATGTATATGTATTTATATTCCCTTAATAAATATTCAGTCTAAGATGCTTTCCATAAGTAGCACACATGAATAGCTTGATCGACCAAATATGGGCATGCCCTAGGGTTGTACGCCATCTATATTGTGGAACTGTGATGGTAGATATGTGGGTCTGCCCTAGAAGGGTGCATATTCTATCGTGTTGGATTATGGGCCATGCTTAACTGGGTGACCTTAATAGGATTTAGTGCCTAGAAGCATACAGATGGATTGTGATGAGGATTTGTGCACACCATCTATCCAAGAGTTGCATGAGATGCAATTGGCAAATGTTGTCTACCTTAATAATTGGTCATGAGCGCTAGCGTTGGTTGGGTATTTACTTAATTGTTTTGGATCTTGGCTCACTAGAAGATTGTACATTGTAATCTTCTGAATTGATACTTGAGGATTATCAGTTTGAACAAAGTAATGGGAGCGATATTAATTAAAAGCTTGATTGATATTGTCAAACTTATCAAAACAAATTATTCAAAAATCTTTTACAAAGTTGCAAATTTCTTTTGTAGTATCTAATGCCAAACACAAACATGTTATAATTGTGATAAATCATTGAGAAGGACAAAACAAGATTTACTTCCACATCTAGTTTAGGACTTTGAGAAGCATTCTCACCCATGAGAAAATCTCTATGTCCTTGAAAGACCAGATCTAGAGGAATCCACTCCAAATGTGCCTAAGGCTGAAATGGATGCTTACTTGAAGCATCCCAATGATGCCATAGACATTGAGTACCTTATGCTATGTTGTATGAACTATGAGTTGCATGAACAACATGAAAACATGGATATTCTCAAGATAGTAACACATCTTAAGAATCATGTAAAACATGAAAGGTATAATGTCTTCAAAGCATTGTTTGAGTGCAAACTGACAGAGGGAGATCCATTAGAACCCCATGTGCTCAATATGATTGGGCATGTGTAGAGATTGAGATTTCTTTTAGGTCAAGAGTTGACCACGGGTATGAATCTACAAATCATTATATGAATCATACAACCAGTTTATCAAGTATAACTTGAGTAACTTGGCTAAATTATTATCAGAAATACTTGGCATATTGATACCAAAGTCAGAATGAAGAAGGAAAAATATGTGATGGTGATAAGCAGAAGTGAGTCCAAGGTCAAAGGCAAGGTCAAGAAGAGTTCTGAGGCTGAGATGAAGTCCAAGTCTTCTACACTCAAGACTAGTAAAAGGGTAAGTGGATAAGGAATCTATCATTTTCACTTAAAGGAATAAAGGAAGAGGAAAGAGATAGAGATCTCTTGTCCTTGGACCCAATAAGAAGTAATCTAGAACTATACAGAGCTAGAGTTTCTTCCACTATAGTTGAAATCTATCATTTGTGGGCATGTAATAGAATTAGTGAATTTCTATTATGTACCTACAATGAAAAGATTGTGTATCTTGTATGGAAAATAACATATGAATAAATTGATGTTTCATTTGAAAAGGTAAGATCTTGTATGGCAATGCACTATATCTCACAATCTATGATTGATAGTTGTAAATACAAATGTGTATGATGCATATACTGAATGACTTGATGACTTAAATATTGTATACCTATAGCATTGTCATCTAGAGAACATAAATGAGAAATGCATTTCTACGATTCATATGATGGTTATCTTGACTCTTTTGGTTATTGAACCGATAGAGACATGCAAGTCTTATTATTGGGCAATATGACAAAAAAACATCTTCACTAGATGTAGTGGGAGAGTGACTATTCTATTAGGTATCATACATATTGGTGTATATAGACCTTATAAAATAAATGTTAAAGGTACTTACTAGTACCTCAATATATTTACTGCTGCTATTAATATATATGGAAATTTGTATTTAATGATATACAAGTATGAATTTCTAGAAGTGTTCAAGGAGATCATAAAATAAGTACACAACTAACTTGGTAAAAGTATTAAGATACCTAATTATGATCAATGTTGAAATATTGAAACCAAGAGTTTGAGGACCTTCTGGAGAGACTGTGATAATGTATCACAATGAACTCCACCTGAAACATAATGATGTATAAGAAAGGAGGAATCACACTTTATTAAGTCATGATACAATTATCAATAAATCTAGCTAATCTTCCAATTTCCTTTTGGCACATGCTTTACACTAAAACAATGTACCCTCTAAAATAGTTTAAAAGACACCAAATGAGATATGGCTTGGAATGTGTCTTGATATGTCTTCTATAAAGATTAGGATTGAAAGCTTATGTAAGAAAATAATTTCTTGAAAAACTTTGTCCATAAATCACATAAATGTTATTTTGGTAAAATACTACTCTTATACTAATCCAACAACACAGTTGTTTGTCAATCTGAATGACTGTCTTCCTGAAGAGGAACTTAGTTATAAAGGAATAAGTGGGAGTAAAAGTAGAACTCAAAATGTTCAAGACAAACAAGATAACATTGAACCTAAAGAGGTGTTGTAGGGACAAGGAGAATCACAAGTTGTTGTGGAATATTAAGTTCCTTATGTAACACACAAGACTCGTAGTTCTAGTAGAACACGTCTTCACTTTGAAAGATTAAGATATCTCATGGCTCAAAAGGCAGTGGGTTGGTCATATATGATGAGTCAACAACCTACCTAGAAGCTATTGAGGGTCCAAAATCTGAAGCATTGCTTGAGGCCATAAGATCCAAGATGGATTCCATGTAGCCAAAAAGGTATGACCTTGGTGGATCCACCTGAAGGGGTAAAACCCATAGGGTGAAATTGGGTCTTCAGGAAGAAGACCGACATAGAAGGGTAGATGGTTGCAAAGAGTTTCAAACAAGTTCAAGGTGTTTAACATGATAATCTCTTTAATTAGTTACCATGGTTAAATTCAATAGGATCATGCTTGCAATTGTAGCTTAGTATGACTGTGAGATTTGGCATATGGATGTTAAAACCAAATTCCTTAAATAGAATAGTTATGAGGATGGTTATGTGACACAACCTAAAGGTTTTATAAATCCATTATTGCAAATAAAGTTTGTAAGATACAAAGTTCAATCTGTGGATTGAAGCAAGCATCTCAGAGTTGGGATCTTCTATTTGATAAGACAGTCAAAGGGTTTGATTTGAGTCAGAATGAAGATGGAATATGTGATTACAAAATATTTAGTGGGAGAATTTGTATATTCCACATAATGATGTGGAATAATGTCCTTATCCTACAAATATTAAAACCTGGCCAAGAAAGCACCTTCTCTTTGAAGGGCTTAGGTGAAGCATCCTATGCGATAGGAATCAAGATCTATAGAGATAGATCTGGAAAGCTTCTTGAAAGAGTACATACATTGGCAATATGTTGAAGGGGTTCAACATACTAGACTTATTGATAGAAAACTAGTCCATGTTCCATGGAGTTAGTCTCTCAAGATCCCAGTAACCCAATTCTTGTGAAGAATGGGAAGACATGAATGAGATACCTTTTTATTTCACAATTGGATATATCATGTATGCAATGTACTCATCATGTTATCTCATAAATATTGGGCATGATGAAAGGATATATACTTATCTAGAAATCTAATATGTATTCAGAATTACAAGAGGGTACTTGTCAGATCCTAGTGAAGGTCACTAGAATACCATAAGAACATCCTTAAGTACTTGAGAAGCACTAAAAGGCATTGGTTCCTTGGTTATGGTAATAAGGAAGAGTTGGGTGTGAAGGGTTACACTGATGCGAACTTCCAAAATGACAAATAAAAATTAATAATCACAATCGAGAATTTTGTTTCACCTTAAAAACGAAATGTAAGCTAGAAATTTTTTGAGCTAGAGATAGTTTTTTAAATTCTACAACAGAATCTGAGTATCTTTGGTGTTATGAGAACAACATAGGATACTTTATGGATCTAGAAGTTCATATAGTCAAACTTGAGGGAGTTTACAAACCATTGATGACATGGTAGAGATACTTGACAATAATGGAGCTACTGGATAGGTTGTAAATCTCAGATATCATACTAAGTCACTTACATCCCATACGAGAAGTCATACAGCTAGGAGATGTGAAACTTGCAAAATACCGACTAAAAGCTAACGTTGTTAACCCGTTATGAAAGTGCTCGCGCAATAGAAACATGATGTACATGTTAAGATCACTTGGAATAAAATTAGTGGGTGATTATCTCTAAGTGCAAGTGGGAGTCTATTGGTATGTATGCCCAGAGAGCCAATCATATGATGATTGGAATGTGACATTAGATACCTAATTTGATAATAATAAAGGTAATTATGTCTATTATGTTTGTCTCAACATGAGATGTTGACACAGACATAGTAGATGTCTAAAGAATGATGTTACTTAATGACATTTGCCTTTAGGTTGAGGACCTGGACGATGAGATCATATGTATGAGAAGAGTACATACATTCTTATTATATCCTAGTTGGATATTACTATGGAAGAAAAATAGAAAATAGTTGTAATGATCTCTTCCCCCTGTTATTCCCTATTAAAGAGGACCGAGAGGAACATAAATCAGGATTGAGGTTGATCAAATAACCAGATATAATTATTGAATTTCTCTAAATAGGAAAAGAGTTTATACAAGATAAAATTTCTATAAAAGAATTACATGATATGATTTTCTAGAGTTTGCAACATGAAATTAAACTAACTAACTAAATCCTCCAGAATTACATTACTTCTTGTTCTTTTGGTGCCATTTTCTGGATGTCTATTTTCCATAATTCTAAAGAAGTATGATAGAAAATTATCCTAAAACATTGGGAAACCAAAATTCAGTTAGTATAACAAGTTATACTGGTATGTGAGGGAAAAAAAGTTCACATTTACTTGTAACAACATAACAACAACAACTATTGTTTATGGAATCACAATTAACATTTTAATCATAGCTACTCAACCCTAATGTATCGAACCTTTGTCAAACCCCTCTGAGGTATTGTCCCTACAATGGACATAGGACACCTTCTCTCCATGGGTGCTTGGTGCCATATGAGCCTTTCCGATATAGGCATATGACTTTTTGATGATCCTATGCCCCATGGGCTTAACCATCATTTCTTGTATATATATCATAGATCCAGAGGTGGCTTAGGATTCCAACTAGTCATGTCTACATAATGTGATAGCCATAGTGACTTTATAGTTTGTAGGAAATAAATAAACATGCAACTATTTAATTTATAATTCATTGGCACACTTTGTAATTTGTTGGGAAATTAAATCAAGTAGTGTTAGGTGTAGCCACATACCTATTTCAAAATAACTTGTTGATGTCCAAGAAAAAGATAACAAGAGCAAGCAAGCAACTACCCTGAAATTAAAGCATAATTACTCATGTGTTATATTTTACCCAAAATATACCATTAATGGCTGACTTGAGTTCCAAGTTAGGGTTTCATTAGGGTTTTTGCTTCCTGAACCCTAATTACCACTTTTTATGTCTTTTGGGTCAAAAAACCCTAATCCTCATTAATTACACTTTAGGTCTCAAGGAAACTGCAATTATAAAATCATGGGTTGTTAAGTTCATATAAGTTCCACGTTGCTATTTTTTGTTCTTAAAAGATCAATCTTTTATTATCAATATCAATTGTACACACTAGAATCCTCAGATCTTGAAATTAGGGTTCTAGTTCATTAACTGCATTAAAGATAGCAACTTTAAGTACTTTTTGAACTAGAAGTATATTTAGGTAGTACACATATTTTTATTGGATTCCTTATATTTTTTGAGAAAAAAATCATATATTACATGACTTAATCCAACTATCCTACTGATTACTAGGATTTTTACAAATTAAAATAGTTTGGGCCAATTAGAAAAAGCCACGTCAACTCCACAAAATAAAAGGAAACACCATGTAAGAGAAGGGAAAATTATTACCTATTATCCATGTGGGTCGTCTGGATAATAAGCACCACCAACTCCTCAACTCGTCCAGCAAGGTGGAGGCGTGTTAATAGGGATAAAAAGACCAATTTGCCCTTCCCTATTAAGAACACCCGTGAGGGCAGAGGAGTATTTTCCCCAACTGCCTTCTTCTACCTCTTATTAGTTCATTATCGTTCCCAACTGAGTCAACCAAGATGTTGACTCCATGGCCTAGCCCTTTGGAGCAACCAACGACGACGCCAAGTCCTCCGCCTGTCCAAGAAGAATTCACTGAGGGTCTCAATTCCCTCGGGGGTGATCGGAGTCACTGGGGCGGAAAAGTGGATCTTCATAGGAAAGGTAGGGAGATTTTAGGGCAATTGACGAGGCAAAAAGGGGAAGTTGAGGGTAAAGTACAAGGTGTGAGATCAAGAAGAGTCTTGGGAGCAAGTTGGTATTGATACAGAGGGTTAGTAGACCCCTATTTATAGTTTCTTATGTTGGCTAGGTTGTGCACGAGAGATGGATTTGGGAAATCCTTCTAGAGATCCCCAAACTAGGTAAAACCTAGGGTAGGCCAATGCGCATTGATCTCCTGAATCCATTGGTGTAGTTTTCACACTTACTCATGCATTAAATCGTTGAGAAATCGATTTTGAAAACACGCATGTATTGTGGCCACTTTCCCTATTTTATGCAAACTAGAAGATGATCGTCTGATCATGTGATCCCGATCCACAATCAACAACTCGCATGCCAAAATAAAAGGGCCAAAAAAATTGAAATTCTAATAGGAATATAAATCGTGACATTTACTGTCATTCCATACACTTTAGGGATTTTTGTAAAATCCATATCTCTCAAACCATCCATCCTTTTATTCTAAAATTTTAAGGGAAAGTCTTAAATGACTTTATCTAGATGATTGTAGAGATTGGGACCAAAATTGAAAAAGAAAAGGGACTTTTCTTCATATACAAGTCTTCCTCTAATATCATGCATTTAAGGAATCAAAACTAATCCTTTTCTCTTTCTTTCTTTTCTATTTTCATTATTTTGGCAATTCTTTATGTTAGAAATAATGTGCAACTGAAAACTAATTGAAAGTGGCCATCCACGCCACTTTCTAGAGAATTCTACACAATTTTCTCAAGTACACATAATTATCATCCATTTTCTTTTACTTTATGCTTATTATGGGATTTTATTTTCCCCTTTTCCCTTTTATCCATTATTGGATTAGTAAGACAATAGAAATCATGTAATCAATCAATTAAGGGAAATTTGCAAACAAAAACTTACTTTAAAAATAACACACATAAATTTCCAACATGTATCTTTTACTAAAATAAATACATTCCAACTATATAAAATACAAGTGAAACTGAGTTTATGACAACAATAGTACATAAGACTAGAGTATGTGTTGACTGATGACATAATCTCATTAGTCATGATATGTGATATCAAGTCAAGCACACATGTACATGTTAGAGAACAGTGTATCAGACAGACCCACCGTGAGAATGATACATGGAGAACATGGAATGGTAGTCAGAATCTGCTCTCATAGTGATAATGGTTCTTAGGCTTCAAGTCACTACATTCATCACATGTCATTCATGTACTTTAAAATCATCCACCGTGATCCTGATTGAGGGTTGCCATAAAGGTGGTTCTTGGGTGCATTATGACACATGGGGATTGAGTGTGAGTGATAAAGAAGTGATTTGTCCCTCCTATAGGAGATTGATATACAAGCCACTTGATATGTGAGAATGAGAAATGTATGAACGTACTCATATGATTCAATATGTGATATATGAACTCACATGCATCTCATACGATCTGCTCAAGTTCAAGGATCATGGATTGAACATTGAGAGGATAATGATTCCATGCCTTGAGTTCAATCCGGATATCAACGACAAGGGAACTATACGATCACGATAATGCTGATCATGAATTGTATGTTGAAGTCATTCTCCAACTTTCTAAATTACTTGGGTAGCAATGATGTATTTCTAGATGCCTCTCTTTGGTTGTGATGTCATAAGTTGGTTATGGACATTCACTATCAATGTAACTTCAGAACTATAGTGTTACACGCATAAGATACACTTAGAATATGATTTTATTCATGAATGTTGTTTAACTTGATACTAAAAGTGTTTAGGTACTCAAGTCAAACAACTAAGGTTCAAAGTTGATTGACGAGACTCTGAACTGACCGGTAAAGTGTTGAACTGATAGGATGGAGTGTCAGATTAATCAGAATCAACATTGGTTGATCAACGGTTGAACCAGGGTGTGAAACAACCAGTTCACAGGTCCCAACCGATCAGTTCATGGGATGAACCACCTGGTTTAATAGTCAATTTGATTGGATCAAGGATTAGTGTAGACGTCATATTTTGCATTAATCATGCATTCAATACCAATGTGATTCAAAATAGAAAAATAAATGAACGGACCAGTTCATGCATGAACTGACTGGTTGAGTCTGCAAACTGACTGGTTCACCGCTCGAAGTATCCAAAAAATTCATGAAATACATCCCCTCGACTCCTGTACAAATTGGGAACCCTTCCCATGGTTTTTCCTATGAATAGAGGGGTACCATGGGCTTCTCAGACACAACAATTAGCTTTAACAATCATCATCCTCTATGGTTGTGGTAACCAATAGAGAGACTGAGCAAGTCCTACCCGATAAAGGGAGGGATAAGAAGGGAGATACAATTGTTCCAGAGCAAATCAACTCTAGTAGGTTGATTTTTGAAAGGGACAACTCCTTCCCGTTGGCTCTGGTAGTGCAACTTAGAGTTCCCGATGGTCCATGTGGACTACTCTAGAGGTGGGGAGGCTGTTGTCTACCACTAGGAGAATACTATCAACCGTCGTCTATGGTACCAGAACTGGAGGCCATTGCAGACACTATTCAAGTATTGCTTCTGAAAAAGAAGCATGATGCTGCTTGGATAAGAAGCGTGTTGCTACTGTAAGGGTAATGTTGTTGGACTTGCTGTAAGACTAGGTATGACCTTGCAAACCTTCCTTCCTACATACATTGTTGTTGTCGTGATCTTGCTATTTTGAGAATCATGCATTAATTTTTTTTTCCGCTGCCTTTTCTGTTGCTCCAATTTTCCTAAATCCTAGGTACACAAAAAGATAGGGAAAAAACATCATCTCAAAGATCATGAAGGCATGTTGGATTTTCAGTTTCTGGTCAACACAATACTCTTACTGAGGTTATCTCCTTGTAAAGATACCATCAAGTTTTCTTGATCATTTTCTTAAAGAAGTGGTGTTGTGATACATGTCACTAAAAATGATTTTAGGGGAAATAACTTTCTTGTGAGGAACTACAAAAGAGTAAATGACCTTGAAGAGATTAGAGGAGAATGGGGAATGGGGGTCATACATATCATTGCCATCTATCTGTTGACTTGAGAGTTATACATTGTCCATATTTTGATAATGACTTAACTATTACATTCATATGTATCTAATATGTTTATTCAAGATTGATTTCTAGCATTAGATACATGAAAAGGATAAAATTACACAAGCCCTAGCATGTCCAAGTTCAATTCAAAAGAAATGCAAATGCACTTTTGTGGAAAACACTCCAAACCACCTTAGAATATTTTTGTGATATTTGTATTGATGATATGACTTTTTTTTTTTTTTTTTGATCAGTAATCGTCTTTCTTTCTATTCATTCAAAAGGTCACTATACAGGTTGAGGAACAAAATTCCAATGAGACCTATCTATGTAGGGCATTATAATCTTCATCTATTCTTTTCCAGGTATAATTGCTGGAGAGAGTAACATTATCAAAAATAAAACTATTTCTAGCCTTCCAAATGTGATACATCACTAGGATGCACATCAACTTGTTACTTTTATCTTTGCAAGTCAACAGATCGTTTCTTCCTTTTGGAATTAGGCCAGTCCTTCCTCGAGCCCTTTCCCAAACACTTAGAGCATAACTGCATTCCCAAAGGATGTGGAATGCATGTTCACCCTGTCGTTGACAGAGGCTACATCTCGAAGCTAGAGATGTCCCTCTTCTCTGTAAGTACTCATCAGTGACTAGCGCTCCTTGGATTATCTTCCAGCAGCTCACTTTAACTCGTGGTGGAGCAGCAGAACTCCAAAGCCAGCATGCCCAATCCATATTTGGAGCCTCTTCTCTGCACAGCTGCCAAGCCCGCCGCAAAGAGAAGGTGTTCATGCCTTCGAAGTAGCATTTGTCTTCTCCCTCGATAGGAACAAACCTTCATATATCAATTATGTTTTCGCTTCCTCTGGTATGTGGAACATTCCACATACGATTCAAGATGATAGAGCTAAGAGTGGCCTCTCTGCTGAGTTTAGTTCTGAGTTGAAGACCGCTGGATTCAGGGATAACTTCCTCCAGAAACCTTCCATTCAGCCACGGATCATTCCACATGGATATGGACTCTCCTTTCCCCACACGAAATCTGACCAGTGGTAAAACATCATCTCTGAAATTTAGGATGTTCTTCCACATCCAACTATGATTCTGTTTGCTGATCGCTGACCAGACAGTGCTCTTTGTTTTGGATAAATATTTGCTATGGATCCATCTCACCCACAGCGACTTTTTATTGTTTGCTATATCCCATAGCAGTCTAAGCAGTCCCGCTTTGTTCCAATCTGCAACTCTACGGATTGCAAGCCCACCTTCCTGCCTCGGTCTACAGATCGCATCCCAGGCTACAGTGTGATAGCATTTTTTGTCTTCTTTATCGCCCATAGGAAATTTCTGCATAGTCTTTCTATTTCCTCCATGGTGGTTTTGGGTAGCGGGAACACACCTGTCCAGAATAAATGGTATGAAGATAGGGTTGAAATGATCAACTCAAGCCTACCTGCCATAGAAAGAAACATGGTTTTCCATGAATCCAACTTAGTTTTGATTCTATCGATAAGTGGGTTACACATGACCTTGGTGAGTCGTCCTGCGAAGAGAGGTAATCCGAGGTATCTAACTGGAAATTCAGTGAGATCCACTTCAAGAATTTGACTTACTTCAATCGGAGCCAAGTGACTGAGGAACAGCTGGCTCTTTACTGGATTCATTTCTAAGCCAGAAACTTCTTTGAACTTCTTCATGCATTCAAGTATACCTTGTGCACCATCTACTGTTGCTTCTGAGAAGATAAGCAAATCATCTGCGAAAGTCAAGTGTGATACCTGCATATCACCGGCTGTGAGCGGCTTTATCTTCCCTGCTGTAACCATATTGGACATCATGGTAGAGAACCCCTGCATAGCAATGACGAATAATGAATAATGTCAGAAGGTGTACCATTAACTAGGATTTGGAAAGAGGCAGTGTACATACACTCCCTTACCCATTGAATCCAGCACTGTGGGAATCCCATGCCGATCATCACATCTAGGATATATTGTCTATCAACAGAGTCATAGGCCTTACTGAGGTCAGCTTTGAGGCACATTCTCTTTTTGGTATTAGGTCGATTGAAGTCATGGATCAATTCGTTTGCAAGCAAGATAGCATCAGATATGCGCCTACCCTTGACAAAGGCGCATTGGCTATTGTCTATGATCTCGGGGAGAACATCTCTTAGCCTGTTTGCTAGGATTTTTGCGATGACTTTGTATGCAAAGTTGCAAAGGGATATAGGCCTCCATTCATTTACTTTCATAGGTTGTTTTGTTTTAGGGATCAAAGCTATATAAGTCTTGTTCACTTCCTTTAGCATTTTGCCTTTCGCAAAGAAGTCCTTTATCGCAAGACAAAAATCCTCTTTGATAATGTCCCAGGAGGCTTTGTAGAATTTAGCATTCATCCCATCCGGCCCTGGTGATTTATCTTCATTAGATTTCTTGACAACTTCATAGATCTCCTCATCAGTAACTAGAGCACACATGCTAGTCAGGTGATGTTGTTGGAGTTTAGGCAAGTTTTGGCATGTAAATTGAGTTCTTCCTGACGCTTTGAACAACTCAGAATAATATGTATCAAAGGCCTTTTTAATTTCTGTTTCTGATCTGAGGATGTTACCTTCATGCTCTAGAATCTTTATTTGGTTCCTGCTTCTTCTAGTCTTCAAGGATGCATAGAAGAAACGAGTGTTTGAGTCACCATTCTTTAGCCAGAAAATTCTTGATTTCTGCCTTATAACTGATTCTTCTCGCAGTTTGGCTTCTTTAGCCTCTTTGATTTTGGTTTTTGCTATTTCCCACAGTAAATGATCATTAGTAGAGGCATCAGACATAGCTTGGGCTAGCAGCGCTTCTCTTTCCTTGTTCTTTGCTGAATCAGTGAGATCGCCGTTCCTCTCCCAATTCCAAGTTTGCAAATGTCTTTTAGTGAGTTTCAGTTTATTGATAAATCTAAACATGGGGTAACCGTGTGGCGTAGTATCCCATGCTTTTGAAACAGTCTCGTGATACCCTTCCATGGAAGTCCACGTATTGAAGAATCTTGTAGGATACTTAGCTTTAGGCTTGACTTCATCTAAATGTATCACTTGCATATGATGATCACTATAGATTGTAGGCATGATTTCCAGCCAGAAGTTGAGATACTCATTGAGGAAATTAGAACAGAACAGTGTTCTATCCAATTTACATCTAGTATTATTGTTACCAATCTGCTGGTTGTTCCAGGTGAACATAGGGCCTTTGGCTAGCGCTTCAATCAACCCAGTAGCTTGAATGCATTCGTTGAAATCATTCATCGATTTTGCAGAAGGAACAGTCCTACCAATCCTCTCACAGGTCATTCTAACTGCGTTAAAATCCCCCGTGATTATCCATGAGGTTTGAGTTTGAGTACTAATCCGTTTCAGATCAGACCAAAGAGCTTCACGTTTCCTGTCATCGTTCTCAGCGTAGATAGCAGTAATCTCCAGCTTTGAATCTCCAAATATGAGTCCCAGGTGGATAAACTGTCTAGCCTGATCAATCACAGTGATTTTGTAGTCCTCGTTCTCCCAGAAGACAAGGATTCTGACCTTGCTGCAGCAGGCAGAATTATCAACCCATCTGGCGGATGGCCAAGTTCTTCTCATAGCTTTTGCTACTTTCTTCCTTTTAAGTTTGACTTCAGTAAGAATGGCAATATCAACTACTGCCCTTCTCAGTTCAGCTCGGACCACGTCTTGCTTGTCCCAGGTGGACATGCCTCTGACGTTCCAAGCTGCAATGGTGGGTTTATCAACCATTGGGGGGTGGGGCTGGCTTGCCGCCGCCCAAGGCCTCCGAGTTTTTATCCAGGTTCTCGAGATTCTGGTATCTATTGTTTGTTCCCTGTGCTCCTTTGGATTGGCTTCTAGTGTTTTTTCTTTTCGGGCTAGCAGTCTTCCGTGGCATTTGGAAACCATCATCAGAAGCCTTACTAGTACTCCTTTGTTGATCATCTATGCCTGGTTGGGTAGTCTCCTGCGCTTCTACAGCCTGAACAGGCACTACGTCAGCCGTTGTAGTTGCTGGAGTAGTCACTGGTTTGGAACAGAGTGTTTTGTCATGCCCGAAATGACCGCAATGGGGGCATTTTTCTGGAATCCATTCATATTCAACTTTGACTATGTAAGGAGTTCCTGCATCGGTCTTCAACTTTACCTCCCTAGGGAAGGCGGAGGAAGCATTCATCAGAACATTTATCCTCGCATAATCTATCCTGATTCTCGCCTTTGTTTGTCGATCAAGACATTGCGGCTTTCCCAGGAATGAAGCAATACGAGAGATCATTTTTTCGCTCCACAACTCCAATGGTAGGTTCAGGAGCTTTAACCAAACTGGAACCGAAGATAATTTCTCCTGTTCCAAAGGTTCTCCCTTCTCCCACTTTTTTAGAATCATAGGCTTTCCCTTCACGTACCACGGTCCCCCTTCAATGGCATTATCAAGATCATTTCCATCCTGAAATTTTATGATGAAACTACCATTAGCTCTCCCCATGACTTCTATGGCGCTAGCCGGTTTCCACAGTCGATTAAGATGCTCTTTCAGAGTTGGGATATGCGGCCTGAACCCCACAATATATCCTGCGGCGGTGTTCTTCCAGAAGGCCGCATTCTCATCCACCTCAGTTTGCGGGATGATAATCACATCGTCTTCCAGTTCAATGGTGACTTCTGGGATCCTTGTATCTGCATCTCCGACCGGATGTTTGCAAATCGCCGCCCAGTCCTTGGTGCTCTCGGAAACCTTTACCACCTCCGCCCATGCCCTGCGTCTTGGTGGCGATCTCTTGCTTCCCTGGCGTGAGGTGCGCCGATCGCCCTCGGCGTCGCCTCCAGAGCCGCCCCCAGCGGCCGTCATTAGGTTTTACTATTGATGATATGACTTGTAACTAAGATGAGAAAAAATTAGGGACAATTAATTCCATCATTTGCTCACTTAAAAAGAATTTTGGAAAATGTGTCACATCACTTTATTTTGTCGAGTTTGAATCTCAACTGATCTGTGGTGGATTTTTGGAAATGGTTGCATTTGTCAAGTTGTACACTCCCAGAACTCGACCGACCAACTTTCTGACCACAATTGTTTTTGGTTGATTGGTTGAGTTACCCCAGGACAAACTCGATCGATTGTTTGAAAATTGACTTTGTCAGATAGTGGATCGATCGAATTACCTTTATTGAAACTTGATTGAATGCACTTTACGTAAAACATAGAAAAAGAGATTCCAACAGTTGGAGAGTTGTTAGAAATGAAAATTGACCCATTGAAAGTTGTAAAATGGATATTTTTTATTCTTAAGTGATCCCACACTCAAAGGAACACCCAACTATAAATATGACATCTTTAAGTTCATTCCAAGGTTGCTCATTCATTCTACCCTTCGTCCTTTCTATAGTTGAGTGTGCTACAACCCGTTGACCCCCTTTTCCTCTCTCACTTACAAAGAATTTCGTGATTATGAGTGAGTTAGGCATGTTGTTAGAAAGATACCTCATTGTTACCTTGTAAAGATCTCCATCTTTCCATTTTCCCAATCCCCTTTCTCAAAGAGTAAAGGCTGAAGTGATCTTCTCTAAGTGAATGAGGATTTGTTCAAGGTTGAAGAAGGTGTGAAGATCTTCTTCAAGTGAGGGAGAAGGACAAGGTGGAAGATCCAATGATCCTGGTCAGTAAATCCTCAAGGTTGAAGAATTGTTGCAAGGAGGAAATGTCCTAGGAGAAGGAATCGAGTTGCTTGCAGGAGTGGGTAAAATTTGTTGTTGGGTAGAAGAGTAGCTCTTGTATAGGTAATCCCTTGGATGTAAGGTGGTCTTCTTGTATGTCTTATAATGGAATATAAGTATACACGGGTTGCAAAATCCTAGAGGTTGACCTCTCTAGGTAGTGGATTGACAGTCTCCCAGTTTGGATATTGGAACCACTCTAAACACCTTATCCAAGTATTTGTTTCAATCTCTCTCATCCTTGCTATGTTTTTTTAGATAGGACTTCAAATTCACTTTTAGCATTTGGTTTCAATTGATATAATTAAAGGTCTAACTATTCTTGTGCAAGTTTTGAAGCTCTATTCATCCCCCTCTAGAGCCCTAGATCCAATAAGTGCTATCTGAGAAATGATCTTCTCCAACAAATATCCTATGAGATGAGAAGATGGGTGAGAACCTACTTGGTTTCCTCAACCTAGAGGGAGGCCTTTCCATGCACGCCCAATCTTCTATGACACCAACTTCCTCTATTTAAAGTGGCATACGAAATTTTACATTCAAGGAATGAACTTTGATATGTGTAAAGTGATGATTTTACCCTATGATAACCTCTCATTTTGTGACGTTATCTTATTAGTTATCTTTAGTTTTCCATACTCTTTCTTAGATAAACTAAATAGAATCATTAAACCTTCTTATTTTATTGCAGATACATCAATAAACTAACTTTTCCTCTTTTTCATTACAGAAAACACAAAAAAAATTCACAAGGACTCCTCACGGTCCCAAGACCGCGAGAAGCCTCACGGTCCCAAGACCGCGAGAAGCCTCACGGTCCCAAGACCGCGAGAAGCCTCACGGTCCCAAGACCGCGAGAAGCCTCACGGTCCCAAGACCGCGAGAAGCCTCACGGTCTCAAGACCGTTTGGGCTCAACTTGAAGCCTATAAATAGGACCTCAAGGGTCACTTCAAGGGGATCGAATCCCAAGACGCCCAAAGGCTGCCTCTCCAGACCCAGAGCACTCTGATCTTCTGTCCACTGCCCCAAGGCTGCCAGTTTTGGGATCCGTGCTCATCATCATCAAGCTTCTTTCTCTCTCTTCTTTCCATCTCTTCAACAAAGAAGGTGGGAAGAGAAAATCCTTCATCAAACCAACCACGAAGTGCGAAGATCGTTGCTCTCTTCACCAAGGGTTCAACCTTCCCTCCTCCGTGGAGATGACGTTCTTTCTCTCTCTTCTCACCTCCTTTGCCATGAGCGAGTAGTTTCTTTCACTAGGGTGCGGGGAGTAGCCCCGCTACCCATGTTTTCATTTCATGCGATGTAATTCAATAACTTGTAATAAAGATACTCTTCCTTTCAGTTTGACTTCAATCGCTTAATGAATACTAGTTGCTTGATCATCGACTTGTGTTACATATTGTCTTTTGGTATGAATTGTCTACGTTTGTACCCTTAGATCTAAATATCGATTGAATGTTGGTTATGGATGTATGTAGTCACCATACGTCTGTTTCGGTGTCTAGAAGTGTTTTCAGGAGTGGACTAAACTCACCCCCATTGTTGCACTTTCATACTATGAAATGGAATCAGTTGACGTATAGAAGTGCAACCTTGGTAAGGTCGAGGAACACATTTCATGAAGGAGTAATGCAAGGCATGTGACCATTCGTTATGGGATGGCTGGCATTGCAATACTCCACACTTCTCGTAGCTAGTTATCCGAAAGGAAGCTAGGTCTACAAGATACTAACTGATTTGACTCTTTTTGCAGGTTGTTTTATTATGTTGCATGACTTGATCCATGTGTAGTGGTGTGAAACCCGATAACATCCTAGTGGTTTTTATCAATTGTTTACAACTTTAATCTTTACCTTCTTGCTTTGCTTTCCTCGCATTTAGCTTTAGAACCAACATCAAACTTTCGATCTAAATATCAACTGTTAAGTAGTTAAGTAGAACTAAAACGTTTTCCATCTTGACTTCGTCAAGACCGTTGTCCCGAGGATTCGACCCTTAACTATACTACGATAAGACTTCCGCGTGTCTTAACACACGTGGGTGGAGTTCTTACCATAGTACTAGCAAGGCTAAACCTAAGGATTCATCACCTTAGGATTTTTAGTGGTGTTGCAAAACTCCATCAAAAATTGGCGCCGTTGCCGGGGACAACGGAACTTTTTAGTTTTTTCTTACCAACTTCTTGGTTGATTAGGATTTTATACTTTTTCTTAATAACAACTCCAATTCTTCTTGATCTTTTTCATTTCCTTCCATTATCCTAATGTGCGATTTTCCTTCTACTCAGGTAGAAAACGTGTATGCAACCCCCGCATAGCATCGGATTCTCCCCTGAACCAGAATACGATTCTGAGGTAGAAAGAAGTTTTCACCGAAGGAATAGACTTAACCGCCAAAGAGCCAGACAGATGGCCGAAGAGCAACGCCTTGTTGCAGAAAGAGTCAACGCCGCCATAGCAGCACAACGAGCACAACTTATTGCCGACACTCGTGCTCAGGTGCAAGCTGAGATCCGAGCTGAGGAACAAGCCTGCATCCAAGCAGAACATGCTGCTGCTCAACTTGCGTTAAGAAACAAGCAACTTCGGGACTACGCAGTCCCAAAGAATTATGAAGATGATCATCCTGTCCGACCACCGATTATTAACATACCACACTTTGAAATTCGGACGCAGTGGATCCAGATCATGCAAGGCATCTCTTTCTCCGGAGCACCCGGAGATGATTGCATGGATCACCTTAAGAGATTCAAGTCACTCTGCCGACTTGTACCCCAAGCAGGAATTGCAATGGAAGCAATCATGTTACACCTTTTCCACTTCACCTTATCTGGAAGAGCACTAAGCTGGTACAACGCTTTGGATAGACACCCCATCATCACTACCTGGACTCCCTTAGAAGAGAAGTTTCTCGAGAAATTCTTCCCACCTTCGCTAACCTATGAGATTAGGGGACAGATTAATCACTTTTCCCAACTACCTGGAGAAACACTTGCTGAAGCTTGGGAAAGATTCAAAGAACTCCTGAGAAAGTGTCCTCACCATGGCATTTCTCAAAATCAACTAATAGAAACATTTTACAGAGGAGTAAGTGATGATATTAAGCAATTCCTAGATTCCTCATCTGGAGGAAACTTTATGAGAAAGAATTATGAAGATGCCTGGAATATAGTTACGCTGGGGGCCGAGAACCAATCCAATTGGGGAAGGTCATCTAACCAACCCAAAGGCGTTCTCAAGGTTTACAAAGCGGAAGAATCCATGGAACTCAAGGCCATTGCTGAGGCTTTGAAGACTATTGCTAGCAAGCAACAAGCCCTCGAAACCTCTTTTGGGGAATATGATAAGAAGAAAAGCTCCCAGGTTCAACAAGTTAAGGCAGCTACTGGAACTTGTGAAGCCTGTCATGCATCCGATCATCCCACATTATCATGTGGATTGTTGTACAATGTCATGATGGATTTACAACCACCTATGCCGCAATATGAACCCATCATCGAGCATCCCGAAGATCAAATGCCAGAGCAAGTTAACTCCATACATTCAATACCTGGCCAAGTGTATTACAACCCAGATAAACCAAGGAACCATCCTGGTTTCCAATACGGGAATCCTGCAGGGACTGCCAACCCACAACAGCAGGCACAAGGTGGATCTTTCAATAGACAACCACCAGGATTTCAGAATAACTTCAATCAAGGGAATTACAGACAAGGTTTTCAAAGATCTAACTATCCTAGGAATCCTTCTTACCAATATGCCCATTCAGGACTGCACCCTCAGTTGCAACAACCCCAGTTGCAGCAGCCACAGCAACCCCAGTTGCAGCAGCCCCTGCAACCACAATTAACTGCACCTCTACAACAACCAGGACAGCAAGTCACACAGTATCAACAAAGGGGTGCTCCTCCCCAATCATCTGATGAGATATCCTTGATTAGACAAATGCTTCAATCGCAACAAACCATGCTTGTAAACCAACAAGCTCAACAAAAAGCCGTAGAAGCCCAACTGGCGCAGATTGCCGCTCAATTGAAACCTCAAGCCGGCACTTTTGCTGGGCAACCAGAGGCAAACCCCCGTCATAACCCAAACAGACCAGAACAACTTAATGCCTTCACCACGCGGTCTGGTTGTGTCCTGCCTGACGTCACAAGAATCGACCATGATGATGATAACGTAGCCATCCTTTCCCCAACAGGGAATGCAAGCAGAGAAACAGAAAATTCTACAGAGAACGAAAAGGAAAAGGAACCAATCTCAGAAGTCCCACCACGAATTCCTTACCCAGACAGACTAAAAGGAACCAAAATGGACACTAGGTTCCAAAAATTTAAAGAAGCTATGAAAAAGTTATACATTGATATTCCTTTTCTTGATGCCCTTTCCGAAGTGCCCGCTTGGGCAAAATACCTGAAAACCCTCTTGTCGAGAAAGTATATGACAGAGGAGCATGAAACAGTGAAACTTGCTCAGACCACTTCAGATATTCTGCTTAATAAAATGCCAAAGAAAAAGAAGGACCCAGGTTCCTTCGGCATTCAGTGTTCCATTGGAAATGGCTCCAGCAAGAAAGGATTGGCAGACCTAGGAGCAAGCATATCTATTATGGCTTATTCAATGTGTAAAAGATTAGGCTTCACTGATTTGTTACCTACGACTATGACAATCCAGTTAGCCGACTCTACCATAACTGCCCCTCTTGGCATTATCGAAGACATCCCTGTCAGAATAGGAACAAATTCTTATGTCCCGTGTGATTTTGTTATTATGGACATACAAGAAGACCTGAGATATCCGATAATCTTTGGAAGACCTTTCCTAGCTACCGCCCGAGCTCTCATTGATGTCGAAGCAGGAACTATTATTCTGAGACTTGGGAGGGAGGCTTTCCAGTTCAGAGTTCTAAATAGCATGAAAGGTCCTAGCATTCAAGAGGAAGTCTTTCTCCTGGATGCTATTTATCAAATGTCCCAGTTAGAAATGTCTGAACCATCCGACGAATTGGAAAATATTCTTACAAATCCGGATGTAGAATTTTCAGCCAGTGAACTAGTACAACAGTGCCTGCAATACTTAGAAAAAGCTGAAGAAGCTCCGACAGCCACGTTTGAAGAACTTAAAGCCATCACAATTATAGAAGCTACTGAGCCACCTAAGGCTCCAGAAATGAAAGCCTTACCCGAGGGACTTAAACATGTTTTTCTTGATGATGAGAAGCTCTGTCCAGTAATCATCAGCTCCACTCTGGAGGATGATCAAGAAAACAGACTCCTCGATGAACTAAAGAAGCATAAGAAAGCAATCGGCTATAAAATGACTGATCTGACGGGCATAAACCCTGCTCTATGTATGCACAAACTGCCCATGGTTGAAGAGTTTAAACCATCGTGAGAACACCAGAGAAAGTTAAACCCCAACCTCAAAGAGGTGGTTCGCCTCGAGGTCCTCAAACTTCTAAAGGCAGGCATTATCTACCCAATTTCTGATTCTCAGTGGGTAAGCCCAGTGCAGGTGGTCCCTAAAAAGGGGGGAACCACCGTTGTTCTTAATGACAAAAACGAACTGGTACCCACTAGAACCGTTACAGGGTGGCGTATGTGCATTGATTATAGGAAACTTAATAAATCAACACGAAAAGATCACTACCCCCTGCCTTTCCTAGATGAAGTCCTCGAGCGCCTAGCTCATCAGAAGTTCTTTTGTTACCTCGATGGATATTCCGGCTTTTACCAAATCCCGATACATCCGGACGATCAAGAAAAAACTACTTTTACCTGTCCCTTTGGGACGTACGCTTTCAGAAGAATGCCATTTGGGCTCTGTAATGCACCAGCTACTTTCCAAAGATGCATGTCCGCTATCTTTGCGGGATTGACAGAGTCTATAATGGAGGTATTCATGGATGATTTTTCAGTTTATGGAGACTCCTTCGACAACTGTCTGCTCAACCTGGTTCAAGTCCTACAAAGATGTGAGGAAACAAACCTCATTTTAAATTGGGAAAAATGCCATTTTATGGTAACAGAAGGTGTTGTTTTAGGACACAGAGTGAGCGACAGAGGGATCGAGGTGGATCAAGCAAAAATTGACGTTATCTCAAAATTGATGCCACCAAAAGACGTAAAAGGAGTCCGTGCCTTCTTAGGACATGCTGGATTTTACAGAAGATTTATTAAAGATTTCTCCAAAATAGCAAAACCCATGACACAACTGCTGACCAAGGACACAGAGTTCAACTTTAACCAAGAATGCTTGCAAAGTTTTACAACTCTGAAAGATGCCCTGATTTCTGCACCAATATTACGAGCTCCAGATTGGTCGTTACCTTTCGAAATCATGTGTGATGCGAGTGATTTTGCCATAGGGGCCGTTTTAGGGCAAAGAATCGACAAGAAACCTCATGTTATATACTACGCATCTAAAACACTGGATGAAGCACAAAAAAATTATACCACTACAGAAAAGGAATTTTTAGCTGTCATCTACGCATTTGAAAAATTCCGCTCATACCTGATAGGAGCTAAAGTCATTGTCTACACTGACCACTCCGCTATACGATATCTGATCCATAAGCAAGACGCAAAACCTAGACTTATCCGCTGGGTGCTAATGCTTCAAGAATTCGATTTGGAAATTAAAGACAAAAGCGGAGTGGAAAACGTCGTCGCCGATCATCTCAGCCGTATCAGAATTGAGGATGAAGACAAAGTTCCTATCCAAGATTCCCTCCCGGACGACCACTTAATGAAAGTCTCCAATGGATTTCCCTGGTATGCCGACATTGTCAACTATTTGGCAACAGGAATCATTCACCCATCCACATCTTATCACGATAAAAAGAAGTTCATTCACGACGCTAAGCAATATTTCTGGGACGAGCCCTATCTTTTTTGCTTATGCGCAGATGGACTCTTTCGTAGATGTATCCCAGAGACAGAAATCACTCCGGTCCTTGAGCACTGTCACTCAGGCCCTACTGGGGGGCACATGAGTTCTAAGAAGACAGCCCTCAAGGTCTTGCAGTCTGGCTTTTATTGGCCCACCATTGCAAAAGACGCACATGAATATGTGCGATCATGCGACAAGTGCCAACTTTCCGGAGGAATAACCAGAAGAAATGAAATGCCATTGAACATATGGCAAGAAATCGAACTTTTCGATGTTTGGGGAATAGATTATATGGGCCCTTTCCCCTCGTCTTATGGATTCAAGTATATCTTGGTTGCTGTGGATTACGTCTCAAAATGGGTAGAAGCTCTACCAACTACCTCTTGCGATTCAAAACCGGTTATCAAGATGTTTAAAGAGATAATATTTCCCAGATTCGGCGTCCCAAGAACGATTATATCTGATGGCGGATCACATTTTTTGGAACGGAGCTTTGAAGCCTTATTAAGAAAATATGGAGTCAACCACAAAGTTTCTACACCATATCACCCACAGACATGTGGACAGGTTGAAGTCTCCAATAGGCAAACTAAAGTTATTCTGGAAAAAACCGTCAATCGACACCGCACCGATTGGTCAACCAAATTATCCGACGCTCTATGGGCCTACCGTACAGCTTTCAAAACACCCATCGGAACAACGCCGTTTCGATTAGTGTACGGGAAGTCTTGCCATTTGCCAGTTGAATTAGAGCATAAGGCTTGGTGGGCCATTAAGCAACTAAATTTCGATCTCAAAGGTGCTGGTGAATTCCGACAACTTCAACTCCAAGAGTTAGAAGAACTACGAATGACAGCCTACCACAACGCAAGAATCTACAAGGAACACACTAAGATGTGGCACGATGGCCACATCAAAAGAAAAGATATAATCGTCGGAAACAAAGTCCTCCTATTCAACTCCAGATTAAAAATGTTTCCTGGAAAACTGCGTACCAAATGGTCGGGTCCCTTTACAATCAAACATATATACCCGACAGGAGCTGTCATCATTATTGACGATAATGGAGGAGAGAGAACCGTAAATGGCCACAGATTAAAAAAGTACCACACTCCGGCAGACAAGTTATCCAGACAAACCATCGAAATTCATGACCCTATAAAGTCAGCATAGCCGGAGCAATACTCTTGTCGAGCCAGCGACGCTAAACCAAGGCGCTTCTTGGGAGGCAACCCAAGGCCTGATTATCACCTTCCCTAGCCTTTTCTTTTGTTTTTAAACACCCTTTTATCTATCTTTGTTTTTTCCTTTTTCTTTTTCTTTCTTTAAATCAAAAAAAAAAAACATAAAAATCCACTTGATCTTGCGGTCAAACGGTCTAGAGACCGTGAGACTCCTCGCGGTCTCCAGACCGTGCGGCTCCTCGCGGTCTCCAGACCGTGAGGCTCCTCGCGGTCTCACGACCGTGAGGCTCCTCGCGGTCTCCAGACCGTGCGGCTCCTCGCGGTCTCCAGACCGTGAGGGGCTCCTAAAAACCTATAAATATACCCCCCCACCTACGCACCCCTCTTCTTGATTCTCGAATTCTCGAACTCTCCTGTTTCATTCCGCTCTGACCTTCGTCTCTACACTCCCGCGCGTCGCTGTTTCAAGTGCTTCGCCGACGACTCGGCTTCGTCGCCGTCGTTCTCGACTTTGTCGTCGTCGTTCCTAGCTCGTCGTCGCTCCCGGCTTATCGACAGCTCTGCAACAGCTACCCCTTCGCCGACCCACCGACCGCAGCGACAGGTTGACGCATCACCTTTTCAAACTCGCGTTCGAGCCCCCTCCCGCCGTTGTCGCCATCATCGTTTCCACAGCTTTTAGCCAACGAACGGCCGCGCGGTTCGTCTCCCGCGCGGTTCGTCTTCCTCGCGGTCTCCAGACCGTTTGGATCCTCGCGGTCTCCAAACCGTTTGGATCCTCGCGGTCTCCAGACCGTTTGAGACCAAACGGTCTCAGGACCGTTTGAACTAATAAAACTCAAATTCAAAATATTTTTACTTTGTTATAATTTCAAAATTTAAGATTTCTAACTTTTGTTTCTTATCAATTATTTCAGAATGACTTCACCTGCTAAGCAAGGACCAACAGACGCTCCCTTCTGGACAAAAGAGAAGCTCATTACTGAACGAGCAAATCTGCAAAGCCTAGTTGACGACTTCAAAAGGACTGGAAAAGTCCCAGCAGAAGTAAACCTGACTGCTGTCATGAAGGACATCAAGCGAATCAACCGCTGCATCGATGAAGAACCTTCTGACGAGGAGGTCGAAGAGACCTCATCCGACGAGGCCTCCGAATACCAGCCTTCCCCTGAGAAAGAATCCCCCACTACAAAATCTAAGGGGAAGAGATTGGCTCAAGAACCAACAACTGATCCCACATCTAAGAAGAGAGCCAGGAAGCAGGTCCACCCTGCCTGTGCAAGAGAACAAATCTTAGCAGGGTACATCCCACCACCCTCCACCACCGTCACCAACCTTGCCACAATAACTGTTCCTATCTTTCCTCCCATCACCACCACAGCACCACCACCCGAGAACCTTCACCTCCAAATCATTCCCCCCATCAGCCAACTCCTCAAACCAACCAAGTATGCCTGCCCCAGCATACTGATGAAGATGGGGATCTACCACAGAATCCTCACTCTTCTTGACAATTCCAACCTTTCCCGGCTCTGCTTTGTATCGGAAATTTCCTACTCTGAGCCAACTACTGAATTCTTCACATACTTCAACAAAGAAGTGGTGGACATCTCGCATAAAGAAAGGGACGGTGGTGACCGTAGAATAACCTCCAGAATCTTCAACAACGAAGTGGTCATCACCGAAAATGTCCTAAACGAAATCTTCATCGATAATAAAGACCAGCTGAAGCAAGCCAAAGCTGCTGGCACAGACCACCCAAGTTTCAACAAGCATAAATTCTGGAAGACTTTAACGGGGTTACCAACCTTCGATCCAAGGACAAGCAAGGCCTCCAACGTTCATTCTGGCCTAGTGCGCACGCTACACAAAATTATAGTCGGCGCACTTTTCCCTAGATCCGAAGGGGGAAATATTTCCATATCCGACCTTTTTGTCCTCTGGTCAGTCCTCAACGGATTGCCTGTCAACATTGGACGGCACATGCTGATCAAGCTCTCAGCCTTCGCCCTCGGGAAAGATATCTGCACGGGTGGTCATATCACATCTATCATCAAATATCTCAAGATGGATAGACTTCTACCCAAATGTAGCCCAATAAAAGGCGACATTCTTACCAATGAACAGACACTAAAGAACTCTTACATCTTAAAAAATAAGGATGGAAGGCTGCACTACGTATTCTGCCCCACAAAATCTTCACGAACCCTGCTGCCACTTCCTGAGCTTGCTGACTATGATAAAGACAAGCTCCTGTTCACTGAAGATGAGATCGCCAAAATCATCGCTTCACTCAAAGCCAGAGAAAAGAAAACAAAGGCAGGGCAGGCAGAGCTTAGTATAACTGCCCCGGCAACTAAAACAGCAAAGCTCCTAGTCAAACGACCTTCCAGAAGGCTCGTCAAAGCTCATGAGCTGTCAGGGACACCCACATCAAAACCTAACCCTGAAACTGAACCCCCCCTCCCTGAAGAACATATTACATCCTCATCACTAGACTCTTTTATAATGAGTCTAAATGCTGAGCTCACTACCACCTCTCCGCCCTCCACTACCCCAATCTCCACCACCCCACCACCATCAACCACCCTTCAATCTTCCTCCGCTCCACCTTCCTTCACCACCTCTCCACCACCTCCACCTTTCTTTACTTCGGGCACCCCTTTCTCCACCACAATGCCCGCATTCTCCTCCTTCACATCCACCGACTTTCCATCAACATTCCCGAATCCATTTCCATCTTCGGGAATGCCACCTTTTTTTCCATCCTCCACCACCCCGACATCGCTAGTGACTCCATCTACAGTCACCACGCAATTCGCGGGTCCATCACCTGTGTCTTTTCCACATGACACTATCATTCCACCCCAACCCCAGCCACCTCACCCTTCAATCACTGGGGTCCCCTTTGCTAACGTCGGTGCGGAATTCGGACGTCAATTTGACACCATCCGAAACCTCCTCACCGACCCATCTAACATTTTACATTCTATTTTTTCATGTGTGCAGGGTCTAACTCAGCAGGTTGCCCAGATCGGCGAGCAGAACCGCACCATGCCAGGCATCCTCCAAGAAATCAAACAACATCAAGCTTCAGTGGCCAAGCAAGTCGACCACATCGGCGGCCACTGCAACAACTTGCCCAAGTTGATCCAGGGAGTACAACGCCAGCATGAAGTGTTGGCAACACAAGTCGATCGGATTTTCGCACAGACTTCACCTCTGCCAGAGACCCTACGCGAGCTGCAGCAACAACAACAAGCTTTCAGCACGCGCCTGGATGACATCACCACCTCCCTCACGCAGCTACACCATCGCCAGGAGGAGTCATCAAATAATGAGCTCATTCAGTTAAGAGCTCAAGTAACAGATCTCACAGCAAGACTCCTCTCGGCTGAACAGCGTTTTCTAGATATTAAAGAAACCCACGAAGCACTGCTCGAAACACACGAGCACGTGCAAGTGGCTTATGATGAACTCCAATCCATCCATCGTCTGTGAAAAAAGAAAGCACAAAAGAAGACAACTAACGACGATGAAGATGATGATGATAATGATGACGATTCTGATTCTTCAGCAGACTCCACCAACAGTACCTCCTCAGATGAAAACTCTGACAAACCAGCTGATGCTGGGGAGGGTCCAAGCCAAGGAGCAGAACCCAGACAACAAACAGATCACCATGACGGTGATAAGGATCCCACCTCCCCACACCATGATAATGTTAATATATCATATGGGGATCAATTTCTTGACTACTCTGCTATGGGATCCATCGGAGAAGCTGCTAAAGAAGCAGCCTTCGCCGAATTCCACCAATGCATAATCGGAATCTCCGCCACCCCTCCTACAACAGCTGTCTTGCCCCTCTCAGCGGCCACCACGATGGCAACCTCACCCCTCGACGAGTACAAGTCAGAACGAGTGCAATTGGATACTGATGAAGAGCTCGATTCTGCCTCAGACTCAGACAACGATACTTTTGGCTCTGAGGAAGCTCCAGAAGTACATCCTTCCCCCCCTCTACAGGAGCTTCCCCCGCCACCACCCCTGCCGCACAAAATGCATGACCTTGATATGGCGGCCATTTCCACTTTAGATGCCCAGGATATCTTTATACTGAATACTATCGTGGACGATACAAAGGCAGGAGATGATATTATCTACCACAACACTAAAACGAAGCGCAAGCTGACACGTGAAGATTTTCGCCAAATCCTGCGACCTGGGTCGACGATGCCAATGTCTATCTTCCGTGTCCTCCTCGCCAACTGTATCGAAATTTACAGAAGCCACAAAAGGAAGCAGCCTGTCTTCAATGCCTCACCCGCCCTATCCTTGGGCCTCCTATACAAAGACATCCAAGAACAATCCATCGAACGTCTGCGTATCGGGCTAGCACGACGAGCACGTTATCTTACTGTGCCATTCCAAATTTTAAACCATTGGCTAGCCATGATTGTCGATACAGAGGCTCGGGACGCCACAGTTTATAACTTCTGCAGCACCGAGCTACCCGCAGGTACGATAAACTTTGTGGGTGAAGCAGCCGGCGAAGCAAGATGCATACCCTTTCGGCTACTTAAGCTAATTTGGGCTGCACGCCCATCTCTCCGCCAAGACTGGTGCCAGCCCTGGTTCAAAATTATAAACCCACCAGTTCAAGCCGCAGAAGGATCCGGGGATTGCGCTTTCTGCACCATTCGTCACATCCAAGCGCTGAACCAAGAAATCCCTTTCTCTGCCCTGGTCACTGAAGATTTTCATTCCTTGAGAGGACGTTATGCGATGGAACTCATCTGCGACAGACGGTTCTTCAAGGACCTAACGATGGCACCAGATGATATCCCTCGCTACCTCTTCTCTGCTATCCAACGACCACTGCGGCGACCCTTCCGCCAAACTCTACAAGAGTCAGAGAAATCAAAAGGACCGGCCTCCGCTACTGAGCAAAGCAAAGATGCCAGCAACCCGTTGTCTGCCATCACACCATCTTTTCCATACTTTGATCTCAGTGCTTGCAACGGCCTATCCAGCTACGAACTACGGCTCATTATGTCAAAGCTTTCCGCCGCGAATGATGAGCTCGTTTTCATGTCTGGTGACATTCTTATAATGGCAGACACTCTGCGTGAATCTTTACAAATTAAAGGATCCCTCTCTGTTGGCCTTATGTCCGCCTATCAGCTTCTTATCGGACAAGATCACCCCACAGCATACATGGCGTCTCCATATCTGAAGGATGATCTTTTAAAGCTAAAGAACTTCGGCGCAGCTGAAACGCTAATCTCATATCTACAACACACAACGCCGAAGTTCATCATGCTACCCTTCCTCTACCACGAACACTGGCTACTTCTGGCAGCAAACCTACTGGATGGAACAATTACAATTTATAACAGTTCCGATAGCCAGTACAACCCACGACAGAAAGTTTACGTCGTAACGCCAAAAACACCCACAGAGGTAGTGGCAAAAGAATGTGCTGAAAGATTAATTGATCTCCTTAGTCAGCACACAAAAGCTTACGCCAAAGAACACTTTCACCGCCCTTCCTTCTGCCACAAGTGTCCCCAGCAAATCCGCCAATCCAACGACTGCGGCTTCCATGTCCTCTACTGGATGTACACCATCCTAGTTCTTCAGAAACTAGTAGAGGATATGACTGACGTAGACTATCACGCCCTGCGTGGACAGTTCGCAGCTAAGCTCCTCCAAGCACCAGGGGCAAGCTCAGGATTAACTGACGCCTAAGTGCCCTTGTCCATGCACCTCTCATCCTATCCCTTTGACACTCTGTGGACAGAGTGCGTGATAAGTTAGGGGGGAGTGCACTGGACAAGGGCAAGGTATCATTCTTCTCCAACTCTTCTAACTCATTTTTTCGCACATCGTTTTCAAATTTTCTTTTCGTACTTAGACTTTTTCCAGTATTCTTTTTCAATAAAACAACTTCTAAGTATAACTTTCATCATGAAAAGTATCACCCTTACCGAAGTTAGAGATAAAGTAGTCCTCATATAAATAATAAGATTAGCTTACAGGCTTGAAATGGCGAATCCATAAAATTCATTCACTAGTGGTTTCTATACTTTTGCTTCAATTCTATCTCAGACTCTTCACAGGTCAACTTCAGGGCCAAAGCGAACCGAATACTCTCAAAGTCAAGAGGGAAATCAGGGAAATCCAAAATCAAGAAAATCTCGCGAGCAGACCACCAAGTGCATGTCAAGAACCCCAAGAACAATTTTCTTCTTTTCTTCAATAAAAGAGGCTTGGCCGCCCAATCAAAAAACCCCAACAAAACCCACTTCCCAAGCCTGTGAGATTTGAATAAAAGCCAGAGTGCTGAATAAAAACATGAGAGTTGTGCCATGCATAAGGACCTATATGAAGAGCCAACAAAGATCTCACCCGGCCGGTACATAAAGCTGCCCTCATGAAGGCAGATGTGTCGTGCCCGGTAATGAGATCCTAAGGTTTCCTAATATATGATAAGGCTGATAAAAGAGCTCACTCGGCCGGTACATTCAGCTGCCCTCATAAAGGCAGATGTGTCGTGCCCGGTAGTGAATCTCTAAAAAGCATAGACAAACCTTTCCCCACTTGAAGGGGGAGTTACACAATAAGCTTTTTAAGCCAGCCCTCAGACCCACTCTAGCTACCAGTAGGTTTCTCCAAAGAAGTATAAAACTGATTGGAGTCGATGACATGCACACATTAAGAAAGGTGGTCCCAATGCGAGATTCACGATATAAAAGGAACCTGAGATCCATGCAACTTTTGATACTCGAAAGAGTTAGTGTAAGCGGAAGCCCTGATAAGACCTCGGTAGATCTCTGACCTAGAATTGAAGCATGAGTATGGAAACCCCAATCAAATAAAATCGCCTCGCCATTACATGCCTTAGCTCTATCTAACTTGAGGACAAGGTAGACTCTAAGTTAGGGGGGGTGATAACCTCTCATTTTGTGACGTTATCTTATTAGTTATCTTTAGTTTTCCATACTCTTTCTTAGATAAACTAAATAGAATAATTAAACCTTCTTATTTTATTGCAGATACATCAATAAACTAACTTTTCCTCTTTTTCATTACAGAAAACACAAAAAAAATTCACAAGGACTCCTCACGGTCCCAAGACCGCGAGAAGCCTCACGGTCCCAAGACCGCGAGAAGCCTCACGGTCCCAAGACCGCGAGAAGCCTCACGGTCCCAAGACCGTGAGAAGCCTCACGGTCCCAAGACCGCGAGAAGCCTCACGGTCTCAAGACCGTTTGGGCTCAACTTGAAGCCTATAAATAGGACCTCAAGGGTCACTTCAAGGGGATCGAATCCCAAGACGCCCAAAGGCTGCCTCTCCAGACCCAGAGCACTCTGATCTTCTGTCCACTGCCCCAAGGCTGCCAGTTTTGGGATCCGTGCTCATCATCATCAAGCTTCTTTCTCTCTCTTCTTTCCATCTCTTCAACAAAGAAGGTGGGAAGAGAAAATCCTTCATCAAAGCAACCACAAAGTGCGAAGATCGTTGCTCTCTTCACCAAGGGTTCAACCTTCCCTCCTCCGTGGAGATGACGTTCTTTCTCTCTCTTCTCACCTCCTTTGCCATGAGCGAGTAGTTTCTTTCACTAGGGTGCGGGGAGTAGCCCCGCTACCCATGTTTTCATTTCATGCGATGTAATTCAATAACTTGTAATAAAGATACTCTTCCTTTCAGTTTGACTTCAATCGCTTAATGAATACTAGTTGCTTGATCATTGACTTGTGTTACATATTGTCTTTTGGTATGAATTGTCTACGTTTGTACCCTTAGATCTAAATATCGATTGAATGTTGGTTATGGATGTATGTAGTCACCATACGTCTGTTTCGGTGTCTAGAAGTGTTTTCAGGAGTGGAGTAAACTCACCCCCATTGTTGCACTTTCATACTATGAAATGGAATCAGTTGACGTATAGAAGTGCAACCTTGGTAAGGTCGAGGAACACATTTCATGAAGGAGTAATGCAAGGCATGTGACCATTCGTTATGGGATGGCTGGCATTGCAATACTCCACACTTCTCGTAGCTAGTTATCCGAAAGGAAGCTAGGTCTACAAGATACTAACTGATTTGACTCTTTTTGCAGGTTGTTTTATTATGTTGCATGACTTGATCCATGTGTAGTGGTGTGAAACCCGATAACATCCTAGTGGTTTTTATCAATTGTTTACAACTTTAATCTTTATCTTCTTGCTTTGCTTTCCTCGCATTTAGCTTTAGAACCAACATCAAACTTTCGATCTAAATATCAACTGTTAAGTAGTTAAGTAGAACTAAAACGTTTTCCATCTTGACTTCGTCAAGACCGTTGTCCCGAGGATTCGACCCTTAACTATACTACGATAAGACTTCCGCGTGTCTTAACACACGTGGGTGGAGTTCTTACCATAGTACTATCAAGGCTAAACCTAAGGATTCATCACCTTAGGATTTTTAGTGGTGTTGCAAAACTCCATCACCCTACGAGGAGCCAATAGGAGCTGTATCAACTTGGGATGAAGTAGCTCTAAAGAATGCACATCTCAACGCCAAAGAAATTAGCATCATCTATGCAGCCCTCACTCCATCCGAGTTCAAGCACATCTCCTCATGGGATACAACCTATGAGATATGGGACTAGTTGTGCATCACTTATGAAGGCACAAAGCAAGTGAAGGAGGCAAATATCTACATGATTAACATACTCCTAGAGAACTTCAAGATGGGGAAGAAAGAAGGAGTTTCTGAGATGTACTCAAGGCTCAACATCATTATCAATGGCCAAGATGCTTTGGGACATACTTGGGATAGAGGAGCAATCAACTCAAAGATCTTGAGGTCTCTTCCAAAGAGATGTGAGTCAAAGGTGACCTCCATTGAAGAAGTAAGAAGTCTTGGTGATCTTCCAACTGAGGAGATTATTGGAAATCTACAAGCTCATGAGCCAAGACTTGAAAAGTAAGAAGATGAAGTAAAGCAAGAAGAAAAAGAATCAAGGAAGATCAAAGATAGTGCCTTCAAAGCTCAAGTGTAGGCTCTCATCCTTCAACAATAACTTGATTGTTAGACCTCTCCGTCATCCTCTAGTGAAGATGATGGTCCTAGTGAGCATGAAGCCAACTACTCTAAGGGAATGAACTTCAAAGGAAAGAAATATTCTTCATCTACTCCAAGGTGATACAAGTGTGGTCAAAAGGACACTACAAGAGTGAAATTGCTAAGTCTAGAAAGTCACACCACAAGAGTAGCTCCAAGAAAGAGGAAGAGTACAATAAAGATAGCAAATATAAGAGGAAGGACAAGAAAGAGAGGAGACACCAAGATGCAACTCATGCAACTTGGGAAGGATCATCCTCTAGTGGCTCAAGCTCCTATGAAGATGGAGAGTGCCACCTTGCACTCATGGAATCCACAAGTGAAGATATTGGTGAGGTAAGTAAGGTAAGTTTGCATGATTTAGCCAAAGAAACTCTTATTGACATGCTTGTTAATACCCGTTCTTTTTATTCTGAATGTAAATCTAAAAAGAAGAGGTTGGGTAAAATCATCGATGACTTGTATGCTAAACTTAAGAAAACTCATCTTGAGAGCATTGATTCCTTACAAGGCCAGTTTCTTGATCTTGAGCTACAATACATTAGAATTGAAGTAGAATGGTATCTATCTGAAGAATATTGTATCTCTTAAGAAAGATAACCAAAAGTACTTTAATGAGATTGAGTGACTAAAAACTGAAAATGTTGAACTTAAGCTTATTATTGATGCTCGTAGAGATGAGAGGGATGTTTATCTTAAAGAAATTCGATTGCTTAAATCTAAAAATGCTAGGTTACTTGGTCATTTTAATAATTTATCTTCTAGAACTATTTTTTCTAGTAATGATGTTACTTCTATCTAAATCTCTCTTTGTAGAGTCTGACCTTGTTCATGCTAGAGATGGTCTTGCTAGCTTGTCTTCTACTATTATATATCTTATTGATGACAATCATAGACTTAGAGCCTCTCTACAGAAATTCCTCCAAGGGAAAAAATCCATAAATAAAATCCTTGACCATTCTACCAAATAAAGTTGTACTAGTGGTTTGGGATTTATAGGGGGATCTCCTAAGGGAGAGAGTAAGGAAAAAGGTAACAAGAAGAGTAAGGAAACTCCTCTTTTCATTGGAGAGTCTTCTGGCTCTAAGAACCCTATGCTTTTCTCTCATTGAAAAAGTAACGATCATTATTCAACTTATTATCCTTACAAGCCGAAGGGGACCAACCCAAAGATGAAATGGGTTCTTAGGCTAACTCCAGATCCCAAGGTTTGAGTTGGGAACTGACACTCTCCTTTCTTACAACAAAAAGTAAAATCGATTGTTGATAATGGCTGCACAAAACACATGACATGTGATATAAGCCATTTCAACAATTTTGCAAAGAAGAAAGGAGGTTCGGTCACTTTAGCGGACAACAAGAAAGGTAAAGTAAAAGGTGAGGGTGATGTAGGTGAATCCTTGTGTATCAAGAATGTGCTCTTTGTGGATGACCTACATCACAATTTAATAAGTGTTAGTCAATTATGTGATGATGGTTACCTTATGCTATTTACTTCTTTTAAATGCTTGCTCCTAGATTCCCTCACTTACAATGTCATATATAAGGGAACTAGGAATAGTAATCTTTATGCAATTGTGCTTGACTCTATTAAGCCTATTGTTGGTAGATGCCTTGTAGTCAACTTGAATGATATTCCTCTTTGGCATCGTCGGCTAGGCCATGTAAATTTGCATCAATTGATGAAGTTGAGCAAAAAGGACTTGGTCAAGGGACTTCCCAAATTGGATTTTAAAAAGGATGAGGAATGCCAACCTTGTAACCAAGTAAAGAAAACCAATTCCTCCTTCAAATCCAAAGGAGTCCTTAGTACCAAGAGAGCTCTTGAACTTCTCCATATTGATCTATTTGGACCTATGAGAATTAAATCATTTTGTAGTTCCAAGTATTTTCTTATTATTGTTGATGATTTCGCTCGATATACTTGAACCTTCTTTCTCATTTCTAAGACCGATACTCTTGATGTTTTCTCTAGATTTTGCAAACGTGTTGAAAATGAAGCTTCTTGCCTCATTGTTTCCATCCGTAGTGATCATGGGGGAGAATTTGAAAATGATGTCTTTGAACATTTTTATGAAGAGTCTGGATATGCACATAATGTTTCTTCAACTCAAACACCTCAACAAAATGGGGTTGTAGAGAAGAATAACATGTCACTATAGGAAATGTCTGGGACCATGATTTTAGAATATGACACTCCAAAGAAGTTTTGGGCCAAAGCTGTTAGTACCTCATGTTTTGTGTAGAACATAGTTTTCACACATCCCTCTTTGAAGAAAAACCCCTATGAGCTATGGCGTGGTAGGAAGCCTTTTATCAAGTATTTTCCCATTTTGGGGTGTCCTTATTTTGTTTTGAACTCGAAAGATTCTCTTGACAAGTTTGATCCAAAATCATACAAGGCTTTTGTTCTTGGCTATAGCACTACTGGAAAGGCTTGTAGAGTGTATAGTGTTGATCTTTCTAAAGTAGAAGAATCTATTAATGTAAAATTTATTGAGACTAACCCTTATGTTTCCAAGGATATTGTTAATGATGATGTTGCAGATGAAGTAATTCCTATCCTAAAAGAAGTTAGTATCACCCAAAAGGGAAAAGAGGTGGCCACTCAAGAAGAAGAGATTGATAAAGAAAAGAAGGATCCAACCCCCCACTTTGCAAAGAATCATCCTAAAGATCTAATCATAGGTGACCCCTTTAAATGAGTGAAGACATGGGCTGACTATAATAAAGAACAAGACAACAACACCTTGATCTCACATCTCGAGCCAAAGAATGTCAAGGAAGCTCTTGAGGATGATGAGTGGATCCTAGCCATGCAGAAAGAACTGGAGAAATTTGAGAAGAACAAAGTGTGGACTCTAGTTCCAAGACCATGTGATAGAAAGATCATTGGCACCAAGTGGGTCTACTACAACAAGCTAGATGAAAGCGACAAGGTGGTAAGAAGCAAAGCAAGGTTAGTGGCTCAAGCCTACAATTAGTAGGAAGGTAAAGATTTTGATGAAACATATGCACCTATATCTAGACTTGAGTCCATTTGTATGTTGCTTGCTTTTGCTAGTTATAATAATTTCCTTCTATATCAAATGATGTTAAAAGTACATTTTTGAATGGTACAATTGAGGAGGAAGTGTATGTTGCACAACCTCTGGACTTTGAACATGACAGTTTGTGAAACCATGTTTATCTATTGCAAAAATCTCTCTATGGTCTCAAAAAAGTACCTCAAGCTTGGTATGAGAAACTAAAGAACTTTTTGTTAGGTCATGGCTATATCATGGGAAAAGTAGATTCTACCTTGTTACTAAAACACACTTCTAACAATTTTCTTATCATTCAAATTTATGTTGATGATATCATTTTTGGCAGAACTAATTTTGATCTTTGCATGGATTTTAGTGATCTTATGTAGAGTGAGTTTGAGATAAGCATGATGGGTGAGCTTACATTCTTTTTTGGCTTTTAAATCAAGAAAACTAAAGATGGGAACTTCATCAACCAAGGCAAGCACACAAGTGAGCTACTCAAGTGCTTTGGGATGGAGAACACCAAGCTGATGGACACCCCCATGTCAAACTCTGCCAAACTTGATAGAGAGATGAAGAAGGTGAGAAAGTGGATGAGAAGCTCTATGAATGGAAGTTTACTTTATTTAACTTCCTATAGACCTGAGATAATCTTTAGTGTTGGCTTGTGTGATCACTTTCAATCAAATCCTAAGAAATAACATCTTATAGATGTTAAGAGGATTTTTAAGGTACTTAGCCAAAACCCAAAATTTTGGACTATGGTATCCTAAGTTAAGAAACTTTACTCTTACTGCTTATAGTGATGCTGATTACGTAGGATGTTTGATTGATTGAAAGTGCACACGTGGCACTTGCTTCCTCCTAGGACCATGCTTGGTGTCTTGGTTTTCCAAGAACAAAGCACAATGGTTCTATCAACTACCGAGGTTGAATACATTACAACCAAGAGTTGGTGTGCCCAGGTTCTATGGATGAAGCAAATGCTCCAAAACGTTAACATTTATTTTGATGCTTGTCCTATCTTTTATGACAATACTAGTGCAATCAATTTATCTTACTACCCTATATTGCATAGTAGATCCAAGCATATAGAGGTTTGTCATCATTTTCTTCGTGATCACATTACCAAGAAGGATACTTGTATCACACATGTAGACATAGAAATCAGTTGGAGGACAATTTTACTAAACCTCTAGCTAGAGAGAAATTTAATTTTATTAGATCTAAACTGCTCAGAAATGCTTTGGGTGAATCTGATCTACCTTCTAACTAGTTGTTATTTATCCTATATGCTTTGCTCATGTGTTGATCACCCTTGCTTGCTAAAGTGCTAAAATATCATGTTCTTTTGCCTCTTTTTTTGCTTTTTTTGGGTATTTTTGCAAATGATGGTTTTATCGCTAAATAGTACCCAATGATGAGTGATATGTGCCTAAGTATGTCTAAAATGCAAAGTTGACCATAAAAATAAATTTAGTTAGCACTCAAATGTCTAGTAAGTAAGATTTATAAAGTTGGGACAAAACTTCTATCGATCGAGTTGCCAGTTCAACCGATTGGCGACCGAGGGCTTTTGCAAAAAGCCATTTGGTTGAGTTTCTTTCTCAAAAAATTTGACTGATGGCTGGGTTGGACCAAATCTTAAGTAGGTTTCGACCGACCATTCTCCCTCTAAACTAGAGAAAAGTCGACCAATTCCTCCTCGTCCAGCTCTCTCAAGCTCTCAATCCTAGCCCTGACCTTCCCTCTCCTAGCCCTAGCTATCCCTCGTTTGACCTTCCTAGCCCCTTATCTTATCTGCCCTAGGTGGTTATACCGCTTTTGGTGGTGTTTCTATTGTGTTTTATCTCTCAATCCTCTTCATTTTGCCTCCATGGATTATAATAGGAGAAAGAGAGCCACCCCTTCCAGAGAACCACAATCTTCTTCAAACTCTCACCTCATTCCTTTCGATGACACCTTATTTGTTTCCAAAGAAGCTCTAAATAGGTACAATTAGCTCCTTCTTAGGAATCCTTTCCCTTTTCTTGCCTTATTGGAGCCTTTTACTCTTAAACAAGAGGTTATAGATGAGGTTGTTGAGTTTCTTTATGACCATCACCTTTCAACCCTATGTGTTGAGCACTGATGCTTCCACAATTACATGATGAACACTAAGGTGGTTCATGAATTCTATGCAAATCTATCATGGAATTATGCCACTCTTGTACCCCCTCCTAATACTCAAGTGATTATCACTTCCATGATTGCCTGTAAGAAATTCACAATCTCAGAAGATACCCTAAATATGTTTTTTAATGGTACTGAGGTAACCGACACATGGAGGAAAGACTATCCTGAGTATTTTGACATTCTTGACCCTAAGGCCTTCTATAAGAAATATGATATCAGTCTCCTTGACATTCATAAATTCTTGAATAAGCCTCAAATACCCTATTGGAAGAAATCCACCATCCCATCCTCTTCCTTGGGCTTCAAAAACCACATACTCTCTTTGGTAGTCAACTACAATATTCACCCCAAAAAGAATCAAGAATGCCACAGTGATTATGTTCTGTCTTTTGAAGAACATAGGAGTCAAGTGGTCTAGATACATTCTTCACCATATGACCTACTTTGACTCCGGGAAGAATATCTGTGGCACCCACCCACCCTACCCAGCTTGGATCTGTGGTCTCTTCACCTTTGCAACAGAGAAGTTTCCTTTTCATAATTTTCATTACAAACCTTCTAGAAAAGGAGTCTGCATCAGTGAGACCACTCTCACAAACATCTTTTTGCCTACATCTTCTTCCACCGCACCTAGAGCGTCTACCTCCACCCAAGAACCTCCACCTCCACCACCATCCCGACCTGAATGTGCCTCATTTCATGTATCCAATGAAGCCCTCATGGGTTACATGGTGCATCAACAGGCGTAAACCTACATGTTCAGGAGCACCCGCATCATGATCTTTTCTAGATAATGTCAACCATGAACCTATCTTGTTCCCATCCCTACCCTCCGTACCAGACTAACCAGGTGGTGATTTAGCTTCCTATGCATATAATCACTTCTAGCCGGCCCCTCCACCTTCTACTTCCACTGCTACACCCTCTACTAGTGGTGGACCTTCCCTTGTACCTACCCCTGGAATACTACCTCTCCCTACTGGCACCATAGCTACCCTGCTTGCAGGACTTGGAACTTCTGCTCCCACTTTCCCTCTTACCAAGGAGCTCCATGATCTTGGCATGACTTGGGATGAGCCATATGCCATGTGGCCCGATCATGGTTTTGGTCCTTCTGTCGATGAGGAGATGCCTGACTAGGTTGATGAGGAAGATGCTATTACTGGCGAGGAAGTATCTGAGGATGATGGCCATGAGGATGGTTCTGATGATTATGGCTTTGTTGGTGACTCTAATGATGAAGGTGAAGCTACTACCTTTGCTACACCTTCAGATGGAGATGAGGAATACGAGCTTGAAGCTTCTAATGATGATGTTGATGATGACCCTTTGGACTTAGATAGCCTAGATGTTTTAGTTTTTAGTCTTTAGATTCTGATCATATATATCTTTTTTGACTATTTTGTACTTAAGACATATGGGAACATTATCTGAGCTGTACTATTTTCTATCATCATGTTGTTTTCATCATTTTGGCTTGTAGTTGCTTTGAGAATGTGATTCTATGTTGTAATCTTAATCTTCTATATCATAACTCTACATATGTTCTATCATGTGAGTTAATGGTATGCTTTCCATATTTTGATTATGACACTAGTTGCTTGTTTGTCTCTCGTCTCTGTTTGATGTGTGTTGTGTGGTTGCATGTTTTATCTTGAGGTTTGATTTTTTTGTTTATGCTCAGAGAAGACCTCTTTTTGGTGCTCTTCTACCCCCGTTACTTTTTCATAATGCCAAAATAGGGAGAGAAGAAGTTCAATGTTTGGAAGCTCAACCATCTTGTTTTTAATGCCTATATGATCCTTTTATTGTCAAACTATATGTTTTATCATGTGATTTGCTAAAGGACCATGTAGTATATATGTTATATATCTTTGTATAGAAAGAATAACTATGCAGGTAAGAGTAAGCATAGATTGAGAGGGATCAATTCACATTGTTCAAATAATGAATCCCTTTGCAAATCACAAGGCCAAGGTATAACTTTACAAATCCTTTTCAATATGTTGAGGAATGGTTTGTCATTGTCAAAAAGGGAGAGAATGTTGACTTGAGAGTTATACATTGTCCATATTTTGATAATGACTTAACCATTCCATTTATATGTATCTAATATGTTTATTTAAGATTGATTTCAAGAATTAGGTACATGTAAAGGATCAAATTACACAAGCCCTAGCTTGTCCAAGTTCAAGTCAAAAGCAATGCAAAAGCACTTTTGTGGAAAACACTCCAAATTTCCTTATAATATTTTTGTAATCATTTGTATTGATTGTATGACTTGTAAATAAGATGATAAAAAATCTAGGACCCTTATTCCATTGCTTGATCACTTAAAAATCATTTTGGAAAATTTGTCACAACACTTTAATCGGCCGAGTTTGAATCTCAACCAATCTGTGATGGATTTTTGGAAGTGGTTGCATCGGTCAAGTTGTACACTCACAGAATTTGACCAACCAACTTTTTGACCAAAGTTGATTTTGGATGATTGATCGAGTTATACCAGGACAAACTCATCTGATAGTTCGAAAATTGGCTTTGTTGGATAGTGGATTGGTTGAGTTAACTTTATTGAAATCAACTGAATGTAGTGTACAGAAAGTATAGAAAAAGTGATTCCAACCATCAGAGAATTGTTAGAAATGAAAACAGATCCATTTCAAGTTGTACAATGACTATTTTTCCTTCTTAAGTGATCCCACTTTCAAAGGAACACCCCATCTATAAATAGGACCTCTTGGAGTTCATTTTAAGGTTGCTCGTTCATTCTATCCTTGGCCCTTTCTGTAGTTGAGTGTGCTACAACGCTTTGACCCCCTTTATCTCTATCATTTACAAAGCATTTTGTAAGTATGAGGGAGTTAGGCATGTCGTAAGAGAGCTACCTCATTGTTACCTTGTAAAGCTCTCCATCTTTCCATCTTCCCAATCCCCTTTCTCAAAGAGCAAAGGCAGAAGTGATCTTCTCCATGTGAAGGAGGAGTTTTTGTTCTTCTTCAAGGATTAAGAAGGTGTGAAGATCTTCTCCAAGTGAAGGAGAAGTACAAGGCGGAAGATACAAGGAGCTTGGTGGGTAAATCCTCAAGGTTGAATACTTGTTACAAGGAGGGGATGTTCTAGGAGAAGGAATCAAGCTGCTTGCAAGAGTGGGTAAGACATGTTGTGAGGTAGAAGACTAGCTCTTAGATAGGTAAGCCCTTGGATGTAAGGTTGTCTTATTGTATGTCTTATAATGGAATATAAGTATACATGGGTTGTAATGTCCTAGAGGTTGACCTCTCTAGGTAGTGGATTGACGGTCTCCTAGTTTGGATATTGGAACCACTCTAAACACCTTGTCCAAGTGTTTGTTTCAATCTCTCTAATCCTTGCTATGTTTGTTTAGATAGGACTTCAAATTCACATTTAGCATTTGGTTTCAATTGATATAATTTGAAGTCCTAACTATTCTTGTGCAAGTTTTAAAGCTCTATTCACCCCCCTCTAGAGCCCTAGATCCAACATTATCTCTTTTGTTAGATCTTTTAGTAACACTTTCCTTCCTAGGGTTGTAATTTAACCACTATATGTCAACCTCAGTCAGACATAGACATAGGTTGGTTGATGATATGGTACACAAAGGTTTGGAATGGACATGTCTTACTTTTAGATAAATGATGACATTTCTTCTTATTTTCAGTTTGCATTTAATATTTTGGATAATGTATCCATGAGACTTGTTTCCATATTCCTTATCTTGAGGTTTTTTGTCCTTCTACCTCACTTTCTAAATTGAGAAAATGGCTTGTTTTAAGTCAAAATAGTTTTTATAATATGAATTGTTATGATGAGTTAGTTCTCATTATCAATTATTTTTCACCACTAGACAACATCCTACTTAGAATAGATATGTATAAACCTCTAGAGAGTAGTATGGACCTAATTTTTTACATGGAATGCATGGGATTTAATGACAAGTTTGTTACAGTCATTATAATTTTCCTAAAGATACCCGACACATTCTACACACTAGATGTGTGAGTGGTGGCATTTACTACTCTTAGAGAGTTTGTATGTATGAGATCCTCTTACTCCTATTGTCTTTATTATTATAGAGGAGGAAAATAGTCCTATATATTATCTTGCTTTTTATAGGACTACTATTATGTTATTACTAATTAAGTGGCATATATTTGTCCCATCTTCTTTTCAAAGAGTATTTTATTACATTTAATATGCTAATAGAGATATACTTATCACTTCTTAGAATCTACTAAGCCTCTACTAAGAATTTTCATGTGGAACTTATTTATAAGTCAATATAGCTTTCGTGATTCGTACATTTTGTTTTGGAAAAGGAAACATGATCTCAAATTATTACAAGATCATTGAGCTTGAATAAAGTTTTACCATACATTTCCACCACCGATGGTCCATAGAAGGCATATTAATTTAGTTTTACTATGTTGATGGATTTAAAAACTATAAGGTTGTGTGTTTCTTGTCATTTGTGTATAAATACATCCTCATTTAAATTGTTTCTTCACTCTCATCTTAGCATACTTATTAAAGTATTTTGATATTCCTAAGATGATAACAAGAATCTTCCTTGAGCTTATAGACATGTCTTGGTTTTCATATTCCTAAGGAGATAATAAAAATCTTACTTGAGCTTATAAACATATCTTCATATTTAACATCTTCAAAACCAAGAGATTAGGTTCCACAAACTTGTTATTCAATTATCCCATTTAAAAATATACTATTGGCATCCATTCCAATTTTTTTTACTTAGATGGATATTTAATGCTTAAAATATATAAATGAACTCATGTCTAGTTACTAGTGTGTAGATCTCATAAAAATTAATTCGTGCATGTTGATTATAACAATGGGCCACATGAAACACTTGACTTTGAACTAAATTGTTGACTTCATCGAGCTTGTCCTTATAGATCCACTTAATGTCCATAATTATTTTGCTATATGGTCAACAAACTAACTCCCAAACTTCATTTTTTACAAATTGATCAAGGTGTTTTTGTATGAATATGTTCCAATAATCATCACCCCCTAGAGAACTATATATTAATCATGTATCTAATGTGGGTGTAAATGCCATTAAGGCTTGTTCTATAAAGGAACAAAAGTCTTTTCTTTATCTCTAAAATCACATGTAATGAATCAATAGGATGATTTTTAACAAGTCTAGGAGTGGTGTTCTTCAATTTTTACAATATTTTCAAATTTGTTATCTTTTTTCATTAACTACATATAATGGGGTTAGTTCAAGTGCTAAACCCTAATTTGATAGATCTAATTATGTATATTATAATTTTTGTGTAATTTCACTAAAGTTTATGTGAATTAGTTACTAAATCATTTTTGAAAGTAAATTGAAAATTTTATATGATTTACTTTTTGGGAAGTATCCTAGAAAGAATGATCTAGAATTTTTTGTAGAAAATATATCGATATCAATCTAAGTGTTTGAAAGTATAGCATTTTGAGCCAAAAGTACAAATTATTTAACTTTGGGATTGATATAGATAACCTCATAGGATGGTTTCTTGAGGTAAGGATGGATGAGAAATTAAGAGGTGTTGACAGCTTCAACCCAAAAGTTTTTGTAGTGTTATGCTCAAGAAGCATTGTCCTAGACATCTCCCATAGTGATGTCTTCTTGCCTTAAAACCAACCATGTTATATATGGTTCCAAAAAAGAGAAAGTGTGCCCATAGGATTTTGTACATAATCTTTAAAAAAATTATTCAAACTTCCCAAGTTGGTTACACAAGTGCCAATCTCGAGTTGATTCTCTTTTTAACTCTACTGTAAAATCTTTTGAGTGGTTAAAAACTATTATGTTTTTCATTTGAAAAAGAACTTCAGGAAATTGAGAACAATAATCAATAACAAATTTTTTTTTGTTTTTCACCAAATGATTATGTTATCATTGGTCTAAAGAGGTCTATGTGGATAAGGTACAAAGGTCAAATTGTAAATAGAGCATTATTAGACTGGAGTGATCTTTACTTTATCTTTGTATAAGGTTATTATTCTCCTTATTTCAAAAGTTAATGTTGGTATTTCCTCTGACTAGGTAATGTTTGCCTATATCATGTATAAGATTCATGTTTAAATGTCCTAGATTTCGGTTGCAAAGGTTTTCACTTTCTTCATTAGCTACGAGGTATTTTCCATTGACTGGACTAATTGAAATCCGGAATAGAATCTATATTTCTCATATAAATAAAACCATAAGAATTTTTCATATTGAATTCTACATGCATCCTTATTATTGGAACATCATACTAAATACCAAACAGTTGGCCAACATTAATAAGACTGTGATACAATCCATCTACTAGTACGACACGTTTTTAAGTAGACTGTTACATATACTCAATTCCAATCACTTTTCCTTTTCCATTGTCGCCAAAAATTACCATTTCACCTCTCTTTTTCACCAAAGATTTTAATTTCTTTGTCTATGGTCATGTTCTTGGACAAGCCAATATAAATCACCCAATCCTCATTTGAATCTTCTTCATTGGTATTTTCCATGTCTCATGCTACATTGATGTCTTAATCATCTTATTCACATGGGGTTTATGATGTTGAACAATTTCTCTCACATTTTTTGACGAGTTCCAACAATTTTAATTTTCCTTTCTGGTGAATATAGTATTTTTTTCCTATGTTAACATGGCAGGATCTTATTTCTTTCATTTTATGCCTACCATGTTAAAGAAATTTGGTGGGTCTCACTTAAAGAACAAACTCCTTATTTTACAAGTCCATTAACCAACTTAGACAATCTTCAAGTATAATAGATGAGGTATTTTTCTTCAGATATTACTTTGTAATTTTATCATTTTCTTCTTTGAGTTAAGTCATTGGACTGCCATGTTGTAATCATATTAATGCCCATTTTCACTTGAAAAACGTTTTTCCATTGAGTCCCATGAAAACTTGTGTTTTCACTAACTATTGTCTTTATTCTTCTCCTTATGCTTGGAGAACTTCTTGCTTTCTTTCTTAAGTGTTAGAAACTTACATCTGAGGTATCATTTTCTTTAGCATTCATAATATCTAAAAAAGGAGGGTAAATCATTATTTGTTGGGTAATTTTATATATACCTTCATACGATTTTGATATTTTTCTTGTTCATCAAATGATTCCATATATATTTACTTAGATGATTTAATTTGTAGGTTTTTATTCTTAGTTTGGTCTTCTTCATTTGGATCAGCTTGCTCTTTTAATTTCACAGCATAGATGTTAGGTTTCCAATTAGCTCCATTGATAATAATTTGTTGAGGTTATCATATTATTCAATGACTCTCACCTTATTTTAGAAACTATGAGTAATAGATCTCTAGTTCCTGGGCACATATTCCTTTTCTATAACTTCTTTATCAAGAGATGTTTGACCACTAAAAAAGAGTATTTGAATACATTTGAGAGATAAATCCATTTTTCTCCATACAAAATATATGTAATTTATCTCTTATTAGATTAATCACAGATTCCTTTACTTGGTTGATTCCCTAGTGGATAACAAAGTGTTACCTCCAAAAATCGATGGTAGAATCACTAAATGCTATTTTAAATTGAATTTGGAAATAAAAAATAAGGGATAATGAGTGCTTATTACTTTGGAACTAAGTGTGACCATTATAGATGTCTTAGCATCCCAATCATCTAGTGGAGCAGTTGGTGAATTTTACTCTTTGGTCAACATCTTCAGTGGATAATGAATGATCCCTTGAATTGAGAATTGGATCCCTCTCTTCCTATAGAGGTAGTTGGTCCTATCAAAGAGAGGAGGCTTTGTATGATGCAAGGACTTCTTCCAAGCTTAGCATTCTAGCAATGTTTTCATCTACCTTTTTCAATCTTAATTGTATTTGACATAAGAGTAAAATTTAACACAAAATGAAAGAAGATTCAAGGAGTGAATAGACTTTGTTAGAATATTTTGGAAAAATTAGAAAAAGTGTATTAGTGTCCTTTATACTAATTTGAAAAGGTGGAGGTGGAAGAAGAACATAAAAAGCACAATTGTGTGTGTATTCTGACGTAGTTCTGAATTCACAAAGACTTTTTACTTTTCTCTTGGTTGGAGTTTCAACCACCATGATCATGTAAACTTATCTTCAATCAAGTTAGGAGGGAAGAAAATAAAAAATCATAAACACTACCAAAAAATAAAGGGATCAAATTGCACCCTTTTCCTTTTGTGTTTATTTGTGGAAGAACATTGACAATGCATCCTTTGTCAGGTTTCAGGTAACCAACTTCCATCTCCTTTTAAATGTGGTCAAAAGGAGATCATCAGATGTATCCTCTTTGTCCAGCCATAGAGGGTCACCATTTTTCTCTAACCTGTTGTCACTTATTACAATGAAGCAACTATACAAATCTTTCAACAAGTGAAATATGGTTTGAAGAATGAATTAAATTATAGCACAAGGACTTATTGAACGAGCTTTTCAAAAGAATTTGAACTATTTTGGGGTAGGATATTCTTTAATGTGGGCACTAATTTGAACACTGTGACACCATGACAAGTAAATCACTTATCAAATATTTTATAAGGATCACATGTTTATATAGTGATAAAAAATAATATTTGCTTATAGGAATAAATTACGATTAGGAGAGTATCTTGAAGCATCTAGGGCTAATAGATTCATTGAGGTTGGTAAAACATGTATTAAGAGGTCAATTGTGCATTAAATGGAATGTCTCGGTAGCATTACACTTAGATGATGAACACTTTTTTCTTGACTAAATTTAGTGGAAGGCATAATGCATATGCATAATGAACATGAATTGAATAAATAAATTATTTTATTTGACATGGAACTGACTTGAACTATAAGTTCATATAAGTTATATGTTTGAGGAAAAAGGCTCTTAGAAATTTTCCCAACTTAACTATGAGTACATACAATGTCATCTTGGCCGAACTAAGATTTAACTTGAAATCTCAAAAATCTAAATTCACCCAAAAAAAGCTTATGGCTCTAGACAATTTTCCAAATATGGCAATTGTTCCCATGGCTTTCTAGGTCCCTAACTAAGAATAAATTGGTTTGTGGGTTAACCATCAATAGTCCTTTTACAAGGTAAAGAACAAATGGATTTTTTAATTTGTTCAGAATTTATTGGAAAATAATTTTGTAGCAAACCATCATTCCATCAATATATAAGTTCATTATGTATTTCTATTATTCATATGTTCCAGAAACTTTGAATAGAAAAGTTAGAATAAACAATAAGGCGAGATATGCCATTTACCAAAATGGTTGTATATAATACCCTCATAGTAGCAGAGCACCCTTAGATTCAATATGGGAGACGATTCTCTACTATCATCTTCTAGTGAGAATAAATTAGTATGACTCATGTTCCTTACACTTGTGGTTGTGGAAATACTTTCTAAAATAGTTTAAGCACAAATTTTTATTGTGACATTCTTTCATCTCAGCCTATGGAAACTGTGAGATGGGAAATTGGTATTGGGATAATGCAGGTTGGTTGAGATTTAGCTTCTAGTGTCCTCACTAAGCAGCTAACAAAGTATGGAACAACAACCTTGAGGAAACAATCTACAACTTTATAATCCTGGAATGATTCACTTATTAAATTTGTGGTGTGAAGTTGTTGACCCCTTATAAGATTTTTCTTGTATTAGACACCCTTAAAGGCCAATATATAAAATATAAAAAATAGGCATCAAGAAATCTTGTGCACTAGATCTTAACGGAAATGATTCCTTTCGTAACTTGTAGATGAAGCCAATTCATCAAAGATGATTTATTTTGTCATGTGTCCCATTGTTTTCCTAGAAGATAAAATTTTCCTCTCGTTCTTCCTTGATATTTTTTGAAAAACAATAAAATACCTCATCAAAAGTTGTTGAGACTAATCAAGGTCACATTCTAAAGTTGGGGTGACCTTGCCAACATGGAAGAGGCACCCAATTGATTGAGAGTTTGAGTCCACAATTTGGGGGATTCTCTTATCATAGAAGGTACCACTTGCTTAAAAAGTTGAGGTGGGGGTATACAATTGTTTTCATTATAGGAGATGAATGTGTCTTATGTAATACAATCCACCACTTTTATCCCATCTCCAGGAAAGGTCACACAAAACATTGAAGACCCTACTAGAGAGGGGTTAAACTGAACAACATGTGTGTAAATTTTAATGATGCACCTGTGGATTTGGACCATTTCTTCTTATAATTCACAATCTGTTGTAGGGCGGAACAGTTGAAAGGGTGGTGATATGGATGGACCGGTATGATACTGGTATGTTTAATATCAAAGAATGAGAAGAGGAAGAGGTGCATGAAAGGAGATAATGATGACCTATTTCTTAGGGACCTCTCACGCACTTATGGATCCTAGGGTTAGGCAGTGGCATACAATTTTAGGACAACAAAATTAGGCATGCCCTTTTCCTTCTTCAAGAATACTTAGATCAAGCAAAAAAAGAAGTTATACTTTTGATACCCTCTATAAAATTGTTGTCTCTTGATACAACCTTTTGTGATCCGACTTAGCAGGTTATAGACAAGGACATCACATTTGTTGTGTCATCATGCAAGTATTTGTCAAAGACCAATCTTAAAACCCTTTTTGTGAAGAGAGAGAAAATTTTAACAAGGGGGAAATGCAAACCTTATAAATATGGGAGAACGACTCTCAAGTGAAAATATCAAGTATTCATACTTCAATATATGAAATTTGTCATTATAGAAGAGGCCTAAAGAAGCTACCCGAGATGTCTAATGGAAGGGAGGCAGTGGAGAACACCTCTTCTAAACCCTAGAAGATTCCCTTCAGTTGGTAGTTTGTTACATCTTCTTTATCAGTTAGTTCATCCAACCATCTCAATACTAATATCATTTGACGGCTTGGTATTAATAACTTCAAGGTCTCAATGACATGAGACTTGGTCCATGTTTTCCTCCAAATGACCCAAACGTTATCTCCTGTAACTTAAGTCGTAGTGTAATCATACTTGTAAACCAATTTCCAGACCTTTAGCCCCTGTTTGGTTGGGGACTGAGTCTAGATTAGCGGGTGTCGTTTTGCGCCAGGTCAAAAAAATCCAGACTGGGTTGGCTTAAAATGTTGTTTGGTTTGTTATCCCAAAACAGGCCCATTTTGGTGTTCCGTTATACCCAAATCTGGACCAACTCAGTCCTGGTCTGAGTAGGTTACGAATTGCAATCCGGATTACACAGTGTTGTCTCATTTCTCCCCCGACACCCACGACTCCCTCCCTCCCTCATTTACTCTACAGCTTGCACATAAGCTCCTGAGGAAGATGGAAGAAAGGCATCCCCTGGTCTCCAGAGAAGACTACGACTCCATCTGTGTATTAAAGATGAGGTCTACCCTCTATCCTGATGGCAGAATAGGTTGTAGGAGGCGGAACATGAGCCCATATCCTATCACCCTATCCCCTAGCTGTGTGAGAAGTTGGAGCGTTACATGCAGAATAGCTGGTTAAAGGAAGAGGCAAGCAGATGCCAGTAGGTAAGGCGTGTTGTAACATTGGGCCTGTCACATCTGAGTAGTAAATTTGATCATTGTTTGGCAGGGTTTCAAGGAAGAGGTGGGAAGGGGTAGAGGCGGTAGACAAAACCCTATCGGTTGGCGTATACCTTCTGCTATAAATTGGGTCTGTCCTTAGTCTAAGTGCTGCTACTGCATCTGCATATTGTAGTCCAAGTAATCACAAAAGCTGTCAGTTGTGATTACTCATTCGCCGATCTCTCCGCACTACTCAGGTGGGTCTTCTTCTGCAACCAATTTTCTTGTTTTTTCATTTGTTGTCATCATGTTTGATTCAAACTAACTGTTTTCCTTGTTTAATTGATGTTTGCTCTGTGATGCTCCATCCATCTTGACGATGTGGCACTTGTTTGTATCAATCGTCTATCTAGGTATTTCATTTGCCCTAATATGCTTCATGTAGGACAACTTAGAAAGAGTTAATAGTTGATACTCAAAAAAGAACACGGGTTCACAAGCGTAACTAGTATTTTTCTCAAATGGATACCAGGACAATTGATACATACCATCTATGTTACTATTTTTCTTGTCAAATGCTGATATTTGTTCATAACTAAATGTTTATGATATAATTAATTTGATGTTAGGTAGTTCTGATAAGGCATCAATAATTTGAAGTTGATTACTTGACCCTACAATACAAAGTCATATAACCTTGTATATCTAAAAGTAGGTTTCCTTATAAATGACACATAGTTTAGACCAATTTCATTAGATAAAAGTAATTATATAGGAAATTAGTACATGTACACTCTTGGTATAGATTATCAGAATGACTACATATAACCATTATTTAAATTAGATATCCTAATAAAATTGTGTCCAATTAGGATATATATTCCACGTTCTGTTTTATTCAAATTTGAACACATAATAAATTCTGTTATAGACCATTTGGTATCTGCATCCCATTTTTCCCCCTTAGTAGGTCCTAAACTAACAACTTATTTGCTTATTTTGTATGACTTTCTTTTGTTTGCTGAGTTACTTTGTATTACCAAACCAAAGAAAGAGGATGGATATGTGATATGGTTTGAGTGAAATCATTCATAGATCCAATCAGTAGTGTGTTCCAGTAGTTTCGTTGTGTGCTTATTGGTCTGATAAATTTGTAAGTTCCCCCAGTTTGTTTTTTTGCTAATCTGACCAATCTGAATGGAAGTCATATGTTGTTAATCAGATGTTCACTGTTAGTAGTATGTGTATGGAAGTGTGTTATCAATCATGGGTCCCACAAAAATATTAGTTTGGGGTGGAAAGGGGTTTTAATAGTCTATTTGTGTGTTTCAGCAGTATGTATTAAGTGTATTAGTTGGTCCAATCTATGTCTAATTACATATTGGAGGGATTCGACTGAATTTTAATCAAACTTCTACCTATTAATGGGTTGAATATAAATTATTTTATAGCAATGTAGCACTAATTACGAGTCAAGAAAGAAGAAAATTAATTTCATGTATTGATCTTTTGAATTGTGGTAATGCCATGCTACAAGTTGGAGTGAGCTAATTGCATTAATCACACACACAACATTTATTTTTTGCTCTATTATTTGTACATATTTATTTTGTTAATTTTAGTCATGAGTTGTAGATCGTATAAATGTTGTGTTTTACATCATGTAAAACTTAGACAAAACCCTCTACATTTTTGGGAAGATGTAAGATTTTATTGACCTTCTGTTTGTCTGTTGGAATGATAATAGATGCATGGTCTGACCTTGTGGAATATGTAAGGGAACATGTAATTACATCCACATGTACATAGGTTTAAAGAAAAAAATATTATTGGCCTTCTGTCTGTTGGAATGACAATAGATGCATGGTTTGATTTGTGTAAGGGAAGATATAAGATTTTATGATAGGAAAACATCTGATGCAAAATATAATTTCAAGTTTTGGATCCAGTCTTTGTTGAACCATATTATGCATAGTGTTGTATATAGTTCACATAAATTGGAATCTTGTGTAACACAAATTCACTAATTCACATACATGAGTATCTTTCCTAAACATTCCTAAATAAATAAGTTTTTCTGTCCCCGATCAAAGAAAATAAATGTTGATAAACTTTTACGTATACCCAACCCCAATCCTTTTTTTATTTTTTATTTATTATTTTGATTTCTAATATATATATTATTCATATAAATAAAATATATATACATATATTACTTCAAACCGCCTAAGGTTCCGACTAAAAAATGAAATGATTTTTCATTATATCAATTAAAGTAACAAGCCTCCCATATTCTCTCTCTCTCTCTCTCTCTCTCTCTATATATATATATATATATATATATATATATATATTGAAATGTATTTTCATCTATCAAGAACTTGGGCAAAAAAACTACTACAATCTATGTATTCATGTTTGATGGTTGATAGATTCATGGTGCTTTTCTTTTTGAGTACCCAAGAATTCAAACAAGGTCTTATGAGGAGGCAATTTCTACATCTGTACTTTATACCCACGAATCCAATATTTATTTGTAGTTACTCTCCGTCGTCTCTGTTTCGTCCCCTTTCTTAGTAATACACCCATCTCTTCAATTTTGGTTTTCCTTTACATCCCGAGGAAGATGTGGCCTCTGATTTGTGTTTCGATTATGTATTCTTTTCCCCAATTGTCTCCCCCTTGCTCTTCAACATCAACTGTTTGATGTCTCTTTTACCTCTTGGTCAATTTCTATCATCTTATTACTACATGAGTCTAATGATTACTGATTACCCTACATTTTTGGTAACCCAGGAGACTCGTAAGGCTTGTGCCGAGACCAAACTAGGGAGCTCATCCCCATCCCATAAGGAGTATAGCCCATTAAGTCGCACAGAGGCTGGATGCGCTACGGGAGAAACAATTCTGAATAGCACCACCAGGGAGATTTGAACCCAGGACCCTTCATGAGGGGCCCCGTGCTATGACCACCTGAGCTATTGCTCACCGACCTGATTACCCTACATTGATTACGTATCAATCTCTATTTTTTCCTTTTCTTGTGTGTTGTGAAAGCTTGCTACATGATCAGTAACATGAAAAACTAAGCAAATAGCTGACTGTAGTTCTCCTATATTACATTTTATTTTTTGTGACCTTTTGGTTGACCCTTAAATTATATTGACTGTATTATATTTGTAAAGAAATTGACTTCAATCTTATATACTTATTAGGTTATTATATTTGTTCATATAATTGCTTCACATAAGTCTATTCCATCTCCTATCTTTCTCCTGATATAATGATACTAACCTTTTCTTTGTTTTTTTTATGTGTTATTGCTCAAAGGATGTGGAATTCGTGGTGGCAAATGTGGATGTCAATCACAAGTATTATCAGCCTTCAATCTTATAAACTTATTGGGTTATTATATAGTTGTGATATTTCACCCCCAGCTAAGAATGATCTAAAATGAAGATGTAGTTTGGTGATGACATTACATGCATTTTGAATGCTGAAATCGATTTGTAGTTTGGTGATGACATTCAGTGATAAGAATAGCAGCCACATTTATGATTTGTAATATTTTATTGGTCGCTCAGATTATAATGAAAATTGGAGATATGGTAGATAACTATCATGTGAAGATCTCTTAAACTTTACTCGATGTATAAATATGTTTATCAGCTGAGTTTTATCAGAAAATAGCAGCCACATGGTTATCTGAACCCCTCCCCTCCTATGGTTCACTTATGATCAATGTTGTTTTTGTTGGTTCCAATAACAAACTATACGTGATGTTTGAGAATATCTCTTTCTATGATATTTCTATTTAGATAGATTTCCAATTAAAGAAAACTGTTTTTCTTCATTAGGAGAAAAAAACATAAGCACACCTCATAAATATTAGGAGAATAAGTAACAGTAATCCGAATAGTTGTCAGAAATTCAATGAAAAGAATATCAGTGACATGTATGATTTCTAATATATTTTTGGTTGGTAAGACTAATTTAAAAATTGGAGGTATGTTAGACAACTGTCATGTGAAGATATATTAAAATTTACTTGAGGTATGCATATGTTTATCAACTGAGTTTTATCAGATAATAGTCAGCCATATATACTGATGAAAGACTGAAACCCAAATAGGGGCCTAATTGATTTTTTAAATTTTATTACTATGTTCAAAGTTGGTGAAATTTGGATTGTATGTCTACAAATATATTTCAGAGATCTAACTAAATTTACAAAATTGTTGGACATCATTGCGGGGTTAAATAAGTAAATGTATCATTTAACACTTCTGACAGAAAATTCTACTTAAATTAATTGAAATACAATATTGGGGGAGTTATTTGCAAATGACCCAAGTACCTCAATTGATCTATATCAATAACCTTACAACCTAGTAGCTCTCATAATTCGTAATTCATCCTAGAGAAATGAAATGTTACAAAGAGAGGGCAAGGTTTGCAGGAGGAAATGAGTGAAGATGTTGATCTTGGGTTATATCTTGCTATAAGTGATGAAATGAAGTAAGTTGATTTTCTATACATAGGTTTTTACGGTGAATCTTGTCTCCCATGTATAAAATCCATCCATTTTTGCACCTATTAATAACCATGTAAGTCATTATATATTTACTATTACTATAAACACCCCTCACTATCATTATATATTGCAACACCTATGCGAGTATGTCTTCCGCAGACCCCAGGTTTCGTATTGTTTGGTCAAGAGAGTCTGACACACTCTAGTTTTAGCATTACAGAGGCAATATGACATAGGTAGGTGTATTTATGGCTAGTTTACTAGGGACTCTTGGAGGGAGGCACTTCGTGATTTGCAAAATAAGATGGGGAAGTCAGGCTGTTCGTTAGAGCAGGTCAAAACTGAGTGGAAGAACATGAGGAAGGACTACGCCAGATTGAAGCTTTTCACCAACAAGAGTGGCGCCAGATGAGATGAGACTAGGGACAAGCCCAAGCTTCCTAACACCCCTGAGTGGAGGGAGAGCCTTGCAGTATGTACAATAATCATACCCTGACCCCAAAAGTAATGTCCTACATTCACATATAAATCTCCTAATAATTTTTTTTATACTTAGGCAAACAAGGATCTTGCTAGGTTGATTAACTGACCCTTTCCCCACTACTACGACATTGAGTTGATGGAGGGGAGGAACATTGCTAGAGGACACCATGCAATGTCTTCTACAAATAGACAAATACTGTCCGACATTGCCCTGAGGATGAAGTTGTTGTTGACTTAGATGCGTCTGATACACCCTTGAACACATAAACCCCAGTAGGGGAACCGAACATAGGCACACCTGGGATGCAAAGTGAGGGTGACATTGGGGGAGGTGGAACAGATACCCAAGGTGTTGGGGGAAGGACTACTCATGTCCACAGGTGCAGGAAGTGACCATCAATGTCATAAGAGCGATGTGTGCTTTCTAATGAAGTGTTATCTGAATTCACACAGGTGTACGCAAAGGTACACGAGGGTGTGGCCACCAAGCCATTGAAAAATAAGAGTTAGAAATGATTTTGCAACATTTCAATGACACTTTCCCTGATGCCTCTAGCCCTATATTTAAAACACTTGTGAACACCATAAAGGAGTAAAAAAACTACAACATCTACCTCAGCCTTACACATACACCGCATAAAATAACAATATGGTTGCAAGACCTTTGGAAAAGTTCCCAAGGAGGTAGTGCAACACCACTACCTTCAATTCCATCATATTTTATGCCATATCAGTAGGGATTTGATTCACAGTCCCCATCACCAAACTTCAACAACACATCAAATATGCCATCTGTGTGGTATACTGGAACCAATGATGCTGGAACAAGTGGGAATAGCAGAGGCCCTTCAACATCATAAGTTATAACTTTCTTTTGCCATTATGTTTTGTGTGATTGGGGACATCAATTTCAATTTTCTTTATTGTTGTAATAATTACTTTCTTGGACAAACATTTGTTTCCGGTACCATTCAATTCATATGTAATGTTGATGTCATTTTTTTCCTGTCAAATCTTTCATATTATGTTCAAGTTGTTATTCTTTTTATTTTATTCGTCATGTCAAGGTTGTTATCCTTTTAATTGTAGGCATCATGTCTGCTAGTGATCATACAAAATCAATTGACCCCCTCACAAAAATTTTAGATATCGTGTCTGGTCCAACAAATCGCATTGCTGATGTAATCGCTGAGTTAATAGCGAACTCCATCATGGACGGGATTTTCGATGATGATGACATACCACCTACAATACCTAGGTTAGTTAGCATTAGGAGTGGCCACCAAAAGGTTCTAGAAATCATAATTGATCATGAACAAAGGGCGTATGACCTATATCAAATGCAACCATAGACTATAATATCCCTTGTGGACAAACTTGAGAGTCGTGGCTTGTTACAAAGTAGTAGAGGCATCTCATCAGTTGAGGTTGTATGCTACCTCGTACAGATGGTTGGCCATGGCCATACAAATTGCGTTTTGGCTGAAGACTACATTCACTCTGGTGAGACCATAAGTAGAAAGTTCAACAAAGTATTGGACGGGGTGTGTGCATTGTTCCATGACTATGTTGTCATACAATCCGCATCCACAAGAACAACAACACATTGTCATATATTGGACATCCCAAGGTTCTACCCTTACTTCAAGGTAATAGTTATGCCCTATAATTTATAATCATTTTCAATTTCTTTGTATGTTTACACCCAATTTTGGTGTGGTAGAATGCCATCAGGGCAATTGACAGGACACACATCCCAGTCTTGGTCAAATGCAACAAGCAAAATCGTTACCAAGATAAAAAAGGGAATGTCTCTCTGAATGTCATGGCTATAGTAGACTTTTTGATGGAGTTTACATATGTCTTGACTAGGTGGGAGGGATCGACTGCTGACCAAAGGGTCCTACAAGCAGCAACGACCACAGGTAGTTTCAAAGTACGCCAGGAAAGTTTTACCTAGTTGATACAGGGTACACCAACACTCGTTAGTTTCTTGTACCTTATCGCAACATAGCTTACCATATTTCTGAGTACTGAAGAAACTAACATTCATACAACAATAAGAAGGAGATGTTGAACCACCACCCTCTCAATCATGTAATGTTGTAGAAAGAGCATTCAATGTGTTCAAGAGGCGGTTTTCCTACCTTTAAAAAGGGGAGGCATATCCTATACATTTGCAGTGTCACCTCGTAATGGCTTGTTGTATCCTCCACAATTTTATATGTCATCAGAATGATGGTGACACTATTATGAAGGAAATCCTAGAAAATAGTTCAATATCTATTGTCCCACACAATGGGGTCGACCTGAGTTCCCTACAACAAACAACTCTGACTGATGCAAGGGAGGGTGATGTATTACGTGAAACTATTTCCAATTCATTTGGTATACTCACTGAGATTACTTTGTATTTCTCATCAGTTCTGTAGCATTGGAGAACTAATATAAAACTTGACATGTTCTCTCAAATATTTGTTTAATAAAATGTTAGTGTTTGAGAACTCTTCTATGACTTCACATGTGCTCTCCAATGTTTGTTTAATAACATGTTTTGATGGAGATGTCTCCTAAAAAAATTGTCACATTATGTTTCATTAGGTTGTCTTAAAATAGAGAATGGAATGTCGTTGTCTCCATGCAGTCTCCAATGCACCGTACGAGTGTACATGGATGCCACAGATGCAGCAAATGGACAGTTTGAAGACAACAACCCCCACAGACTGCATTTTACATGTGGTAGGGGTCTTGTTCCAACTAGATGTCTTATGATCCGCGCATCAAGTACAACCTACCGTGGTCACCCTTGCTACAGTTAGGGATGCATTGGTAACACAACTTGCATATGCACGCAACGAATGCAAGCAATGGTCAGAACAATGTGACTTTGTCTGTTCGACAAGAGCAGACATCGATAGGCTACTAGCAAAAATTGAAACTCTACAAAAGAGGCACCTATATCTTTGAAAACTACTTCACCTATCGAGCGATAATGACTCTTCAATAGAGGAAGAGGGATACAATACATCATAGATGTAATATATATTGATCTATCCAATCAAACTTCAATTGTATGTTAGAACAGTCAACTGGTCCTATTGAAATACTCTACACTAATGTTTCGTAGAAATCTAAGTTTCAAAACCGACATTATGTTACTAATCATCAATCATGTTTTAGATGTCGATGAATCCATCTGAAGTTCCGAGGTGTGATTGTGGTCTGGTTGCAGCCTTGCGGCTTAACACAGAGGATGTTGGTTTATATGACTTTGGCATTCTGAGTGAAAGGTCAGGCGAAATGTATTACATATATCCTTCTAGTTAGGTGTGATAGTAAAACCATAAATAATCATCTGCACTTCCTAAGTACATTGCACATGCATTGATATTAACTCGAACTTCAAAAAACATTATAGGGAAAAGACTGATGCAAACACTTCCATTGGGTAGTTGATCTCCCCCAATAATTGATTCTTTGAATGTTGAGATTACGTTACTAACTTGTGAGTGCAAATCAGTGTGGGGCTAGGCGATGAACATGAAGGACTTTGTAGAAATCCATCATGACTCTGAACATGTTTACACCTACAAAAAGGACGACTATGAAGTTTTACAAACCTCCGTTCAGAAGTTGGAGGAAAGTTATAGTCTTCTTTTGGACATTCCTTCACCTCCTATGACGCCATAAAGTTGAATGGAAGAGTTAAATTTAGATTGTCTTATCAATTTAGATTGTCTATCGTTGGATGTTATTAACATTATAAACTTTCTTAATTCATCCTATGATTTAAACGTTGAATTACATTATAAGGTTGCTGATTTTTATCATAATGTTGTTGAATGTTTTATGGAGGGTGTATGTTACTTAAAAATGAATAATCATATTATATCCACATAATTATGATATACGCCCTTACTTATGAAATATATTACTTACAAAATCTGTAATATGGATGGGCATCCAATGAACATGTTTGCTTTATGGCATCCAGAGCATGATCAAATCCTACTTGATGCCATGAGAAGTCAGTATGGCATGGGGAGATGTGTCCGTAGATTTTATACTCGAGAGGCTTGGATGGAAACATGGACTGACATTCAAAGCATAACGGGGATGTATTTCATAACTTTGAACTAGTTGAAAACTATTTGAAAGAACCTAAAGAAAGACACAATCTGTGACCCCCCAGGAGTTGCAGAACACTTAAACAATGTTTAAAACAACAACACACTAGTACATAACCGACCTTTAGTGTCGGTTATTTAAGGTCTTTAGTGTCGGTTTTTAAGCGACACCTATGTGGGCGCCACTAAAAGCCCAACTGTTACGCGTCGATTCTCAAACCGATTCCACAACCCTTCGCGTGCCACTGAAAATGCGCCAGTAGGGGGTATAGGCATCAGTTATTAGCTTTGAAACTGATGCCTTATACCTTCGCGCCATAGAAAGGGTGCCATCTGGGGCACTATCGGCATCGTTTTATTAGTGATAACCGACGCCATCTCCCACTGCCACAGCCGTGCTGGCCAGCATGGCCGTGGTGTCTGGCCCGCTGCCATGACCGTGTTGGCCAGCACGGCCGTGGTGTTTGGCCTGCTGCCACGACCGTGCTGGCCAGCACGGCCGTGGTATCTGGCCTCATTAGGAAAATCGACGTCGGTTACTAGTAGGACAACCAACACTGTAACCATTTTTCGTCAGTTTTATACAAATAACCAACGCCTATTTTATGTTTTTTTTCCTGTCAGTCTGCAAACCTGCTGTGGCTGGTCGCAGGATGAAAAACTTGCAGTTCAGTTATGAACTGCAGGTTTTACGACATCCATTGATATCAGCCAACAACAGGCCACAAACCTGCAAAATTAACAACATAAATGTTCACACATTTAGCAACCTGCAGTTCCATTTGATTTTCACACATGTAGAAACATTCATGTAGCAATATGTAGTTCCATTCATTTTCACATTCACACATGTAGAAACATTCATATAGCAACCAACAGTTTCATTCATTTTCACTCAGACACATGTAGAAACATTCAGACATGTAGAAACATTCACACATATTATAATTCAGAAATTCATGTACAAAATATCATTCTTTAGTCATTATTCGCTATCAACATCCCAATTATATGTTAAAACCCCACTACTTGTATGGTTGTTGTCCATTCTTCTCTTACATCATTTAATTCTTCCGTCGTATAGGGAGCATGTACATTTAGTAAGGCTTTTCCTGTATTGTGGTAAATTTTAAACACCTGCAAAGAGAATGATGTATATATATAATTAATAATATATAAATAAGAGTGATATATTTCATATTATCTAATGAGACTATATATAATACCTCAGGAATGGTATCGATGTCCACTGCGGCATATTTGATAATCATGTGCATAAATCGCATCACATAGTATGCACATGCCCATCCGTTGTCTTGTGTAGCACACTATAAATTGAAACATACAAAATATAAAAAAATACAACTAATTAAGCACTGTTCACATAAATAATATATACATTGCAGTTGGGAACTTACTTCCACGTTTGTCCAAATTATTTGCTGGTTCTTTTTCCTGGGGACCTTTCCTCCAGCCTTTTTGAACTCATCTAAACCCCTACATGTTAATGTAACACAGTACATTGCATAATTAAATAATAATGTAATAACATATGTTAACGGATATGAAAATGAAATATTTCTCACCGGAATAATGCCATTTTCATTTTGTGTCCATATTTTGAATTCAATTTAGTCCCCTTAGAATCTAGATAATAGACAGTGAACGTCTCAGGGACAATAAGTAGTAACTCCCAATGCATACCACTAGAGGTAAAAAAGTTAAAAATTAATAACTCAAAATCCACAATAAAAATGTAATTTTCTTAAGTCCAAATTATAAGCAAAGTAAACTTACTCCACATTGAATGGAGCTATTATCAACATCTTCTTATTTTGAGAAAAACTTGTAAAAGCATCACAGCAATATTGTTGAACTGACGGAGGGTCTTTAGTTACTAGACTAATCAAAGATGGAATAAAAAATCCAACATGTTTGAATGAAAAATTTGTACATATCTTGTCTAAGTAGCTGCAAACCATGTATTACGTATGCATTAATAAATAAGAAACCAGATCACCAGATCCTACACAAGGTATATGGATGTATAAAGAAGATCTCACCTTATCCATAGCTCTATCGCAGATGTATTCAGCCAATCATATCGAAACAACTCCAAAATATCTTATATAAATAGGTTGCTTTCGTATGATTGACCTACAACATCCGCATCTATAGAAACAATTATAGGGCAATTTATATCATGTTCGCCTAACCATATTGTCATACCCCTACAATAAAGACCTAACGGGATAGGTAGGTCCTGTGGAACCCAACTTGGTAATGTAGGAGGTGGAGGTGGAGGCCTAGATACTGTGGGTGTCTTCTTTTTAACCTGTATATATATATATATATATATATATATATATATATATATATATATATATATATATATATAATTTCAGATCAACTGACATCATATACACACACTAACAATTTAACTTAATGTAAATTTACCATACGGTTTCAGTGTAGAGGACATCCGCTTTTGGCCACAATATCACTCTGCCTTCTGCCTCACCAAGCGTTTCACAATCTGGGTGGGCATATGGCAATGGAAGATCCATCCAGTTGGGGAATATACGTAGCGGGCTCACATGAACCCAACCAGATGGTAATGGAGACCCATGAAACATTTCCCCTGGTAGGGATGGGTAAGCCGACGCCTATGCAACGTCAAATTCTTTACTTTTTAGACGACATGGCTTCAACCCCTACAAATTTTTGTGTAAAGAATGTTATATACATATATACATATCATCTTGAAAACATATCATCTTGAAAAGACTAGTTATTATGTCATAAAAATACTTACATTGGATGTGCTAGGTGGTGGGTCTATAGGATTACTCCCAACCTCTGCAGCAGGAGTTGAGCGGGACGCCATAGGTACTGTATGCTGAGTGGCAGTCTGAGATGCCTGCCACTTGCTCAGTGCTTCTTCAAGTTTCCTATCAACTAGCTTATCTACCTATACATGGATAAAAGAAACGTTAGCTTCTGATTATTGAATTCTCTTTTATAGTAACATTATAAAGAAAGAATAGGTTACTTCTTCTTATGAAAGTCCCACTTTTGGGACATGTTTGCGTTGGGATGGCCCAAAGAATCTTTGATGCCCACACCAGCGCCTGTAGCCCTAACACGTCCAGGATGCTCTGGGTTACCCAGAGCAACTGTCAATTCATCCCTTGTGCCCTCAGGGATGAACTTTCCTTGTTTCCTCAGCTCGTGCATCTCCCGCTAATCGCCAAAACAAAAATTTGTAATTAAGTAAACACCACAAATAATCAATATTCAAACGATTACCGTAAGAGTTGTATTTTACCATTTTTGCAGCTGCCTCAGCAGTTGCAGGCTTCCTTATTTCTCCCTTCTTATTTTTCCTCCCAGCTATCCAGACCTCATGGCGAGGTAGAGGTATGCTACCTATAGTAGAGGACTCCTAAGTAGTAGCAGATTGAGCAGTAGCCTCAGACTGTAGTCTTTGGCGAATGCCTGCATACCCCTTTGGGCCCATTGTGTGGTCATGCACATTCAGTGCACGCCTTGCTTTTTGCGCCTCACTGAGGGCCTAGTTAGTATGCACATTAATGATTTGGTTAGTAACACTAAATGTTAATCTTGAATAGGTGAATACAGCGTATATTAATTAAATTGGGGGTGACGCCTAATACCTTGAATTCATTAGTTTGTCTTGAAGCAACAAATGGATCCCATTCTTCTTGGTCCAGGAGGTTCCACTGTTCTGTGGCTGTCTTCTTCCTCTTGTCACCTTCTTTTATGTATTCTCGGGTGATATTTGTCCTATAGTTCCTTAGGACTCTCCCAAAGCTTTGCATCACACATTTACGATGCAACTTTTCATCCAATTTAAATATACTCTGCAAAATAGAATTGCTATTAACTAGTATCCAAAAAATTAGTAATCTAACAAATAGAATTGCAAATTAATAATAACTCACACATAAATCCTTCCATATTACGTCTTTCTTCTCCTTAGGAACTTTATGCCAAGAATCTATCTTACAACTGCAATGGCTACGAGTAACATACCCAAGATATGAAACAAACGAATTGCGATTCACTCCAAGTGCATTTCCTACGATATCAAAATCCACAACAAGTTTGGGTCCATTGCCCCTTTGCGCTATTAACTTCTTCATCATAGTGATGCCCCTTCTCTTTTCAACTTTTTGGTGCTGCTCATCAAGTGCCTCAAGTGCTTCAGAGGGTACATTTTCACCATCAACCTAAAATTTGACAAAATAAACACACTTACATGATATAACTAGAAATGGACATATAGATATAAATATATGATATATATTTTTAAAACTTACATTGTGAGGCGGCGCATTGATGTCCTCACCCTCACGATAATCATCAGCATGGTCATCAGGAGAATGCTCAGCCATCTGAAAGTTCACATTCACATTGTAAAGGTCACATTGTAAAGTAATTCATATTGTAAAGCTCACATTGTAAAGTTCACATTCACATTATAAAGTAATTCACATTATAAAATTCACATTTTAAAGTTCACATTCACATTGTAAAGTAATTAACATTGTAAAGTTCACATTCAGAAAAATAAAACATATAAAAAATATAAACATCCTCTAATATTGCAATTTTTTATCAATTAACAATCCTTCATTGTGATCTCCGCGCACATACAAGTTATCATTAGCTTCAATATTTGCTGGTGTTGGCAACCCAACTGAGAATGGAATGGAGTCATTATACTTACCATAGTACTCTTCTTCATCTATAGGATCTTCAATGAACTGTCTTTTACCATGAAGAACAACCGACCATTTATCATTTGCAGGATCATCGATATAAAATACTTGTTTCGTCTGTGATGCCAATACGAATGGTTCACCCTTCTCGCCAATCTTTTCAAAGTTCACTAAAGTAAAACCCAATTCATCCACTATAACTCCTTTGGTGTTATCAACCCAATTACATCTGAAGAGCGGAATTCTGAAATCTATGTAGTCAAACTCCCATATGTCTTCAATGACACCGTAATATGACATTTTAGCTTCACGTGGGCTCTTATCCTTTACACTTGCAAAAAACATAGTCGACGCTTGAAGGGTGACCCCACTGTTTTGGATGACACTCTTATCATCTTGGCGCTTTGTGTAATATGTGAATCCATTAATGTCATACCCTTCATAAGACATAACAGTCAATTTCGGTTTAAAGACGAGGCATTTGATAGTTTCAGTAATATCATCTGGTGTTTGAGATAGTTGATGTAAGACTTTCTCTTCGAACCACTTAATAAATGTCTTGTCATGCTCTCTAGCAAGCCACATTGTATTGGCTCAAGGATATTGTCTCTTGATGCAATTGGTATGTTCCTCGATTTAAACACTCACTTCGTCCATGTTGTGTAAAATATACAAGTGACCTTGTTCCAACTGCTCACGGCTGATTACTTTCACCCGTGATCCCAAAATTCCTTTTCCAAATTGCTCCTCAATATTCTTGTCATTACCAGGAGTGTCATTATCACTGAGAAAGTCATTGCAAAATCCATAACCTCTCTCGCCACATAACCCTCAATAATACTCCCTTCAGGCTGATAACGGTTTCGAATATCACTTTTAAAAATGCTCATGTATCGTTCAAAGGGATACATCCAATGCAAGAAAACTGGTCCCAACATTTTCACTTCCCTAGTCAAGTGGACAACAAGATGTACCATGATATCAAAGAATGACGGAGGAAAATACATCTCAAGCTAACATAGGGCAACGACCACTTTTCTTTGCAAATTATCGAGAGTATCAGGGTCAATAACTTTGCTACACAGACTGTTGAAAAAGAAACAAAGTCTGGTGATTGCAAACCTTACATGCTTCGGCAATATAGATTGAATTGCCATAGGCAATATTTGTTGCATTAGAGTGTGACAATCATGAGATTTAAGACCTATCAACTTCAGATCTTTCATTGATACCAATCTACGGATGTTGGATGAGTAACCCTGTGGCACCTTAACATTTACCAAACATTCACAAAAAGCTGTCTTCTCCTTTCTAGACAATGTGTAACAAGAGGGAGGTAAGTATGTTCTCTGATTTCCCATTTAATATAATTCTATTAATTCTGACCTTATTCCATTTCACATAGGTCCAGTCTGGATTTTAGCCCATCTTTAGTCTTACCTGGTATATTCAACAAAGTACCAATGACACTATCACATACATTTTTCTCAATGTGCATGACATCGATACAATGCCTGACTGTCAAAGAACTCCAATAAGGAAGATCCCAAAATATTGACTTCTTATTGAATAAAGATTTGTCACTCTGTGTGGCCATAGTACATTGTGATCTCTTACCAAACTCATTGACAAAGTCTTTTACTCTTTCATAAACAACCTCCCCTGGTATAGGTTTAGGTGCACTCCATTCCTCATTCAATCCATTGAATGCTTTGCGCTTCCTACGATACAGATGGAATTTTGTAAGAAACCTTCGATGATCGAGATATACAGTCTTACCGCCATGTTTTAGTCTTGTTGAATCAATGTTCTCTTCACATATAGGACACGCTTTAGCTCCTTTGACACTATATCCAGACAAATTCCCATATGCTCGAAAGTCATTAATAGTGCAAAACAACATAGAATGCAAACAAAATGTCTCTCTTCGTGAAGCATCATAGGTCATCACACCTTCACCCCAGAGTTTCTTTAAGTCATCAATCAGAGGTTCAAGATAAACATCGATATCATTTCTAGGTTGTTTAGGCCCCGATATCAACAATGACAACATTACATACTTATTTTTCATACACAGCCAGGGAGGAAGATTATATATAACAAGCATGACTGGCCAAGTGCTATGTTGGCTTCTCAATGTCCCGTACAGATTCATCCCATCTGTACAAATCCCAAGTCTTAGATTCCTGACTTCTTCGCCAAATTCAGGGTACAATAGATCAATCTTCTTCCACTGTGGGGAATCAGGCGCATGTCGTAGGATTCCATCATTATTTTTCTTAACATCTGCATGCCACCTCAAATTCTTCGCATCTATCGGATTGGCAAACAAGCATTATAACCATGATATTATAGGTAGATACCACATCACCTTGGCAGGAGAACCAGTTTTGGACTCCCCCGAAGTCGTCAATTTATACCGTGACGCACCACATTTTGGACAATCTTTCAAATCCACATAGTCCTTTTGAAATAACACACAATCATTCGGGCATGCATGTATCTTCTTGGCATCCATTCCCATTGGGTACAACAATTTCTTTACCTGGTATATTGAGATTGGTAGCTCATTTCCTTCAGGAAGCATTTCTTTCAACAAAGACAACAATGACGTGAAGCTTTTGTCACTCCCTCTATTGTTAGCTTTCATCTTATACAATCTCAACACAGCGCTAAGCTTTGTAAACTTAGTACAACCTGTGTATAACGATATCTCAACATCATGCACAATGTTTCTAAAAATGGGAGGTGGATCAGTGTGCTCTACCCCACAACTATCCAGCATCGCATCAACGATGTCTACTGGAACTGGTTCATTCACATCTACGTCATCGGAGGCAATTTCTTCTTCCACACAAGCACTGCTATCGACATCCACTAGTTTCGGGTTTGAAATCTCTCCATGCCAGTGCCATTATGTATAGCCTTGTATAATCCCGTTGCACATGATATGACTTTTGATTTCGTCACCAGTGATGACTTTCAAGTTGTTACCGCAATGCCTACATGGACAGTAGAACCTATCTCCAGGTTGTTTCCTATGTTCCTCGGGAAATCTAATAAACTGGTCAAGACTGGATATAAACTCTGGGGTGCAGTGATTGCGAATGGACATCCATGATCTATCCATTCTATGATCAAAGAGAAAACAAGTATATATTACAACAAGATTAGGGTCAACAGATTAGAGTTTTTGCATGGTTAAAACTTTAGGCCAACAAATACATGTGATGTCATTCTTATATATAATAAATGTGTACCACCTATTCCATTCTTGAACACCTAATCTCACTTGTAAGTGTATAATGTGTATTGGGCTTTCAAGAAAATTTCGGCAGCATTTCCCCGCTGTTCTCTAAGTACATATGTACTTAGAGAACAAATGGGGAAATGCTGCCGAAATTTTCTTGAAAACCAAATACACATTATACACTTACATCCTAAGTGAGAATAGGTGTTCAAGAACAGTCCCAAACCGGGGACTATCCAAGATTTACTCCTAATGAGTAAATCTTGGACGGGTTTCTAGGCCAACAAATACATGTGCTGTCATTCTTATATATAATAAATGTGTACCACCTATCCCATTCTTGAACACCTAATCTCACTAGTAAGTGTATAATGTGTATATTCAAGAAAATTTTGGCAGCATTTCACTACTGTTCTCCAAGTACAGATGTACTTAGAGAACAAATGGGGAAATACTACCGAAATTTTCTTGAAAACCCAATACAAATTATACACTTACATCCTAAGTGAGATTAGGTGTTCAAGAACAGTCCCAAACCGGGGATTATCCAAGATTTACTCCTAATGAGTAAATCTTGGACGGGTTTCTAGGCCAACAAATACATGTGTTGTCATTCTATAATATTGATTTCAACAATTTGAGTGTCCATGCATGTTCATCATCAAGATAAAGATTACACATAAATTAGTATGACCTAGGGATGGAGAGATTCATAATTTTCAAAATTTCAAACTAGCTCATGCATTATCATCAATCTACATCATACAATAGGGATTCATGTAGATGTTAGGGTGACACATCACTACAAAATCAGAGATTTAACATTAGGGTTTTAATATCTTACATAGGTTTATCACAAGATTTCAGCAATATAGTTAATTCAAGATTATGGTGAAATGTGTATTAAGGTTTTAATATCTTAATTCAACATGCATCAAAATTTATAGAATTAGGTCAAGCATTAGTATTCAATTGCAAATGTATCTTCTTCTTCCTGCTCCCTCCTTACCAAATGGATAAAAGCAAGGCCACGACTGTGGCCAACCCACACGGTCATGGCCTGCTTTAATCCATTTGGTAAGGAGAGGGAGTAGGAGGAAGAAGAGGTGGAGGAAGAAGAAGGGCAGCGGCCTACCATTGGTAGCAGCGTGGAGACGGAGGCGGCAGTGTGAGGAGAAGGGCGCCGAGCACACCAACGACAGGAGAAGGGTGCCGAGCAGAGAAGGAGAGGCGCCGACCGTCTGCAGAGGAGACCCAGGGGAGGAGCAGGAGACCGTTGGCGAGGAGAGCAGCACCAACAATAGTGTCGACGAGGAGAGTAGCAGCAGCAGAGGCGCCGACGGCGAGCAGCAGACGCACCAGCAGCAGCGGCAGCGACCAGCAGGTTGAATGCGGGTGTCGTCGGGCGATTTTAGGCGAGCAGCAGGAGAGGAGCGATGAAACAGAAGAAAGGGGAAGACTCGGGTGATCGCGGGTCTATTAAGTTTGTAAACGGCGTCGGTTCTCTACAAAACCGACACCTAAAACCTTAAGTGTCGGTTGATAGTAACAAACCGACGTCCAATTGGACATTCCTTTACCCTAATTTTTTTGGCGGAGACGACACGCGCACCCTTATAACATCGGTTATGCTAAGACAACCGACGTCCATATTGGAACTTTTGGCACAAATTTTATCTACATTCAGCGTCGGTTATTAGGTAAAACACCGACGTTGTATCTGATACTTTGGCGCAATTTTTTTTCTCAAAAAAATTGGATTTCGCGGGCTACTTTAGGCGTCAGTTTCTTTTCATCAACCGACACTGAATGAAAAGCGATACCCGTGTCTGGCTGGTCTTCAAATGTAGACGTCGGATGTCCTTATTAACCTACGTTTAATGGTACCAGCGTCGGTGTTACTAAAAAACTGACGCCTCTAAAAGCGACGCTGAACGTTGTTTCTGTAGTAGTGATAATAGGGTTGCAGGAGTAGATTGTGAGGGCAATGAATGAAGTTATAAGAATACATCTTCTTACTACTTTGTGTATGCTCTGTTTTTAACTTTCTACAATTGGACCTCTGAGTTTCATTGTTGTTAAAGCAACATCATAAGCTTGCTACTTTATGTATGATCTTTTTTATGGAAATAGTTTGTCAAGCAAAATCGATTCATTTTCTATGGTTTAATGCGTACTCATCCATATTTATTTATGTCTTAACTACACATGAGACCCTTTGTTATATGAACATTAGATTATATATGTTTGAATTATCATATTATCTTCACGCCATTGAGAAATGAAATCTTACTATTGCAATATATTACATACAAATATTTATAATATGGCTAGACAACACACGACACCGTATGTTATATGGTGTACAAAGCTTGATATGGTTCTCAGAGGTTTGATGAGAAACTGATATAACATGGGGAGATGTGTGAATGGAGTATATACTGCATAGTCTTAGAGGGAGACATGGCGTGACTTTTGAAACATAACAGGGGGGCCTTACATATCTTTGAGCGAGGTGCAAATATGATGGCAGTACCTCAGGAGAGAGTTCATAAGAGAAAATCTTTTCATTTTGGGAGATTTATTGCCTCCCCCACCATTGGCCGTGCAACACGTTATTCAATGCAACTTTGTAAAGACTCATCACACTTACCCACCTGGAGTTGCTGAATACCTTAACAATGACGAAAACATCAACAATACAACTACAAGATTAGGCGGTGAAACGAACGAATGAAGTTGTAACATATTTTCTCGAAGTTGTATTTGTTTATGTTTGCTTGGAAATATTTAGATGTAAAACTTATGCACATCATTAGTTTGTTCTTACCATCATTTGATCAAACTTCTACTTTACTCTTATGTTTAGAAGACTTACATCATGTTCAAACTTGTATTTAGCTAAGTTTGCTTGGAAATAGTTATTTGTATAGATTATTGTCACAATTAGTTTGCTATTATCATTATATACTCATACTTATATTTATTTATTAAATTTAGATCATGTTGACATTGCGTTCAAAGTCACAGATAATGTTTGAAAAAATATTGATGTCTCTGTCAAAGTTACAAAAATATTTTGAAGAAAACCTTGTCTACAAAAACTGTTGTGTGGATACACATGAGGAGGGAAAATATAGGAGCCAGGAATAAGGCAAGGATGGGGTCACTCATCCTGTGATCTTCTATTGATGTTTGATTGGATAAAATATGACATCAAACAACAATCCAATCAGCCGTTGCAGGAAGCCTGTCCCGTGTCATGGGACGAGTACGGTGAGGCCCTAAAGTGGGCCAACTGGGACGGTCCTACTTGGGATCAATATAAATCATTCTCCACATCGAAGACTGCCCACCACAGTGGCTAATCACCATCTTAGCATGTGTGTATGGGTGTCTATGTCTAGGCCCAGGGCATGCGTCTCCTTTTTTATCCGCTCTCCCTTGGTTCATGACGTATTTGCCCGAGAACAAAATATGTTATTATCAGTTTTATTTCGTTGGTTATGTTCTGATGAAAACGTTATCATCTTTACTTTTCTATTTGTGCTTAATTTATGTTATATTATGATAATTTTAATTATCTTGTCAGTTTTCAATTACTGGATCGAATATGTACAACTATACATATATACAACATGAACATGCCATGCAAGACAACGGTAAAGTTTAATTTATTTTAGATAAATATATAAAATGAGCATACTCTTATCTTATATTCACTTCACTAAATAACAAACACTAGCACCCACATTATGTATGCAATTAAATATTTTTTTGTAAATTTTGAACTTATATTGTGTGGCATCACATCTTCACATTCTTTGTAATTGTTAAAACAATTCAATAAAACATGACAGAATAAGCAGATCCTGACTAGGTTGCCAAACAAAATCAGACTGAATTCAGACCGGTAGCCAAACAAAATAAGACTAAACCGGACTCAAACCAGACCAGCTGACCAGAATCAGACTGGGTTGCCAAACAGAATCAGACTGGATCCTGACTAACCCCGTCTAACCCAATCCAGACTACAAAATCCCAATCTTGAACCAAACAGGGGCTTAGGGTCTGACTGGTTCAATGTAAGTGCAATTTTCCCGGAACTCTTTTTCCTGAAATTGAAATTGAGTTCCAGGAAAATGATTTCTGGATGATTGGTTTGATATAAACTTTTTTTTGTACAAAACTTCCATATTGAGTAAGTTAGTAGCCCTCTTTTCTCGTTTTACGATTGTCAGAGCTCTAAACCTCCGCCAAGTTTCTACGCCTCTGTCAGTAATCACTCAGTTCTAATCTTCAAATAGATCTGAATACTAAACGCAAGCAAGGTTTTTCGTCAATTTCATCTAACTTTTGCTACATATTTCTTGGTGAGATCGTTCGGCATGTTGAAGCCCTTGCAGATCTCCTCAGGAGTCATGTGTTTAGTCCTCTTCGCCACGGCTAAGAAAGGAAGGTCGACGAGGTCCTTGATGTCAGGTAGTCGGCTGCCATGATGAGTTTGTCGAGCATGTTGCCGGACGAAATCCTCTTCCCAGGCCTTGAGGCCGTCCTCCACGACATGCTTTGTGGAATTATCTGGGTTGTTTATGGCATGGAGCTCTTTGACAACAGTGAAGAACCCCTTGGCCTTATTCGTTACAGTGAGACGCCTGACGATTGACGATACAGTCACTTGACTACAAGCGCAACGTCGATCGCCTGCACTTTGGGACCCTCAACCGTCACACTCGCTCGAGGAGTTGGCACCGCCACCGTGACTCTTGGTCTTCTCCGCCGCTCACAGCTTGACGAGAGGAATACGAAAGAGGGCAACAAGACGCGACGGGATTGGAACTTGTTTTCCGATAGATTTTCAACGGAAGTCCAAATACTCCAAGTATATATATTGTTGGAAGTCTACGGAAAATTTGGGAACTCAAGTTCCAAACTTTCACCAAACCAGTCAGTTAAAATTCAAAAGGGAACTCGATTTCTAATGTTTTCAGGACAAATTACGCCAAACCAGTCAGACCCTTAGGGGAGCCCCCTTCAGTCCTACTGTGTTGCATCCATGCGCATAACCATCTTAACAAGGATTCCATTGATAGATTGACAGTCCTAATTCCCGCGTCTTAGTTACATATGTCTTGCTTCTTATTGTCCTCCTATTAGCCCTAACGCGATCATTTCATTGTCGTTTTGAACTTAACGTGTGGTCTACTCATATCGTCTAGACCCTAAGTACCGTGCTGGGGCTTCTTAATCAGTTTGTTTGTCATTAATTGCAATAATCTCAAGGTCTAAATCACATACGCCTTGCTCCTTAAGTCGTAGCCCATTCACATTTGTAAACCGCCTTTCCTTTTCAGTTCATGCACCTCGTGCTTGTTCTTGATAAAACGATGTGCGCCTTGAATCTCAAGGGTTGGCAGACAAGACGCACCTTTTACAATTGCGTGAGCCGACATGCTTTGTGCATCTAATCAGGACGACTACCCAATTCCGGCGAGCACATATCGTTCAGTATCCCATCCCGCTTTTGTAGATGCAGGATTCCGTTTCGTTTGGACAGGCCGAGCTCAAATGGGAACGCCAAACTCCAATGAATGTGATATCTCATCGTGGCGTTTAAATTTCCTTTACCCTGACCCCCAATGCCTAGCAGCTGTTCAGCGTTTGTTATGAGAGTGAGTGAAGGAATGAACCACCCTTCCTTTGTTAAGGTTGGTTTTTCTTGCTGAACAGGACTACCTCAATCGAGTTGCAGGTCAATTACTCCGTTTGCTGTTCACAGCTCATAGATGCGGATTGGGTTTCGTTTTCGACATATGGGACGATCGATCATTCGAGCTTACAGCTCTAAAGAAAGGGAAAAGGAGAAAACTCCAGGGAAAATGTCAGCGGTCGAATAACCGGTCATTGGGTCTCGAGAACTAGAATTTTCGTATTGTAGCTGTAGTCCATCGGAGACATTGGCTACATCGAGCAATGATTGAGTTCTAGGATTTGGGTATGACGAGCGCCGTTGCTTGGTTTGCTTATGACTTACGTCGAATTGCGATCTATTTGGACTGGCCCCTTCCACCGTGGCTTTTCCTTTTGACCTTTTTTTTTTCTCGGATTGATGGAATAAGCTTTGGTGGATGCACGCTACAATGTCACTTTGCATCCCTTTAGCTTCCGTGTTTTCATATAACCGGAAGGAATATAATTACGGTGATAGCTAACTAATGCATGAGATCCGATACTAAGTGTTAAGTGGGTCACTTGTATGTGGATTAATACTAATTTCTCCGGAACCCAAAATCTTTGTCAACCCAAGTTCGATTTGACTATGGTTTCATAAGATTCAAATATTACTTAATATTGGATTCCTCAAAAAGTCGTACCAAACACCTCATAATCCTAATCTTCTCAGATGCTTGGTATTCGATATCCCAAGTTAAGTGAATCCATTTGTTTCTTTTGTATTGCCTATTATAAGTAACACAAGACTAAATTGTTGTTTATATCTATATCGGGCTTTAGACTATTTTAGGGAGGCTGCCAGAATGGATCTTGACCCTTTGTCTGTATAAAAGAGACTCTAACTCAAACTGTTAAAGGAACGAGAGAATCATTTCTCATGTCTCTGTTTTCAAATTATGCTCGATCTTTATACTCACTGCTCTACGCCTCTCACTCTCCCTCAAATCCTCTTCTCTAATTCTTCCTCACCCTAGTCATCTTTGATGTAGGGTTTTACCTCTATCCATTCCTTACTTGGTATCAGAGATATCCTGATCATCTCATGGCTTCCGTCACATCAACTATTGAAGGAGGAGAAGGAGCTAACAACAAAAACTCATCACTCACTACCCAAAAGTACGCATACCCATCACGAGTGAACATCACCTACTTCGTCTCCATGAAGTTGACGAACTCAAGTTACCTCTATTGCGAGGTACAAGTCCGAGAGTTAGTCAAAAGTAACCCACTGGAGTCATTAGTTGATGGAATAGAAAAGAGGTTGCAGAAGTGTTTATTGAGGAAGAAGGTAATGTAACTCCCAAACTGTAGCTATGTCTCTTGGATACGTACTGACAGGATGGTCAAGGGATGGATAATGGGACCCCTTGCTGAAGAAGTATTAGGATTTGTGGTAGGGATTTCCTCATCTTAAGTTTGGTAAGCTCTTGTAAATTTTTTTTGCTAGTCAACTAATCCCCCGACTTCGAACCCATGACAAACCTCCATCACATCTAAAGGCAACAAGTCTGTTGTTGAATATCTTAGGGAATTCAAACATATTTGTGATCAATTGAGTGTCATAGGGATATATATTCCTGATGACGATAATGTCTATCTTCTTCTCAGTGGAATAGGACATACTTCAAGAGTTTTAAATTGTCCATAATATGACTACCAATTCCTACATACTTTGAAGTTGTATCTTTTCTCAAAGATCATGATATGAGACAATCCACTACTGAGCCATTCAATACTCCCAATCTCACCTTTGTCGGTTAGAAATCCAACTAAAGTAATAGAAACGTTAAAGAGGAGGATATACAAACAATAATTAATCATCACAACATATGTTTGGTCAAAAACCACACTCAAAACAGATATGTATTTAATCCCATGTGGTTCTTGGAGACTATTCTGACCAACACTTCACTTCATAAAACAAGTGATTCAATCATAGCATCCATCCCATTGTACCACATAGTTATGGAAGAAATCAAGTATACTGTCAATTTTGTAGTAAAAACGGTCATGAGACCTTCAAATGATGTCATTGGTTTGATAAAAACTATCAACTCATAGAGGCTCCTAAGAATCTCATTAGTGATGTTGTCACAGATCAAGCTAAAGCTCTTGTAGAACTACACATAGGTGGTCAAGAAACTACAACCTAATGAATGACATGTGGACTCTAGAGCTACAAATCATGTTTTGCTGACCCATGTATCTTAGAAAACATAAAGACCTATAAGGGATATGATTTCATAATCATTGGAGACGATAATTTTCTCCTCATAACTCATAAGGTCGTACTTACATCATTCACAATACACCTATACTTTTAGAGAGTATTCTTTGCTCCTAATATGAAATAAAATATCTTGTTTGTTGCTCAATTGCCAAATGATTATCCATGCCATTTTCTTTGCTTTAAGCATATTTTTCTTATCATAAGCTTGTAAAGTCACAAGATTTTGGTGCCAAGGGGTCTGTAAACAAGGGATGTATGTACTCTAGTTTGTGACACATAAATCTTGTTTTGCAATTGGACAAAATAAAGTCACTTCAACTACCTATCATAGATGTCTTATCCATACTAATCATGATACACAAAAGTATATGGAGAATACAAGTTTGATTTTTAATCATTGAATACACATTTAAAATTATGTAATAGTTGTACTCTTAGCATGAATGACAAACTATCATATTCCACTAATCATGTTGCAGGTCTAACTGATTCACTATAAGTGGGTTAATAACAATGGGAATTTGAGTTATTTAACAAGTTCTTCGTGATTGGTTTTCCATATTTCTAGAGAATAAGTTCCTTTATGTTTTCATAAAATCCTAGGTATATATAGGGTTCTCTTTCTAAGTTCCAGATTAAAATGGAAGTACATCTAGTTCCTGATAGCGGTGCTTTCTGACCTACCGCTAAGTCTTGGCACAAAGGACATGAGCTTGATCTTCACTATGTCTTTGTATTGTTGCATGATCAACAACCACTACTTCTCGCATTTGTTTCCATCTCCAACCTTAATATATATTTTTCTTCTCGTCTTTTAGTTTTTGTTCCATTCCCACATGAGCTTTCAGGCTATCTTCCATAATGTGCGAGGGCGGTGAGGCAGAAAAGCAGCATGGTCATCATCAATATTTCTCTGTTGTTTGAAATTGTTGCTCGGGTTTTTTATTTGATTTATCTCCAAGTTGAAAAGTTCAAATATTTTTGAATGAGATGATAGAGAGGAATATAGTGTGGATGTGAAATCTATAATTCTATTTAAATATTCTATTGATTTTCTTATCTCACAATTGTAATATCTTTTCATATAACATTCAGGAAGCAAATTAGAGAAATAGCACATGATAACATGGTTGAACAATTCATTGGAAAACTTAGCAAGCTTATTGAAGTATTCTTAAATCCGTCATATATGGGTAGATGTAAGATATATGTATAGCTAAAAAGTTGAAGGGTTTTGTTTTGATCTTCAAGTCCCTAAGATATTCAATATTGAAGAACTATGCAAACTGTATTAGTTGTCATATTGTTCTTAAAATTTCATAATACTATAATAACAATTACGTAGAACCAATTACATGGAAGTCATTTTCTTGATTAAACCTAAAAAATAAACCAATCACCTACACTTAGAAGTGGTGAATTTGTTACAATGAAAAATATGATCTTATAAGGTAATGTACAACAACTGGCATGTACCCATGCAAATGAGCACATTGGTTTAGTAAAAAGAAATCATCACCATGTAGTTGAGACTTGTCCCATTATATTTTTTATGCCAATGTATCCAACACATTCTATGTAGAATCCTTTGCTTCAGTTGCTCATATCATCAATAACTTTCCCTCTAAAGTTCATGAATACCGAACTCCTTTGTTCAAATTATATAAAAGGAACTTGATTATCTATCTCTAAGAAGTTGTTTATGTCTCTGCTTTCCTTGTTTGAGATATTACAACAAAAGTAAACTTGAGCCTACAGCAACAATATCTCAGACCCATGTGTTTTTATCGACTAAAGTGATACCATTAGGTTAGTGTTGTATATATGCTTCTTTAGGAAGAATATATTTCTTTAGCAGTGATTTTTAGTAAGTAAGTATTTCCTTTTTAAGAAACAAATCACCTCTCACATTTGCCTTGGTGAATTAACTATATTATCTGAGTTTTGAAACACATCTATAACTAGTATTGTTGATTGAGACGTAACTTCAAACAACACTTCTTACTCAAATTTACAACACAAATATTAATTTGATGATTCTTCACAAGATATCCAAAAATCAAGGTTTTGAATATAAATTGCAAGCTTCAACTAATGATACACGTCAACATGAACAAAATTTTTTATTGAAAAAAATAATCTCATTAATTCTAAACAAGAAGTATCTGTAGAAATTGACAGTTCAAAGATTATTGTTACACAAGCTACTAATATAGATATGCCTGATTCTGTCACTTGATTGCAGTTTCATACAGATTCAAATAATCAGGAATCTAGATTTCTCAAAAAGCCGTACCAAACACCTCTTAATCCTAATATTCTCATATGCCTCATATTTGATAACCCAAACTAAGTGAATATATTTGTTTATTTTGTATTACCTATTCTAATTAACACACAACTAAGTTGTTGTGAATATTTATATTGGGCTTTGGACTATTCTAGGGAGGCTACCAGAATGGATCCTGACCTTTTGTCTATATAAAAGAGACTCTACCTTGAACTGTGACAAGAACAAGATAATCATTTCTCATTTCTTAGTTTTTAAATCACACTTGGTCTCTTCGTGCTTCTCCATGCCTCTCACTCTCCCTCCAATCCTCTTCTCTAATTCTTCCTCAACCTAGTCATCTATGATCTAGGTTTTTAACTCAATTTTTTTTTCAATTGGTATCAGAGGTATCCCGATCATGTCATGACTTATGTCACATCAACTATTAAATAGGAGATAGAGTCACACTAGTACAAGTATCATATGTAGCATCAATTATTTTAGACCTTTGACCTCGATTATGAATCAACACCTAAGTGGATGACGCTACAACTAAGGATCTTTGGTGTCAATTTCTAGGGCAAGAAACAACCTCCGACATAGACACAATATCGATTGCTATGAATTGCATAATTGAGATAACAATTTCCATATATTTACAGTTGTAAGTAATGACATCAAATACATAATTAGATTTCGGTAATAGTTATACGAATGTTTTGGGATTATCATCATTGTTTGCAAAGAAGAAATCAACTTTGAAGAACAATCTACATTGTCAGTTCTTGAAAATGATAAATGATGTAATTGCTTATCAGTTACAATTTTGACAAGTAAGGAGAGCTTTGTCATTAGTTTTGTTGAAATAATAGATGACATAGATCTATATTATCAAAATTTTAAATTAAAATAATGTTGCGAGTCTAGTTTTTTATAGTAGGTCTATAGACCTATTGTCTGACTATTCAGTAGGATGCAAAACTTATAGTTCATTAGAATTGCAAGTTCTATTATGTATTCATCTTAACAACATGCCAACATATACCCAAAAAATGTGCAATAACGAACACATACAAGAGTCCACATCCTCTTAATTCCTTCACGCACATGCATTTCAAGTCTCCTCAACACTTAACTCTATTCTCATGCATATACACAATTCAGAAAACACACATGCAATTTTATTCTCCAATTCCTTTCTCATGACATGTATAAATATAATTCTCATCATATTCATTTCTCTTCTTCATTCACACACGTATGCATACATGCATAAATCATTCACATATGCACCAAAAATTCATTTACATCAACTTTAAAAATGTAGAATGTCATAAGCATCACATGTACACAAAAATAATGACATCAAAGTTTAGAAAAAATCATATATTATCTCAATCAAATAAAAAGTGAATCTTATTAATGTAGGATTATACCCATTGTTCTTGTATCTCATCCAACTCTTTATTTGTATATGGATTTGTCATGTCAAACAACTACAAAGAGTGACATAATTCAAGTTGATTTATTTTTTTATATCCTAGAATGAGACCATGTACTTATGATTGAGGACTATATAAATTACCTTTAATAAGCAATGAATGTCTAGTGCTTCTTGTTTGAAAATTAGGTCCATATGCCGCATCACATATTTCTGCATGCCCAATTATTATTATGTATAAGACACCATAAATTTACAGTTATGTAAAATTTTAATAAATAAAGTAAATTTAGTTGGTAGCCACCTCACAATGAACTATCAATTCATCCCTTTGGGCTCAAGGTATAAACTTCCCCTCTTTTATTTTAGTGTAGAGCTCTCTATAATCATCATCAATAGTATTTGGTCATTAAAACATAACAATCAAGGTAAAAAAAAATGAACATGCATCTTTAGAGTTGAATTTTACCATTCTTGTAGACAACTAGCAGTTTTAGAGTTGGGTATTTTATCCATTGCGGTCTGTCCTCACATCTATTCACTCCTCGTGGTGAGGTAGAGCTATAAGGGTGTTAGAAGACTCATCAAACTTGGGAGTAGACTGCTCAGTAGAAGATGCATGTTGTCTCTATTGGCGATGCCAGGCGTAACAACATGGACCCAACTTGTGGTCGTGTTCATTCTTTGCACGTCTTTCTCTTTGTACATCATGTATATATTGGTTAATCCAAAACATATGTTTATTATATTATGCATTGAATTCATCTAATTAATGATAAGACTATATTTTAAAGGAGGCTTAATACATTGAATTCATTGGTTTGCCTTAAAGCAAAAAACACTTCCCACATATTCTTATAAAGATAGGCCCATTGCTCAATCGCAAGCTTCTTCCTATTTTCTCTCATTACATAATCTCTTATCAAATTTGTTCTATAATTCCTCAATATCCTCCCACATCATTGCATCATATTTTTACAATGCAATTTTTTTACCAAGGTCAAATATATCCTACAATAGTTCATATACTTAATGACATATTGTTAAAAACTAGTTTGTGCATATCTTAAAGAAACAGAGTTGTGCATATCTTTCAAAATAGAATATCTTACAACTACGTCCTTCCATATGAGGTATTTAAATATAGGATCACCTTCAAGCAAAGATTCTACTATTATTGCCACTTTGCTACAAACAATAACCCCTAACATATTGTCTGAAAGAACTGTGATTGTTCCCAATGGGAGTTCCTATTTCATCAAAGTCAATGGCCAACTCTAGACCTTTTCTCCTTTGTGATACTAACTTGTTCATCAAAATAGTGCCTCTTTAACATTCACGAGCATGATGCTCCTCAGCAAACACCAACAAAATCCCTGAGGTATGCATTGTGAGGTTTCTCATCCAAAAATAGTCAATAAACACATTTAAGTGATAAACAATATAAATTATGCAACTTTGATAGAGAATTTAAGAAGAACATCTACAAAATAAAACTATATAACTTACAATAGACTCATTCTAATGATGCACATCGTCATGGTGCATATTCTCATGGTGCTCATCCTCACGGTCAGACGTGATCTAGGAAATTTCATATTTGACATAGTCAAAGACTGAAATATAAGTGATAAAGAATTTAAAATGCACTTCTATGATATAGAAATGTGATACAGAATGTAGAATGAGATATTAAACATTCAATTAAAATGCATGCCTCTAGAATTGGTTGGATCATTTAATCGATTAATGTTCCTTTTGTGTGACCTCTAGGCGTACATTCTTTAGTGTTAGCTTCAACATTTACACTTGGCAAGCTAACTGAGAATGAACTAGAGTCATGATAGTTTTTGTGGAACTCTTCTTCATCTATGGGATCTAGAATGAACTACATTTTCCTATGAAGAATAATAGACCAAATTTCATTTGTAGGATCACCGCTATAGAATACTTGCTTCTCCTATGATGCAACGATGAATGGTTCAACCATCTTGCCAATGTTTATAAGATTCAATGTGAAACCCAACTCAACTAATACAACTCCCTTCTTGTTATCAACCCAATTACACCTAAATATAGAACTCTAAAATTTGTGTAGTCATACTCCCATACATCTTCAATGACATTGTAATAAGACATTTTAGCTTCATGTGGATCCTTATCCTTTTCACTAGATAAATACAAAGAAGACACTTGAAGAATGACCCCACTATTTTAGAAAACACTCTTATCATCTTGATGTTTTATGTACTATGAAAATCAATTAATGTCAAACCCTTTGTAAGATATAACGTTCAATTTTTATTTAAAGGAGAGCCACTTAATAATTTTAACAACATCATTTGTTGTTTGAGATAGTTGATAGAAGAATTTATCTTCAAACTACCTAATAAATATCCTATTATACCCTCTCGAAAGTCACACTAAACTACATCAAGGATATTTTATCTTAATAAAATTGGTGTATTTAGTTCTATAAATACACACTTCGTCGATGTTGTGTAAAATTTACAAGTGTACTTTGTTCCCACAACTCATGACTATTACTTACACTCGTGCTACTAAAGTCCCTTTAACGAAATAAGAATCAATATTTTTTTGTTGGTAGGATCTTTGTTACAACTCCAAAAGTCATTTCAAAAGTCCATAACCTTCCTATCCACATAACCCTCAATGATAATCCCTTGAGTCAGACAATGATTTGAACATCACCTTTGAAAACAGTCATATATCATTCAAAAGGATACATCCAGTGCAAGCGAATTGGACCCAACATTTTCACTTCCCTATTCAAACGGACAACAAGATGTACCATGATATTAGAGAATGAAGGAGGAAAATACATCTCAAGATGGCACAGAGTAGCGGCCACTTATGTTTGAAACTTATCAAAATTCTCAAGATCAATAACTTTGAAATCTTAGTGATAGCAAACCTTACATGCTTTGATAATATACATTGAATATCCACATGAAATATTTACTAGATTAGATATGAAAATCATGAGATTTAAGACCTATCAATTTAATATCCTTCATTGATACTAATCTATGGATATTGATAAAGTGTCCCTATGGTACCTTAATATTAAGAAAGCACTCTCAAAAAGTTCTTCTCTCCTATCTAGACAAGGTGAATCAAGTAGGACATTAATATGTTTTTTGATCATTGCTAACTTATGTTGCTTTCCTTATACGTATTTCACGTAGATCCATTCTAGATTTGATGCCATCTTTAGTCTAGCTAGGTATATTCAATAAAGTACAAATGAAACAATCACAAACATTTTTGTCAACATGAATGACATCGATACAATGTCTAGTTGCCAAAGAACTCTAGTGAGGAATATCCTAGAACATCGACCACTTCATAAATATAGAATTGTCATTCAATGTGGAATAGTAAGTTGTGAATTCTTACCAAATGCATTGATGAAGGTTTTTACTCTTTCATAAACATGCTCCCCTTATATAGGTTTAGGAGCACTCTATTCCTCAGTTGAGCCATTAAATGATTTCTGCAACCTTTGGTAAGGGCAAAATTTTGAAAGAAACTTTTGATGACTAAGATATAAAGTCTTGCCACCATATTTTAGTCATATTGAATCAATGTTCTACTCACATATAGGGCTTGCTTGGAATCCTTTTATGTTGTATCTAGACAAATTTTCAGATTCTGGAAAGTCATTAATAGGGCAAAACAACATAGCATGCAAATGAAATGTCTATCTACATGGAGCATCATAGGTCATCACACCTTACCCCTAGAGTTTCTTTAAGTCATCGATTAGAGGTTCAAGAAAAACTTAATTATTGTTTCCAAGTTGTTTGGGGTCTAATACCAATAAGTGCAAAATGACATATTTATTTTTCATATACAACCAGGGAGGATGGTTGTATATAACAATCGTGATAGACCATGTTCTATGTTGGATGCTTAATGTGTCGTATGGATCTATCCCTTTAGTACAAAATCAAAGTCTTAGATTCCCGACTTCTTCACTAAATTTAGTATAGAATAAATCGATTTTCTTACATTATGGAGAACCAGAAACATGTTGTAAGATCCTATGACCATTTTTCCTTACCTCTACATGCTAAGATAAATTATGCACATCCATGGTATTGGAAAACAAGCGTTGAAACCAAGGTATTACAGGTAGATGCCACATGACCTTGGAAAAGAGGTAGTTTTTTCCTTACCTAAAGTTGTCATTTTGTACGTCTATTCCCCACATTTTGAACAATATTTCAAATTGATATAATGATTTTGAAATAACATATAATCATTCAGGCATGCATGTATCTTCTTAGCCTTTGCACTGGGCAGAACATATTATTTGTTTAATATGTTAAAATTGGAAGCTCGTTGACTTCAAGAAGAGTTTCTTTCAACAAAGACAACAGAGGCGTGAAGTTTTTTGGATCCATCTATTGTTAACCTTCAGAGTATACAATCTCAACATAGTTCTCAACTTTGTAAACTTAGTACAACCTAAGTATAATAGTTTCTTAGTATCATGCACCATGTTTCTAAATAAGGAAGGTGGATGAGTAAGATGTACCCCACAACTATCTAGCATCACGTCAACCATGTCTAATGGAATCAGTTAATTCAAATGAACATCTTAGGAACTTTCTTCTTCAACACAAATACTGCTATCAACGTCTACTAATCTCATAGTAGGAATATAGAGATACGGTACCATCATGTATAGACATGTACAATCCCATTGCACATGACATGACTTTTAATTTCGTGAACAATGTCGACTTTAAAGTTGTTACTGTAATTCATACATGCACTGTAGAACCTATTTGTAGGTTGTTTCCTATGTTCCTATGAAAATATTTTAAACTGATAAAGATCAATAATAATCTTTAGAGTGCAAAAATTTGGAATGGACATCCATGATCGGCCCATTCTACGATCACAGGGAAAGTGAGTATTAAATCATGTGTTAGTTACATCAAATTTAAAATAAAATATATTTGGTTTAAATCAGGGTTTAGGGGACATCCATGATCAGTCCATTCTATGATCACAGGGAAAATGAGTATTGAATCATGTGTTAGTTACATCAAATTTAAAATATAATATATTTGGTTTAAATCAGGGTTTAGGGTTTAGAATTTCTATGCCAACAAACTATAGAGGTTTTAGGATTTAGCATTTAGGATTTAGGTTTTAGCGTATTTTAGTGATGAATGTGTTACACCTATCCCATTCTTTAACATCTAATCTCACTAGTAAGTGATAGAAAAAATATGAAAGTGTTGGTGAAACATCTTTAAATTTGAATACACATTATACACTTATATCCTAATTAATATCAAGTGTTCAACAAAAGTGCCAAACCACAGACTATCCATGATTTACTCCTAATGAGTAAATTTTAGATGGATTTCTAAGAAAATACAAAATATTTATAGTTTTACAATATATATTTGGTTTAGGTTAAAGTTCTTATGATTTTAGTCTAAATATAGTTACTTTGGATTAATTTTGTCATACATAAACATGCTTGTACTTAAAAATCAAACTGCATTAAACATAATTTAGGTTAATTTTTATCCATATATTGTTCAATGACATAATTAGGCATGTAACCTTAGCTATGTTTCTAGATTAAAAACATAAGAACTACTAAAAATTAGGATATCTAAATTAAAAGCATAGAAATTTCTAGATAGGCATGTTAAGTTAAATAAAACACAAAAAATGATGAGAATAATAATATGTAAGAGAATAAGAAAAAGAAAATAGACTTAAATGAACTTGAGAAGTTGGAGAAAAGAAGAGTGATGACCTCAAATGTGGTAGCATCAAATGTGGAAATAGTGCAGAAAAGAAGATATGGAGATGTTAGCAACAAGCAACATCAGTAATGGTAGTGGACATGCAGCTAGCATCTGGAGGTTGCATTGGTGGAGAAGCGATGGTTGGCAGTTTCAAGCAGCAACGACATTATAAATGGAGGTGTGTGGAGAGAAGGGTAGTTGGTGGTGGTTCCAATCAGGAGCATAGAGGATGGAAGTGGGTGGAGAGAAACTGTACTTGGAAACAACACCACAGAGAGGAGTTGGGAGTAGAAGTGGCAAAAATGATGGCTGCAATGGAGGCGATGGTAATGGATGGAAGTAGCTAGGTCATCATCAAGTCATCTTCATTGTCCCTAGAGAGAGATAGGAATCATGTATGATGAAATAGAGAATAGGGGGAAAATGTTTTTGAGTGTTGTTAAGTAGGACTTAATCGTCAATTGATCTATAACAACTAGCACTAAGAATTTACTTGTTGTTTTTCATTTTCAAAATTGGTTGTTGAAGTTCAACTCTATCTTGGATTCTCCACATAGGATCTGACAACATATGCCCTTTTCCCTATTAAAAACCACCAACCTCACTATGACCAATGTCATCAGATTAAAGACCACAACCAATGATATAGACAAATTTCATAGGGTAATATTTTTCATGGGGTATGTGGCGGGAACCCAATATCATTGATTCTAGAAGAAGGAACTGACACCATGGGCTTTTTGGAGGTAAATAATTTTGTGGGGCACATGACCGACAAAATTGGTTCTTTTTGAAATAAATCAACGAAAAAGGCTTTATGGAGGTAAAATTTATTTCACAGGAAGGGTTGCACCATTGGCTTCTTATTCACTGATGTGACACAACTATATCAATCTTTCTTCTAGGAGAATTGAATTTCTCCAAATTTCTATTACCTTGGTTGCACTCTAATAAACCAACATCAAAATGAAAGTGGAACACGTGTCTTTTTCTAATCAACAAGACTTGACCAATAAGGATGTTTGTCTTTATCAATCAATGACAGAGGTCTGTAGTGTCACTTTTCTGCGGAAATCGACATTAGGAAAAGTGACACCATAGGTAAAAAATGTACTAGTGCCAACAATGAGATCTTGTCACTAGTCTTCGAGAAGTACCCCTACGTGTCAGGAGTGAACATATACAACTTCGTCTCCCTAAAAGGGGAAAAACTCAAAGTACCTCTACTAGGAGTTACAAGCCCGATCATTGATTGAAAGTAATTCACTAGAGTCATTTATTGATGGAGCTAAAAGATATCAGATAAGGTGTTTGTGGATGAAGAAGGCAATGTCACTCCAAACCCTAACTATGTCTCTCCAATGTACTAATAGATAGTTAAGGGATTATGAGAAACCTCACTGAAGAGTATTATGAATTGTCATAGGGCTTTCCTCTTTCTCTCATATCTGGACAACTTTTGCCAAAAAATGTGAGTCGGCTTAGTCCAGTAGCTTCAAACTTGTGAAAAAACTACACCACATCCAATAATTCAACATGTTTGTGGATGGTTATCTTAGGGAAATAAACATATATGTGATCATTTGAATGACATAAGAAAATATCTCTGTAGTGATGATAAGGTCTATTTTCTTCTATGTGGATTAGGGACATATTTTAAGAATTTTATATTGTCTACGATGAGGCTGCCAAATTCTTCTTATGGTAAGGTCATTTCTAAGCTCCCATCCTGATAAGAGATGATTGACTACTAAGTAATTCAATAAACCTAGTATCATAGTTTTTGGTTATAAGTCCGACTACAACATTTGAAACTCTATAAGAGGAGGATACATAAACAATACCTATTTATCATAACAAATGTTTGATCCAAATCCACACTCACAACAGATATATACTCAGTCCACTGGGGTTCTTGGAGCTCAATGTGACCAACACTTCACTTCACAAGATAGGGGATTGAATCCTAGTACCTATCCTACTATAGAACATAATTATTGAAGAACTCAAATATACTATCAAATCTGTAGTAAAACAAGGCATGAGGCCTTCAAATGCTAGCATAGGTTTGATAATAACTATAAACTCACATAGGATCATAAGAATTAAATCGGTGATGTTGTCATGGATCAATATAAAGATTTTTCAACAATGCATATATATAGGTGATCAAGGAACTTCAACCTAGATAAGTGGCTTGTGGAATCTAGAGTCACAAATCACATTGTTACTGATCCATGCATCTTACAAAACATAACATCTTATAAGGGTTGTGATTTCATAATGATTGGAGATGATACTTTTTCCCTCATAATTCATATATGTAGTACTTAAAACATTCACAATACACATATTATTTTAGAGAGAGTACCGATTGCTCGTGATATGAAATAAAATATCTTATTTGTTTCTTAATTTCCAAATGATTATCCATGCTATTTTTGTTTCTTTATGATATTTTTCTTGTTATAATCTTGTAGAGTTACAAGATCTTAGTTATGATGGAGCCTGTAAAAGAGGCATGTATGTACTCTGGTCCACAACACACAAATCTTTTCTTGCAATCAGAAAGTATAATGTCACTTCACCTACCTATCATAGATGTCATGTCCATACTAGTCATTATACAAAAAAATATATGGAGAATAAAAGTTTGATTTTTTTATTGGAAACACATTTAGAATTATGTAATAGATGTGCTCTTGGCATGAATCACAAATGATCATATTCTACTAATCATGTTAAGGGTCTAATTTGTTTGTAGCAAGTGGGTAAAAACTCTAGAAGCTTGAGTTATAGAATAATTTTTCATCATTGTTTTTTTGTATGTTTGGAAAATAAGTTCCTTAAAGGTTTCTAGAGTTCCCTGGGTATATATAGGGCTCACTTCCTATGTTTTGAATTAAAATGAAAGAAAATCTAGTTCCTGATGTAAACACTTTCTAACCTACCTCTAGGTCTTGGCACAAAGTGTTGGGGAATAGGAACATCAGAAAAGGCAACAAAAGCAAAAAAATTATCCTTATTCCTTGATTAGCAAATCACATAAAAATGATGTATCTAGGAAAGAACTTAGCAAGAGATATACATGGGCCTGGAACAAGTCCACTGACAACTCTTGTACAATGATGTGACTCTTCCCATGACACACACGAACAACTCATGACGACAGCCTCCTGGTGTAGCACTACTGATGGTGGTGATTGTTTTCCTCCTAGCATAGTGGTAACGACCTCCACGCCTCTATGTAGTCTATGCAGACCATTGAGAACTCCATGTTGTGCTACCAGAGTCGATGGGATGGAGTTTTCCCTTTAAACGTCAATCTGCTAGTGTCAACTTGTTCTTCCTTATTCTCTCTCGCTTTTATGGGTAAGACTTGCTCGGGATCTCATGTTACCACAACTGTGTGAGGACAATAATTGTTGGAGCTTATTTTTGTGTCTTTTGAAAGACCTAACTATATTCCTATTTATAGGATGTATAGGGTCAGGGTTTCCAAATCATCAGGGAGTCAAAGAGATAGCATGGATTTTCTAGAAGTCATAAATGTCAAACCGTTCGGTTCATTGCTGAATCGATCAGTTCAAATGTTAAATGATCGGATTGACACTTGAACCGGTCAGTTCACTTGCTTTCCTATTATCAATCACATTGGCATTCAATATTTTTTTTAATGCAAAACATGATGTGCACATCAAACCTAAATCCAATTGCATTGATCATTGAGCCGGGAAATTTATACATTAAACTGGTCGTTTCAGACCTTGAACCGGTCGATTCACCAACTAAACTGGTTGATTCATGTCCCAATTTAGGCAATGTTCTGTGGATATAGTTTAAATAGACCTGACACTTGAATCAATCAGTTCAACACTTTAATCAATCAGTAAACTATCCACTAAATCAATTTTTAGCAATTTTTGTTTAAATTAAATATATAAACTTTTTAGTAATCAAGTTAAACATCATACATGAATAAAACTCTTATTCTAGATGGACCTATGTTTGTGACCTTATAGGTCCCAAATTACATTGGCAATGAATGTCCATAACCAATTTATGACATCATTAGCACTGAGTGGTATCTAACAACACATCATTGATACCCAAATAATTAGAAGGTTGGAGAACAACTTCAACCTACAACCCATGATCAGTGTTACCATGATCATATAATTCATTTGTCTCTGATATCTGGATTGAACTCGAGGCATGGAATCATCACCGTATAAACATTCAATCCATGTTCCTTAAACTAGATCAAACTGTATGAGATGCATGTGATCTCAAATATCACATATTGAGTCACATGCTTATGGACATACATTTCTCAATCTCACTTGGCAAGTGTCCATGATATCAATTTCCTAGAGGAGGGACAAATCCTATCTACATCACTCACACTCAATACTCATGTGTCACAACATACCCAAGAACCATCTTTATGGCAACCTTTATTTAATGTCATGTTGGATGATGTCAAAATACATTAAACAACATGTGATTATGTAGGGAGTTTAGGTCCAAGAACCACAATAACCACTCTCACTATGAGAGATGATTCTGACTACCATTCCATGGTCTCCATGTATCACTTTCACAATGTGTAAGGACCCTGATCCACATTTTGGGCTAACCCTATTTGTTATGCTTAAGTGAGCTGCTTAGCTCCTTGCTCTAATACCTAAGATGTAATTAGGGCATGTTCGAGGTTGGTGTTCCTTGTTTGAGCTTGTTGCATGATGTTTGTGCTTTGTGGTGAGGTTTTGGTACAACTTGCAATTCACTAAGAGTAAGGGTTGATGTGCAAGTTTGCCACCTCTAGAGTGTTCCTTCTCTCTCTTGGCATCCTCTAGAGGAGAGAGGAAGTGTTGGGAGCCTTTTTTTCCTTGGTTGAGGGGCGGCATCCTTGTTGATGTTTTGGGGCATAAGTTTGAAGTGTGCTTTGCTCTTTGTAGTGTTGTCTCGGGCTTGAGAGCTTTGGTGAGACCTATATCGGTTTGAGGTTGCCTTGAGAAGGCTCGGTATCGATTGAGGATATCTTGAGGGACATCCTATCAGTTTGTGACACCTTGAGGATCACCATATCGGTATGTGGTGACTCTAGAGGAGTGCCATATCAGTTTGTGACCTAAGGTTTCATCCCTATCGGTTTGTTAAGGAGGTGGATGGGTGTGTTGACCTTGACCTTCCTAAGTGGCTGAATGAGTGAGACATAGGTTCTATCACCTTGTTGCATGGTGTGGCATGTGTTCGACAAGTGTCTTCTAGGGTCCTAAGGTGGTGACACCTTTCCTTTGCTCTCTCTCTCTCTCTCTTCGGCCATGTATATATACCTATTCCTTCTCATACAAGTGAACCCTTTTAGCAATCCTTGATTGCTCTCCTTGGTGGCCGACCTTGATCTTGAAGAGCCCTCTTCCTTGGAGCTTGGTTTGCAAGCCAATAGCTTGTGGTTCTCACCTTCATATTCTTCTGTGGTAAGCCATGGTTTTCTAGCTTTTCCTTCTCTTCTTCTTTCTTCTTCTCGACCATGGACCTTGGTACCTTCTTCTCTTCTCTTTTGCTCTCCCTTAACCATGGTCCTATCTTCCTTCTTGGAGGTGTGGTGGAGGTTGAGCTAGGAGGATCTTATTCTACCTTAAGTCTGGGAAGCTTGGTGCTTGACCTTAGAGATTAAAGCTTGGTGGTTGTTCTTGAGGCGGATTATATGACTCTAACCCTACTTCGTTATTATCACCTTTCTACTTGTTATCTTTCAAGTTGCTCTTAGCTTGTATTTGACTGCATGCTAATAGCTTTCCTTGTTGGCTTTTCGTACTATTTTTGAGAACATAACTATGTTAAGTTGCTATTATGAGACACACCTTTCCTTTTCCTTTTTAATATCGTCATCCTGAGGTAGGAGACCACTAAACCAATATGAGTTATGGTATGCTAACTGGTATTATGTGCAATCTGATATGCAAACCGACATGCTTTGTCTAGACCGATATGCATTCTATGATGTGGTTTGTTATGATCTAGTTGGTGACTAGTGAAGAAAAGTGTTGAGTCTCCATGCTTCTAGTTGAATGTGGAAGCCGACATGAGTAACCCTAATCTGATACATGTATAAATCGATATTCCTTGCAAACCGATACTCCTTAGTCGACACACTTGGTTAGAGGTGTGAAGCACCTACCTTGAGGTTCAACCGATACAACCAACCCAAGTGGCCGATACCCTAATGGATGGGTAGGTCGATACCCTTGGTTACTGAGGCCTATACCCTAAGGGATGGTGAGGCCGATACCCTAATGGATGGGTAGGCCGATACCCTTGGTTAAATATGAGGCTGATACCCTAAGGGATGGTGAGGGCGATGCATTAAGAGATGGTATAACTGATACACCTTCTTCATGTACCTCTTGGCCGATATCCTTGGTTGTGCCTTGGATGACACACTTTCATTGAGGTGTTGAGACCAATACCAAGTGATGTTGAACTGATACAAAGTGATGATAAACTAATACTCATCCTTGAGTTAGTAAACTGATACCCTACCTAGGTTGGTTTCCATATATCTAGGGTTAATCGATAAACTATCTTGGTGTGGTATCCGAGCCCCTATCTTTAGTGTGGTTTCCGATACACTACTTTAATGTGGTGGTCGATACCCTAACCCTAATCGATACCCGTATGTGGTGTAGTGATGCATCATGTTGATGCTAGGGTTACATGGTGTGATGCAATACTCCATAGTGATGGTTGAGACATACCATGCCGATGTTGGTGTTTCATGGTGATGATGTGATATCCTATGGAGTAGTTGTACATATGATGTGAAGGCTATGTTTCTAAACCATATAAAATGTTTTATATTAATAATGTGAAATATGATTATATGTCTTATAACACATCTCATAATAATGAAGGCGGCGATGATCTAAAGATGGTTGATGATCTAACCTTGTAAACCCTAATCAGGTAAAGTGAACCCCTAATTGTTATGATGTGAAATGCATGATGTATAACATGAGTTCTACAAGATAATGATGATTTTCCTTCTTGTTATCAATTGTAACCATGCAACTGATACATATTCATGTACACATCTAGGTATGAGCTATGGTGGTTATGATGTCATGGACATTGGTCCTTGTAATGAACATGTGGTCCATATGTGATGGACATGTGGTCCTTGTGATGGACATGTGGTCCCTGTGATGGACATTGGTCCTTGAGATGGACATATAAGTGATATCAGGTATGAAGTGATGTTGTGATTCAATATGTTTTGGTGATGAGTCATACCCTGATTATGTAGATCTTGTTTCGAGGTTATACATTGTAACTTGATTGATGCCTTAAGATGATAAATTGATCTATCTAATCACGTGAAATCTAATAGTGTAGTTTCCCTATTCCATAGATCCATTCTAGTGTCAACTTTATTGCCGGATGGTGAAACAAGTTTAACTAGGAGCACATATTTTTGAATATGTGAGGTACAAGTCAAGTAATTCCTTGTATCCTTAAATACATGATGTGTGAGACGGCCATGCGTGAGTCAATCTCGGTGTGATATAGATGGCCATGTGTGAGCTACTCCTTTTGTTAGAACGGCCATGCGTGATCCTATTCTTCTAGCACTGTACTTGTACCAAGGTGGGATAGTTATGTTTATATATGTGGATGGCCATGCGTGAACCAATCCCTAATCTTAGCTATGTACTGATGTTGTAGTTGACTGATATGTCTCTGCAGTGTTTGCTCTTGTGCTGACCAAGAGGTGTGGTGAGGTCATGGATTTTGGCTCTTCCATTCGACCTTGTGTGGCACTGACTTTGACTATATACATATAGTGGTCGGTTGGATTTGAATGGTACAATTCAAATCCTTACAACTTAATGAATACATAATCAGACTTGTAGTATAATTGTATAGGATCAAATACAAAAACATTGGTTGAGGCCTTGGTTGATCTTCATACAATGTTACTGATAAAAAATATACATGTTCTTCATATTCCTTATTAATTATTAAGATGTTTCATAATTCGACTGTAGTTGTTTTTCCTGATAATTATATTGCTTCTCAGTTTGTCTTATCTGTGATAGTAATAGAGTTGGTTGAGAGTTATATCTCTCACTGGGACTGTGTGTCCCACCCCATTGGTTAACAACCTTTTTAGGTGGATGAGTATGAGGGGGTTGAGATCGTACATAGGAGGTTGAGCAGCAACCAGGGGTGCAGTAGTTGATAAGGTTGGAAGTGTTGTTGGTTGTCTTGTTGATTGAGTCCTAGAGTCATCCCTATACACTCAGGTCTTTGGGAATGTTTTGTAGGTGCTTTATGAATATGTTCTCTTTATGTGCTTGTTGTATATAAGATGTGACATAATCATGTACATACATTCTAGAACAATGCTTTCATTACATGTTGACAACATGCCTTGTGAATGCTTTGAGGCATGAAAGTACTCAGGTGTAAAGATTCTTTCCATATGGCAGTTTTATGCAAAAAAGGTTTTAAATTTTTGGTGTTTTCTACTAATAAGTTTGTTAATATCTTTTCTACAGTTTTGTTTTGAGTAATCTCATTTTGTTCTGGCATGGGATGCCACACTTTGGTTGGTACCATATCTTTAGGTTCACTGAGTCTATAGGGACCTAGGAATAAGGTTTGTATCTGTTCTAGTGTCCTCTAGTCTATCTTATAGTCACTTCTACTTAAGCAGAAGAAGAAGTAAAGATGAAAGATGTCTGGAGAACACGAAGAACATGTTGTCGAGAGAAGTGTTTCTGCACCAGGTGGTGGTGCAAAGAACCAGGCACATGAAGATCGGGTGCCTGAAATCCTTGAGTTTGACACACCCATGATAGAAAACCATGCCTTTCAATCGCCTTTTGGGACGTTTATGGCCACAATGACTCATATGAGGGAAGTTTATGGCCACAATGACTCATATGGCAGACATGATGCCTACACCTCAGCCTAGAGCACCTATTCCCCATGTTGAATTTTAAAGTACTGGGAAGACTTTCAAGCGGCTTCGCCGTGTTGGGACAATTGAGTATGTGGGGATAGATGACCCGAAAGATGCAAATCTATGGCTGATTGAGCTTGAGAAGGCTTTCAAGATCCTTAGTATCCATGAAGAGGATAAGATGAAGCATGCGATGTACCTCCTGAGAGGGAGTGCTGGCCATTGGTGGGCCATACAGGAGGAGAAGAGACCCGATGTTGTGGTTGGTTGGGAGGAGTTCTGACGGGAGTTTGTTAGTCGGTACTTTCCACAGACATATCTGGATGAGAAGTTCAGTCAGTTCGACAGGATTTGACAAGGGTCCATGATGATCAATGAGTATGAGGCAAAATTTATGGAGTTATTGAGGTTCTATCCTCACATGGATGTGATGGAAGACGAGAGGATTTGTCATTTTAAGTAGGGGTTGAATGCTGAGTTGTCTACCCCGGCTGCTGCCTTGGAGAATCGAGAGAGGTTTGCTGCATTTGTGGAGTCTTTTTGAAGGATAGAATGATCCGTGAAGGAGAAGAGAGAGGTGAATACTAAAAGGTGGTCTTGATAGTTTCAAGGACAGTCATCAGGTGCCTTCAAGATGTCAAGGTTTTCTACATCGCCAGTGTTGCAGAGGACTGGTGTTTTGACTCAGTGGTCACCAAGAAAGGGCAGAGGCCATAGTTTTCCACCATAAGGAGCCCATAGTGTTGCATCAGCATCAGTGACAGGACCACTTAGGCCTTGGTATGGGAACAAAATGTTTTACTAGTGTGGACAAGTTGGCCATACCAGATGGTTCTGTCTAGTGAAGGATGATGAAGTGACTCAGGAACCGAGGCAGAGTCAACAAGGCTCACAGAGACAGCAGAGCAACAGTGGTGCAAGAGGACGAGGATGTGGCCAAGCATCCCAATCTGGATCATTTTCTCAAAAAAGCAAAGGATGGGGGAGACAAGATGCAACAGCTAGATTCTATGCCATGAGTCAACTAGAGGCATTGGGCAACCCATGAGTGGTGACATAGAGAGGTGAGGAGTCTTAGTATCTAGGAAGTGTTGATGGTTAGGGAGTTTGAGGATGTGTTCTCTAAAGAGTTTCTAGGTGTTCCCCCACCCCATGAGATTGATTTTGAGCTCCATCTGGTTCCTAGTACACAACCCATACATCAGACACTGCATAGGATGGCACCGATAAAGATGGTAGAGTTGAAGAGACAATTGCAAGAACTACTTGACAAAGATTTCATCAGGCTGAATACATCACTATGGAGTGCTCCATTGTTGTTTGTGAAGAAGAATGATGGGTCTATGAGGTTGTCCATAGATTACAAGCAGTTGAATAAGTCACGATAAAGAATAAGTATCCTCTACTGAGGATAGATGATTTGTTTGATCAGTTGCGTGGTGCAAGCGTGTTCTCAAAGATAGATCTACGGTCAAGATATCATCAGTTGAGGATCAAGGAGGATGACATACCAAGTCAGCTTTTAGGATGAGGTATGGTCACTACGAGTTTGAGGTTATGCCATTTGAGCTGACCAATGCACCAACAACATTAATGGATTTAATGAACAAGGTGTTCTAACCATTCATTGACCAGTTTGTAGTTGTCTTCATAGATGACATCTTGATATATAGTCGGGACAGTCAGCAACATGAACATCATTTGTGTCAGGCATTGACAGTGTTGAGACATCACCAGCTCTATGCTAAGTTCAGCAAGTTTGAGTTCTAGTTGAGGGAGGTAGCTTTCTTGGGGCACGTTAGATCTGTAGAAGGAGTATGAGTGGACCCTATGAAGGTACAGTCTGTGATAGAATGTGAGCAGCGGAAGACATCTACAGAAGTACGCAATTTCCTAGGTTTGACAGGCTACTACCGAAGGTTCATCAAGGACTTCCGTTCTATCACCCTACCCCTGACTAAGTTGATAAGGAAGGGTGTGCCGTTTGTTTTGGGACGATAGGTGTCAGATCTTCACAGATCATAAGAACCTGAAGTATATCTTTTCATAGTTTGAGCTGAATATGAGGTAGTTCCATTGGATGGAATTGATCAAAGATTATGATTGCATGATTAATTATCATTTGGGAAGGGAGAATGTCGTGGTAGATGCCTTGTGTAGGAAATATGCATCTATGGAAAGAGGTCAATTGATTTCTTTGATGTGTCACAAGCGAGACATGTTGGTCTCCTTGTGTCAGATGAATGTCAAGTTGGAAGTCTCTTTGTTAGCTGGGTTTTTAGCACAATTATAAGTGAAACCTACGCTAAGACATCAGATTAAAGAAGCTTAATAGACAGATACGATGACATAGTAGATTAGATTAGAGTTTGGCAGCGGGAAGTGTGATGGTTTTTATGAGACAGAAGACGGGATAATATGTTATTATCATAGGATAATAGTTCCTAATGTGGATAACCTAAGGAAGATGGTGCTGGAATAAGCTCATAAATCTATGTAAGCTATGCACCCAAAGTAGTACCAAGATGTACCACAACCTAAAGGACATGTATTGGTGGCTAGAATTGTAGTGATATGTAGTTGAGTTCGTTGTAAGATGTGCTATGTGTTAGCAAGTCAAGGCTGAGCATCAGAAGCCCTCAGGAACGTTTCAACCATTTCCTATACCTCAGTGGAAATTGTGTCATGTGACAATGGACTTAGTGGTTGGTCTACCTAGGATAGCCAAAGGTTATGATTTCATTTGGGTGATTGTTGACAGGTTGACCAAGTCAGTGTATTTTCTCCCTGTAAAGACAATGTTTACAAAAGAGAAACTCTCTCAAGTTTATGTTGATGAGATAGTGCGTTTGCATTTTGTTCCAGTTACTGTTGTATCTGACAGAGGTCCTCAGTTTACAAGTCACTTTTGGGAGTGTCTGGATACAACTTTGGGTACACAAAACTATGGGTAGATCCCTAGTTGAATGTCTCACCGTTGATCTACAATCCATCTAGGTCCCACTTACTCAATTACAACACACATATTAAGTTATTGATTGTTCATAAGATATCATAAATCAAGTAATTGAGTATAAATCTAGCTTCAACTGTTGATACAAGTCAAAATGAACAGTTAATTCTATACAAAAAGTCTCTACAGTAATCGAGAGTCCAAAGTGTATTTTTACACAAGCTAATAATATAGATATTCCTAGTTCTCATAGTATCTCTAGTTTTTGTAAGTCTACTACATTTTGAAGATTATGATGATACATGTATCCTTGATCTAGTAGGATATACTAAGGAGAGTGGTCCACATTGATAAAAATATTTCAATATACTCTGGTGTTGAAAATGAAATGCCCCCTTGATACTATAGCTCCTAGTAATTTTCACAATAAGTAACTCGATGGAAGGCTGAAATTGTTAAGCCTAATCTGAAACATTCCCTAGAAACTCAAGTTCTTCTCACACCACCTAAAAACATTTAAGAAGCTCTACAAAATCCTAGGTGGTTAAGTACAATGACTTATGAGTTGCAAACCCTGAAATCCATCAATACATGGACCTTTTCACTGGGCCTCATAATACCAACATAATAGGTTACAAATGGGTGTTTAAAACCAAGATTAATCTTCATGGGTATCTAGTAAGAGTGAAAGCTCAATGGGTAGAAAAAGGGTTTACTCAAGAAGAAGTGGTTAATTACATAGAAACCTTTAGTATAGTAGAGAAGGTTGTCACCTTTCATGTGATGTTGATTCTAGCTATTTCCTCCAACATCAAAATAATTTAGATTGATATATGCAACACATGTCTCAATGAAAAGCTAACTGAGGTGTTTACATGGACCAACCACCGAGATTCACTAAAAAGTCCGGCGCTGAACTTGTTTTCAAGTTAAAGAAAGTATCATATGGTTTTAAGTAGGCTCCCAGAGCTGAATTTAATAAACTTAGAAATTTCTTGTTTGGATATGGGTTCATGTACAACTCTCCTAATCCATCTTATTTCATATTTAGCCAAGACAATGTCATCTTCTATCTTCTATTTTATGTAGATTCCATCATTCTTACATGGAAAAATTATGAGGTTCCACCTTATTTCAGTGAAGTGCGAGCAATAAATTTAACCTATGCATTCTTCGACATGTGAGCTATTTCTTTAGTAATCAGGTGATTCCATGTAAGACATGTATTGTTATGAGTCAAGAGAAGTACTTGTGGAAGATTCTTTGTCAAGATAAGACTTTGAACCAACTTCAACACCCATTGCTATAAATGTTGACAAAATAGTCAGTTTCATACGTGTCATACCTCTTATTGATGCCCACAACTAAAGAAGTCTAGTCACATGCATACAATATGATACCATAAGTAGACCTGATATAGCTGATGTAGTAAATTATGTTGTCAGTTCCTTGATTCACCCAGTGAAGCTCACTTTGCTCTTATCAAGGAAATTTTACATTACTTAAAAGGAACCTAGTTTTCTTTGTTTACAAGTTATCCCCTCTTCGTATCTAACTATAAAAGAATTCAATGACTCATACTAGGCATGATGCCCATATACCACAATATGAACAATTAGATTTTGCATCTTTCTAGGCAACACTTGCATTTCCTGGAGTACCACGAACAAGATGACAATATATTCGTATAGTTGTGAAGATGAATATAGATCTCTTGATCCCATGGATGTTCTATTCACTTGGATTATAGTTTTATTAAGATATATAGGCATACCAACATTTCACCCTACAACACTACTTTGTGACAACACCAGTGCTATCTATTTGGAAATCAACCATGTCTTTCATGCACAAACAAAACATATTGAAATTGATTACCATTTTATCATAGATAAGGTTTCCCTTGTCACATTCTCATGACACATATTGACTCCAATCAACAACCAACTAATATCTTTATGAAATCTCATCCAAAGAAAAGTTATAGATTCCTAAGGAACAAACTAGGGCTTCTTGTACCCAAACCTAGTTTGAGCGGAGGGGGGGTGTATTCCTATGTAATTGAATATATTTTTGCTTTTGTATTGTCTATTCTAAGTAATAAAAGACTAAATTTCTATATATTTAATATTGGGATTTAGCCCATTCTAGGGGTCTACATAGGACTATGCCCCAAATTGTGAAAGAAATGAGTGAATCATTTCTCATTTTTTCATCAAATTGTGCTCTCTCTCTGTTCTCACTACTTCATATATCTCACTCTCCCTCCAATTCTCTTCTTTTATTCTTCCTCACCCTAGTCATTTCCATCTAGGGTTTCTACCTCTATGTCTTTCTCACTCTAGGAACCAAAATTCCAAATAAACTTTAGATTCTCAATTAGATTTTCCATTTATTACTATATAAAGGACATAAAAGTATAATCTATCATGATAAAAGTATTGAGTCCATCTATTATAATCTAAAATTACATGAATAGAAATAAGATACTTCTAGATAATTGCATGGCATAGAGTGATTGGTCTTTGAATCCTATAAGAAGAAATATTCCTTATGGGTTGGGAAATGATGAATTTGGAAAATAGTGTTTCATTGCCATGCTAAAAACTTAAACTCTTATGTGTTATAATACAATAAGACATAACAAGTTTCTCTAAGGGATGGTAAAAAGTGAAAAGTAACACACAAGATAAATATGAAAAAGTTGAAGAGGTGAAAATTGAGAGGAAAAGGGTAGAAACCTTAGATTAAAGCTAATAAAGGTTGTAATCAACTCGTCCTTCAATCTGTCCTGATGGATTCAAGGTTTTTTTAACTATGCATTCAGACATATTCAAAGGAAGGTATTCTAATTATGTTAGAATTCCATGCCACATCATCCACCTTTGCTAAAACTACAATGATATTCTGAACATGGTTGTATCAATGTGGCAAATAATTTGATATATTTCACATAAAAAATATGTCATGATTACATAATAGATTTTTTTATAAGAATAAGATATCATGAATCATTTCTTAAATTTAATGCAATTTCATATGATGCTCCATTATAAACCACATTCAACGACAATGCATGCAATGGCAGGGGCATCTCCCCATTGACATTGAAATCTACTTACACTTATTAGGATGACCAAGGAAAATCAAAAGTTTTATAGACATATAACTTGTTATATCCATTATATAATACGTATGTAATGGGAATTAATGAATGTTTCTATGCTAACACGTTAATATGCTTGGATGTCATTGGAACATAATGTATTTTGGTGGCTATGTTGTTTTTGCCTTCAAGAATAATTAATATAAGAAGGGGAAGGCCTAAATTAACATAGAAAGAGATTATAAAGAGATACTTTGAATTTCTGCATCTCAACCAGAATATGACCCATGATAGAGCTGAATGGAAATTAAGGATCCATGTAGCCAATCGCAAGATAGTTGGGACCGAGGCTTATATGATGTTGTTTTTGCATTCACTTCTTCAATAGTACAAAGTTTGGCCATGGCCTTTAAATAGGGTACAACATGGACCCATGGTGTTAGATGAAAATCGTGTCACTTTCATTGATAAGTGATATTTGGCAATTAATACTTGAGGGCATGGTTAAAAGATATATTTTACCAAATTTCCAAAGCATGAACAATATCACATTATACATCATTTTATTAGCTACCATCATCTTTTTCAAGTTTGTTTTACAAAAAACACCACACTATCCCATCTTGTTTCCTTATTTTTTCTAATGCTCACCCGTGTATGTGTTTATCCTTCTTTTAAACTAACATGATATCATTTCACCACACATAATCCTGTAATAATCATCTTATTGATTATCATTTCCAAGGACCTCATATGCCTACATAATGAATTGACTTGTATTCATTCCACATACTTGTTAGCACCCCTCCTATGTTCCTATGTTACAATAATTAACTATCATTATGATCACCAAGTTCATCCTTTTTGTCCCTTTACCCGTACACGTCACCATCACTGTGAGAAAAGGCACCCCCTAGGCTTTAATGACCTTCCAACGTGCCTCCAAATATATGAATATTCACTTGATTAAGTTCATGTTAGATGTTAGGAGTGACTTTCACCATAAAACTTTAATAGGAGGTATATGAATACTTTAGCCCACTCATCCCTTCTGTGACCCATTTAGACTTTTGTTTATTATATACCACCTTTGATTGTAACTTTACTCATAGAATGTGAATACTAAGAATTTGTTTTTTAATGTGAGTAAATAGGAGTTTTCTCTACACTATTTTGGATACTACTATGTTAACAAGAACTCCTAAATTTCTTAGTTAACTACTCAAATTTTGGCAATGAGTTATGATGACAAATGCATATATCTTACAAATAATCATTGATCATTACTTTATGTATTTTGAACATATCTAAGAGGTACTACATGTTAATTTTTTTAATTTTCTTGTGTTCTAATAGCTTCAACAATTCATGTATGTCAATTTCATGGTGGCATTTGAAAATTAGGTTACCACTAAATGAAACCTTCTTGATGATTTCTATTGAAGTGAGTCAAATTGTATAAAATAGCACCAAACAAATAATCGAAGTGATCATTAAACATTCATTAAACAAATTTCATAATTCAAAATATAAAGTTTTCTATTTAAGATATGTCTATATATAAAATTGATATCAAACTTGTCTTAGAATATGTATCTAAAAATAAGACAAGAATCATCATCACTTATTACTAAACATTTCAACATCTCTATTATACATCCTTCCGACAACACTTGTCAATTACAAACCATAGTCAAGTACAACTAATAATACATCAAATTATAAACCATCTTCATATGAAAAACTGTCACATAAAACATATCACCTACACCTAATCAATCATGGACTATCCATATAACTAAGATCTAAAAAGGTTTGATTAATCATCATCAACATAATTCATAGTCTCTTCATTGACAATGTTGCATCTTGTAATAGACATATCATTACTCAGAACATGAAAAAATACATCAAGAGCCTATTTAATCATCATTGCATTTCGTCCCACTCTTCAAGTTGGATTGGAACATCTTATATCACTAGAAAATCCATTACCCTGGAATTCATATTTCACTCTTCTCTTAAAAGATGTTATCTATCACATGGGTGCAACTAAGTCCTGAGGCAAGGATGGTTAGGGAGTTTCTTTTTACCAAGGTATCTTGGAGAAAACTAAAAATAGATCAATTTTTTATACATTTGAAATACTGGTGATATCATCCCTAAAATATAAATCTTGAACCAGAATCATGTCGTCTTCATCAGTAAATAAGAAAATATATGGGACTTTATCCAATTTCATCCTATTTGTTTGATCAATGATTCTTACAAATTCATATGCAATACCCTTAACAACCATTCCAAACTTTACTCAATTATCTTATTGATGTTGAAAAAATCCACTTACATGGTTTGTATACTAATCTAAGTTGGCTACATTGTCAAGAATGGGACTATCTTCTCTTATCAAGTTCAAAGGATGCCTTCATTAACACCCAAACTTGATTTTGAGCAAGACATAGACAACACTAAATGGAAATTCATGATCTATTGAATGTAGGTGTATGGTTTCCCTAACCAATGGGTTCATCAAAATCTACTTGCATCAAACTACACACTATTCAACCTTGATTATTGGATCAACATCTAGTTACTTACACATCTCTAACACTCTTGAACAAGCTAATCTTACTTTTTGTAGTCTTTTTCATGTCAATCCTGGCCCTCACGATTAAAGTCTCCACAACCTAAGATCTTCCTAACATCATTATATATACAAATTTGGTGAGGGAAACATATATCAATTTTAATATGATAAATTTATTTTTCTTAAACCACTAGATGAGAATGAAGTGGACTTGGTTTGCATTTTTGATATTTTTTGTCATGATGTAGACTAAGGATAAACTTCCATAAATCCTTTATCATTGGTACTCATTTGAATGTTGATATAATGTTTAGGTTCAACCATTTCCTAGTATCTCAAGAAGAATAATACTTTGTTAAATACCTCAATCTACCTCTCTTTCCATTTAAACTTATAAATTTGTCTGGTGTCCAATCATTGCTCAAAACAAGGAATACCTTGCTTATTGGAAAACTAATTTCTAAAGCAGATATAGCAGACTCACTATACTAAATTCCACCATCACTAATATTACTTCCTACTTCATGAGTTGTATCCCCCTTCTATATCTAGTGGATATGTAAATCAATGTCTTGGTAATTTAATATTTTTGGGGTGAAATTTTATATATTAGATATCTTCATATGGTAAACTTGGACCTATTATCATGCCACATAAAAACTACGGTTGGGTTGCTTCAATTAAACTACTCTCTTCTTGTATGTCTAGTAGGATTATTACCAACCTATATGATAGAAGAACATCACTTAGTCAACATATGTTACTATCAAGTATTATGGAAAAAAAGAAAACTTGGGAACACTACAAATCCTAACATTTCTCCTTTCTAGAAGTATCTTCAGAATACCATATACATTATTTAAAACTATTCCCACATCTACCTAGTTCCATCTCAAAGACAAACTTTTGGTGTGATCCTCGGTCTAGTCATGGGATAATCTATAAGAAAGAAACAACCATCTTAATTCTCCCAACTTTGGTATACCATTAGTCATCCAAATGTTTTAAATTGCTAACCTCCACTAGAAATGTCAAACTCAAACAATTCATAAAGACAATTTCAATTACCAAAATTTATATGATTACCTTGAACATTACACAAGCTTCTTACGTTATCATTATTTCCATTGCGGACCAAATTAATACTCAATATGATCTTCATACATCCATAAGACTACAACTTTATTGGGGGTAATCGATAAAAAACCATTTTTGATTGGAGTATCAGTAACAATTGGCTTATCGCTTATAGCAAGATACTTATCAAGTTCAATAAGCATTCTCAAGGTAGACCTAGTCCTAATCGATGTTGTGATACACCGTTCGAACAAAATGTTATTAGCGATGCGGAAGCGATTAATTAGCAGCAGAATTACTGAAAATCACTAAAAATTAAAACTTTTTATTAAGAGATCCACAAATGGTAAAACTCTTTCATAAATAAACAAGTAAGTTATTTACAAGCTAATTCATCAGTACCTCTCTGTATTATCTCATCTCGAGAGTCATAACACTGACTGCCCTGTTAATATCAGATCTATATCCAACCATCTACTGACTCCTAGGACTTGAGAGTACAGAGATGACACATAGGACTCTCTATATACAAGATCTAACAGACAGTGACTCCACCTGTGGATCACTGCTGTCCTTGATGTTGCTACTGTTGCTGCTCACCCACTGATGGGTTTCTTCTTCCTCATCGTCTACCTAAAAAGTTGAATCCCACAGGGGTGAGACAATTTAAAATTGTCCCAACGAGAGTTATAACTCTTCGCCAGAAGCATTGTTATTGCAAATAATAGAATGATACTGAGCAGTAGGATTATAAATACTTAACAGCAGGTAACTCATTGAATAACTAAATAAAGCAGTATACTTTATACAATCATTTCAATTATAATTTGATTGAATAGCAAGTCATTTAATTCAATAAGGAATATGAAGAACATGTATATTATTTGTCCAACTAGGACTTAATAAACAATGTATCATCAATCAGTGTTTCTCGTAGTTCAACCTAAGAAATTATGCTACACGAATAATTACATTTCACAAACGTACTTATGCCCTGAGGAGATGAGGTATACCGCTCATACTCCAACCGACTATTATGAAATCGCAATCGGTACCATACATAGGTCATCAGAAGAGCTGGATTCCTATGACCTCATCCTCCTCAGTCAGTGTGAGGAACAACATGCATGACATATTGTGTCTCTTCCATAATAGATGTCCAGGGTATTCTGGCACTTCGCTATTAGAGTTACAGTGGCATGCTGTACTCTCTTCGAAATCGAGGGATTTCTTGTTTAACTCACACTGATTCGACATTAACATCACCATCAGGAGATTAGTGATACATCTTCCCAGCATATGCATATAATGAAGAATTGAGAGATTAAATGTTTATCTCACATCAATTCCTTCATTAGGACGTAAGGATATTTGCATCCATAACCCCATATACTCAAAAGTATGCTCTCTAGGAGTTCCCTTAGGAAAACCTGTTTCACCATCATCTAGCTTCTGACGATGATGGATCTATGGTCAGGGCTCTACATGATATCATTATACTTGATTATTTAAGTACATTATGACATTCTTTTAGCATCAGGCATGTTTACAAACATAAACCATTAAAACAATTGCTATAAAGAAAGAGTACTAATTGTATCAAGTTCATTTCACAGCTTTATTAACATTGGGATCTCAATCCCTTATCAATTCATCATCATGATTCATAGGAATGTGGGTGTTCAATGCTTAGATCATCACAACACATGTTACCACTTTAACTGGTAACTCAATGCCATTAAGTTATTTAACAGTGTAAACATAATAGTAGCAATGCAGGTATTTTACATGGCTCATACGGCCTATTAGTCTCATTTTTTACCTCTCACAAGACAACATAGCATATCATTGCTTTCAAAGCTTATAAAATATTTTCAATGGATATGGCTTCATAGCTATTACCTGGCTATGCTCACTATTTCATAAAAACCTACATGATTAATACAAATGATAACAGGAACATTATCTCTATATCAACACAATGCAAAACAAAGATAACTTTACTATTCAAGGGTTGCACCACTATGATCTTACTAGGGTTAGGGTTTCCCTTTTCAATTCATTTAGGGTTAACCAACCCCTTAGCTTAAATAGGAATAGTGATTCCTCATTTCATTATCTAATCATAGAGCTTCATGCTTTAAAAGCATAACCCAAAATTAGGGTTCACAGTGTTATTCACCTTAATTGGAATTAGGGTTTACTATTCATATTACATCATTCTAGATTAGGATTCACTATTCATATCACATCACTCTAGATTAGGGTTCTTATTTAACATACTCTGAATTAGGATTTACTATTCACATCACATCACCCTGGGTTAGGGTTTACTATTCATATTGAATCACCCTTGATTAGGTTTATCATTAATATCCCTCCATTAGGGTTTACTATTCAACCCAAGTAGGAGTGATCAACAAAGTACCTTTAATTAAGGTTTACTATGTCATCATTATGAATTAGGATTACATCATCATCATGCATTAGGGATACTTCCATTATTACCCTCAATTAGGGTTAAGATTCATTAACCATCATAATTAGGGTTTTCATGATCTCACTATGAAGGATCATACCCTAATTAGACATTCATAACTATTAGAAGTCCATTACTTGATTGACATTCATAAAAGGAGTAATCTCTCTCTCATACTCTATAGGATGATGTTTACTTCAACCTTGATTAGGTTAAGTAACTCAGTCAAGAAAGAGAATTGACTTTATAGTTTATATCATTACCATTGTAACCATTAGAGCTTAATTACTTCATGGGTTTCAATCATACTATCCCATTAAGGTACAAGTACCCTGATTACCTTTGATTACATCATGTATTAATTAACTAATCACTTTGTCCTTTAACCAGTTTAAGTATCCATGGGGTTAGGTTAATCAATCTCCAAACGATCTTGGCTCTTAAGGCCCCAAACGATCTTGACTATCTTAGACCTCAAACGGTCTTACATACTAAACCTCCAAACGGTCTAAGACCGTTTGGACTCTCATGCAGTCTTGGTCTCCCTTGAGACCGTTTGGTAAAGTAGACCTTCAAGAGCGTTTGCTAATGTTGGAAGTGAAGACCGTTTGCCCAAGTTTGACTTTTGAAACCGCATGGACACAATCGGTTTTGAAACCGCATGACCCTAAATAGTTTGGGATCGTTTGATCCCAAACGGTCTTGAGACCATTTGGTCCCAAATAGTCTTGAGACCGTTCGGACTCAAACGGTCTTGAGACCATTTGGTCCAAACTACCTCAAAACCGCATGGACCAAGTATGGCCCCAACACCTCAAATTGAATTAGGGTTTCCATTGTTGGATCCTTCGACAGTTGTATATATGTATTCAATCATCAATTGGACCTATCACCATTATTCAATTGAGTTAATTAGGTCAACCTTCAACTGAATTGATCATCAATTAGGGCTTGAATCAATTGGATTAGGGCTTGAAATCGATGACCCTTCAACATTAATCAATGTGAGTTTAATTGATTTGAACCCATTGAACCATCATCCAATTTGGTCATGACCTGACCCCAAACGGTCTTCGGATCATTTGGATGACCTCCAAACGGTCTTGAGACCATTTGCCCAAGTCAACACCAAAAACTAAGTCAACTAATTATGAATTGGACCATTGAGTTGATCACCAAATCAACAATTGATTGTACTTCAACTTAGAACCTTTGGATCTTCAATTGGTCAATCATACTTAAAACCTAGACCTCCAAACGGTCTTGGGTGATTATCAAACGGTCTTGAGACTATTTGGGTGATCCCCAATCGGTTTTGAAACCGTTTGGGTCACTCAACCCAAGTCTCCACCTTAATCAATTATCAAATTAGCAATTAACCCGATTAGGGTTTAGATAGTTGATGGACCTTTAATTAGTAAACCACTTTGAGTTAATTGATAATTTTTGATAGATGATTAGTCTACATTATTGTCAACACACCTCCAAACGGTCAATGCTTGGTCAACGCCACCAAACGGTCTGGGACCATTTGCTTATATGTGGTTTGGATGAAACTGTTTGCAATCGAATAGTTTTAAACCATTTGCTCCCAAACGGTTTGGGAAACCGTTTGAGCACAAAACCAAACTGTTTGCTAAAGTGCTTTTATTTGGATAATCATCAAAGTTAACGTCATCATCTTCTTCCTAAGAACAACCAAGAACTGTTGATGTTCTTCACAGAGGTTATAGCAATTAACCAAAGGAATATCAAAGAAGGAAAAAGCCAACGATTATTAAGGGAATGGATGCATTAGCAAAGCTTAAGGGTTAGAGTTAGAAAACTCACCTCTAGAACTGATCCAGAGCTCCAAGCTCCATAGCTTTAATGGTGGATTGATCTCCAGCAATTGTCTAAGGTTCGTTCTTCAATCTTTGGATGAACAAGATGGCTAGAAAAGGAAATCATGTGAAGAAAACCATGAATCTAACCTTGTTTTATGGTTTCCATCATGAATTCGAGGTAGGAGATGATCAAAACTTACCAAGATAGTTTGGTCATCCTTCCTCGGGTCCCGAGCTCTTCCTTGGTCGACCAAAGCAAGGTGATGAAGAAAATAACTAAGGGAAACGATCCTTTGTGTTGTTGGAAAAGATACATATATATATATATATATATATATATATATATATATTTATGGGTTTTCATTGCAAATGGAAAGAAGAGGATTACTTCCTTTTATTCTCCCAAAATATCCACCAAGTCCTCCTCCACTTCTTGGCTACGTGTCCACCTTATAAACTCTTGCAAGACTTCTCAATTATCCAAGGTTTAAAGGAAAAGAAACTAAACACCTTAAAGAGATGTATATTAATATCCACCCTTTTATTGGATATTGCTTTATATATTATTAATGGGAATAACTTCCACTTCAAACAAGATCCTTTTGGTGCCCAAGAATGGAACGAGATTTTCCAAACTATTGCAAACACATCCTCCAACTTTTGATTGAAGGGCTCCATAATTAATATATTTTCCCTTTTGCATTAAGTTATATTAAAGAGCCATTTATACTTAAATCTTGATTATTTCAATGTCAAGATTCTCTCTCCTCCATGATCATTCAAATGAGGTGCCCCTCTCATTTTATTTTCTCTACTTGATGCCAAGAAACATGATATACCCTCAAGAGGTGATATTTTGCATGTTGAACCCTAGGTTTTGGATAAATTGCACATTACACCAAAACTAGGTTTTAATGCACAAGGATTGCTCTACAAGCTTTATCTTGGTACTCAAGCTTGAGGAAACCATACAACCACATCATATACATACTCATGATGTGTCAACATTAGAGGAACATCTTAACATGTGAAATTTTCAAGTTAACCCCTCTACTTGGGTAATTTGCACTTTAGTCCATTATTAACAAAACAATGTTTCAACATTATTCAAAAAGGACTGAAAAGAAATATAAGTTCTTCAAAAGCCGTAATTACTTTTCAAGAAATACAAGCAAGCATTTAATCAACTTTATTAGGCAAAACACCTAGGGTTAATACATAACCCAGGTCAGGGATGTTACAAATTATCCACCCCTTACAAGGATTTCGTCCCCGAAATCATTACAAAAACATATTAAGAGAAAAGAGTAGGGTATTTCCTTATCATCTCTTCCACTAGTTCCCACGTGGCTTCTTCAACACCACGGTGATTCCAGAGGACTTTCACAAGACTTATGTCTTTCTTTTTCAGCTTCTTAATTCTTCTGTCAAGGATCAACACATGTCCTTCTATATAAGATATATCATCATTCAATTCTACTTCCATAGGTTGTAGAACTGATTCTGTTTCAGGATGACATTTCCTTAACATGGAAATGTGGAACACTGGGTGTAACTTTTGCAACTCTAGTGGTAACTCTAGCTTATAAGCTACCTTTCCAATCCATTCAATGATTGGATAAGGCCCCATAAACCTAGGAGCTAGCTTTCCTTTCCTTCCAAATATAAGAACTCCCTTCCAAGGTGAGACCTTGAGGTACACTCTGTCTCCAACCTGGAATTCTTAAAGGTCTACGACATTTATCAGCGTAAGATTTCTGCCTATCTTGTGTCGTCTTCAACTGTTGTTGTATTATTTTAATCTTCTTGGTGGTCTACTGCACAATATTAGGACCTAAAAGTTGATATTCACCCATTTCATACCAACATAGGGGAGATCTACAACGTCTACCATACAAAGCTTCATAAGGTACCATGTCAATGCTATGTTGATAGCTATTGTTGTAGGCAAACTCTATCAAACTTAGGTGCAGATCCCAACTTCCTGTAAACTGAAGGACACATGCTCTGAGCAAGTCCTCTAAAGTGTGTATGGTCCTTTCTGATTGTCCATCAGTCCGAGGATGAAAGGATGTACTAAACCTTAACTGTATGCCTAAGGCTTTATGAAGTCGCTCCCAAAAATGACTCGTAAACTGGGGACCTTTGTCAGAAACAATGGTAACTGGGACCCCATGCAGCCACACTATCTCATCTGCATACAACTGTGCCAGCTTCTCAATAGAATAGGTTGTTTTGACAGGTAAGAAATGTGTTGTCTTTGTCAACCTATCAACTATTACCCAGATGGAATCATGACCTTTGGCTGTTCTAGGTAAACCAACCACAAAATCCATGGTCACATGATCCCACTTCCATTGTGGTATGGGTAAAGGTTGCATTGTTCCTACAGGCTTCTGGTGTTCAGCTTTAACTTACTGACACACATGACACCGCATAACAAACTCAACAACATACTTCTTCAAACCATGCCACCAATACATATCTTTCAAGTTACAATACATCTTGGTGCTTCCTAGATGCATAGCATACATTGAAGAATGAGCTTCTTCTAGGACTAACTTTCTCAAGTTATCCGCATCTGGCACTATCATCCTATCATGATAACAAGCTACCTGATCATCCGAGTCATGGAAACCTTCTCGTTTCTCACTACCATACTCTGATCTAATCTGTTGAACTGCAACATCAACTTGTTGTGCCTCCTTAATTTGTTGTCTCAGAGTAGGTTTTATGTGCATCTCAGCTAACAATCCTGATAACAATGATACTTTGAACTGTACAATATCCTTCCTTAAAGAGATAAGCATATCCCTGCTAGAGCACACCAAAGAATTTAAATGTGCTCTATCTAGGGCTGGTGTTGCTGATTTCCTACTTAAAGCATCAACAACTACATTGGCCTTCCTTGGATGGTAATCAATTGTACAATCGTAATCCTTGATTAACTCCATCCAGCGGCGTTGCCTCATGTTAAGCTCATGTTGAGTAAAGATATACTTAAGGTTTTTATGGTCTGTGAAAATCTAGAATGTTTCTCCATAAATATAATGTCTCCAGATCTTCAAGGCATGGAGTACAACAGCTAGTTCTAGATCGTGTTTCAGATAATTCTCCTTGTGTTTCTTAAGCTGTCGAGAAGCAAAAGAAATCACTTGTTTATCCTACATCAACACACATCCCAGTCCATTCTTAGAGGCATCATAGAAAACTATATACCCTTTCCCCTACTTAGGTAACACAAGCACAGGTGCACTTGTCAACCTTTCCTTCAACAACTGAAACGATTGGTGACACTTGTCACTCCAGGCAAAAGGAACATCCTTCCTGGTCAACTTGGTTAAGGGTAAAGCTATAGAACTGAAGTTTTTAGTAAACCTCCTGTAGTATCCTGCCAACCCTAAGAAACTTCAAATCTCCATCGGTGTCTTTTGTTGCTCCCATTGTAGGACAGATTCTACCTTTGAGGTTGAGTCACACTCACTTCTCTGGCTCTGCAATCCTTCATCAGATGTCCCACTTTTCCACATATATAACAACTTCTGTTCCCTTGTTGTGGTCTGGTTGGTCCTGCAACTGACATAGATGTTGAGCTACAAGCTCCTTCTAGAGGTAAACTTCACCCTCTACCCCTATTTGACGTCCACTACGTCTGGGTACTGAATCTAGGTGGTGGTGTAGGCACGAAAAACCTTAGTTTCTTGAAACCTTTGGATGAGGATCACTGGAACTAGGGATACATCTTCTTGTTCTTGGTCTGTCGCTTCTATGACACAGACCTCTCTATCCTCCTGACTGACTCTACAAAAGTAGAAAACCTTTCCCTGTTCTCCAGAGAAGACACATGGGTGGTCAACTCATCGTTTAAACCTTTCTTAAAACGTCTAATCCTTTCTTCATCTGTAGTTGCCATGTGCAGATAGAACCACAACAACTCCATGAACTTAGCCTCATATTCACTAATGTTCATCGATCCTTGTCTTAACCTCTCAAACTGAGAGATTTTCTCTTCCAAGAACGTCTTAGGAAAGTATCTGTTGATAAATTCCCGTCGGAAAACTTCCCATTCGATCTCCATACCTGGACTTTTCCCTTCCTCCATGGTCCACCAATGACCAAAACTCCCCTTGAGAAGATACACCGCATGTATAACCTTCTCTGCTTCTGGTATGTTCATAATTTTAAAGGCCTTCTCAAGTTCAGTTAGCCACAAGTCAGCATCTGCTGGGTCAGCTGTTCCAGCATACTCCGTGGCTCTAACTCGACGAAGTCATTCAAACGTCTTGTCGGATCCTTGTCCTTCTGGATGGGTAGGTGCCCTAGGTACACATACGGGCATCCTATCAGTCATGTGTGTCATGGAAGTCACGAATTGACCGAACATGGCTTGGAAGGCTGGGTTCCCCATGTCAGCTGGGTTGAACTGGGGTGGTTCAGGTACATGTTCTGCCCTTTCTTGGTTTCTTGCACCTTCTCTAGGTGCAGCGATACTACTCTCTACAACATGTTCCTCGTGTGATCCAGACATCTTTAGTTTTCTATTCTCCTCCTATATGAGCAGAAGATACTATCAGATATACTGGAAGACACTAGAACAAACTCTACAACCCTAGTCCTATGTCTCTGTAGACTCAGCGAACCTAGAGCTCTGATACCACTATTTGTGATACACCGTTCGAACAAAATGTTATTAGCAATGCAGAAGCGATTAATTAGCTGCGGAATTACTGAAAATCACTAAAAATTAAAATTTTTATTAAGAGATCCACAAACAGTAAAACTCTTTCATAAAGAAATAAGTAAGTTATTTACAAGCTAATTCATCAATACATCTCTGTATTATCTCATCTTACGAGTCATAACACTGACTGCCCTGTTAAACTGTACATGAGAAGTATACAAAAATCGCGAGGCATTAAGCCAAAATCTCAGATCTATATACAACCATCTACTGACTCCTAGGACCTGAGAGTATAGAGACGACACATAGGACTCTGTATATACAAGATCTAACAGACAATGACTCCACTTGTGGATCACTGCTATCCTTGATGTTGCTGCTACTGCTACTCACCCACTGATGGGTTTCTTCTTCCTCGGCATCTACCTAAAAAGTTGAATCTCACAGGGGTGAGACAATTGAAAATTGTCCCAGCGAGAGTTATAACTCTCCTCCAGAAGCATTGTTATTGCAAATAATAGAATGATACTGAGCAGTAGGATTATAAATACTTAACAGCATGTAACTCATTGAATAACTAAATAAAGCAATAAACTTTATACAATCATTTCAATTATAACTTGATTGAATAGCAAATCATTTAATTCAATAAGGAATATGAAGAACATGTATATTATTGGTCCAACTAGGACTTAATAAACAATGTATCATCAATCAGTGTTTCTCGTAGTTCAATCTAAGAAATTATGCTACACGGTTGATTACATTTTACAAACATACTTATGCCCTGAGGAGATGAGGTATACTGCTCATACTCCAACCGACCATTACGAAATCGCAATCGGTACCATACATAGGTCACCAGAAGAGCCGGATTCCTATGACCTCATCCTCCTCAGTCAGTGTGAGGAACAATATGCAGGACATCTTGTGTCTCTGCCATAATAGTTGTCTAGGGTATTCTGGCACTTCACTATTAGAGTTACAGTGGCATGCTGTACTCTCTTTGAAATCGAGGGATTTCTTGTTTATCTCACATTGATTCGGCATTAACATCACCATCGGGAGATTAGTGATACAACTTCCCGACATATGCATATAATGAAGGATTGAGAGATTAAATGTTTATCTCACATCAATTCCTTCATTAGGACGTAAGGATATTCACGTCCATAACCCCCACATACTCAAAAGTATACTCTCTAGGAGTTCCCTTAGGAAAACCTATTTCACCATCATCTAGCTTTTGATGATGATGGATCTATGGTCAGGGCTCTACATGATATCATTATACTTGATTATTTAAGTACATTATGGCATTCTTTTAGCATCAGACATGTTTTCAAACATAAACCATTAAAACAATTGCTATAAAGAAAGAGTACTAATTGTATCAAGTTCATTTCACAACTTTATTAACATTGGGATCTCAATCCCTTATCAATTCATCATCATGATTCATAGGAATGTGTGTGTTCAACCCTTAGATCATCACAACACATGTTACCACTTTAACTAGTAACTCAATGCCATTAAGTTATTTAACACTGTAAATATAATAGTAGCAATGCAGGTATTTCACATGGCTCATACAACCTATCAGTCTCATTTGTTACCCCTCACTAGAAAACATAGCATATCATTGCTTTGAAATCTTATAAAGTATTTTCAATGGATATGGATTCATATCTCTTACCTGGCTATGCTCACTATTTCATAAAAACCTGCATGATTAATAAAAATGATAACATGCACATTATCTCTATATCAGCACAATGCAAAACAAATATAACTTTACTATTCAAGGGTTGCACCACTATGCCCTTACTAGGGTTAGGGTTTCCCTTTTCAATTCATTTAGGGTTAACCAACCCCTTAGCTTAAATAGGAATAGTGATTCCTCATTTCATTATCTAATCATAGAGCTTCATGCTTTAAAAGCATAACCCAGAATTAGGGTTTCACACTATTATTCACCTTAATTGGAATTAGGGTTTACTATTCATATTACATCATTCTAGATTAGGATTCACTATTCATATCACATCGCTCTAGATTAGGGTTCTTATTTAACATACTCTGAATTATGATTTACTATTCACATCACATCACCCTGGGTTAGGGTTTACTATTCATATTGAATCACCCTTGATTAGGGTTATCATTAATATCCCTCCATTAGGGTTTACTATTCACCCCAAGTAGGAGTGATCAACAAAGTACCTTTAATTAAGGTTTACTATGTCATCATTATGAATTAGGATTACATCATCATCATGCATTAGGGATACTTCCATTATTACCCTCAATTAGGGTTAAGACTCATTAACCATCATAATTAGGGTTTTCATAATCTCACTATGAAGGATCATACCCTAATTAGATATTCATAACTATTGGAAGTCCATTACTTGATTAATGTTTATAAAAGGAGTCATATCACTCTCATCCTCTATAGGATGATGTTTACTTCTACCTTGATTAGGTTAAGTAACTCAATCAAGAAAGAGAATTAACTTTATAGTTTATATCATTACCATTGTAACCATTATAGCTTAATTACATCATGGGTTTCAATCATACTATCCGATTAAGGTACAAGTACCCTAATTACCTTTGATTACATCATGTATTAATTAAATAATCACTTTGTCCTTTAACCACTTTAAGTATCCATGGGGTTAGGTTAATCAATCACCAAACGATCTTGGCTCTTAAGGCCCCAAACGATCTTGACTATCTTAGACCTCAAACGGTCTTACATACTAAACCTCCAAATGGTCTAAGACCGTTTGGACCCTCATGCAGTCTTGGTCTCCCTTGAGACCGTTTGGTAAAGTAGACCTTCAAGACTGTTTGCTAAAGTTGGAGGTGAAGACCGTTTGCCCAAGTTTGACTTTTGAAACCGCATGGACACAATCGATTTTGAAACCGCATGACCCTAAACGGTTTGGGATCATTTGATCCCAAATGGTCTTGAGACTGTTTGGACTGAAACGGTCTTGAGAACATTTGGTCCAAACCACCTCAAAACCGCATGGACCAAGTATGGTCCCAACACCTCAAATTGAATTAGGGTTTCCATTGTTGGATCCTTCAACAGTTGTATATATGTATTCAATCATCAATTGGACCTATCACCATTATTCAATTGAGTTAATTAGGTCAACCTTAAACTGAATTGACCCTCAATTGACCCTCAATTGATCATCAATTAGGGCTTGAATAAATTGGATTAGGGTTTGAAATCGATGACCCTTCAACATTAATCAATGTGAGTTTAATTGATTTGAACCCATTGAACCATCATCCAATTTGGTCATGACCTGACCCCAAATGGTCTTGGGATCATTTGGATGACCTCCAAACGGTCTTGAGACCGTTTGACCAAGTCAACACCAAAACCTAAGTCAACTAATTATGGATTGGACCATTGAGTTGATCACCAAATCAGCAATTGATTGTACTTCAACTTAGAACCTTTGGATCTTCAATTGGTCGATCATACTTAACCCTAGACCTCCAAATGGTCTTGGGTGATTACCAAACAGTCTTGAGACCGTTTGGGTGATCCACAAACAGTTTTGAAACCATTTGGTTCACTCAACCCAAGTCTCAACCTTAATCAATTATCAAATCAACAATTAACCCGATTAGGGTTTAGATAGTTGATGGACCTTTAATTAGTGAACCACTTTGAGTTAATTAATAATTTTTGATAGATGATTAGTCTACATTATTGTCAACATACCTCCAAATTGTCAACGCTTGGTCAATGCCACCAAACAGTCTTGGACCATTTGCTTCTATGCGGTTTGGATGAAACTGTTTGCAATCACACGGTTTGAAACCGTTTACTCCCAAATGGTTTGGGAAACTGTTTGAGCACAAAACCAAACTGTTTTCTAAAGTGCTTTTCTTTGGATAATAATCAAAGTTAACATCATCATGTTCTTCCTAAGAACAACCAAGAACTGTTTCTATTCTTCACAGAGGTTATAGCAATTAACCAAAGGAATATCAAAGAAATACAAGCAAGCATCTAATCAACTTTATTAGACAAAACACCTAGGGTTAATACATAACCCAGGTCAGGGATGTTACAGATGCCAAATATAATGCATTGAAAAGAAGGCATTTTGCACACTTTCCTTTAATTATCATTTCATGAAACAAATATGGTTGAGTTTTCTCATCTTGTCTCATAATTTACTCTTTTCAATGGAACTATAAAACTTATTATATGCTTTACCAATCTAATACTATACCTTGAATTTGAAATATTGTAATTTGCATTGAAAACATGTGTTTTCAGGACCATTTGGTATGAAAGTAATAGTAATTATCATGACAACCAACTGAATGATACCACACCCACTTTCTCTAATATAAATCATCTCTTTTCTTCATGGATTTAGAGGTTATGTATCTTCTACTCAAAAGAACAATGTGACATGCATGTTCAATGTATTCATTATCCATATGGGAGAGTCCATGACCCAGGGGAGATCTCTCATTTGATTCACTGCCCAAGGCCTTTATTTAGGACCACAAGCCAAGATGGTGAATGCTAGAATGGTTTTTGTTGTGCGTGCACTTTGTATTGGTGTTGTTTTTGATGTTATCATGATTTTATCTTTCTAATTTGCACTATATTAATTGGATACCACCCCTATTTATGAAATACATGGTGAACAATACCATTGGCTATGGTGGCTAGTCCCTTCAATGAATGGTTGTAGCTATGGTGTTGAATCTTGTACCAAATATCTTTTACCTTGTCCTTTACTAGTTTTCACTATGGAGATTATCTCTTTTCTTTATATACAATGAATGGTTATAAAAAACCCTAGAATCCACATTAAGGTGAAAGGGAACACAATGGTGATTATCTTTTTTCTTTATATGAAATGGAAGGTTATAAAAAACCCTAGAATCCATGTTAAGGTGAACAATACCAATGGATTATGTTGCTAGTCCCTTCAATGAATGGTTGTAGTTATGTTGTTAAATCTTGTACCAAATATCTTTTACCTTGTCCTTCACTATTTTTCACTATGCTGACTATCTATTTTCTTCTTATGAAATGAATGGTTATAAAAAACCCTAGAATCCATATTAAGTTGAAACTGAAGCTTTTGAGAAAGCCATGAAGCATGCACATAGTTTAAGTATTGGATGCTTTTGGCAGATGTCAACATGTCACACATGCACCATTACATAAATGATTATAATTCAATACTATAATAATAAGAGTTTGCATACACAAGTATGTTCGATCACATAGTAGGTATGGCATCCAAAATTATATTTTTTTCATATCTCTATAATCCAATTGTATGAAAGAGTTAATCAAATCCATAGATATTAGATTATCTTTTCTAAAGATTGTTCTGTGACTAGAAAACCACATTCCACTCATGTCAATGGTGACAATGAAAACATGCCCTATATTTCTATGTCTTGCAACGATACTATTACAGAGGTCCATATCGGAGAGCAAAATACCACCTACAAGACAACAACAAGTTTGAGTTCACATGTTATGGGTTTCTTACTCCCACCATATTGTACATTCCTAGTAAGATAAAAGCCTTAAGAAGGTTTAGGATATAATGAAGAAGTTTCACATCAACATCCTTATTTAAATACATTGTGCAAGATTCCCTCTTAAGCAAACTTTTTGAAAACCATGATGGTACACAAGTACATTGACTCAGGACTTCACAATAGTAAATTGGCCCACCCATTTTTATAGGTTGTATTGGATAATATTCCATGCAATCCTAAGAATCTTGTATCCTTCAAGCTTACATCTAGGTTGGTGAATCTTCATGTCGGAAGGTCCTTGCAAATCTTGCGTCAAGTATATCTCTCAAGCCTTACAAATACTATAAGCACTTTGGCCCCACAGACCTTCTATGTACATGGATGGTCATCTAGACTACACATATCTCAATGAATGTCTCCTTGGGCATTGTTGTGAATGTATTGGTCAAGTAAGAAAACTCTTCTTCCCTTGTAATTTAATTCTCATGCACCTAAACAAGGATATACACTATATAATTATTTTTTTGCCATTTTCGATGAGTGCACATGCATTGGTTGATATTTAGATTGAATTTCTAATGCTTTAGTAGAAACAATATTCTGTTGATTTCAAATAATTTGACAACATGAAGGAGTCATCAATTTAGGAGGAGGTTTATCTATTTTAATGTGTAGACAAGTTTACTCATATGCATCATCAGAGCCACTATAATGAGTATCCACTTGAGACAACACTAACTGACCCTCATCCATCAGTTGGACTATGTTAATTTTTTTCTACCAAGGAGGAAACTTACCCAATGCTTGAGTAACTAAAGAGGATATCTATTTTTGATGGGGGGTTTGAAAATCAAATATCACATGAGGCAAAGACATGCATGCATGATTGATATATATTTTATTGATTACAAACATGTTTTAGAGATGATTATGAACAACATTTTTACAAGGGCACACAAAAATCACTAGTTATTAAGTTGTAAAAGAGGTAGAAGGCTCAAGGGTACATACACTTAGATCTTATAGGGCTACTAGGAACTTTTGACACACATTTTTATATTTTGACATATTCAAGACCTCTATTTATAATCAAAGATAATTAAACCTAAATAGAATGTAGGTTGTAGGGAAGTAAGTGATTAAGAAACCAAACATTATCCCATATGATACTCTCCCTATGTGAACCAAACATAGGTTGAAAAAAAGAAGGCGGTACCACTGTGATTATCAATGAGAAGAATGTGATTATTCCACTCTCAACATGGGGTTATATATGTATGTTTCCTACCAAATTCTAAACAAGATGATATGCAAGGACCACTCCTCTTTCTATTTTTTATAAATTCTTGGACACTTTGATCACTAGAAATTATTTTGTTAGCTTGATGATTAGAGTATATAGATAGGATCATTCTCATGGATGACTTCTCAGTGTATGAAGATCTTTTAAGACATGCCTATGACATCATGTGAATATCTAGGAAAATTCACTTCATGGTAAAGGAGAGCACTAATATGTAATACAAGGTGAGTTCACAAAAGATCATGGTTTATAAATCGAAGGTTGTTATCATTGCTAACCTCACCCAACCTAGATCAATTTATGAATTTAGGTCCTTACTATAAAATACATGTTTTAACTAAAGATTTATCAAAGACATTGGAATGATTACAAATCCCTTTATGAACCTATTTTCAAAGAATGCAAATTTTGTAATGCATAATAAGTGTAGATACAGTCTACACTACCTTTAAGATGAATTGGTATCTTTTCATTAACACAAGCTCTAGATTGGTCTATCCCTATTGAGATCATTTTTCTTGCTAGTGATAATGGCATAGGATAAGTTGTGTGGTAGTGGATGAATACTGAAAGCATCATGTGATGTACAACACTAGACATACACTCGATGAATCAAAACAAAAAATGTTGTAATTAACTAAGATGGATGATTTCCATCATCTACATTTAAAAAAATTATACTCTTACTTGATGATTTTCTAGGTTGTAGTGTACACATATCACACAACCATAAAATATCCCTTGCCTAATAAGGTGTTCAATCCATTGTTGATCTATTGGATTCTATTGTTGTAGGACTTGCTTTAGAAATCTATGATGAAAAGGGTAGATAGAATGTAGTGGAAAAGTGTCACTCGATTAGTCTTCACAATTCCAAGGACACATGCATTCCAGTATATATATATATATATATATATATATATATATATATATATATATATATATATATTGTCAAGGAATATGCATTAATTTTATACATGGAATTTTGGGGAGACGTTCCTCAATGTTGTGAAGAATGTTTACTATGATGAACATTATCTATTTCAGAGATTCTTAGATGAGGTTTATCAATGCTACATACCAAAGGAGGAGATCATGTCTATTCTATTCCACTACCATTGCAGTCTTACTGGTGGCCTCATGGGATCACAAAATTCATCAAATAAGGTTCTATAGGAGGATGATTAAGACATATTACACAATTCAAATATTGATATTATTTCTATATAAGTTGAAGACAAGGTGGTGGAGTTTATTCACAACAAAGAAGATCAACATACATGGTGCAATAGAATATGGAGCGAGCACATAGGAAGATTTAAAGTCATTATGTATCATCTAAAATGCTACCTTATTACAAATGATATGAATGAAGACACTCTATTATATCAATTTTGGGATGCTGCTTCTATTAGTGTGATATCTAATCTAGCATATCATGAGAAAGAACAATATTTGTGGGGAGGATACCCAGTGGATCATTCTATATTTAGATATTTAACTTCTATTTTTATTCCATTTAGTTACTTAGTTATTGTTTTTTATATTCATTACACATGGTTGATCTCATAAAAATATTCTTTTTGAAATTTTATAAGGATCTTCAAATTGAGGATAGGGGGCTCCCAATTCCAACACAAGTTACAGACCATGCAAGTCAATCTGGAAAAAACATAAAAAAGTACTAAATGTGCATAGATGTTGTTAGTCAAATGACTAATGTTCCAAGCCAGTTGACTAAACTTAGAAATAAAAATTATATATGCTCAATTATTCTATTTTACAATCTAGTCCTTTGTGTCTAAACTTTGAAATTAAATTAAATATACAGAAGATCATAACGATTTTTGGTCAACTTACATTTACTAGAGCTGAGGCTACTTTATAAACCACTCTATCTAGGTATAGACAACTTATCTTGATGCATTAGATAGTAAAAAAACATAATATATCATAAACACACCCCTCAATTGAGTGTGCGATTCATGCTTTTTTCATTCTAATTAGTTCTTGTGTGAGATTATGTGCCTTATAAAATCAACTAGATTTGAATCACATCCATCCACCATAGCCTCGTTCTCCTTTCCAATTTGTACCACCAAAATCAAATCCTCCTACCATAATTTTCACAAACCACCTCCAGTATGCACAAAATCCATCTTCATACACCTCCATTTATCAAAACTAAGATAACCTAGATAGGAGGGGAAACCATCACTAATTTTCATGCTAAAATAATCATCCCACCACAACTCCAACACCATTCCCATTCCACATTCCATATCCACCACTGCCACTACCACTACCATCTACAACATCATTTCTACTAATTGTCCATCACAATACACATTCCCTCCTTCATAACCATCCATTTTCACAACTATACTATGCTATTATTCAACATGATGGTGAATCCATTATCAATGCCCACAACATCAGTGCCAATATTAACAAAAATTGGTATTTGGAAGGACAACAACTTATCAAGAGATAAGACCTTTTTCCTGTGGTCCATGTCTAAATTTATGCCTACATTAAGGACTTTTTTTGCATAAGATCCAATTTATTACCAAGTAGTTTCCAACATAGTCACATCATAGAAGGGAAAATAAGTGCAATGTGACACCACACCTAGTTTCATATTTGGATTTGGATTTGGATTTTAACAGATATGATGTGTTCATACAAGTTGACAGATAGATTCAAAAAGCAAGAAGCTTAAGAGGTACTTTGAAGGATTGAAGTTGATAATAAAAGGTGGGTCATTCATGGTCACACAAGAGGCCCCCTTAAAATGTACACGACAAGACTCTATCACTAGGGAAAAATAAAGACTTCAAATATGATAAGAACAGAGTGACATTTTAGGAAATGTGTAACGTCCCAGGATTTGAGGCCTTGGATATAATGATCTTAAAAGGAATGATTGGACTACCCATATCACCAAGGTGCACCTCTTTTTTAGGGAGCCCATCCCTAAAGAACTGAATAGTTAAGCATGCTCAACTTGGATTAGTACTAGGATGGGTGACCAGTTGGGAAGTTGACCCCGGCTTGCGCGTGAGGAAAAAGTGTACAGTTAAGGCTAGTGGTCTTCTGTGGGGTCAGTCATCATTCTTGAAACTCTAATAGATCCAAGGGAAGTGGTCCCAGGTGTTACAAATGGTATCAGAGCCATAACCCCTCCAGTAGGTGGGGCCCACATGGGCATGTGGCATGCCAGTCTTGAGCCGTGCGGTCCAAGAAAGTTGGAAACAATTGTCTATGGTGATGTAGACACCCTTGTGCTGGTATTCCATGATCAGGAGCTGGGTGTCAGTGGGCCATTCTGGGTCTACACTAAAATGGGGCAATATTGTGAGACCATATAATCGAGCCTTGATGAGGACGTCAAGAGTCTATGTGAGGAAGATTGTAACGTCCTAGGATTTGAGGCCTCATATAACATGATCTTAAAAGAAATCATTAAACTACCCATATCACCAAGGTGCACCTCCTTTTTTGAGAGACCATCCCTAAAGAACTCTATAGTTAAGTGTGCTCAGATTGGAGTAGTACTAGGATGGGTGACTAGTTGGGAAGTTGATCCCGTCTTGCATGTGAGGAAAAAGTGCATATTTAAGGCTAGTGGTGGTATGTGGGGCCAGTCGTCATTCCTAAAACTCTACTAGAGCCTAGGGCAGTAGGCCCGGGTGTTACAAAATGAATGTTGGAAATGTGCATATGATGAGCTTGCTAATAGTGATATGCTCACTTCTTCAGGGTTGCAGATCATATTAGACCCTTGACATCCTCATACCAACTCAAATACGACCTCATAATCTCTTCCCTAATTCAGTACAGACCCAGAATAGCCCATGGACACCCAGCTCCTGATCACAGAATACCAGTGCACGGGTGGCTATGTCAACCATGGACAACCCTTTCCAACATGCCGGGACTGCACGACCCAAGACTGGCATGCCACATGCCCATGTGGGACCCACCTACTAGAGGGGAATGGGATCTGATACCATTTGTAATACCTGGGCCCACTTCCTAAGACTCTAGTAGAGTTTCAGGAATGACGACTGGCCCCACATACCACCACTAGCCTTAACTGCATGATTTTTCCTCACGCATGTGTAAGCCATGCTCAACTTCCCGATTGGTCACCCATCCTAGTACTACTCCAAGCTGAGCACACTTAATTATTAAGTTCATGAGTGATGGGATCTTGGAATAGGAGGTGCACCTTGGTGATATGGGTAGTCCAATCATTCCTTTTAAGATCATGTTATCGCGAGACCTCAAATCCTGGGACGTTACAATATTGTTCATCTTTCCATGAGACTACTCTTTGGATAAAATTTAGATATAGTAGAGATGTCTAAAACATCTCACATTAGAGTTTCTGAGCTCATTTTCCCATATAGAGAAGTAGAAATTTTTGAAGATTCACTTATGAATTTTAGGCAATGAGCACGTTATGCAGATGATCTTATCAATATGCTTCTTTTAAAGGTCAACTAGGATTTTTCCATTGCTTCTGAAAAGTTGCATTTTGATGTGAAATATGATTAGCAAAAATAATATTGATTTTCTCAAAAGATAAAGGACCTTATTTATTTACACAAATAGTGATAAGGAAATCCACAACCATAATCCAACACTTCAATATGTACGAAGATAATCTCTTCCTATATATTCCCTAGGGGCTTCATGTAGTGTTTGGGGATAGATACTAGCTTCTATTATATGTGGTTCATGCTATATATAAGTCCTATCTACTAGAAAAAATTGATGGTTGATTATCTAGAGCACACTATCATTCTTGTATTTTCTCCCTATTCATGATTGGTGGTGCCCTCACGAGCATTATTTCTCACCTTATCTATAGTCATATATGCTCTGACAAAGTAGATTCATCTCATTTATTTGTTCTTAGATTCCTTCATGACATCAAACTCATAATGAATAATACAGGAAAAGACATTTACACTTCTCTATATCACATCTGATTCATCAAACACCTTTCTTTTCATAACATGTGTGCTTGTCCACCAACAACTATCTATTTGATTTTAGGATATACCCACACACATCTAGAAATGGAATTCTCCATTCCCATAGGAAGAGGGTGACAAAAAAGATTTTACAGGCCATGGTTCTAGTGAAGAACATGAAGAATCTCAAGAGAGAGAAACACTTCATAGGTCCAACTATACCATCACACAAAGAAACCCATGACCATGAGTCTGTAGCTACCATCAGTATAGCCTTACATATCATATATGCTAACATTCAACTTTAGGACTATGAGCACTGACCAATCACACATTATTGATACATGGGGCCACATGGCGAGAGAAACAATGACAAGGTCATTATGTCAAGCATATGTCACCATATGCCCTATGTGCATTACCAATGGCATTAGAAGTAGGGGCATTTATCACCCTACACCTACCACATTCTCTGAACTACAGGAAATACTTCATCTCAGACACTAGATCAAAAACTACAATTTATTCCATTCCCTTAATTTTACGTTCACTATTTGATTTGATCCTATTTGTGTATTTTGATGAACTATTATGTTCTTTAAATATTGATCCCCATTTAAATTTCTCATGATAAATAATTTGTTTCCCTCAATTTAAAATTTATTAAAATTGACTCTATCATTTAATATTTGTTTATCATACTTGGTTATTTATAAATAATTTCGATTTTTTTTATAATTTATCCCCTATATATCTAATTAGATATTACATAATATAGTACTCTGATTTTCGAGTAAATTATCTAGAATTTATGAAAAATATTGATTAGAAAAAAGATACTTTCTTAACATCTCTTAGGGGTTATTAATTTAGCCAAATATGACCTATAACTAGAGGGGTTGATATTTTTAGATATTTATTGGATGGAAATTGGATATATGGTTATATTTTTAGGAAATATGAATTTATGACATATGATGTACATCTTTCAAATTAATTGTTATTACTTACTAATAGGTATCATTTCCAACTGACCTATGGAACAAAGGAAAGAATAGAAGCACTTACACATCCATCTCCTATAATGTTGGTACTTGGAGTCTACAAAGATGGTTGTTGATGTTTCCCACGCAACACATATACCCCTTATACCCTCACATTCAAATTCCTTTCACCAATGATACCTCTTATTCTTGACCCTAAACCCAATACGACAAGTTATGCATCATGACAATACCATCCTCTGCCAATTTAAACCACCTAAAATTCATTAAAATCCTACAATAAAACCTTTCGACCTCCATTACACCCAAGAAGCTTGTCTACTGGATCCCATTCACCCTAATGAATACTAGGCATCTAAAACCATGCCTCAACTCCATCACACCTTGAAAAAAAATTATAAACAATGGCATGTGATGTGTAATCCAACCTACTACTCAACTTCAACATCACCAAAGATTATGATTGATACATGAAAGTCCCATCTAATCACACCACTAATCACTACAAGTTTTTTTATCACTAATGATACATACTAAAAGATTATGAATGGATGGATAAATAGAGGTTTCAATTGAAATAGATAAAAATTAAATCTATAGAACTTGGTTCATAGGGGGAAGTAGAAAGGAATTGAAGGAAATAACACATGTGAGGACTAGGCACATACTCCCTTTTAGAGAAGTTTTAATTGAAAAACATTATTGAATATAATATTCTAAGTAAATATCATATGATCAACATAAAAAGGATACCGTGCTCATAGAACTTACATGAAAAATCTCTTATATCCCTAGTTACTATCCTATTTTATTACTTCAGTCAGTTCAGGACCATCCATTTGTTCATTTTTTTGAGCCATGCGATTTTGCTCTATTGTGATAATCTGGATTCTTCTCTCATTCAATTTATGTACTTCTTGACCTTTTGAATGCTTAAGGTACTCAATAGCCTCCATCATCCCTTATGTGACGACTTTGAGTCACTCTATGCTCAATTGACAAGTTAGTTTTGTTTAAGTTTAACTTCAGATGTGTTTATGATATTGATTTGAGTTTTGATTCCTTTAATATATCATAAATTTACAATCAATTTGAGCCACTTCAATGAAGTTTTATTGCTTTGAAAAGTTATCTCTTGTAGTAGAGAATTCAATTACCTTTCTAACACACCACGTTTCAGTCATTTGAGCTTGTATGAATGAGATATGCTCTTTTGAAGTTTTAAACTTCAAAACCTAATTTGTACCCTTTTTATCTTCATTTTTCTATATGTTGGCCGACCCTTTTGGGCCCACTACAGGGCTACTGGACCACCCAAGGGGTCCCCCTCTTACCCTCTTCTTGTGTGATCTGAAGCCTTCTCATATGCCCAATCAGATGCCTCCGATCCAAAGATAATGATTTTGGGCCCTTGGATCACTCACCCATGGGTTCTACCCCAATCTAATGGTTGCAAGTTCATCTTCAACGTATGTACTATTCAGTAGCATGAACCATGCCATCGACCACCTACTCCCCACTTTGGGGACCACCTATTCCCGCCCCTAGAGGAAACGTTGCCTCTCTCTTTGACTAAATAACTTCTACCCTAGGTTGTAGCCTCCCTTTCTCCTTTTCCTTCAGACCCCAACGCCCCAATTTTATGCCACTCCTCCCACGTGCTTCCTGTGGTGCCGCCGCAGTGGCTCCTTGGGCATCCGGTCTTTATAGCGTCCCAATGATAGATCGGGACAGAGGCAAGTATGTAGAAGCCTCTCCAACCCTGACAGCACATCCACGTGACTTGCCTCAGGATCCACTGTGTTTCCCCCTTTTCTCTGGTGAGAGCGCCACCATGAGCACTGATGCATGGAGAAAAAGCCTCATACATCTGGGCACATCAAAGGGGGTGGCCTTGGGTCTATCAGATCACTACCCAATGGTCCGGATCTCAAAGATTCACCGCTGTGGGATCCCCATCCTACACTCATCTCCTCCTTCCTTCTGTCTCTCCAGCCAAGCGTCGCCCCAGTGATACTCCAACCTCTCACTAGATGACATGTGTCCTTTTGGGCCACACCCCAATTGCCCCATGGGCCCAGGAGCACGGGAAGGGAAGATGGAACCCGCTCAGCAACCCTTAGATCTAAATCCAAGGGTCCACATCTCACGATCAATGGTAACCCTTTGAAACCCCCTTTCTCAAGCCTTCTTTGGGCCAAATGGGCAATGTTATATATGGAATTTTATATACTCAATGAGATCTATTTGATGGGACCATTTGCATGACCTAAATATGCTTTTATTTCTATTGATATGCTAAAGATGATAGCTTGTGGTCTCTTTCTATATGTTTTATGTCAGCTAATGATCAACCTTGCTCCTTAAAGCCCTAAAACACAATGTTAATCTTATTGATGTAATTTGAGAAAGTTATTATTTCCATGATTCGAAATTTGCTTGTTCTTGATCCTTAAACGATCTAAATTTCCTAAATGACCCCAAATGGACCTATGTGCAAAAGATTCACTCGTTATGTTATAACTTGCTCAAGTGTGCTCTAATTGCCTATGATTGTCCTAAATTAGCAGAATTTACCCTCAATTGCTATCCTTTTCTATCATGACCCTTCTTTAACACTAATGATGATCTCGTTATGCTTAATGCACTTTAATATGAACTTATGTGCACAATTGAGATGAATGATGAACTTTATACTCCTGTTGACCTAGGTGACTCATGATGATTATGTGAACTCATAAATTAGTAACTTATCAAAAATTTCATACCTAATTTCTATGTAGATCATACTTGTACCCTAGTGTGATCAATTCCCTAACTTTGACTTGAATTGTGACATAATGCACATGTTGTTAATTAGGTCCCAAATCTTGCACAAATCTTACTCTAAAAATGGTATATGCTACATTATGACTTCAAATCCATATCTTAATGGCTTTTCATGACTCTAAATATGATATGTTCTACTTAATGATTCTATGGCTTGGAAATGTGACTCTATCGCATGAAATTGATTTAATATGCTTAACTATGATGTTGCATGAATATACCATGATGTAATCTAAATATCATGACTTCTCTACATCTAAATGAGATCTTAGTTTTATCGTTCTATTACTCATAACGTGAATGGCCCACCTAGACCTAGGGTTAAATGTTGATCCTTGAACTATATTAGTTAATGATATGCATGTTTGGAAGTTTACAACTATGTTAAGCTATTTGAAACCTAGGACTTCAGGAACATCCACATGAATCATATGATGATTAGATTCTCAAACCAAGTGTTCTAATACGCCTTTCTATTTCTTTTCTTTGTGAGGTTACCATGGTTTGTATCATGACTAGGAATCTTACTCATGATCTATGATTATCTCTTTACTTGAAAGGTACATTTTCCTCTTGACCCTACTATGGTATTGGATTGCTTGTATGTATGCTCATATGAATGCTTGTCTACTTACTTACTTGGTTGAGCTATTGTTCCTACGATTACTATTATCATGTTGAAGTATTCTACATTGAAAAACCTTGATATAATATGCAGAATACCATTATGCAACCTAAGGTTGACATAATGAATAAAGGAACCTAAAATATATTTGTATAAATGATATAATTAAGTATTCTCACTTTTGTTGCTTCTTATTGATTATGATCATGATTCTAGCCAAGCAAGTTTTGTATTACTCTTAAACTGTTTACATGCCTTTTCATATCGTACTTAATGCTATATCATTAATATGTTTTGTTTATTGTTTTTATAGTTGCCAAAGATCTACAACACTCTGGATTTGAATGAATCATCAATGGTTTATCTTGAATATAAAATGAGTACATGCTTCTCTATCCCCTTTTAGTATCTTGTTATATCTTGTGTTACTACTTTTAAATATATATTGCATGTGTGAAATATTTGATCTATTCTAGGGATGAATGCGCAGGTCCACTCGCCTATAGTTGTATAGCCATTAGGAGTGTGGACTTAACACTTTTTAAGAACCTAGGAAGAACTAAAAATAATTTCCTAAAAGTTTAGAGAGTTTCTAGCATCTCATCTTTTCTTTAAGGATCATCTAAGCCACCCTAGTAGATGACGAATAGGTAGTCTTCTCGTCTCGTCAAGCAATTCTTCTATCATGACTATTAATCACATTAACTCTTGATTTGGGGTAGCTTATACGCAGAAAAACTAAAATTCACTTGAAATCATGAAAGTTGACTAAAGTGAGAATTCCATGATCTGATCTTAAAGGAAAAAAACCCTATTTGTTGTATGAAGTTACTCTTGAATGTGATGTACTCATATCTAAAGTTATGGAACTCGACGTTACTCGACCAAATATAGTTCTTCCTCTGTTTGAGGTAAATTTTTGATGTGGTGACATAAGGCAAAACTCATGTTTTACACCTCATGTTTGATGAGGTCCCTATCGACTAGACTTATGTTTCTCTATTGTTGACTAAACCTCAAACATAGTCAAGAAAATTTCTCTTATTTTGACTTATACCATGACCATGCTTGACATAATGATACCCTTGGACTCATGATTCTAATGATAAGACCCTAATACCTGAGGCATATTCCCTATTGATTGCTATGCCTCCATGTAATCTCAATTTTGACATGATATGATGATTTTGGACCCTTGATCTTGCCTTATTATACTCATACTCTTGTGATGCCCTATTTGACTACTTGATTTCCAAATATGTCTTTGCCTTGATTTTGAAGGAAGAGAACAATATTCTAACCTTGAATATGAGAATCTTAAACAATGGTTCCACATGATGATATTGACTTGTGATCTCATGAGATACAACTTGATAGTTCATACTCGTCCTATTCAAATATGCTTGATGACTTATGATTTATACATACTAGTGTGCTAGATTAGGGTGGTAGTTGACTTATGAATCTGCCTAATCTAAGCCACTTCCCTATTATGACTACTTCTAAACTTTCATCTGGTTGATTGTTTAGAGTTTGGAAGGGTAAAGCCTTCCACCCAATTGTGATTTCTTGACCTAAGACTGTAGTAGGTCAGTTCCACGATGACGTCGATACTCAATCTTCAGTCTCAATCTTGTAATATGATGATGGTGACTATAGTTAGTGGTTAAGTTCCTAGAAGTCCTAGGTCTAGATCATCCATAAACCATGAATACCATGAAACTGAAGTCAATATTGATGCCATGAAATGTTGAATAATGCTTGAAATGTTGCTCAATTGTTGTATATGGATGCATGATCACCCCTAGGAGGGTGAGTTAATCAATTAGTTCAAGAATTAAGGTAACCTTGAAGTTCAACTGATGTTTAAAAGGTCAAGTATACAAAGCATGAAATAACAAATATTGAGTATAAATCTTTATACCCAACTATGCCATCTCTAGGGACGTAAGGAAAAGTCACTATGGAAGTGGCTGACAATAGAAGACCAAGCCCAGGAGGGAAGGTCACTCAGAGGTCGAGCCCAGGAGGGAAGGCCAACATGAAGACCAAGCCCAGGAGGGAAGGTCGCCCAAGATGTCAAGCCCATAAGGTAAGGCCAACATGAAGACCAAGCCCAGGGGGAAGGTCGCCAAGAGGTCAAACCCTGGAGGGAAGGCCAACATGAAGACCAAGCCCAAGCGGGAAGGTCACCGAGAAGACCAAGCCTAGGAGGGAAGGTTGCCATGACCCCAATGCTGGGACATAAACCAAATGATGTGCACCCTGAGAGATGGAGGAATCTGGGTTAAAGAATTACATTAAAAAAATATGCTCTCAAATGTTGTTCGAGAATCCTTAAGAAAAATGAGAATGACAACTCAACAAAAGAAAAGACCTTAGGAAGGGTAGAACCCTTGGTCACCTGTAAGATCTAAAATGAGAACCTAAACCATAGATTCAAAATGTTTGAACATATGATTTTGATGTCCAAACTTGACTCATGATATTGAATATTGAAATCTCGACTCTCGATTTTTGATCTTGATATTGACTTGACTCTTACGATCACCCTTTTTCAATCTTGAGATCACCCACGATATATGACTAATGACTATCGTGTTTCTAATTATCAAAGTTTTGAAATTGTGACTATGTTGATTGCTCAATGTATGAGTTAAGGGTGAGCTCCATCAGGAATAGAGTGGGGCCTTCCATTGTTTTGATCATGAAAATCACGATGTTGGAATATGATGTTGGTCTTGAATTGTTGAAATGAAAAATCTCAATCATGGGCCCCACCTAGGCCAATGTAGAAGCGAGAAACCTAAATTTTGGGAATGAAACTCATATCATACTCTTGATCTCTATTCTTTTGACCTAAAATGTGATCTCTCCAAATTTGGGTTCTATGAGATAAATTCCTCAATTCGTGACTCGTGATATGATAATTTCAAATTGGGAGATCTATCTATTTACATGTTGACTATGGTGCCATATTGCTTGTTTTAAAAATGATATGGATTTTGTAATTGGCCTTTATACCTTATGAGAATACTAGGGAGATCCTGGTGATGAATGGGAGAATTCAATCTCGATTTGTGGATATTTCAATTTTGGGGACAAAATTTCTTTTAAGGTGTGGAGGGATGTGATAACCTGGATTCTTTTCTCATTTAGTTTATGTACTTCTTGACCTTTTGAATGTGTAATGTACTCAATAACCTCCATCATCCCTTATGTGACAACTTTGAGTCACTCTATGCTCAATTGACAAGTTAGCCTTGTTGAAGTGTCAAGGTGTTTATGATTTTGATTTGAGTTTTGATGCCTACTATATATCATTGATTTACAATCAATTTGATCCACTTCAATGAAGTTTTCTTGCTTTTAAAGTTATCTCATGTTATAGAGAATACAATCTCCTATCTAACTCACAAATTTTCACTCAAGTTTGAGCCTGTATGAGTGACATATGCTCTTTTAAAGTTTTGACATTCAAGACCTAATTTGTACCCTTTTTATCTTCATTTTTTTGTATGTGGGTCGACCCTTTTGGGTGCACTATAGGTTGCACGGCCCACCCAAGGGGATCCCCCTCTTATCCTCCTCTTATGAGATCTAAAGCCTTCCCCTATGGCCAATCAGATGCCTCCCATCCAAAGATAATAATTTTGAGCCCTTGGATCACTCACCCATGGGTTGCACCCCATTCCAATGGTTGCGAGCTCATCTTCAATGTCTGTATAGTTCACCAGCATGAACCACGCCAGCGGCCACCTACTCCCCACTTTGGGTACCACCTATTCTCACCCCTAGAGGAAAAATTGCCACCCCCTTTGCCTATATAATTTCTACCCTAGGTTTTAGCCTCCCTTTTTTTCCTTTTCCTTCAAACCCTAATGCCCTGATTATGCCTCTCCTCCCACCTGCTTCCTGAGGTGCTTCTCCAGAGGCTTCTTGAACATCCCATCTCTGTAGCATCCCACTGACAGATCGGGATAGAGGCAAGTCTGTAGAAGCCTCCCCCACCCCGACGACACGTCCACATGACTTGCCTCGAGCTCCTCAACCTTTCCCCCTTTTCTACGGTGAGGGCACCACTTTGAGTAGACCATAGCCCAACGGTCTGGATCTTACAGATTCACCATCGTGGCATCATCATCCTATACTCATATCCCCCCACCTTCTATCTCTCTACCCAAGTGTTGCCTCAACGATGCTCCAACCTCTCGCTGGACGATACATGTCCCTATGGGCCACCACCCAGCTGCCTCGTGGACCCAGGACCGCGGGAAGGGAATATGGTGCCCACTCAGCGACCCTTGGATCTAAATCCAAGGGTCCAGATCTCATGATCAATGGTAACCGTTTGAAACTGCCTTTCTCATGCATTCTTTGGGCCAAATGGGCAATGTTATATATGACATTTTATCTACTCAATGAGATCTATCCGATGGGACCATTTTCATGACCTAAATATGCTTTTATTTCTACTTATATGATGAAGATGATAGCTTCTGGTCTCTTTCTATTTGTTTTATGTCATTTAATGATCAACCTTTCTCCTTTATTCCCCAAAACGTAATGTTAGCCTTATTGATGTACATTGAGAAGGTTGTTATTTCCATGATTTGTAATTTTCTTATCCTTGATCCCTAAAATGATTTAAATTGCCTAAATGACCCCAAATGGACCTATGTGCAAAAGATTTACTCATTATGTTATATCTTGCTCAAGTGTTCTCTAGTTTTCTATGATTGTCCTAAATCAGTAGACTTCACTCTCAATTGCTATCCTTTCTATCATGACCCTTCTTTAACACTAATGATGATCTCATTATGCTTAATGTGCTTTAATACAATCTTATGTGCATAATTGAGATGAATGATGAACTATATAATCATGTTGACCTAGAGTGACTCAAGATGATTGTGTGAACTCTTAAATCAGTAACTTATCATACTTTTCATACCTAATTTCTATGTAGATCATACTTTTACCCTAATGTGATCAATTCCCTAACCTTGACTTGAATTGTGACATAATGCACATGTTGTTAATTAGGACCCTAATACTACACATATCTTACTCAAAATATGGTATATTCTACATTATGACTTCAAGTTAGTAGCTTAATGGCTTTTCATGATTCCAAATATGACATGTTCTACTTAATGATTTTATGGCTTGGAAATGTGACTCTATTGCATCAAATTGATGTAATATGCTTAATTATGATCTTGCGTGAATATACCATGATGTAAATTAATATCATGACTTCTCCACATCTAAAAAAGATCTTAATTTTATCATTCTATTACTCATAATAAGGATGGCTCACCTAGAACTAGGGTTAAATGTTGATCCTTTAACTATATTAGTTAATGATATGCATGTTTGGAAGTTTAGAACTATGTTAAGCTATTTGAAACCTAGGGCTACGGGAACATTCACATGAATCATATGATGATTAGATTCTAAAACCTAGTATTCTAAGACACCTTTACATATCTTTTCTTTGTGAGGTTACCATGGTTTGGATCATGACTAGGAATCTTATTCATGGGCTATGATTTTCTATTTACTTGAAAGGTACGTTTCCTCTTGACCCTACTATGGTATTGGATTGCATGTATGTATGCTCGTATAAATGCTTGGATACTTACTTACTTGGTTGAGCTATTGTTCCTACGATTACTACTTTCATGTTTAAATATTCTACGTTGACAAACCTTGATATAATATACAGAATACCATTATGCAACATAAGGTTGGCACAATGAATAAAGGAAATTAAAATATGTTTGTATAAATGATATCATTAAGTGTTCTCACTTTGTTTCTTCTTCTTGACTATGATCATTTTTATAGCCAAGCAGGTTTTGTATTACTCTTAAAGTGTTTACATGCCTTTTAATAGCATACTTAATGCTCTAGCATTAATATGTTTTGTTTATCTTTTTTATAGTTGCCAAAGATCTGTTGCACTTTGGACTCGAATGAATCACCAATAGATTATCTTGAATATTGAATGGGTACATGCTTCTCTATCCCCTTTTAGTATCTTGTTATATCTTGTATTACTTCTTTACATATATATTGTATGTGTGAAATATTCAATCCATTCTAGGGATGGACTCCCAGGTCCACTCGCCTTTGGCTGTATAGCCATTAGGAGTGTGGACTTAGGGTAATAAATAGATTCGTCAAAAATGGTATCAGAGCCATACACATAGGCCTCTATGTATGTTTAAGGCATAACACCTCTTAAGAACACAGGAAGGACTAAAAATCCTTTCCTCAAAGTTTAGGGAGTCTTCTAGCATCTCATCTCTTCTTTAAGGATCACCTACGCCACCATAGTAGATGACTAATAGGTAGTCTTCTCATGTCCTTCTTTTATCATGACTATTAATCACATGAACTCTCAATTTTGGGTAGCTTATATGTGAAAAAACTAAAATTCATTTGAAATCATAAAAGTTGTCTAAAGTGTAAATTCCATGATCTGATCTTAAATGAAAAAAACCCTATTTGATGTATGAAGTTACTCTTGAATTTGATGTACTCATATCTAAAGTTATGAAACTCGATGTTACCTGATCCGATACAGTTCTACCTATGTGTGAGGTAAATTTTTGATGTGGTGAAATAAGGCGGAACTCGTGTTTTACACCTCATGTTTGATGAGGTCCCTATTTACTAGACCTATGTTGCTCTATTGTTGAATAAACCTCAAACATAGTCAAGAAAAATTCTCCTATTTTGAATTATACCATGACTACACTTGACATAATGATACCCTTGGACTCATGATTCTGATGATAAGAGCTTGATACTTGAGGCATCTTCCCTATTAATTGTTATGCCTCCATGTAATCTTGATTTTGACATGATATGATGATTTTTGACCCTTGGTCTTCCCTATTATACTCATACTCTTGTGATGCCCTTTTGACTACTTGATTTCCAAATATGTCGTTGCCTTGATTTGAAGGAAGGGAACAATATTCTAACTTTTAATATGAGAATCTTAGACAATGGCTAGACATGATGATATTGACTTGTGATCTAATGAGATATGACTTAATAGTTGATACTCGCCCTATTTTAATATGCTTGATGAATTATGATTTATACAGATTGGTGTGCTAGATTAGGGTGGTAGTTGACTTGCAAATCTTCCTAATATAAGCCACTTCCCTATTATGACTACATTTAAACTTTCATATGGTTGATTATTTAGAGTTTGGAAGGGTAAAACCTTCCACCCAATTGTGATTTCTTGACCTAAGACTCTACTATGTCAGTTCCACAATGATGTTGATACTCGATCTTCAGTCTCAATCTTAAAATATGATGATGGTGGCTATAGTTAGTGGTTAACTTCCTAGAATAACTAGGTCTAGATCATTCATAAACCATGAATACCATGAAACTGAAGTGAATATTGATGCCATGAAATGTTGAATAATGCTTGAAATGTTGCTCGATTGTTACACGATTGTTGTATATGGATGCGTGATCACCCCTAGGAGGGTGAGTCAATAAATTAGTACAAGAATGTAGGCAACATTGAAGTTAAACTAATGTTTAAAAGGTTAAGTATACAAAGCATGAAATAACAAATATTGAGTATAAATCTTTATACCCAACTATGCCATCTCTAGGGACATAAGGAAAAGTCACTAAGGAAGTGGCTGACAGTAGAAGACCAAGCCCAGGAGGGAAGGTCAAGCTTGGGCATCCGGTCTTTGTAGCGTCCCAATGATAGATCGGGACAGAGGCAAGTATGTAGAAGCCTCTCCAACCCTGACAGCACGTCCACGCGACTTGCCTCAGGATCCACTGTGTTTCCCCCTTTTCTCTGGTGAGAGCGCCACCATGAGCACTGATGCATGGAGAAAAAGCCTCATACATCTGGGCACATCAAAGGGGGTGGCCTTGGGTCTATCAGATCACTACCCAATGGTCCGGATCTCAAAGATTCACCGCTGTGGGATCCCCATCCTACACTCGTCTCCTCCTTCCTTCTGTCTCTCCAGCCAAGCGTCGCCCCAGTGATACTCCAACCTCTCACTAGATGACATGTGTCCTTTTGGGCCACACCCCAATTGCCCCATGGGCCCAGGAGCACGGGAAGGGAAGATGGAACCCGCTCAACAACCCTTAGATCTAAATCCAAGGGTCCACATCTCACGATCAATGGTAACCCTTTGAAACCCCCTTTCTCAAGCCTTCTTTGGGCCAAATGGGCAATGTTATATATGGAATTTTATATACTCAATGAGATCTATTTGATGGGACCATTTGCATGACCTAAATATGCTTTTATTTCTATTGATATGCTAAAGATGATAGCTTGTGGTCTCTTTCTATATGTTTTATGTCAGCTAATGATCAACCTTGCTCCTTAAAGCCCTAAAACACAATGTTAATCTTATTGATGTAATTTGAGAAAGTTATTATTTCCATGATTCGAAATTTGCTTGTTCTTGATCCTTAAACGATCTAAATTTCCTAAATGACCCCAAATGGACCTATGTGCAAAAGATTCACTCGTTATGTTATAACTTGCTCAAGTGTGCTCTAATTGCCTATGATTGTCCTAAATTAGCAGAATTTACCCTCAATTGCTATCCTTTTCTATCATGACCCTTCTTTAACACTAATGATGATCTCGTTATGCTTAATGCACTTTAATATGAACTTATGTGCACAATTGAGATGAATGATGAACTTTATACTCCTGTTGACCTAGGTGACTCATGATGATTATGTGAACTCATAAATTAGTAACTTATCAAAAATTTCATACCTAATTTCTATGTAGATCATACTTGTACCCTAGTGTGATCAATTCCCTAACTTTGACTTGAATTGTGACATAATGCACATGTTGTTAATTAGGTCCCAAATCTTGCACAAATCTTACTCTAAAAATGGTATATGCTACATTATGACTTCAAATCCATATCTTAATGGCTTTTCATGACTCTAAATATGATATGTTCTACTTAATGATTCTATGGCTTGGAAATGTGACTCTATCGCATGAAATTGATTTAATATGCTTAACTATGATGTTGCATGAATATACCATGATGTAATCTAAATATCATGACTTCTCTACATCTAAATGAGATCTTAGTTTTATCGTTCTATTACTCATAACGTGAATGGCCCACCTAGACCTAGGGTTAAATGTTGATCCTTGAACTATATTAGTTAATGATATGCATGTTTGGAAGTTTACAACTATGTTAAGCTATTTGAAACCTAGGACTTTAGGAACATCCACATGAATCATATGATGATTAGATTCTCAAACCAAGTGTTCTAATACGCCTTTCTATTTCTTTTCTTTGTGAGGTTACCATGGTTTGTATCATGACTAGGAATCTTACTCATGATCTATGATTATCTCTTTACTTGAAAGGTACATTTTCCTCTTGACCCTACTATGGTATTGGATTGCTTGTATGTATGCTCATATGAATGCTTGTCTACTTACTTACTTGGTTGAGCTATTGTTCCTACGATTACTATTATCATGTTGAAGTATTCTACATTGAAAAACCTTGATATAATATGCAGAATACCATTATGCAACCTAAGGTTGACATAATGAATAAAGGAACCTAAAATATATTTGTATAAATGATATAATTAAGTATTCTCACTTTTGTTGCTTCTTATTGATTATGATCATGATTCTAGCCAAGCAAGTTTTGTATTACTCTTAAACTGTTTACATGCCTTTTCATAGCGTACTTAATGCTATATCATTAATATTTTTTGTTTATTGTTTTTATAGTTGCCAAAGATCTACAACACTCTGGATTTGAATGAATCGTCAATGGTTTATCTTGAATATAAAATGAGTACATGCTTCTCTATCCCCTTTTAGTATCTTGTTATATCTTGTGTTACTACTTTTAAATATATATTGCATGTGTGAAATATTTGATCTATTCTAGGGATGAATGCGCAGGTCCACTCGCCTATAGTTGTATAGCCATTAGGAGTGTGGACTTAACACTTTTTAAGAACCTAGGAAGAACTAAAAATAATTTCCTAAAAGTTTAGAGAGTTTCTAGCATCTCATCTTTTCTTTAAGGATCATCTAAGCCACCCTAGTAGATGACGAATAGGTAGTCTTCTCGTCTAGTCAAGCAATTCTTCTATCATGACTATTAATCACATTAACTCTTGATTTGGGGTAGCTTATACGCAGAAAAACTAAAATTCACTTGAAATCATGAAAGTTGACTAAAGTGAGAATTCCATGATCTGATCTTAAAGGAAAAAAACCCTATTTGTTGTATGAAGTTACTCTTGAATGTGATGTACTCATATCTAAAGTTATGGAACTCGACGTTACTCGACCAGATATAGTTCTTCCTCTGTTTGAGGTAAATTTTTGATGTGGTGACATAAGGCAAAACTCATGTTTTACACCTCATGTTTGATGAGGTCCCTATCGACTAGACTTATGTTTCTCTATTGTTGACTAAACCTCAAACATAGTCAAGAAAATTTCTCTTATTTTGACTTATACCATGACCATGCTTGACATAATGATACCCTTGGACTCATGATTCTAATGATAAGACCCTAATACCTGAGGCATATTCCCTATTGATTGCTATGCCTCCATGTAATCTCAATTTTGACATGATATGATGATTTTGGACCCTTGATCTTGCCTTATTATACTCATACTCTTGTGATGCCCTATTTGACTACTTGATTTCCAAATATGTCTTTGCCTTGATTTTGAAGGAAGAGAACAATATTCTAACCTTGAATATGAGAATCTTAAACAATGGTTCCACATGATGATATTGACTTGTGATCTCATGAGATACAACTTGATAGTTCATACTCGTCCTATTCAAATATGCTTGATGACTTATGATTTATACATACTAGTGTGCTAGATTAGGGTGGTAGTTGACTTATGAATCTGCCTAATCTAAGCCACTTCCCTATTATGACTACTTCTAAACTTTCATCTGGTTGATTGTTTAGAGTTTGGAAGGGTAAAGCCTTCCACCCAATTGTGATTTCTTGACCTAAGACTGTAGTAGGTCAGTTCCACGATGACGTCGATACTCAATCTTCAGTCTCAATCTTGTAATATGATGATGGTGACTATAGTTAGTGGTTAAGTTCCTAGAAGTCCTAGGTCTAGATCATCCATAAACCATGAATACCATGAAACTGAAGTCAATATTGATGCCATGAAATGTTGAATAATGCTTGAAATGTTGCTCGATTGTTGTATATGGATGCATGATCACCCCTAGGAGGGTGAGTTAATCAATTAGTTCAAGAATTAAGGTAACCTTGAAGTTCAACTGATGTTTAAAAGGTCAAGTATACAAAGCATGAAATAACAAATATTGAGTATAAATCTTTATACCCAACTATGCCATCTCTAGGGACGTAAGGAAAAGTCACTATGGAAGTGGCTGACAATAGAAGACCAAGCCCAGGAGGGAAGGTCACTCAGAGGTCGAGCCCAGGAGGGAAGGCCAACATGAAGACCAAGCCCAGGAGGGAAGGTCGCCCAAGATGTCAAGCCCATAAGGTAAGGCCAACATGAAGACCAAGCCCAGGGGGAAGGTCGCCAAGAGGTCAAGCCCTGGAGGGAAGGCCAACATGAAGACCAAGCCCAAGCGGGAAGGTCACCGAGAAGACCAAGCCTAGGAGGGAAGGTTGCCATGACCCCAATGCTGGGACATAAACCAAATGATGTGCACCCTGAGAGATGGAGGAATCTGGGTTAAAGAATTACATTAAAAAAATATGCTCTCAAATGTTGTTCGAGAATCCTTAAGAAAAATGAGAATGACAACTCAACAAAAGAAAAGACCTTAGGAAGGGTAGAACCCTTGGTCACCTGTAAGATCTAAAATGAGAACCTAAACCATAGATTCAAAATGTTTGAACATATGATTTTGATGTCCAAACTTGACTCATGATATTGAATATTGAAATCTCGACTCTCGATTTTTGATCTTGATATTGACTTGACTCTTACGATCACCCTTTTTCAATCTTGAGATCACCCACGATATATGACTAATGACTATCGTGTTTCTAATTATCAAAGTTTTGAAATTGTGACTATGTTGATTGCTCAATGTATGAGTTAAGGGTGAGCTCCATCAGGAATAGAGTGGGGCCTTCCATTGTTTTGATCATGAAAATCACGATGTTGGAATATGATGTTGGTCTTGAATTGTTGAAATGAAAAATCTCAATCATGGGCCCCACCTAGGCCAATGTAGAAGCGAGAAACCTAAATTTTGGGAATGAAACTCATATCATACTCTTGATCTCTATTCTTTTGACCTAAAATGTGATCTCTCCAAATTTGGGTTCTATGAGATAAATTCCTCAATTCGTGACTCGTGATATGATAATTTCAAATTGGGAGATCTATCTATTTACATGTTGACTATGGTGCCATATTGCTTGTTTTAAAAATGATATGGATTTTGTAATTGGCCTTTATACCTTATGAGAATACTAGGGAGATCCTGGTGATGAATGGGAGAATTCAATCTCGATTTGTGGATATTTCAATTTTGGGGACAAAATTTCTTTTAAGGTGTGGAGGGATGTGATAACCTGGATTCTTTTCTCATTTAATTTATGTACTTCTTGACCTTTTGAATGTGTAATGTACTCAATAACCTCCATCATCCCTTATGTGACAACTTTGAGTCACTCTATGCTCAATTGACAAGTTAGCCTTGTTGAAGTGTCAAGGTGTTTATGATTTTGATTTGAGTTTTGATGCCTACTATATATCATTGATTTACAATCAATTTGATCCACTTCAATGAAGTTTTCTTGCTTTTAAAGTTATCTCATGTTATAGAGAATACAATCTCCTATCTAACTCACAAATTTTCACTCAAGTTTGAGCCTGTATGAGTGACATATGCTCTTTTAAAGTTTTGACCTTCAAGACCTAATTTGTACCCTTTTTATCTTCATTTTTTTGTATGTGGGTCGACCCTTTTGGGTGCACTATAGGTTGCACGGCCCACCCAAGGGGATCCCCCTCTTATCCTCCTCTTATGAGATCTAAAGCCTTCCCCTATGGCCAATCAGATGCCTCCCATCCAAAGATAATAATTTTGAGCCCTTGGATCACTCACCCATGGGTTGCACCCCAATCCAATGGTTGCGAGCTCATCTTCAATGTCTGTATAGTTCAACAGCATGAACCACGCCAGCGGCCACCTACTCCCCACTTTGGGTACCACCTATTCTCACCCCTAGAGGAAAAATTGCCACCCCCTTTGCCTATATAATTTCTACCCTAGGTTTTAGCCTCCCTTTTTTTCCTTTTCCTTCAAACCCTAATGCCCTGATTATGCCTCTCCTCCCACCTGCTTCCTGAGGTGCTTCTCCAGAGGCTTCTTGAACATCCCATCTCTGTAGCATCCCACTGACAGATCGGGATAGAGGCAAGTCTGTAGAAGCCTCCCCCACCCCGACGACACGTCCACATGACTTGCCTCGAGCTCCTCGACCTTTCCCCCTTTTCTACGGTGAGGGCACCACTTTGAGTAGACCATAGCCCAACGGTCTGGATCTTACAGATTCACCATCGTGGCATCATCATCCTATACTCATATCCCCCCACCTTCTATCTCTCTACCCAAGTGTTGCCTCAACGATGCTCCAACCTCTCGCTGGACGATACATGTCCCTATGGGCCACCACCCAGCTGCCTCGTGGACCCAGGACCGCGGGAAGGGAATATGGTGCCCACTCAGCGACCCTTGGATCTAAATCTAAGGGTCCAGATCTCATGATCAATGGTAACCGTTTGAAACTGCCTTTCTCATGCATTCTTTGGGCCAAATGGGCAATGTTATATATGACATTTTATCTACTCAATGAGATCTATCCGATGGGACCATTTTCATGACCTAAATATGCTTTTATTTCTACTTATATGATGAAGATGATAGCTTGTGGTCTCTTTCTATTTGTTTTATGTCATTTAATGATCAACCTTTCTCCTTTATTCCCCAAAACGTAATGTTAGCCTTATTGATGTACATTGAGAAGGTTGTTATTTCCATGATTTGTAATTTTCTTATCCTTGATCCCTAAAATGATTTAAATTGCCTAAATGACCCCAAATGGACCTATGTGCAAAAGATTTACTCATTATGTTATATCTTGCTCAAGTGTTCTCTAGTTGTCTATGATTGTCCTAAATCAGTAGACTTCACTCTCAATTGCTATCCTTTCTATCATGACCCTTCTTTAACACTAATGATGATCTCATTATGCTTAATGTGCTTTAATACAATCTTATGTGCATAATTGAGATGAATGATGAACTATATAATCATGTTGACCTAGAGTGACTCAAGATGATTGTGTGAACTCTTAAATCAGTAACTTATCATACTTTTCATACCTAATTTCTATGTAGATCATACTTTTACCCTAATGTGATCAATTCCCTAACCTTGACTTGAATTGTGACATAATGCACATGTTGTTAATTAGGACCCTAATACTACACATATCTTACTCTAAATATGGTATATTCTACATTATGACTTCAAGTTAGTAGCTTAATGGCTTTTCATGATTCCAAATATGACATGTTCTACTTAATGATTTTATGGCTTGGAAATGTGACTCTATTGCATGAAATTGATGTAATATGCTTAATTATGATCTTGCGTGAATATACCGTGATGTAAATTAATATCATGACTTCTCCACATCTAAAAAAGATCTTAATTTTATCATTCTATTACTCATAATAAGGATGGCCCACCTAGAACTAGGGTTAAATGTTGATCCTTTAACTATATTAGTTAATGATATGCATGTTTGGAAGTTTAGAACTATGTTAAGCTATTTGAAACCTAGGGCTACGGGAACATTCACATGAATCATATGATGATTAGATTCTAAAACCTAGTATTCTAAGACACCTTTCCATATCTTTTCTTTGTGAGGTTACCATGGTTTGGATCATGACTAGGAATCTTATTCATGGGCTATGATTTTCTATTTACTTGAAAGGTACGTTTCCTCTTGACCCTACTATGGTATTGGATTGCATGTATGTATGCTCGTATAAATGCTTGGCTACTTACTTACTTGGTTGAGCTATTGTTCCTACGATTACTACTTTCATGTTTAAATATTCTACGTTGACAAACCTTGATATAATATACAGAATACCATTATGCAACATAAGGTTGGCACAATGAATAAAGGAAATTAAAATATGTTTGTATAAATGATATCATTAAGTGTTCTCACTTTGTTTCTTCTTCTTGACTATGATCATTTTTATAGCCAAGCAGGTTTTGTATTACTCTTAAAGTGTTTACATGCCTTTTAATAGCATACTTAATGCTCTAGCATTAATATGTTTTGTTTATCTTTTTTATAGTTGCCAAAGATCTGTTGCACTTTGGACTCGAATGAATCACCAATAGATTATCTTGAATATTGAATGGGTACATGCTTCTCTATCCCCTTTTAGTATCTTGTTATATCTTGTATTACTTCTTTACATATATATTGTATGTGTGAAATATTCAATCCATTCTAGGGATGGACTCCCAGGTCCACTCGCCTTTGGCTGTATAGCCATTAGGAGTGTGGACTTAGGGTAATAAATAGATTCGTCAAAAATGGTATCAGAGCCATACACATAGGCCTCTATGTATGTTTAAGGCATAAAACCTCTTAAGAACACAGGAAGGACTAAAAATCCTTTCCTCAAAGTTTAGGGAGTCTTCTAGCATCTCATCTCTTCTTTAAGGATCACCTACGCCACCATAGTAGATGACTAATAGGTTGTCTTCTCATGTCCTTCTTTTATCATGACTATTAATCACATGAACTCTCAATTTTGGGTAGCTTATATGTGAAAAAACTAAAATTCATTTGAAATCATAAAAGTTGGCTAAAGTGTAAATTCCATGATCTGATCTTAAATGAAAAAAACCCTATTTGATGTATCAAGTTACTCTTGAATGTGATGTACTCATATCTAAAGTTATGAAACTCGATGTTACCTGATCCGATACAGTTCTACCTATGTGTGAGGTAAATTTTTGATGTGGTGAAATAAGGCGGAACTCGTGTTTTACACCTCATGTTTGATGAGGTCCCTATTTACTAGACCTATGTTGCTCTATTGTTGAATAAACCTCAAACATAGTCAAGAAAAATTCTCCTATTTTGAATTATACCATGACTACACTTGACATAATGATACCCTTGGACTCATGATTCTGATGATAAGAGCTTGATACTTGAGGCATCTTCCCTATTAATTGTTATGCCTCCATGTAATCTTGATTTTGACATGATATGATGATTTTTGACCCTTGGTCTTCCCTATTATACTCATACTCTTGTGATGCCCTTTTGACTACTTGATTTCCAAATATGTCGTTGCCTTGATTTGAAGGAAGGGAACAATATTCTAACTTTGAATATGAGAATCTTAGACAATGGCTAGACATGATGATATTGACTTGTGATCTAATGAGATATGACTTAATAGTTGATACTCGCCCTATTTTAATATTCTTGATGAATTATGATTTATACAGATTGGTGTGCTAGATTAGGGTGGTAGTTGACTTGCAAATCTTCCTAATATAAGCCACTTCCCTATTATGACTACATTTAAACTTTCATATGGTTGATTATTTAGAGTTTGGAAGGGTAAAACCTTCCACCCAATTGTGATTTCTTGACCTAAGACTCTACTATGTCAGTTCCACAATGATGTTGATACTCGATCTTCAGTCTCAATCTTAAAATATGATGATGGTGGCTATAGTTAGTGGTTAACTTCCTAGAATAACTAGGTCTAGATCATTCATAAACCATGAATACCATGAAACTGAAGTGAATATTGATGCCATGAAATGTTGAATAATGCTTGAAATGTTGCTCAATTGTTACACGATTGTTGTATATGGATGCGTGATCACCCCTAGGAGGGTGAGTCAATAAATTAGTACAAGAATGTAGGCAACATTGAAGTTAAACTAATGTTTAAAAGGTTAAGTATACAAAGCATGAAATAACAAATATTGAGTATAAATCTTTATACCCAACTATGCCATCTCTAGGGACATAAGGAAAAGTCACTAAGGAAGTGGCTGACAGTAGAAGACCAAGCCCAGGAGGGAAGGTCAAGCTTAGGAGGGAAGGCCAATGATGCAGGGGTTTTGAGTCATTTTTATAGACTGGTTTTGCATATGTTTTATGTGTATTTTGATCATATTTGAGATTAATATCGCATGATTCACTACCTTTAGTCTATAATCTCATTTTGCATCAAATTTAACTTGTTTCACCTTATTCTGTATAAAAGATCATATTTGTTGGATTTAATTGGTGTTCTTCTCTTCATTTTAGGCATTTCAGATATTTGAATACGTTGATACGATCGAAGGATGGTTGATACCATCGACCTGGTCACAGTGTATTGCCGGAGAAGAGCAACCAGAAGTCAATACCATCGATGGGACTGTCGATGGTATCGAGAGAGCGTTAGTGAGCCAGATTTCCAGATGTCAATACTATCGACCCAAAGTCGATACTATCGACCTCACCTAAGCAAAAATTAGCTTCAGCGTCGGATTCCAGAGAAAAGCGACGCCTAAGGCGTTGATACCATTGATACACCGTCGATGGTATCAAGGCAACATCAGAGAGAACCCTAAGAATCGTGCAAGTGCCGGTGCCTCATGCAGGTCGATACCATCAACCCGCGTCGATGGTATCAACGTTGTCCGATCAGGTTTTGCTAAAGATTGTGTCTAATCATACGGTGGTGACCTTTGGGCGACCTAAAGTGGTGCATGTACCTAATTATGGTGGTCCTAAGAAATCTATCACATCGGGAGCCATTGCACAAGTCTCGAGGAGGAGAAGGAGAGAAGAACGGAGCCCAGAGCCATGCCCCGATCATTCTGAGAGCCACAGAAGGAGTTTTCCACTGCCGAAAGGCTGTAGATCGCTCATCCTACGCTGGGAACGCCCGGATCTCCTCCGTTCAGGGGTTTACATCACATCTATTCACATTTTCCATATGTTTTCCCTTTCTCTCATCATGTCTTTCATTGAGATGAACATGCGGGGCTAATCCCCTTTATCTTTAAGACCAGGAGTAGCTCGGGTAATCGTTGTATGACAGTTTTGACATAGTTATCATAATTTGTCTCTAAAATCCGTGGTATGATTTCGTTTTCTCCATTATATCATTATGATTGATCACCCTAATGATAATCTAATACCTTTAATTACTTTGAAAGAAGAATTAACGGTTTAAAAGAGACAAATATCACATTAACTAATAAATCCTTTGAACAAGGCGACGTACAGTTAATGGTGGAAATCCAGAGTGTGATCTTCATGCACATAATTTAGGGTATAGGTTACTACTATCATGGAACCGACCTAGATTTAGGTAGTGAATTATATCGCGATAGTGAACAATTCTAACTATAGGCCACTACCTGGAATAGGAGACGGATTAGGATAATTGTGTAGGAATTAGTACAATGAGAACCTGTAGTGAAACCGCAATCCTAAAGATTCCATCTTTAATTGATTAAACCAACCATTTAATCGATTGTTTTGCTTTCTTTTATTTATTTTTTTTCTTTTTCAATCAACTGTCAAACCATTTTAATCGGTCTAGCTGATTGCGAACAGTTAGTAGTAGTCTACTAAAAATCCATTCCCTGAGTTTGACTCGGGCCTCACAAAGGTCTATATTACATTGGCGTGTGCACTTGCGTTATACGCATAGTACATTCGTGTCAAGTTTTTGGCTTCGTTGCTGGGGAACGGTGATTTTAGGCACTACGAGGGCTACAAGCGACCACTCTAGCCCACATTTGAAAAAAAATTAAATTCTAGAAATTGATCATCTATCTGTCATAATCCGTAATCATCTAGCACTGTGCCTAATTAAATTTATTACTATGCAGGTACTAGTGCATGGTGAGTACGCATAGCACAGACTACACACAGTCATCGCCGGTGGTCCCATTTTTAGGATCAGACTACGAGGAGAATGACACCCAAAATCAACTCGAGAATGAGAATTCAGATTTTGAACCCGAAGCAATGGTTGAGGAACAAACAATTTGGGAGAAAATCAAGGCGTTGTCCTCTTTTGCATCTAAGCGGCCAATTAAGAAGCGTGCCATCAACATTCCTAACTACAAAATTGACCCATGCCTAATCAATTTGGTCAAGTCTAATGCGTTTCACGGGCTCAAAAATGAAGATCCGGTGACCCACATAAGCCAATTTGTGGAGAACTGTGATATGGTCAAGATAGACCGGTTTCCACAAGAGATGCTCTACTTGAAGTTATTTCCCAGTTCTCTAGCGAGAAATGCTCAAGAATGGCTACATAATCTGGACGACGAATATGTGGAATCTTGGGACCACATGGTTGAAGTTTTCTTCGAAGGATTTTTCCCGCCTGAGAAGAGAAATGATCTCATAAGAAAAATCCACAATTTCAGTCAAAAAGCTAGTGAAACATATTCTGAGACTTGGGAGAGATTCCAGATAGCGTTGAGGAGATGCCCACATCATGGGCTGAACTAAGAAAAGAAGGTCAATATTTTCTATTTTTCTCCATCTGAGCATGATAGAAGCAATCTAGATTCAGCAAGATCGAGGTTCTTCTTGAATAACACTGATACAAGGTGTCAGAAAATTCTGAAAAACATGGCTAAAAAGCAGTCTAGGGGTGATAGAGATGCACCGAAACAAGTTAAGGTTGCGGGAGATGCCAAAGCCATCAAAGAAATCAATGAAAAGATGGACCTAATTGCTAAAAGGCTACTCGCACAAGAGGAGGAATCAGATGAAGACACACACGTTAAATACATGCGTCAACAATAAGGGTACAGGAATAATGATTACTCTTAGAGGAAAGAAAAAAAGTTCTCATGAAAGGATCCAAATAATTTTCTCCAGGATCCGGATGCTAAGCCACAGCCCATGGCAGAGGACAAGAGCAATGATTTGCTCAACTAGGTGATAAAGAAGAATCAAGAGCTGATGGGCACCTTTGGTCAACAAATCAAGCAACAAGGAGAGTTTATGAATCAGTTTAGGCAAACTCTAAAAATCATGGGGCTCAAATGAGGACACTTGAGATGTCTTTAGCACAGATGGCAGCAGAGATTTCAAGTTTAAAGAAACCAATACAACAAGGCTTCCCAAGAAATACAAATGTTCCAGGAGAAAATCAACAAGCCAAAGCAATTCTGTTGAGGAGTGGAAAGAAGACTTTAAACTCTACGGCTGATGAACCAAGCACACCCCAGACAGAAGCCATAGGTGAGGCCACAGAGGAAGACACAATCACAAAGATTGTGGATGATGCTGTAGAGAAGGCCACAGAAGAGCCTATTGCAGAGGAAGAGACTGAAAAGAGGACACCATATGTGCCACCACATCAGAGGGCACAGACCGTCCCAGTCCCTTATCCAAATAGTCTGAAGGCAAATAAGGTGGATGCTCAATTCAAAATGTTCCTAGAAAGTTTTAGGAAACTTTCGATTAACATCCCTTTATTAGAAGCTATCGAGAAAATACCCTTTTATGGTAAGTTTCTGAAGGATGTAAATACCAAGAAGAGGAAGGTTCCTGATATTGAGTTGGTAGTTCTTAAAGAGCATGTTAGCACCTTTATTTTGGGCACGTTGCCACCAAAATGACAAGATCTGGGCTGGTTCAATATTTCATGTTACATTGGTAAGGTGAAATTTGACAAAGCATTGTGCGATTCTGGGGCAAGTATAAACTCGATGCCCCTTTCTACATTCAAGAAATTGGGTCTTAAGGAATCTAGACAAAGCAACGTGACAATTCAACTCACGGATAATTCTATGGTACGTCCATATGGTATTTGTGAAGATAATTGGTAAAGGTTGACATATTTGCATTTCTAGCTAATTTTGTAGTAACGAAGATGCAAGATGAGCAAGGCAATGAGCTACTCCTAGGAAGACCCTTCCGAGCCACCACTGATATGATACTGGAAATGGGTAGAGGCCATCTAACATTGGGTATAGCATATGACAGATTTGAGATGGTCATGCCACCAAGTACAAAACAATCACAGACAAAGGAGCAATGTCGTATGGTGAAGCACTTTGATCAGAACATTTCTCTTTGTTTAGGGAAACCATTTCTGGATATGGATCATGTGATGACTAAGCTAGACAAGGGGACACTGGTTGTGGATATCATGGAACAAACAAAAGTTGTATCTCTTTGTAAAGCTGTGGGTTATCCGAACGATGAAAAGGAGGAAATTCTTCTATCTATGGAGGATGATGCAGTAGCAGTTTCTATGCTTGATTCATATCTGAAACTACCCCTTGAAACTTGTCTTTTCAACATCATGCATGATTGGATGAGAGGCACATCGTTACAAGAATGTGTCAAGATGCTTCCAGTGCTCCCTTGCTATTATGCCAAGCACTATGAGGATCTTGGACCACTCCCACCACCGCTTCAATCATCATTGATCTGTCCACCAGAATTAGAACTGAAGCCACTGCCCCCTCACTTGAAGTATGCCTTCTTAGTTGATGGTGAAAAGCTACCGGTGATTACCTTAGCATATCTGAGTGCCGATTAAGAAAAACAATTGATGATCGTGTTGAAGAACCACCGTGGTGCATTCAGGTTGTCAGTTACTGATATTAAGGGGATTTCCCCTACTCTTTGCCAGCACAAGATCCGGCTCAAGGAAGGAGCCAAGTCTGTGATTCAGCCGCAGCGTCGACTCAACCCGAGTATGATGGAGGTTGTTGAGAAGGAGGTGATCAAGCTCCTTTCTGCGGGCATCATCTATGCCATTTTAGACTCAATGTGGGTAAGTCCAACACAGGTAGTCCCTAAGAAGGGGGGAATCACTATAACTCAGAATCTTATGAATGAACCTGTCACTACCCGATTGGTAACCGGGTGGTGAGTGTGCATTGATTACCGTCGCCTCAATTTTGCCACTTTAAAAGACCATTTCCCTCTCCCATTTATTGACCATATTTTAGAGCAGTTGGCTGGACGCTCTCATTTTTGCTTTTTGGATGGCTATTCTGGCTATAATCAAATTTCTATAGACCCTAAGGATCAAGAGAAGTACACCTTCACTTATCCTTATGGAACTTTCACATATCGCCGCATGCCGTTTGGGTTATGCAACACACCAACCACTTTTCAGCACTGTATGCTTGCTATATTTTCTGATATGGTGGAGCGCTGCCTAGAGGTTTTTATGGACGACTTTTCCATCTACGGTGCGTCGTTTGATAAGTGCTTGTATAATTTGGATCAAGTGTTATAAATATGTGAGGACACAGATCTAGTCCTAAAGTGGGAAAAGTGTCATATGATGGTTAGTGAAGGAATCATGCTTGGATACAAGGTGTGTAGCAAAGGACTGGAGGTAGATCTAGTAAACATTGAGGTTATTGCCAAATTACCTCCACCGAATTTGGTGAAGGGAGTGAGGAGTTTCCTTGGTCACACGGGTTTCTATCTCCGTTTTATCAAAGATTTTTCCAAAATTGCTAAACCATTGTCTGAATTACTTGAGAAGGATGCCGTGTTCGATTTCAATGAGAAATGCATACATGCCTTTAATGTCCTTAAAGAAAAATTAATTCCTGCACCGGTTGTCCAAATTCCGGATTGGACTAAGCCCTTTGAGCTTATGTGTGATGAGTCGAATTTTGCTGTAGGGGCTGTTCTTGGGTGGCATTTTGAGAATAAACCCACAGTGATTTTCTATGCATCTAAAACTTTAAATGATGCACAACTTAATTATACTACCACTGAAAAAGAGCTACTTGTCGTGGTTTTCACATTTAAAAAATTTAGGCAATATTTAGTGGGGTCAAACATTGTGGTTTGGACGGACCATGCTGCCATCAAATACTTAATGGAAAAGAAAGATGCCAAGCCTAGATTGATTAGGTGGATCTTGCTCTTGCAAGAGTTTGACATCGAAATTAAAGATAAGGTGGGCATTGAATACGTGGTTGTGGACCACTTGTCTTAGTTAGAGCGGGTAGATGAGACAGATATCAATATACCCATTACTGAGATGTTTCCCGATGAGAAAATCCTTTCAATAAAATCTAAGGATCTATGGTTTTCAAATATTGTGAATTATCTTGCATGTAAGGATATACCAGATGATTGGACTTATCAAGAAAAGAAGATATTTTTCCATTCTTTAAGATATTATTTTTGGGATGACCCCATTTTGTTGAGACAATGCATGGATGACATCTTATGCAGGTGTGTACTAGAAGGTGAATATGATAGTGTGCTCAGTCACTATCATACACTACCCACTGGTGGTCATCATGAGAGCACAAGGATAGCGACCAAAGTGTTGGAGAGTGGCCTTTATTGGCCTACACTCTTTCGGGATGCCTATGACTATGTGAAAAGATGTGATTCGTGTCAAAGGGTGGGTAACATCTCAAGGCGGCAAGAGACTTCCCCTCAATGTGTTTCAAGAGGTTGAGGTATTTGATTTGTGGGGCATAGATTTCATGGGATCATTTCTATCCTCAAATTCCAACTTATATATTTTGCTTTCCGTTGATTATGTGTCGAAATGGGTAGAGGCAATACCCACAAGGACTAATGACGTTGCGGTAGTGTGCACGTTTGTAAAGGAATATATTTTTCACAGGTTTGGTGTGCCACAGATGATTATAAGTGATGGAGGCACCCACTTCATGAACAAGAAATTTGCTACACTATTGAGTAAATACGAAGTCAAACACAATGTTGGTACCCCGTATCACGTGCAGACGCAAGGCCAAGTCGAGGTTTCCAATCGAGAGATCAAGAAGATATTGGAACACATAGTGGCATCTTCTAGGAAGAATTGGAGTGCACCACTACCAGATTCTTTATGGGCATATAGGATTGCCTTTAAAACACCTATAGGCACTATGCCTTTTAGGCTGGTTTACAGGCGGGCTTGTCATCTACCGGTTGAGTTAGAGCACAAAGCGCATTGGGCGTTACAGAAGCTTAATATGAGCAAAGATGATGCAGGAAAGAAGAGAATGTTAGAGCTCAATGAGTTAGATGAGCTTAGGATGAATGCTTATGAGAACTAGAGGATCTATAAAGAACAGACAAAGCAACTCCACGACCGCCACATTCAAATGCACGTTTTCAAAAAGGGTGATCGCGTGTTATTGTTCAACTCGAGATTAAAGTTGCATCTCGGGAAACTGAAATCCTGATGGAGTGGACCTTTTGTGGTGGAAGATGTCCGACCACATGGTGCTATTATGGTGAGAGATGGAGAGCTAGCGTTCTTAGTGAATGGTCAAAGATTGACATTCTACTATGGGGAGGATTACAAGAGAAAGGTGCATGAGGTTAAACTCATGGAACTTAAGGAAGAATGATGAGCTTGATTGCGTCTAGCCTAAGACATTAAAGTAGGGTGCTTGTTGGGAGGCAACCCAACCATCGATAGTTCACATTTTTCTAGTTATTTTATTTTCTATCGTGTTTTCAAGTTACTTTTGGTTAATTTCATTTTTAGTGTAAAAATGATACCCTAATAAGTTTGCTCAGTGTGCAGTACAGATAGAAAGTCGATACCATTGACCACAGTGTCGATGGTAGTGACGTGGGAGCAGGCAAGATGCTATAGAAAATTTTCTGAGTCGATACCGTCGACGGCCTCATCGTTGGTATCAACCTACCATCAGCGACATCGAAAAAAGAGAGTTTCGGGTCGATAGTATCCACCAAGAAGTTGATGCTCATGAGATCCCTGAAGATTTTCAGAGAAATTCGTCTCAATAAAGTCGATACCATCGACATCCATGTCGATGGTATCGACCCGACAGTAGTGAGGAAGCGACGCCCGGGCCTCGCGAGGGTATTTGAAATAGAAAGGGTCGATACCGTCGACCCCAGTCGATAGTATCGACATGTCACCTATATGGGTCCTCGCATCCAGCAATCGACGACCGTCGATGGTTGCGAAGTGGCAGATTGTGCTACAGGTGTCGATACCATCGACACCCCATTGATGGTATCGACGGAGCGACATTGGTGTCGATTTTAGTTATAAAAGGATGGATAGTTTCTCTTTTCTACTCACACTGTCATAGCCAATCCCCTCAACCCTTGCGCTGAGCATTACCGAGCAACCAGAAATCTTCACCGAGATCCATTCTTCTGTCTCCTTTCTTTCATCATGGTGAGGAACGTCAGGTCATCTTCCTCGCGGGTTGCTCCCATGGAGATTGACACATTCGTGCCACCACCGCCGGGATCTATTCCCCGTCTGAGGATTGACCATCCCTCGGAAGAAATGAAAAAAATCTTCAATGAGTTGATGAAGTGTCTAATAGAGCCTACCTAATATGTTGATCTTGGCTATGATCCACGACCTTGGGTTCGAGGACAACCTCAATTTTGTCCTCCATGGTCAAGTTGGGAGACGGACGCTGAACGAAGAGCGGATTCCCTATCATGAAGCGGGCCATCCCTTTTTCGGTGAATGGCCGACTTACAAGGAAGTAGTGGCGGAGTTCATGGCATCACTCAACATCTGCGTCGTGCCCAATGACCTCAATGCCTCTGATCAAGAGTAGATTAAGGGCCGGGTCTCTTTTCGGCTGTTCAACCGCAACTACACAATTACACTCGTGCAGTTCAATTCCATTTACTACTGGTGGCACTCACCCGAGCAGCACTGATGGCCAGACAACCGGACCAACTACGATGCCATGTTTGTAGATTTGGTAACCACTCTGGTGGGCAAGATGTTTAGCTACCATAATGCAGCCATCGCTGACTTCGAGCATCCGTTTGTGCGGGTTTTACACCGTATGCTTTGCTTCACCTTCTTTGCTCGAGGTAAGTTATCACTGAGCAAATTTCAGGAGACGAATTTATTTTTCCTTCACAAGCTGCCGAAGAGGGAGAAGCTCAATTGGGGTGCATTCTTTTTGACGTGTGTGATGGCAGTAAAAAGAAGTACCAGATGAGCCCCTATTCACTTTAGGGGGGCTTATTACACTGCTAGCCATCTACTTGGGGTTAGATCTTTCCACTCTCCCTCCACTGGTCATCAAGAGCTCCGTCAATCTTGCTCACTTCCACCGCTCCAACCTTCTCACATTTTGTGATGGCGTGGTATATGCACATTGCCACGTCAATAAGGAGTATTAGGAGTGTGCACTTCCAGACCCTATCTTCAACATCCAAGGGGCCCAACACTTCAGGTGGCCCATTATTGCAATCGAAGATTCAGAAAGTGAAGAAGACGCCAGTAACAATGACGAAGGCGATGAGAATGAGGAGGAAGAGGAGACTTTCACTCCTCTTTGGGCACGAGTGGCACCGAGGAAGCGGCCACGCTTCTACCTGGGTGCATCATCATCCTCGCAGCCTCCGCCACCACAGCCCTCTCAGGAAGGAGAGGACGTCTATTCGATGCAGGGAATGTACAACATGCTTTAGAGCATCCAGGAGACACAACAATATCACACTACGTCATTTGTCGATATCCAGGATACCACAAATCGGTTGTATGTGAATCAACAAGCCATCTTCAAGAATGAACGTCAGCTGTTCGCAAATCAACAATAGGTCTATGACCGGTTGGGGAGGATTGAACAGTAGCAAAAATCATTTTATGATCATTACTGGAATCAAGGTTACTTCGGGGCTACCAACAACCACCACCGATGCCCCCATATGATCCAAACTTCCAGGGGGAATATTCATCATGGGATCCCAGTGCCCCACAGTACCCACCACCTGAGCAGTAAACCGTATCACTATTCCACCTACTGAGATTGTTTTTGACTATGAGGCCATAGTCGAATTCAAACTTTGGGGGGGAGATGGAACAATTTCTATCTTTTATTTCCTTTTCTTTTTGGCAATTTTCTTAGTTTTTAGGATCCGCATGCTATCTAGTGTATCCATGGATGTCTAATGTAATGTGTCATCTCTATGCTTTTCGCATGGGAATTAGGGGTGCAAAATTTGAGCATATTTAAATTTTTTTCAAGAAGTTGTAAGTTTAACTTGTTTGAAATTGAGCACTTAACCTATGAAAATAATTGGGTTTGTCAACTTTAAAACATAAGATCATAACTGTACAGCCGTATGATTCAAGAAATGTGGACAGACATGGATGTTCTTCCTAAATTGACCAAATGGTAATGGGACTTTAATCGAAAGTGAGAGAGAGAAACTGTTTGATTTATTGTTACACTGGTCAGTAAAGAGGGAAATATAATCTATTCCAATGGTTTTGTACATTAGTCTTGTGATCTATCCATTTCATTTCATTCAATATCCACCATAAGAACTGGAAGCACTTATATTTTTTCACCTCTTGATTGCATGACATGTAGATAGGATTTCATTGTAGCTAGATTTTGCATTTATGCATTCACACATTCTCAAGTGCATGTCATTATAGTTGCATTTTGCATACACTAGAGTATATAGGACTTTTTGTGCCTTATTTCTTCTAGAAAATAAGAAAAATAGGAAAATTGTTATATACCCTCTGAAAAGTAATTTTTAAGGCATCAATGATGTTAGTTAAGTGGAAATAAGCCCGAAAAATATTTTTTTGTGAATGTTCTTCTAGTCAATTGAAAAATGAGGGCTTGAAAAAAAAAGAAAAAGAGAAGAAATGTAAGTGAAAAAAAAGGAGAGCGAGAAAGGAACTTGTTTCACCTGCATGTATACATAAAGAAAAGAGGAATAAGCACATAATGTAGTTTTAGTAGTCATTCCATCTCATCTTGAGACAGAATGATAGTGCATGCACCATTCTACCTAAAATTTAGGCATTAGGTCATTTTCATATGCATATGCATCATTTAGGTCATTTTGTTGATTTTGCATGATAAAACTATTTCGTGCTTCTCTTTCTTCCACAGCTGCCCATTTCATCCACCCGTTGCTCAAAATGGTAGGCCACCCATGATTATCTCCTCATTATTGTATACTAGGAGATCTGCTTCCATTTAGATGGTAGTTAGGACTTGAGCAACATAGATAGGAGATCACAAGATGCACTAAGTCTGAACCAGAGGAATTCATTATATCATCTGCTTTATTTGGTAGTGTTTGATGATCTTGGGGTGGACATTTCTTATGGACGATCATTGTCACCTTTAGGGTAGTTATCGTTTTGTGGTCAGTGAGGGCCGGCATGTGCATGAAAGGTGGGAGTCATATTGAGCTGTCTTTTATGCTAATATGTTCTTTAGTTTACTCTCACAATTCTATTCTACAGTTTTGTGCTCGAGGACGAGCACTGTTCAAGCTTAGGGGAGTTTGATGTAGGGTTTTTGAGTCATTTTTATAGACTGGTTTTGCATATGTTTTATGTGTATTTTGATCATATTTCTGATTAATATCGCATGATTCACTACCTTTAGTCTATAATCTCATTTTGCATCAAATTTACCTTGTTTCATCTTATTCTGTATAAAAGATCATATTTGTTGGATTTGATTAGTGTTCTTCTCTTCATTTCAGGCAATTCAAATATCTGAATTTGTCGATACCATCGACAGATGGTTGATACCATCGACCTGGTCACAGTGCATTGCCGGAGAAGAGCAACCAGAAGTTAATACTATCGATGGGACTGTCAATGGTATCGAGAGAACGTCAGTGAGCCAGATTTCCAGATGTCAATATTATCGACCCAAAGTCGATACTATCGACCTCACCTTAGCAAAAATCAACTTCAGCGTCGGATTCCATAGAAAAGCAACACCTAAGGCGTCGATACCATCGACACACCGTCAATGGTATCGAGGAAACATCAGAGAGAACCCCAAGAATCACGCAAGCGCTGGTGCCTCATGTAGGTCAATACCATCGACCCGCGTCGATGGTATCGATGCCGTCAGATTAGGTTTTGCTAAAGATCGTGTCTAATCATACGGTGGTGATCTTTGGGTGACCTAAAGTGGTGCATATACCTAATTACGATGGTCCTAAGCAATCTATCACGTCGGGAACCATTGCACAAGTCTTGAGAAGGAGAAGGAGAGAAGAACGGAGCCCAGAGCCACACCTCGATCATTCTGAGAGCCGTGGAAGGAGTTTCCCACTGTCGAAAGGCTGTAGATCGCTCATCCTACGTTGGGGAACACCCATATCTCCTCCGTTCATGGATTTACATCACATCTATTCATGTTTTACATATGTTTTCCCTTTGTCTCATCATGTCTTTCATTGAGATGAATATGTGGGGCTAATCCTCTTTATCTTTAGGATCGGGAGTATCCCGGTTAATCGTTGTATGATAGTTTTGACATAGTTATCATAATTTGTCCCTAAAATCCGTGGTATGATTTAGTTTTCTCCATTATATCATTATGATTGATCACCCTAATGATAATCTAATACCTTTAATTACTTTAAAAGAAGAATTAACAGTTGAAAAATGACGAATATCACATTAACTAATAAATCCTTTGAACAAGGTGATTTATAGTTAATGGTGGAAACCCAGAGTGTGATCTTCATGCACCTAATTTAGGGTATAGATTACTACTACCGTGGAACCGACCTAGATTTAGGTACTGAATTGTATCGCAATAGAGAACAATTAAGACTACAGGCCACTACCTAGAATAGGAGATGAATTAGGATAATTGTGTAGGAATTAGTACAACGAGAACCTGCGATGAAACCACAATCCTAAAGATTCCATCTTTAATTGATTAAACCAACCATTTAATTGATTGTTTTTCTTTTTTCTTTTCTTTTTCAATCAACTCTCAAACCATTTTAATCGGTCTAGCTGATTGCAAACAGTTAGTAGTAGTCTACTGAAAATTCATTCCCCGAGTTCGACTCGGGCCTCACAAAGGTCTATATTACATTGGCGCATGCACTTGCGTTATATGCACGGTAAATTCGTATCAGCCAACATGAAGACCAAGCCCAAGAGGGAAGGTCACCAAGATGTCAAGCCTAGGAGGGAAGGCCAATATGAAGACCAGGCCCAGGGTGGAAGGTCGCCAAGAGGTCAAGCCCAGGAGGCAATGCCAAAATGAAGACCAAGATTAGGAGGGAAGGTCACTGAGAAGACCAAGCCAAGGAGGGAAGGTCGCCATGAGCCCAATGCTAGGACATAAAGCAAATGATGTGCACCCTATGGGATGGAGGAATCTAGGTTAAATAATTATATAAAAAAATAATGTGCTTAAATATTGATCGAGAATCCTTGAGAAAAATGAGAGTGACATCTCAACAAAAGAAATGACCTTAGGAAGGGTAGAACCCTTGGGTCACCTATAAGGACTAAAATGAGAACTTAAACCCTAGCTTAAAAATGTTTGGACCTAAGATTTTGATGTCCAAACTTGACTCATGATATTGAATAATGAAATGTTGACTCTCAATTTTTGAACTTGATATTGACTTGACTCTTACAATCACCCTTTTTGGATCTTGAGATCACCCACGATATATGAATAATGACTTTCGAGTTTCCAAATTTCCAAAATGTGTAATTATGACTATGTTGATTGCTCGATTTATGACTTAAAGGTGAGCTCCATTAGGACTAGAGTGGGACCTTCCATTGTTTTGAGCATGAAAATTACAATGTTGGAATATGATGTTGGTCTTGAATTGTTGAAATGAAAAATCTCAATCATGGACCCCACCTAGGACAATGTAGAAGCTAGAAACCTAAATTTTGGGATTGAAAGTCATACCATACTCTTGATCTCTATTCTTTTAACCTAAAATGTGATCTCTCCAAATTTAGGTTGTATGAGATAAATTCCTCAATTCGTGACTCGTGATATGATACTTTTAAATTTGGAGATCTATGTGTTTACATGTTGACTACGGTACACGGTTGCTTTATTTCAGAATGAGATGGATTTTGTAATTGGCTTTTTTACCTTATGAGAATACTAGGGAGATCTTGGTGATGAATGGGAGAATTCAATCTTGGTTTATGGCTATTTCAATTTTGGGGACAAAATTCCTTTTAAGGTGCGGAGAGTGTGATAAACAAGATTCTTCTCTCATTCAATTTATGTACTTCTTGACCTTTTGAATGCTAAATGTACTAAATAACCTCCATCATCCCTTATGTGACAACTTTGAGTCACTCTATGCTCAATGGACAAGTTAACCTAATTTAAGTGTCACTTTAGATGTGTTTATGATTTTTGTTTGTGTTTTGATGCCTATTATGTATCATTAATTTACAATTAATTTGAGCCACTTCAATGAAAATTTCTTGCTTTTAAAGTTATCTCATGTCATAGATAATTCAATTATCTTTCTAGCGCACCAAGTTTCACTAAAATTTGTCCATATTTCCCATATTCAATGGATCATGTCCAGACCTATGAAATGAGAAGGATGGTTTAACGAGGTCATACATGGTCCTGGAGCAAGTCCAACGACTATTCGTCGTTGCAGCTATGCATATTTCTTCTAGTTGTACTTGGATGACATCTGTAATAGTTTCTGGTCTTCACCACAGACTGCAGGCTGACATTGTCCTCCTAGCGGGAAAAGTGTCTATGACTCTAGAGAAGTCCACACAGATCACCTAGAACTACTGTCGTTCAACTAGAATAGATAGGAAGGAGTTATTCCTCCCGTTGGTATACTAGTCACCACTCCCACAATTTTTCTCCCTTGTCATGCCTCCCTTTAGCGGGTAGGACTTCCTTGAGTTCTCTCGGTTACCACAACTAAAGAAGACAAACAATTGTCTGAGGCAATTGAGGTGTGTCTGTGAAGCCTCAAATACCCCTCTATTTATAAGAGGGTCAAGGTTCCCAGTCTGAGTGGGAGTGAAAGGGATCGGAATTTCACAAAAATTTCTAACGTGATAGGAAAAACGGTCAGTTTTCATGGTGAAACGATCGGTTGGCATGCGGGTCGATTGGTTCACTAAGTGAAACAGTGATTTTTTTTCATGTTTTTGAATCGTAATTGCATTGGTAATTCTAATACAACTAATGCACAACATGAGATCAGTACTAATCCTTAATTTAATCAAATTGAAAGATGCACTTGGTGTCTCGCTTCACGTAATGGTCATCTCATAAACTTGAAGTGATAAATTCATTAAGTGAACTGGGTGTTTTGAACCCTGGTTCATTTAGAATTTGGCCAATGAAATTTCCAATCAACCTGATACTCCAACTGGTCATTTCAACACATGAATTGATCGGTTGGGAGTCTAGTGTCAAACTCTAGTAGGAGGGACAAATCCCATCTACAAAACTCATAGTCATCTCCATGTGTTATAGTGCACCCGGTCATCACCTTTATGGCAACCCTTATTCAAGATCATGGTGGATGATGTCAAAGTACCTTGAACAACATGTGATGAGTGTAGTGATTTCACATCTAAGAACCACAATACCCACCTTCACTATGAGAGATGATTATGACCACCATGAATCGTTTCTAGGTGTTACTTTCAAGGTGGGTCTATCTGATACACTATTCTCTAACAAGTATCTATGTACTTGGTTTGATATCACATATCATGATTGATGAAATTATGTTATCAACCAATACACACTCTAATCTTAAGTGTCATTGTTGTCTATCAACCTTCAACAATAATATCTGACTATGGACATAACAAGAATTTACTTACTCTTAACATCTATTTGATCCCATTGGTTAGGTCATGAACCCAAAGACATACTTCATTGAGTAATGTTATTCTTTAGACATTTGTCATGTTTAATCATTATCTCATAACTGACTAAAATAGAACAAATTGGAAGATTTCCTTTATTAATCAAACCATTGGTATGATATGCCATCAAAATCATCATATGATTGGATCTCTTGGCATATTTACCAACAAACTCTGACTTGCACTTAGAGACAATCACCCACAAATCTCATTCGTAGTCATCTAAACATGTCCATCATGTTTCTGCTGTTCAAGTGCTAATCCAACGAGTTAGATACATTTTTTATTAATTGGTATATTGCATGTTTCACATCTCTTCATTGTACGCCATCTCGTATGAGACAGAATTGCCATAATATGCTATCTGATATTCCTTGCCTAACCAATAGCTCCATTGTTGTCACAATATTTCTATCGTGTCATCAATGGTTGGAACATCTTTAAGCTCATCTATATTAACTTCTAGATCCATATAGTACCCACTCCTATGTTCATAACACCAAGATACTTATCTTCTATTATAGAACTAAATTCATGGTCTATAGTTTGGAACCCTTCCAGCTCACAACTCTTTTATTATAAATAAATATATTTTATATTGTGTTCACTTTCTCATTTTGGAAGCTTGCATTGATGTAACCTCTACATCCAACTCTACTTTACTACCATAGTGCAACAATTGATCCTTTAGTGCTTCTCAAGTACTAATGGGTTTTTTTTTCTGTGGTATTCTAATGACCTTCGTTGGATCTAACTAAAATCATCTTCTCATGTCCAATACATACAAGATAATGGGATGGGTACACTATATTGGAGATATATCCAAATGTGAATGCATATGACATCTCTTCCATTCTTCACCAGAATTGGAACATTGGATTGTTGAGAAAATAATCCCATCTACATGGATAGATTCTCTCTTATTGAATCCTTCATGTTGAACTCTTTCAGCATCTGTTTAATATATGTGCTCATATTTAGGTTTATAAACTTACCAGAACTATCTCTATAGATCTCAATTCCTACCACATCGGATGTTTCATCTAATCCTTCTTGATGAAGGTGATTTCCATGCCATGTTTCAATACTTAGTATTGATATGTCATTCCTCATCAATATGCGGAACATTCATATTCTTCCACTAAATGTTTTGTAATCACTCAACTTTTATCTTGACTCAAGTCAAACTCTTTGACAATCTTGTCAAATCAAGGATTTCAGTTCTGAGATGCTTATCTCAACCTCTAATTTGAACATTGTAGCTTATAGAATATATTTGCATTAATGTATTATAAAACCTTTAGTCTATGTCACATACACAACCTCTCTATTATTCTACTTCAGGAATGTGATTTCATCTCCATATGCCAAATCACATAGTCCTAATAAGATACAAAATAAACATGATAACTGCTGAATGGATTTCATCATGTTCAACATTTTGAACTTGTTTGAAAAACCTTCTAGCCAATTTTTCCTTTTATGCCATCCATTTCGGTCTTCCTTATGAAAACCCAACTGTACCTTATGTGTTTTACCCCTCTAGGTGGTACAACCAAAGTCATACCTTGTTGATGTCATGGTTTCCACTCTAGATACAATGGCTTGAAGCCATTTCTCATATTCTGATTCTCAATAGCTTCTAGTTAATTTGTAGACTCATCATCTTTTGTCCAACCTATATGAGTTGTTGGATTCACAATCATTCAATCTCAGATGTGTTCTACTAGAACTATGAGGTTCTGTGATACATAAAGAACTTGACATTCCACAACAATTTGTGATTCCCAATTGTTCCCATTGCATATCCTACAACTTTTTGAGTTCCCCTATCACTCCCACTCATTCCATATGAACTCAGTTATCCTAGGAAAGAACATTTTGTTGTTGGATTAGGATTGAAGGCAGTATTCAATAATTATAGTTTGTGGATAAACTTTTCAAGAAACTATTTTCTTTGTATATGTTTTAGTCCTTAAGACATATCAGGATATTTCCATATCATATCTCATATGATGTCTTATAAACCATTTTATATGTTATATTGTTTTAGTGTAAAGCAAGTATTTATGAGGAGATTAGAAGATTATATCAAATGATAACTACATCATGACTCTTCATGTTGTGATTCCATCTTTCAGATACATCATCATGTTTTAGGTGGAGTTGATTGTGATACACTATTACAGTCTCTCTGGACGGACCTCAAACTTTCCTATAAAGTATTTCTACATTGATCTCATCAAAGTATCTTAATACTTTTAAGGAAGTTATGTACTTCACACATGTAATCTCCTTGAACATTTCAAGAGACTTGTATTTTACTAAATACATATCATCATATCATCAATAAATATAATGAAATACAAATAACTATCTATAGCATTTATTTTGAAGGTCTTTGTACATCATTATATGCATGTCCTACATAATACTTACTCCCCCTTTACTTCTAGTGAGAGGTGGTTTGTCATGTTTCTCATATGTAAGATTTTCATGTCTCTTATTGGTCGAATAATCAAAAGAGTCTAGACAAACATCAACATGTTCTAGAAATGCATTTCCCATACATGTGCCATAGATGACAATGCTATACATATTGATTGTTTGAGCTATTAATTGCAATTCTTTTGGTATTTACATTATAACCATTCATCTTTTGATCCTTTCATATACAAATCATAAGACATTTGGGGCATTACCAAACACGGTCATATCTTTGAAATAGAACCATTAACAACTCTTTATTTATGATCATCCTTGTCCATCAAGATGCATAAAGTAAAATGTTTCTATTATAGGCATAATGAAATAATAGTTCAACTAACTCTATTACGTGCCCAATGGGAAAAAATAAATTCTAAATGTAGACTGAAGTTCTATCAATTCTTACTCCGCATAGTCCATCCTTGCCCTTTCACAAAGTATTTACTTCTTATCAGATCTTGAACATTACCATATGTTAGATCCACATCTGGTATCACATACCAAGAGGAAGAAGTAATCAAATTTATCATATAACATTTATACCTAAAGTAGATGTCTCTACCCCTTATTCTTCTTCTTTAATTCCTCAAAAAAGAGAGGGAAATTCCTTTTCCAGTGTCTTGGGTTGTGACAGTGGTGACAATTTCCTCCCTTCTTTACTCTTCCCTTTACCTTGAGTGTTGAAGAATTGGACTTCTGGCCAACTTTAGAACTCTTCTTAGCTTTTCCTTTGCCTTTAGACATTCCTTTTTCTTGTTGATTATCATCACATATGTTGGCTTGTCTTTCTTCATTTGTGCCTCAACTATTCTCAACATGCCAAGTAACTCTGTCAACGACTTGTCAAAATCATTCATGTTGTAGTTCATGAAAAATGGATTGTATGACTCTGGAAGAGACTACAAAATTACATCAATAGAAAACTCTTGACCCAAGGGAAATCCCAATCTAAAAAGGTTCTCTACATTCCCAATGATCTTGAGCACATGATGACATAATCATCTCCTTCTACCACGCAACATTTGAACAATGCCTTAGAGACATCGAATCTCTCATGTCTTGCCTGATCTTGGAACATGTTCTTAAGATGTGTGACCATCTCAATAACATCCATGTTCTCATGTGGTATTTGTAACTAATAGTTCTTTGAGCACAAGATTAGTCATTTGATATCAATGACATCTTTAGTACGTTTCTTGTAAGCTTCCCTATCAACCTTTGGTATAGTGGTAAGAGGTTCATCTGGCTCTAGTGTCTCCAGGACATAGATCTTGTGCTCCTATGTGAGAACAATTCTCAGCGTCCTGAACCAGCCGTGGAAATTTTTCCCATTTAACTTGTCCATCTCAACTATTGATCACAAAGAAATTGTGTTGTTGTGTGTTTCCATTTAATTCTACGAGAGAAATTTGCAATTTTGTCAAAAACTCATTTTTGATTTGATTTGGTTTTTAAAAAGATGATATTTAATTAGGCCTTTAATTAATTATCCCTCCCACAATTTTGTTCAAAATGATAACCCTCACATATCAATTCAGAAGATTGCATCGTACAACCTTGTAGTGAGTTAAGATCCAAAATAATTTAATTGTTACCCGGATTACGCCAGCATTCATAATCAATCATTAAGGTAGATAAGGTTTGTCAATTGCATCTTATGCAATTCTTGGATGGATGGTATGAACAACTCCTTTCCCTAATCATGTGCATTCTTCTAGGTGCTTAATCCTATTAAGGTCACTCAATTAATCCTAGCCCAAAAGTCAACACAATAATAATGCACCCTTCTTGAGAAGATCTACATTACTACCATCATACTTTCATGAGATGGATAGCGCACCATGCTAGGATATAACCTATGTTTAGTTGATCAAGATTTTCATGTGTGTTGTTAATGGAAAGTATCTTAAACTTAATATGTTTAATTGAGGGATTTTATATATATCATATACATACATATACATATCCAATCACCTCATACTAGTACATATTGTATACATGTTATATTCCATAAAAGTAAACATGTAATAGAAAACATTAGCGATGGTTATGGGCATACAATTGTAATTCTTTGGAGACATAAGGAATTACTACAACTTAGGTCAATATCTCATTCATGAACCTATTGTTGGCATAGATATGTGCTTGAACCAATCCAGGTTGATAAGTTCAACCCTTGAACCGGTCGGCTCACCTCTTTACTGGTCGGTTGGTCGTCTAAAATGATCATCTAGCCTATAGTCCAACTGATGTCTGGACACCTTTAAATGATCAGTTGGGTCCATCATCTGGTCAGTTTACTCCTCCTCTGGTCTACCCTCCTCAGTTCTCCAACCGATTGTCTCGTCACGTGAAGCGGTCAGCTCGCTTGGTGTTGATCGTAATCTTCATCATTGCAAGAAAAGAAACTATCCGATTTCTTTCTTTTAAAGTTATCTCATGTCATAGATAATTCAATTATCTTTCTAACGCACCAAGTTTCACTAAAGTATGAGCTTGTATGAGTGAGATATTCTCTTTTGAAGTTTTGACCTTCAAGACCTAATTTGTACCCTTTTTACCTTCATTTATCTGTATGTGGGCTGGTCCTTTTGGGCCCACTATAGGGTGTGCAGCCCACCCGAGGGGTCCCCCTCTTTTACCCCTCTTATCCTCCTCTTGTGTGATCCAAAGCTTTCCCCTATGGCCAATCAGATGCCTCTGATCCAAAGATAATGATTTTGGGCCCTTGGATCGAGTACCCATGGGATCCGCCCCAATCTAATCGTTGCAAGTTCATCTTCAACATTCATACTATTCACCAACGTGAACCACGCCAGTGTCCACCTACTCCCCACTTTGGGTGCCACCTATTCCCACCCTAGAGGAAAAATTGCCGCACCCTTTGCCTATATATATAGCTTCTACCCTAGGTTTTAGCCTCTCTTTTTCATCTTTTCCTTCAAACCCTAATGCCCAAATTTTATGCCTCTCATCCCATTTGCTTCCTATGGTGCCACTCCAGTGGCTCCTTGGGTGTCTCGTCTCTGTAGAGTCCCAATGATAGATCGAGATATAGGCAAGTCCGTAGAAGCCTCCCCAACCTCGACGACACATCCACACAGCTTACCTCGGGCTCCTCTGCCTTTCTCCCTTTTCTCCGGTGAGGGTGCCACCATGAGCAGATCATGGCCCAATGGTCCAGATATCAAAGATTTGCCACCGTGGGATCTTCATCCTATGATCATCTCCCCCCACCTTCTATATCTCCACCCAGGCATCGCCCTAGTGGTGCTCTAACCTCTCGCTGGACAACAAATGTCCCTCCGGGCCACCACCTCAGTTGCCTCGTGGGCCCAGGAGCACGGGAAGGGCAGATGACGCCAGTTCAGTGACCTTGGATCTAAATCCAAGGGTCCAAATCTCACAATCAATGGTAACCATTTGAAACCCCCTTTCTCATGCATTCTTTGGGCCAAATGGGAAATGTTCTATATGAAACTTATCTATTCAATGGGATCTATCTGATGGGACCATTTTCATGACCTTAATATGATTTTATTTCTACTAATATGATGAAGATGATAGCTTGTTCTCTCTTTCTATATGTTTTATGTCATCTAATGGTCCACTTTGTTCCTTTATGCCCCCAAACATAATGTTAGCCTTCTTGATGTACTTTGAGAAAGTTGTTATTTTCATGATTCGAAATTTGCTTGTCCTTGATCCCTAAAATGATCTAAATTGCCTAAATGACCGCAAATAGACCTATGTGCAAAAGATTCCCTCGTTATGTTATAACTTGCTCATGTGTGCTCTAATTGCCTATGATTGTCCTAAATCGGTAGAGTTCACCCTCAAGTGCTATCCTTTTCTACCATGACCCTTCTTTAACACTAATGATGATATCGTTATGCATAATGTGCCTTAATACGAACTCATGTGCACAATTGAGATGAATGATGAGCTTTATACTCCTGTTGACCTAGAGTGACTTAAGATGATTATGTGAACTCATAAATCAATAACTTATCATACTTTTCATACCTAATTGCTATGTAGATGATACTTGTACCCTAATGTTATCAATTCCCTTACCTTGAATTGAATTGTGACATAATGCACATGTTGTTAATTAGGTCCCTAATCTTGCATGAACTTTACTCTAAAGATGGTATATGCTACATTATGACTTCAAATCAGTAGTTTAATGGCTTTTCATGACTCCAAATATGACATGTTATACTTAATGATTCTATGGCTTGGAAATGTAACTCTATTGCATGAAATTGATTTAATATGCTTAACTATGATCTTGCATGAATATACCATGATGTAATCTAAATATCATGACTTCTCTACATCTAAATAAGATCTTAATTTTATCATGCTATTACTCATAATGTGGATGGCCCACCTAGACCTAAGGTTAAATGTTGATCCTTGAACTATATTAGTTAATTATATGCATGTTTGGAAAGTTAGAACTATGTTTATCTATTTGAAACCTAAGGCTGTGGGAACATCCACATAAAATCATATGATGATTAGATTCTCAAACCTAGTGTTCTAAGACACCTTTCCATATCTTTTCTTTGTGAGGCTACCATGGTTTGGATCGTGACTAGGAATCTTACTCATTGGCTATGATTTGCTCTTTACTTTAAAGGTACATTTTCCTCTTGACCCTACTATGGTATTGGATTTCTTGTATGTATGCTCGTATGAATTCTTGGCTACTTACTTACTTGGTTGAGCTATTGATCCTACAATTACTACTTTCATGTTTGAGTATTATGCATTGACAAACCTTGATATAATGTATAGAATGCCATTATGGAACCTAAGGTTGACATAATGAATAATGGAACCTAAAATATGTTTGTATAAATGAAATCGTTAAGTGTTCTATCTTTGTTTCTTCTTCTTGACTATGATCATGTTTCTAGCCAAGCAAGTTTTGTATTACTCTTTAACTATTTACATGCCTTTTCATAATGTACTTAATGCTCAAGCATTAATATGTTTTGTTTATCATTTTTATAGTTGCAAAGATCTACTGCTCTCTGGACTCGAATAAATCACCAATAGTTTATCTTGAATATAAAATGTGTACATGTTTCTCTGTCCCCTTTTAGTATCTTCTCATATCTTGTGTTACTACTTTTACATATACATTGCCTATGTGAAATATTCGATCCATTATAGGCATGGACGCCCAGGTCCACTCACTTTTGGCTGTGTAGCCATTAGGAGTGTGGACTTAGGGTACTAAATGGATCAGTGACATCTGTTTCTAATGATATCTTACCCTCCCAACTTTTCCCATTCAACCTTCCACTTTGGTCGAGCTCCCTCTACATCAATAGTCCTGACTTGTCCACAATGGTATTTTATCAACACTATATAATGCTACAATATGGAACATTCTTGTAGACACAAGAACCTCGGGGGGAGGCCATCCGTTCAACAACTTCATTGGTATGTGCTTGTCAGGGACAACCAATATTTTTTGACAACTCAATATGAGAAACTTGATTTAGGATGTAGGAAAGATTTAGCTGGGAATCTGGATGGCATTATGGGTAACAAGGGTGTCACAATACTACTACACATATCCCAATATAACAAGGAGCTCTTTCCACCATATTTCATTGAAATGTGACACATCCATCCTATTCAACAAATACTGATTTGGAAACCTTGGGGATGCACAATTGCAAAATTTTAGGCTTCAACATGCATATGGGACCAATCCATTTTTCGTTGTCAAAGATGTCAATATCCACATTTGTGTAGATGAAGATTTCCAATATTTATTCATTTGAATAGTTTTTGTGGTGAAAGCAACACCCCCCGACAAACAAATTCATTTTATGAATGATCATGAATCAACTTCATCATCCATTGGTGAGAGATGGGTACGTTAATGCTCATTCATGGCCTGCTCCTTGGTAGGGTGTCTGCATCATTTTAGTTATGCATCATTAAAGCTATTAATAGGTTCCAGTGCTTGCCGTGCAGAGGGAAACTCCTAAGCAAGCTACGTAGATGGCTCCTTATTTGGTTGATGGTGACCAACCTATTCGTCATAATGTATTAGATACAGAGAAAGTTTTGTCAACACCCCCAATGCCAGAGTGACTGTGAAGCAGACAAATATGAGGGTAGACAGTGATGGGTTCAAACAACTTAGAAGAACTACTAGCCCAAATAGTAGGAGGCAAACAAGAAGTCAAAGCAATTCAAAGACGTCTCAATGCTAAGGCCAAGAGAACAGGTACAATTCCCTTGAGATCACAGACCCATACATGGCGAGGAGGGAAGCCACATAGCCCCACCCCATTCTAATGGTTGATACATCCACTCTAGTAGCTTGGAATGTCAGAGGCTTAACCTAATTGGGGAAGCAAGACATGGTCTGAGCTCAGATCAAGAAGGCAAGGGCTGATATTGTCCTCCTTACTGAATTCGAAATCAAAAGGAATAAAATAGGCATGGCTATGAAGAGAACCTGGCCCAACGCAAATTGGGTTGAAAACTCTAATAGCTACAAAAAAATTAGAATGTTGATGTTATGGGAAAACCAAAATTATATTGTGACCCCTATATATCAATCAAGGCAAATCATTCATTATCTATTAGAGTTTGGGGATAAATGTCTAGAGCTATTTTTTGTTTACACTGAGAACAAAGATAGTAAAAGGAGAACCTTATAGGAGGACCTACATTTTGTTAAAAGCCAACTAAAGTTCCCCTGGATCATCACTGGAGACTTCAACATAGTGTGAGATGTTAGTGAAAGGATGGGGAGATCATCTTTGTCTGCTACATCAATGATAGAATTCAACCAAGACATAAGTGATATAGATGTGCTTGAGATCCCAACAAAAGGGTTGTTGTTCACCAGGAACAATCAACAAAGTGGAAGCAACAATACGCGTAGCAAGATCAATAGAACCTTCTATCAACTTTAGGTATTAAATAATTTCCTAAAACTTTAGTTGGAAATTAAGCCTACAATCTATAGTGACCACTATGCTCAGGTGGTGCACCTTGATGAAGAAATAAATAATGTTAAATATCCTTTAAGATACTTCAATGTATGGGCTTTTATGGATAGGTTCAAAGATACAGTCGACACAACATGGAGAAAACCACAAAATGGAAACCCCATGTATAGGCTTTGTCAAAACTGAAACTCACAAAGGAGTCTCTTCAAACCTAGAATTGGGAAAGACAAGGAGATATAACTGATTCAATGAGAAACTGAGAAAGGGAAGCTCTTGTGGCTAAAGAAGAAGCGGACAAGGTACCTAATAACCATCAATTATGGGATATTTCTAAACAAAAAAAGGAGTAAGGTATCCTAGAAAGATCAATAGAGGAATCCTTGATAAGACAAAAATCTAGGGTGTTTTGGTTGAAACATGGAGATTGTAATTCAAAGTTCTTCTATGAATCTCTTAAGATAAGAAGTAGGAACCCAATCAAAACTATCAAGCATAAGGGAGAAAGTGTTACTGATGAATCTACCATAAGGGAGATCTTTAGAAAACACTATGAGGAGTTGTTTAATACTACTGAAGGTACTAAAGAAAAGAAGCACATGTGGCATAATATTAAAAAACTGACTAGCAAACAAAAAATGTGTGTAGGCTAGTCAGTGATGAAGAGATCTATGAAGTGGTGAAAAGAACTCATGATGACAAATCTCTGTGGCCTGATGGCCTAAATGCACATTTCTTTAAATCAAGTTGGAATACTGTTGGCAAAGATGTTTTCACTGTGGTTAAAGATTTCTTTGCCAAAGGGAGGCTTCTAAGAGAAATTAATAAAACATATATTTTTATCATCCCTAAAGTGAAGCAACCAGGTAAAGTTAAAGAGTGGCGACCCATCTCTCTATGTAATTTTGTTTATAAGATAATTGCTAAGATCCTAGCAAATCACTTGAGGAATGTGTTACCTACCCTCATCAGTAATAACCAAAGTTCATTTGTTAAAGGAAAGAGAATTTCAAATGAAATACTTCTTGCGAATGAATTTTTCAAGAATTCAATAAGTAGACAACCTATGAGAAACTATGTTTCAAAGCTTGAATTAAGCAAAGCCTATGACATGATTCACAGGGGTTACATTTTTGATATCATGGAGGTTATGGGATTCCCATGCTACTGGTTAAACTGGATTTCTTAGTGCATGAAAAATAGTTTCATTTCAGGTCCTGGTGGATGGAATTCCCTCCCAAATCATTCAAGCTACTAGAAATATCTGGCAAGGGAATCCCCTAGCCCCTTACCTTTTTGTCATAGGAATACAAGGCCTCACTTCCATCCTTGATGAAGCTGTCAAAGATATTAAAATCACCCCTCTCAATGCATGTGAAAATGAAGTGTCACACATCCTATTTGCAGACAATTTGCTCATTTTCTCAAAAGCAAAAACCAAAGATGTTGAAGGAATCTAAATTTGAATGAAGTTGTTCAGCTCCCTTTTGGGTCTCCAATTAAATCTAGAAAAGAGCCAGATGTTCACCAGCAAGTCTGTTCCAGAGAAATTTGGGAAGATGGGTGTTAGTAGAATTTTTTTTCATGTGAGGTACCTTCGTATTCCTCTCTTCATAGGGCACCTTACCAAAAGTATGTTCATCCATCTTATCGATAAAATAAAAACTAAACTAGATTCATAGAAGACTAGACTCCTCTCTATGGCAGGTAGGTTGGAGTTCATAAACTCAACATTGTCCACTTACCACCTCTTCTGGACAGATGTTTTTCCTTTCCCAAAATCTATTATTGAGGAGATTGAGAGGCTATGCAGATCTTTCCTATGGGGTAACAGAGATGAAGGAAGACACCTACACACTATAAGCTAGAACTCTATCTGCAAACCTAAACTGGAAGAAGGTATGGGTATCTGCAAAGTAGAAAATTGGTGTAAGGCAGGGATGCTGAGACCTCTATGGGATATTGAAAACCACAAAAACACCATGTAGATAAAATGGGTGCACTCAAAATATATCAAAACTAGATCTATTTGGTCCTGTCAAGCCAAACAACTTCAGAGTTGTATGTGGCGCTCAATTCTAAAATACAAAGATGAGTTTCTACACCTAGTAAGATTCAAAATTTTCTCAGTGAATAAAATTAGCTTGTGGCATGACCCATGGGTAGAAGGGAAGTTCCTCCATCAGTGCATAAACAAATCCCCACTCAAACTCTGAATTGGTTTTGATGATAGAAAGAAGTTGTGCACTATTATAAAGGATGGAGCATGGTCTTTTCCATTTGCTAGAGGTATGGTCGACCTCATAAATATATGCTCCCAAATTCAACTGAATGCTCACTAAGATGAATGCTACTTTGAAGGTCTATAATGATATACTCTCAAAAGAGCTTGGTCTGTATGCCAATCCACATACCCCAATATAAAGTGGGCATGATGGCTATGGAAAACAAAGACACCTCAACGCTTCAGAATCCATGGATAGAAAATGCTGCAAGGGAAACTTGTTACATACCTTCTCCTACAGTCCAGGGGTGTTCAACTTGCGTCCATTTGTCACCATTGTGTTACTGAAGAGGAAGACATAGATCAATCTACTGGGACTGCCTCTACACTTCCTTAATATGAACTAAGGCTCGAGACTACCTTCCCTACATCCCATCATGCTGTAACCAACTGCTGGAGATAAAAGATAATAGGAGCAGAGTGCTCGCCATAACTATCATCTACCACATATGGTTTTCTAGAAACTAGGCCATTTTTGACAACTACCTCCACACTACAATTGTAGTGTGGAATAGAATAGCTGGTGATTACAAAAACATTTCATAGATAGGTCTTTGTTTTCCCCCTAAGATGTTATATCTCCAACACTTTGTACAGTTTATGTTTTTGAAAAGTATTAGAAGAGAAGCACGCTTACTGATTATATATATATATATATATATATATATATATTTGTATGTGTGTGTGTAGTGTGTGCGCACATGCATGTATGTACATGTATATGTATATATATATATATATATATATATATATATATATATATATATATATATATATATATATATATATACATGTACATACATGCATGTGCACACACACTACACACACACATACAAATATATATATATATATATATATATATATATATATATATATATATATATATATATATATATATATATATAATGTATAATGTATCTTGGATATATTTTTAAATAGAATTGGCAACTCATTCATCCTTTTGCTAGTGGGTTTCAAACTCATGACCTCTTGGTTTGATAATATCAACTTTACCACTCGGGTGTTACTACATTGGCATTATATATATATATATATATATATATATATATTATATGCATACATACATTATATTTATAATAAAATATATATAGTATATATCATACTATGTATTATATATTATATGTTACAATATATAGGTGAATATATAATTCATTTTTAATATCTACTTTCTAGCCTTATTCAGGAGGGCTATAATGTCAGATAGTGAAACTCCTGTACATGATCATGGGGGTTCCTAATAGTAAGAGTGTGGTGGCCATGGTTTCCAAGCCGTTGGAAGGTGTGGAAGAGAAGGATGAAGAATCCTCAAAGATGAAGAGGATGACACTCAGCGACGTAAAATAGAAAATTCTTTGCTAAGAATTCATAATAGATGCATGAACTTAATCTATTGAAGAGGAAGTCATGGTGAAGCACAATCACCACATAGACTCTTGCAAAGTAGTCTTAGAAATGGCAAAGTCAGAGACATTGTTTCCCACACTATCAAAAATGAATTATCTATCAAGAAGATTAAGCATATGAAGAGATGCTTGTAAAAGCTGAACAACTAAACAACTTCATTGACATTACTTCTTGTTCATATAAATCTCATGGTGATTAGTTTATATTAAAGAATGGATGTTAATTTCTCAATAGAAAAGGATATATCCCTTGTTAATGAGAAAAGATTCTCAGAAAAATTAATTGATCCTAAGGCACATACCATACTCTAGAATCCCTTGAAGTATACAATTGTGGTTAGATTCATAGGTATATACATTGGATACTAAAGATTGTCTAATTAGATTCAATTTATGTGGAAATTGACCACAGAGTGAAGAGTTTATAAAATGAGTCTTAATTACTTTGATATTCACTTAAATATCAAACAATACTTCCTAGATGAACTAAAAGGGGTCCATTTTCAAGCTTTATATCCTAATGGTATTCAGATGGCATGATAATTTTATCCTAACATCAAAATTCCATCAAGAATTATAATTTTGTCTTGTGTTCTTGATCTGTCCCTTCATCTCTACAACTAGGTTATATTAAACATGATCAATTTGATTCTAAGAATACTCAATATAGTTGACAAATATACAATAAAATGCACTAGAAGATGATTTGCCTAAATGGAATTTTAAATATATACTCTTATTCTTGTGCAACTGGAAAAGTTTAAAAACATAGATATGAAATGTTTCTAAGATCAGTGATGTGGAATTATGGGGCATGATTAAGAGACAACCTAGTTGAACAAAGGAGACAAGAAAATGATGTAACTAATTTAGAGACAATGGGATCAAGAGAAGGAAAGGTGGTACACATGCATTGGCCATAACATCTACACTCACTAACAACCTTGAAACACTATGATTCTGAATATAGATAGACACAATCCTCAAGTGAAAAGTAATCAATTTGATGTTCTTCATAATGATAATGTAACTCATTACAATTTATAATATACATGCTACTATAATGATACACTACAAAAAATTGGGCCATTATTTAGGGACTTTTGTGAGGGATCAAATTGCCATGACAAAAAGGGACTATTTTTTAGGGATACTCCCTCAATGACGGGATAATGTCCCTCAACCGTTTTTCTAATGTACCAATACATTTCGTATGATGGATGATCCCTCAAAAATAGGGCATTGATTTTTTTAACCCTCACAATTACTATTGAGGGAACGGTGCATCATTTCCCTCTTAACTTATTCCAAAATTTCAGTCTTTTCCGCGCTAAAGCCTAATCTGCCCCCGCCAGTTTCCTTCTGTTTCATTGCGGTTTAGAGAAGGTCGCGACTGTTCCCCTCCATCTGCCTGGCCGCCGAAATTTGTTCCCCTTCATCGCCCTTGCTTCTCGCTAGCCAACATCGCTTCCTGTCAACCTTCTTGCCGCATCGCTACCCTTCCCCTCCAGACGGGTGTCCCACACTAGCCAGGCAGCCATCCGAGTGACATCCAGACACTAGCCAGGCGGCCATCTCGCGCCGCTTCATCACCATCAGCTGGAAATCCATCTCGCGCCACTTCATCACCATCAGCTGCACCAGCACTAACGCTCGCCTAATTTTAGTCAGGTGGCCGTCTTGTCTGCCCAAAACAACCATTTGGTCATAGCCAGGTGCCCGTTTTGCATCTTCCATCAATAAATCTTCAACATGTCCGAGGGAGGGTCAATACATATCTTCCCTTGCTGCTGACAGGTCTCCCCTTCACCGATGTAGCCGTGGCCGTCGAGATAGTGGCTCTTGTGGCCGGCAGCCTCTCTGCCTATTCTCTGTCCTCTGTGGAGGCATCTCTTCCTAATCTCTGTCAGTGCAGCGGCCAGTGAAGTGTGAGAAGACATCCATCCTCTGATCGACATTGAGCCCTGATCGGGTCTCTAACATGTACATCCATTGATCGAGTCTCTAACAAGTACATCCTCTGATCGACCATTCTAGGATATAATGTTGGATGGCTAACGATGTATGTAGCTTTCCATGATCTGAACCTAGCTGGTTCTTGATGAAATGAGAATGATAAAACTGGGGTGGTTCTCCTTTGATTGATATATTCTTTTTATGTCTATTATGATGTTTGATGTCATTATTTTGGGATATGGAGATGTTTCCTCTTATCATCATAATCATTATTTGGGACTAGATATATTATTCTGAGCACTGGAATACTATTATATTTGTTAAAATGTAATTTCTATCATATAAACTTGTAGGTCTGTAACATGTCATTATTAATTAATGTATTAAAGAATATTGGCTTACAGTTTATTAATTCTCACAAACCTTCTTTCATGACTCCATAAATTTCTTTGATATTTCCATACTATATCATGATGAAGAGCTCTCTAGGTGTAGGAAAGAAATGAGCTCTTTTATATTCTGGGCTAGTTGCATATTTTGTTGTAGTGCTAATATTTTAGTCTTCCATCACTCTCCTTTCATTTTGATCTCAAAACCCAATTTTCCTTGTTTGAAATCAACATAGTCATCATCTTTGTTCTCCAATATTAGTGAGATACATCTTTTTGAAAACCATGTTAATTTGTCAACTCCAAACCCCATATGGAGGTAGAAGTAACATACATTTGGTTAGATAGACTAAAATCCTATACAATTACCCCAAATTACCAGAGCATAGAACTATATGCACACATGAAATCTTTTCTTAAAATCCTATTAGTTAGTTCATCATTCATATGAAAGTTGATGGAAAATAAGAACATTTAATGATTATTGTTTTCCCTAAAATTTTCTAGTTATTCCATAATTTCCTAAAACAATAAAGGCTAAATAACCCTAGATTAACCCTACACAATAAATGCTAAATAACAAACTAAGGGAATAACTACACTAAAGCAATCAACTAGAGACAAGCAATCAACACTATACTAACAAGGACAATCCTAATTAACATCTAAGAGAAGAAATTAGGTAACCAAGGAAAGGGTAAAAACTAACTAATAATAAGGATATTGACCATAAACTATGTAAAACAAACTAAGAAGGAAAGAAAGGAAGACAACTAGACGATCACTGGCTATAAGAAAAGCAATTAGGTGGAAAATATGATCCATGAAAAACTAGTGGAAGAAAAGTTCAGAAGGTAAGGTGTAAGATAGCATTATTGAATCCTTATATCATCCAAATTTTCATTGTCCTTATACAATAAGTGCCAATACAAAAGGTTTTTCTACCAGTGTGGAAGTCATTATCGACCTATTTTTCTTGAAATTTTTTTAGATGAAAGAATCAAAATTAGAAGAATAGTCAATTGTTAACAACAAATGAGGGGCACACACTTCTCTAAGAAATAGGCAGACTGTACCAAGAGGATAACCTTGTGTAGTAGAAGTCCAGGGTCACACTTGCTTTACCTTCTCACTTATTAGATGTTGTCCCCACTCCATCTCTACTGCTCAATGTTTCTCTGATTTGTCTACTTGTAGGCTTGGAGTTGGGAGTAGATAGGGGGTTCTTTTGTATTCCAGCAACACAACTTCACCACTAACCTAACCAATACTACTCTGCTCTGAAGAAAAGAGCTTCACCTTATGGCCCATTGGAAGTACTCTCCTCACCCTCTTTGCTTCTTTGTGCTTCTCTTATTTGCCTACTTGCAGGCTTGAATTGGAGAAGATAGGGGGCACTGTTGTGTGATCTTGCATAGTCGAGGAGACATTCATTAGACAAGAGCTAAGAAATTATGTTAGACCGATAACTCAACAAATTCAGCAATACATTAAGCACCATTAGTAATACATTCAACAACCCTACAGTGGCTACCATCACCAAATCTAGCTAAGAAATGGCTGTGAGCTCTGCTCTCTTGGTCTAAGCATCTGATCAGATTTTAAAGAAGTCTTGCTTTCTACTTGGACTTTTACTGGTTTCTATTTGCTTCTTTTTTCTGTTGGATTAGTTTGAGATGATAGTTCATATGCTCCCCTCTCACTTTATAGTGATGGTTGAGTTATGGTGTTGGTATGTGTTTGGTGGTCTGAGAGTTTGCTGCTGTCTTGATGAGTATGTTTCCTTTTCCCTCTTCTGTTGATATGAACTGTGATGAAGACATAGGTAATCCCTACTTTCAGAGATAGTTTCTGGTTGCTGAAGTCTATTTTTATCTGTCTTGTGGAGAGATGTGGTTGATGGGTTAGGATCTATTGAAACCAAGGTACTCTACAATTTATGTCCAAAAAGTATGGTTAAGATAAATGCCTTAGCAAGTATGGTTTTTACAATCACTAGTGAGTTATGAACAAAATATACATCAATAGGAACATAAATCCAATTATGATTTCTTATTACATTCATAACCAAACCGTTGCCAACTTTTTAGATGATCATCTTATCATTTCTATTTTTCTAAAAGGATCCATGGGGAAGGGAGCTGGATATGGGAGTATAAAAGAATGTCTATATTTAGGAATTAGGGAAATGTAATGAGCCAATGGTGAGCCAAGGTGCATGGTTAATAATTCAAGACTACTAAAAACTAACAAACTGGTTGTATATACTCTCTACACACTCAATAGTACCATCTATTCTAAGATACATGCTCATAACAATCAGTATCTCTTTCAGAATAAAGTGTGGCCAAGCAAAATAATTTTTGTAGTGTCTTCAATGAGGACTCACTTTATATATTCATATATTTTGAATAACCAAAATTGTAATTTGCCTTTTCCTTATATCGTGTGATATGGAAATGTACATGTAGTTGCAAGATGGTGCATGTATTGGAATTAGGCATTTCCTATTAGAACTGCCTAATCATAGCTGACAGCTTGTATGTATGTCCAACAAGAGACCCTTGTTTTCATGTAAACACATAGGATGTAACCTTTCTGCTTGAATGGAGTCTGTTCTAGAAGTATTTTGCAAGATTGGTAATGATTTTGCTTTTCTGATGCAACACAATATGATTGTAGAGCTAAAAAGTCACTTGAGCAGTTTTGTAATTGATCAATACTTGCCCATCAACCATTATATCAACACATCTAGTTTTTGTAAAGGAAAATTATATTGAAACCTACATACTCATAGTTAGTTGACAAAGCCACTCTCCTCTTACCCCTTTTCTTCACTAACATAGTGCCCAGAGTCCTGACTCCACACTATCTATTTGAGTGGAAGGATGTATGCACATAGATAAGAATTTAATAGACAAGAAGATCTTGCAATTTCTGGGCTTCAAGTACATGTAGCATACTTATGTGGTGCTTGCGGATAAGTTTGGGAGGTTGAATATCTGCTTTGGGAGTTTGGCCTTATGGTTGTGTTCTCTATGAGCTCAAAGGTGTCGTGTAGGTCTTGATTTACATCAGTTCTTTGTCTGAGTTTTATCCTCTGGGGATGTTGGATGTGAGATCTGCTCTCTTGGTCTAGCATACTAGTTTTTTTTGCTTTTTCCTGGTGACGGTTGAGTCTAATGCTCCCCTCTCACTAGCTATTTTTAAGCTCGGATCTGGTATTCAAGTTTCTGGTTGCCTCCTTTTCTTTGAGGGATCACCAAATCTAGCTAAGAAATGGCTACCTAGAATATTAGAAAGAGTTTTACCTCCTGAACACCAAGGATCAATCCAAATCATAGTGTTACAACCTTCACCAACTCTAATTTCAAAATTATCAATATGCCTAACCCGTATAGACAGCGGATTCCTCCAAATCCAAGAATAGATTGACTTTGGTTTACTACTCGAGACCTATATCAGGTTACTCGATTATTTATATATATATAATCAAGGAATATAAATACCTAGATAGACTGAAAGGAATATAATCAATATACTATTTGAATTGCATATATATACATTTCTTGTAATGTGTGCTTAACTTATTATATATTTTCCTTCATGTAGATGGATTTTCTAATAGATCGGAGTTGGATGTATATTGGGAACAGAGTGCGAAGTGATGTATTCAAGGCAATGTTACGAAAGTTCATTGAGTTTGCTCTTATCCATCAGAGACCAACTAGACAGGGGAAATTAATATGTCCTTGCAAGGCATGTTTGAACAGATACCTTAAAACAGAGGAGGAGGTATTCTCACATGTATTACAAAAAGGATTTGTGCATAGCTATGATGTTTGGATGTTTCATGGGGAGGTGATTGGTAGGAGCAATCCTGTTGTAGCACCAAACATGCCTAGCACCGACAATATGCATGAGATGCTGGAGGATTTGTTTGGTATGGGTGACACAACAAATGACCACTCTACTGAAGCTACAGAGGAACCTGCAAATGTAGATGCACAAAGATTTTACAAGCTACTAAAAGAGGCGGATCAACCACTCTATAGAGGTGGCACAAGTCATTCTAAGCTATCGTATTTGGTTGACTTGCTATTTTTGAAGGAGGAATCTGGATGGTCCAACGATTCTTTCACAAAGTTGTTACAGTTGATTATTTCAGGATTTCCAGAAGAAAATTGTTTATTCCCAGAGACGTACTATGAAGCAAATGCGATCATGAAGGATTTACGACTTGATCATTCTACTATAGATGTATGTACAAATAATTGCATGCTTTTTCGCAAAGATGCAGCTTCAAAAGAAAATTGTGATACTTGTGGTGCTTCAAGATGGAATGAAAAGAAATACAAAACAAAGGGAAAGAAGGTAGCTGCTAATTTCATATATCACTTCCCTTTGATACCTCGGTTAGAGAGGCTCTATATGTCTTCATCTATTGCTAAAGATATGATTTGGCCATCTGAAGTAAAAGGCAAGGATGGTCGTATTCATCATCCTTCAGACACACCAGAGTGGTTGTCTATTGATGCCAGGTGTCCAGACTTTGCTGCTGAATCACGCAATATTAGATTGGCATTAGCAACTGATGGATTTAATGCATTTGGCAATATGAGTGCATCACATAGCATCTGGCCTGTGTTGGTGACACCTCTAAATCTTCCGCCTTGGCTTCTTATGAAAGAACAATTTATTATGATGTCCCTATTAATCTGAGGTCCACATATGGTTGGCAATGACCTTGATGTATACTTGGAGCCATTAATTGAGGAGTTGAAACTACTTTGGGAGCTTGGAGTCAAAGTTTATGATGCATATAGCAAAAGGAACTTCACTATGCGGGCAATGATTTTATGGACCATTAACGCTTTTCCAGCATATGGTGACTTATCTGGTTGGAGCACTAAAGGTAAGAAAGATTTGGGATGTCCTTGTTGTAATGTGGAGACTGTATCAAAATGGTTACAGTTTGGGAAAAAGCAATGCTATGGTTTCCATCGATGTTTTCTTCCAATGAATTATCCATATAGACGTGATAGGAAAAATTTTGATGGTGAAAAATATTTTTGACTTCCACCTAAGCCACTATCTGGAGAAGATATACTGAGGCAATTTGATGGATATGAAAATATCACATTTGGAAAAATGAATAAGCGCAAGAGGCTTGGAGATCAAATTCAACCATTACCTCCTGGTTGGAATAAGATATGCATCTTTTTTCAGCTACCTTATTGGAAGTATTTATCTGTTAGACACAATCTGGATGTGATGCACATAGAAAAGATTGTGTGCGAGAATATTTTAAATACATTATTGGGTGATTCTAAGAAAAGTAAAGACAACTTACAAGCTCGTCAAGATATGGAGAAAATGCGCATTCGAAGAGATTTATGGCCAGTAGATGCAGGTGACCACTATTACTTGCCTCCAGCATCTTACACCATGACTAATGCACAGAAAGATAAGTTCCTATCTGTGTTAGAAAAGTTGAAAGTTCCTGATGGCTATTCTTCTAACATATCTAGATGTGTTAGCAAATCTGATAGAAAACTTGTTGGGCTGAAAAGTCATGATTGCCATGTTCTTATGCATCAACTTCTACCTGTTTCCTTGAGACATTGCATAAGCTTAGATGTGTACAAGCCTATTGCTAATTTGTGCTCATTTTTCAACAAGCTTTGCTCTAACATTATTGATGTGGAGGAATTCAAAGAATTGGAACAAGAAATTGATGTCACTCTTTGCCAGTTGGAGAGAATCTTCCCTCCTTCATTCTTCACCATCATGATGCATTTGCCCATTCATTTAGCTTATGAAGCCAGGAAAGTCGGGTCTGTCTGAACTAGGTGGATGTAACCAATAGAGAGATACTTGAAGAAATTGAAGAAGTATGTAAGAAACAAAGCTAAATTGCCTGGTTGTATTGCTAGTGGCTATTTAGCTGAAGAAAGTTTGACATTTTGTGCTAGGTACTTTCATAATTTTGAGACAAAACTCAACCGCACTCCTCATAATGTTGATGGATCTCCAATTAGAGTTGGAGTGTCAAGAAATTTTGACATCCAAACTTTGGAACAAGCCCATCGTTATGTCCTTTTCAACAAAGAGGAATTGGATGTTTACAGAAGGTAAGATTTAATTACGTCCTAAAATTCTTGCTGATATTTGTATATTTGTTGTACATTAATTTAGACACTTCTTATAAAGTAGTGAACACGTGTATTCTTCAAGATATGGAACCCAACATTGCCCCACGGACCCTAGAAAAAAACATGCAAAGGAGTTTTCTAAGTGGTTGAAAGAGCATGTAAGTGTCAAACATAAATATTGTTGTCACTCTTAATGTTCAAGTTAGTGTAGATTACATTAATGTTTTACTTTTTTATGAAGGTAATACAAATGCGAGAGATTAGGCCGAATAATATTAGCGATGATTTCAGATGGTTATCCCAAGGCCCTTGTGCTGAGGGAATGTCTTATGAAGGATTTTCGGTCAATGGATATCGTTTCCGTTCAAAGCACATTGAAAGTACATGTACTACACAAAATAGTGGAGTGTATTTGTGTGTTGACACTTCAAGTTATTCAAGCGGTAGAGATCGAAATCCTATAAATGCTGAAGTCATGTACTATGGCTACTTAGAGGAGGTTATTGAGCTAACTTATGGTCCAGGAATCAAAGTTCCGTTGTTCAGATGTTCTTGGTATGATGAAAGCACTTCTAACGGGTTACGAATTGATGAATATGGGTTCACACAAATCAACACTTCAAGGATAAAAAAAGGAGGAACCGTTTATCCTGGCTTCTCAAGAATTGAAATGCTTTTATGTGAAGGATCCTAATGCTGATGATTGGTGCACAGTGCTAAATCATCCTCCTAAAGATTATTCTGAAGTACCTCTTATTGAGAATTGTTTGACTGGTTCACAATCTGAAGCTATTGATGGTGGTGTAACTAGTGATGTGTCTTGGATGAGGAGTGACACAGATGGATCTTTTGTTGATAGAACTAAAAAAAATGATGGGGTTAATGTTTAGTTCATTAATCTGTCTATTTTCATCAAATTATTTTGTTTGCAAGTCTAGAATAATTTATTTGGGGAATATGTTCTATTGCATTTTTTTGGCAAACTGTTACTATATGGCATATTCTTTGCAATTTATTTAGTCTTGTTTCATATACCAGCAAGTAGGACATCATTATTCTCTTTTGGGATATGAAACCAAGCTACTCTACAATTTATATGTTTTTCAAATGCTGAATATTCATATGTTGGTGTCTCATTTTCTCCACAATTTATTTGTTTTTCAAATGTAGCTACTACTTTTGTTACTGACATTTCGGCACTAATAATCTAATTTTTTTTCTTGTCAGTTGAAGGATGGCAGGAAGAAGAATCACTAGATCTAGTTGTAACAACACACCCAGTCAACCTATTGCTGTCCCTCCATCCACAATTGTAGAAAATTGTGAGGATGAACCTACTCTACTATCCAACAATATTGAAAATGATGTAACCGTTGAAGAAAATGTTGAGGATGAACAGGAGAATAGGAAGTATGGACGTGGGCCTGCAAGTGAGCAAAGCCTACTTCCTAAGCAAGGGCAGCCACGTCACAAGGTCCAATGGGATTATGAAGGAAATGCTATTGGGGAGAATGGTGCCAAATTGAATCGTTATTGTCATAGGCTACCAAGGAAACCACACATATGGCATCTAGAATTGAAGTGGAATGAACAACCACAACAAGCTTTTGCAGATAGAAAATCATTTATTGAGGTAATCTTTTTCATAAAAAGACCAACAAATTATATGATTGTTATATCTAAAGTAATATTTTCTATGTTTTTGTAGAAATACTTCGATTTAGGCAGTCACCCTAATGCATGGAATCACATTGATGAACACAATAGCAAAGGGATATCAGTGTGGAGGGCACATGTAAAGAAAGATTACTATGAAAAGTACATGATTGAACCAGAATTGATGATGAAGAAAGTTGAGAAAAATGCTTCCATAGATATGGACCAGTTTAAAAATCTTGTTAAAGAATGGGGAACTGAGAACTCTAAGGTACAATGGTTTCATATAACTTGCATGTATACCTATCTACTTTTTCTAATTATATGTTTCTTATGGTTTAGAAAATTTCCGAGATCAACAAGGCAAACAGAGCAAAAAAAGTGATGGATCATACCACAGGATCAAAGCCATGGAGTTGTTATCGGGCAGAAATGGTATTAATAATGGACACTTGTCTTTCTTAGTAGGAGTTGAACATATAACGCTACGAAAAATATGGTCTTTAACTACAAAAAAAAATTGTAGCAAAAACCCCAAAATTTGTAGCTAAAAGCTTTGGCTACAATTAATTTTTACATTTAGAATATGAAGCTAATACCCGTGTAGCTAATTGTTTAGGCTACATTTTTCAAAGTTGTAGCTAGTTATTCCTATGGCTACAAATTCATATGTAACCCTAATTATAGGTAAAAATGTCCTTACACATAAAAATGTAGTTTCCATTGTAGCTAAATATATGACTACAATTCAATTTGTAGCTATTTTATGTAGGGAGAGATGACATTGGTTACAATTTGTATATGTAGTTCATGTATAGTAAAAATTAGCTCTTACTACACATGTAATTATAGCTAGTGTGTAGTGAAAGACACCATGTACTACACATACATGTGTAGTAAGAGACATTATGTATCCAGTCAGTCGCTTGCCAATATAGAGGGGTTTTCAAAATGATAAAATATGGATGTTAATAAAGATCGAGTTGTACTTACAATGTCAACTATGATACTTTTATTTATATTTGAACAAGGATTACACATGGGGAGGACATTAACCTGGCCCCTGCTTTACAATATGGATGGATAAAAGATACATGTACATAATATCTTCTTCTAACTGCCTCTATCCACTGTAGACTCTATATGCCACATGATCATGTGCATCTTCTTCTATCTTGATTTTTCTTTTATATTAATTCTACCACTTGTATTGTCAACGAATATGATAATATTGATAAACTCATAAGAAGAGAAAGACTGCTAAGGATTTCTCTTCTTGATTGAAAATAGAGAACTTCTTCGTGCTTTGCTTCGTCCTCTAGTCTTCTGATTGCACTGATCAAACTACCCTCAAAGACCCGCGTCATTTCCATTATCTGGTAGAACTTGGAGCCTTTGGCCCAGGCATACACAACTTCTGTGGTATTAGGTCTGACTGACTGCATGAAGATCTCTACATCAATCTGGACATGACATTGTTGTAATGTCATTTTTACTAGAGCTTCATAAATGAGCACAATTACTACCCAACTAGTTTGTAAGGTTAATGGAATACCTTGCATTCAGTCTGAACGTTAGCCACTCTCCTGGTTGTATCTTGCAGCTCGGTGAAAAGAGACTCTAGTTCATCCCTAGGCTCATCAACAATGTTGATCTCACATGCCACCTTACCCTTCATTTCCACAACATCACCCTAGTAATGTACCTGAAATAAATATTCAATATTAAGAATTAAGATAATATACACAACTTAGAAAGCTGGGACATATTGTAAATAAAAACTCTAAAAATCATATGGTGAGCACAGTAATAGCACATCTTTAGAAAAGAAATGAGTTGTACAGTTCAGTAGAAAAAAAATCAAAGTTGCTGAAACATTTGTGTTAAAATTGAAACCATATTACACTTTGTGGGGTGTCTACTATACTCTAGTGAGTGAGGAAGGCAAACCAAGTGAGGTATTGGAATTAACAATAATGCGATTATAGTGGTTTAGTCTACATCTGAAAACACTGACGAAATTCTTAAAGCATTCATGATCATGTTCATTCAACTACAGGTCAGACACCTCTTTAATAAATTCAGTGATATCCGACTGTTTGCAACAATCAGGATAAGTGTAAGATCACTTACTCACGCACAGTGATGTATTTGTATTTACGAGTGTTTTTTTTCAGCTATAAAAAATTCAAATAATCTTCGTATCATAGACCCTTCACCAGTGAGGCATCTGTCTTCTAATTCACTGCAATACATTACCAGATTCCTTTTACGAAAAGTCACAAATGTGTAAACTGGAAGAAATAAAAATAACACATATATACTTGTAGTGTCATTCAGTATATGATTTTCATTGCATAAATGGCATTGAAATACATAGATTTGCCCTTAGCAAGTTCTGTATGCAATCTTCCAGAGTACAAGATTGTTTTGACTTTTGAGCCACATATATGACCATCTGGAAGGCAGTAAATCAAACAAAGGATATGTTGTCTTTGAGAAATACCAAGCATATACAACTAACATTGTACGACCATGAGAGACATTTCAAGCAAAAACTAATAAATATTTAACTAATTTTGTAAGATTTTGGGAGCAGTTTTAGAAGAGAAGCAGACGGGAAAGAATAAGGTAAAACTATAAGCTTTGTCGAGGAACGTTTAGCGGCTAACAAAGACTCAAACGCAAGTCGGTTATTGGAGTGAAGTGAGCGTCTAACATTCAATGTGACTTGCTCCAGCTGTGGGGCCGTATCCTCCACAAAGCTAACAAATCCAATCTCAGCATCCGATGCATCTGCCATATTAGTTTCAGGCTTCTGAGATTACGGAAATCGACCACCTTGGCATACTCCTCCCATAAGTTTCCCACAGGGATAACAATCAGAATCAACATATTGTTCTACAATTAAGAAAAAGAAAGGGTTAGTAAACATAGCATACACATTATAACTTGGTGTATCATATATTCAGAACAAGTTGTATCAAAAAGGGAAAAATGGGAAATGTTACTCAAATAAAAAAATAGATGTCCGAACAAGGCGAGGAATATTACATCCACGAATAAGTGATTCAGTGCTGGGAAACTTTCAATCAGGTACAGACAGGCAAGCGACTGCCACAGGCAATGGAAATTCCACTGGATATGGAGCGTCTTCAGGAATTTAAATGTTGGCGGGTTGTGGGGGACACAAACAAACTACAACAGAAGAATCCAATATTATAAGTTGATATCTTGAGATGACTACACATGTCAGTTATAGAAGGCAATGGCTACAGTTAATCAGGTTTCTAACTACCGTCAAATGAGCAGAACAAAGAGCAGAGTGAGTAATTCTGACCTTCGGGGAATAATAACCAATTTCCAGCTTATGCAGCTTTTCCGAGCTGCTTAAGAGAGTTGCAAAGTTGCCAGCGATGATACTTGCAGTAGCACCAGCGTTGTTATTCAATCTCATGGTTGCAGAAGTCAGCATTGGGCAGTGGGGTTGGCATTATCCTCTCAATGGACTTTGACTGCAATACCCTGAAACTATTTATACTTTTCTTTGCAACAAGTTGTCCCCTAATCAGTATAAAATCACTGATTCATCCATAGAATCATCCAGTTCTAGGCTGCAATGGCATCTGGAAATGTACATAGTAATTTGCAAACTACTCTAGGAAAAGAAATTCAGATCCGGAATGGTAAATTAGCAATTTTTGGTTCTATGTACAACAACATTTTAGATAAACAAACATAGACAACATTGAAGACTCTGTAGACTCCAACTATATTTCAAATTCTATAGATATAAAAGAATATGTAAAATCTAGCTATTTTTAGAAGAAGAAAAAAAACATAACCAACATATTACCTATAAAAATAAACTCCAAGTGATAAGATCATCAATACAAATATGATGAAGACAAATGACCACAACAAAGCTACACAACCATCACAAAGAGACTTGCATCAAAACTTAGCAGATAATAGCTCGATGCATAGTAAATTAGATCAACCAACTTTGGTTGATAGAACATAGGACATTATCGTAACTTTAGGTGAAAAAGACACTAATTTAGCATCATCCATCTCAAAATATAAGGATATTAACTTTCTGAAGAACTAATGAGACAAAGATCCACGAAACTCAAGCATCTTAACAAATAGATATCTAATATATGATTCTAGAACAAGCAGCTTAACAAAGTGGCGAAGAGAACCAAAACCTGATTGAGAACTTAGAGAAAAAAATTATTGAAGTACTGGTGATACGAGGATTCTAGAAATTGTGATGTGTGATAGATATTGTGTAGATGGTTGAGCCATATCAGGTGCACTATTAGTTAGTTGGCATTCTCATCGTTTTGTATCCCTGTGAATATGGTAGCATCGGGATCATATGCCTGCATTGGAATCTTACACCGGCATAACCTACAAGACTTAAAACATAGGTGAAAAAGACAACAGTGGTGCTCCTGCATATACAAAACTTGTAATTCTACATTACCTACAGGTGGATATTGTTTTAGAAGTGGATACAAAATTGGGACCATTTACCAATCCATGAAAACACTTAGTGCATACAAACAACTACCTTTTCACCAACTGACTATATTCTTTATCTCAGTCTATAAGTGTTCAAACTCATACCAACTACTCAGAGATAGACTTTTATGCAAATTAGATAAACTATGCAGACTATCTTAATGTAACTAGTCATAACATGTCATAAAACTTGTCAATATTTCAAAGGGGGGACTTGTAGCAGTTCAAAAATTCATCAAGCATCAAAAAATTTGTTACAGATTGAATTTCTATCAAACTAATTTCCAGTCAGTTGTTGGTTCTGTTACGTATTGAATTTACAATAAACTAATTGAATCCATAACAATCAAGTAGCTATTAAGTTAATTCATTCACTAGAAACACCCTTCCAGTTCTTAAGTACAATTTTATACACTCACTAGCAAAGAAATATGCTAGAATTAGACATTATATTAGTATGTGGCCTAGCCTCCTCCTTTAACCCCACCTCAAGATACATCCTAGATCTTCACACAAAAATTTCATCAAGTACATGATCCTTAAGCTGTCACCCTAAACAAGGTATATTCATCAAACATGCTTCATCAGTCCATCCATTTAAAAGCCTAGAAACAAGTGTAATCCTGTCAAACATGACCTGAAGTCCAGATCTTACCCCCATATCTATCTTAACTCTTGGGTATTCCCTAGGGACTGATAGTAGTCTTTTTATCCATTACTTTTATTTCCATTGTTCCAAATAGATTTAATACTAGTTTGACCTTCACATATCTGATGAAGGGTCAACCTCCAGGTTTATCACATTACCAACTGACGCAACAGTCTAATTATGAAGATATGAAGTTATGGTGACATCAAATGATGTACAAACAAAAGTTGCAAGACTTCCAGTGCAGCAGATTCAACAGCTGGGACAGGAATATAATAGCCAAGCATAATTATCCATATTCCTATCTTATCAAGGAATTCAAGTGTAAGCCAATTACCAATTCCTGTTAATGGAATGCCCCTGCATGGAGTGACTTTGAAATCTTGACCATATGAATACACAAGAAAGAATCCAAAAATCCCATACAACTCAGAAATGATAACAACTGGTAGTACCAGCCTTACGCCAACCATTGGCTCTTCAAATATTAATGGTTTTACAAAGGAGAAGATGCAAATTCTATCCTCCTTAACTAAACTCGATCTTGGACTAATCATTTAGCTATTTACCTCTTCATTGTAGTGACCCTTAATATGGCTACCTCTGTTGTCCCTGTCAGTCATAATACTGAAAGTATAAAGAACAAGGCACTTATAAAACAAGAAATAAAGTTGCATTGACATGATAGAAAAAATACTGAAGTGCATACATATGAACCAGAGCTAGAAATAAGAGTGTTCGCATGAATGTAGAAGGGAGCTCTTTAGACAAACTACAGTTAAGAAGTCACCCACAAATTACTCACTAAACCATAACATATACCACAAATTAAAATTGCAATACCTTCTAGGGAATGCTCCAGTCTCTCTAATAGAGTTGTCTAGCCCGACTAACAGATCTTCTAGTATGTTTTCCTGGAAATATAAATAAAAATGTAATTATTGTCATCTGCATCAAATTATTGTTCTTACTAGTTTCTACTATAAGTCAAACTAAAATAAAACAACCTTATTTGGCAGATCATACAGTAGGCTAAGAACCGAGAATAATGATGAGGGAAATGGGAAAATCCACCAAGATGAGAATCCTAATGGAAATTGAATTGTTTCTATATCATATATTTTGATTCTCATTGAATTGAATGAGCTTGACAGTCCATAAATAGAAAAGAATTTAAAAAATATAGGATTCTGAGGGAAATAGGAAAAGCCACCAAGATGAGAATCCTAAGGGAGATAAAAGATTACCTTTGTAAGGCTTGGCAGTCAATCGATGAATAATCTGCACTCACCTTTAGAAAATCACTCTGATGTCACTAGGACAAAGGGTATGTGAATAGAACTCATCTTGCCACTCTCTGTTACTCATGTAGAATTTTAAAAGGTTGGTTTAGAAAGTTGTATAACTTGGATTTCCAAATCAAAACATGAAACAACTTTTGTGTGCACTAAGAAGTTTTGTTGAGTTAAGCTACTATAATTGAATAATATCAAAACAGAGTGTAGCGATCAATGAATTGTGCATCAGCTCACTTACACAAATACATTGTTGGTATACATCAGTGAGGGAGGGAGAGGGGGATAGAGAAGAGAGTTGGGTCGAGCTACGTTTGAGTGTACTTGTGATGTTGTGCAATCAAGTTTATTTGCACACCAACAATCTTTTGGAAATTCTGAGACATGGATCTTCTATGATATCATGTGTAGCCTACTACCAAATTTGATCTCATTTACATACTCATACTTCATGCATCTCTAAATTTTTCCTGTTTATACTTGGAAAATTTTAGAAAGTCAATTCAAGGATGAATGACTAACAAGTATCAAAATAAGCTCAAATTTCAAAAATAGGCATTCATTTGTTATTAGGAACTTCCATAGTTTTACTTTTTGAAAAATTGGATTACCTTTTGTTCTCTTTTTCATTTTTCCCTGCTGCTCACCGTTATCCCCATTCTTGACCAGTTTACTTCCCCTCCCAGATGACCAACATTTTCATCCTTAATCCTTTTCCTTTTTTCTTGATTTTATCATTGCCATCCTATACAAAAATAATTAAACTAAAAATAATTAGAACAAGTAGATCAAAGATCACCAAAAAAATTCCAAGCTCTGAGAATATGGCATACCATCCTATCCTCGTCACTCTTAATAAAAGTCCTGTTTTCTTAAAGGATTAGCTTCAAATATTCAGGAGGGCTCAACTGAAGTCCATGCTTTTTAGCCAGTTTTTCATGAACCTCCCATGGAGCACTTTGTATAGTGGACTCCTTTATAAATGATTTGAGTACATGTCTTATGATAGGTACATCAGAGAATCTGCATCAAGCATTGAGGTTTCTGTGACATTTTTCTGGTAGTCAAGCCATCCAATCTCATAAAGAACCTTTTTTGGAACCCTTAATTACTTTTAAGATTTTGCACTGTGTTAAAATATAAGATCGATTGAATAGGAATAGATTGGATGAATACAAAGACTGATGGCCTCTCCTTTATATAGGAGAGGAGAGACACCCTATTACTTAGAACCCAAGTAATCTAAACTAGATGGGCCGAAATATAAAGGTCCACTAAACTAATTAGCCTATTTAACTAATAGACTAATATAGACACTTTAACACTCCCCCTCAAGATGGAGCATGGGTGAAACACATGTCCAAGCTTGGAGAGTTACAGGACTTGATAAAAAGAAATGATAAATGAAAGATGAAGATAAATATCACTCCCATACAAAATATGTTACTCCCCCTTAATAAATACTCCCCCTGAATCAAATAGTGATGATGACTTTGCAGGCTGAAGATACTCGAGCTTTGAAGAAGGTCTTACTTGAAGTGCATCTGAAATGAAGATATCTGAAGATACTCTATAGGCTGAAGAATGCGCCACTGGAATACGTGCTTAATGCGACACGAACGTGGATATCGTGTCGACGAATGGTCCTGATACTACAACAACTCGCCACCGGAATACGTGCTTAACGCGGCACGAACACGGACGGATGATCTGCTGCTTGATATGATGTAGGAACCATGGGGGCTTGACAGGAAAGTAGATATCATCCATCAAGGAAAGTCCCAAGAGGATCAGCTACAGGCGATGTCGATACAGCAGATGCGGCTTGGAGAAGACGTGATGAAGCAGCTCGGTGAAGATAAAACTCTGAGCTTCTGAAGAAGCACCCATCTGTCTCATGTGAATGCAGCTGAAGGAATACATCATCAACAATAGATATGGTGTCGACGCTGGATCTTCACTGCTGGATCAAGTAGAGAACTGGTGTGCTGAACAATGTGAAGCTTCATGAAGATAGCCTGGAATATATATAATCTGAATACATATATCATCATCTCATCTCATACTCTCTCTCATACATTCTCTCATATGCTCTCATGTTTTCTCTCTCTTCTCATCTCTTTCTCTCCTCTCTATCCCCCCGCACACCAAATACGACGAAAGTGAGTGTTTGGTGTGGAGAAATGGATATATGACCCCCCCGTAATGTGGAAAAGGGATACACATACGATAAGGGGGATGGGAAATAAAAAAAAGGCTGAAAAGAGAAAAATATGTGAAATGGAGATGGGTAATATGTGGAGAATGAAACCGATAGCCAAAGAGAGTATACTAAATGGGTCAACATGAGATCTAGGTAGGAAAAAAATGGATCTAGTCCCGACTCGAAAATGGGGTTTGTTGGCCCGTTAGGGTCAAAATAGGATCTGATTAGCAAAAGATAGGACCGATTAATGATCCGAATAGCAATAGAGAGCATAATGAATATGGGAGTAGACATAGATGGGAGGTGACGATGGAGTGATGATGATGGAGTGATGATGATGAAGACAACAAGTGATGGCATAGGGACAACAGTAGCATGATGATGCAGATAGCAACAAATGGAAGATGAAGATCGTCGGGATGATGATGAAGTGGAAGAACAGCTTGCGGATGATGGCAAATATGACGTTCGTTGGTGTAGCACTTTTTCGCACCATAGGAGATGACAAAGGCTGATCTGAAGATGTCAATGAGATAGGTGTATCCATTCCACATCACCACTGATCAACTCTCGATACCATCGACAGGGCTGTCGATGGTATCGACAGACGCTCTTCTGTCGCTGTGATAAAGTTGATACCATCAACTTTGACGGGAATGTTCTTTGCGTCTGGTCTGATGTCGATACCATCGACGCTCGGGTCGATAGTATCGACGCAGCGGCGGATGGGCTGCTGCGGCAGATGGAGATGTATCGCCAAGAATGCTCTTTGCATCTGGTCTGATGTCGATACTACCGACGCTCGGGTCGATAGTATCGACGCGGCGGCGGCTGGGCTGCTGCGGCAGATGGAGATGGCTAATCCTTGCAGATGGGAAACGATTTCTGATGACTGGAGACACTATGGAGATGGTTGTTGGCGGCTGCTGCTGCTGATGGTGGTGGGGTGCTGCTATCGTACGGAGTTGGATGCGGAGCTGCTGGTTTCGGATGGCAGAAGGAGATTACCACGGCGGATGCCTACGACGGCGACTGTTGCGGATGATGATGGAGAACAACTGCTATGATAGGCAGCGAAGGTGTTGTATGGAAAGAATGAAAGAATAAAGAATAGATGACCATGGAAGCCGGGATATGCCTAGTGGGCAGCCGGCCAAGCCATGGTGATGGCGGCTACGGCCGCCCGCAGGAGGGTGCTTGCCCAGTTGTCCTCTTGGAGAAAGGAGTATCAGCAGCTTGAAGGGAGAAGACGTCGGCTTGGAGAGAGAGGGAAGCGGGGCGGCGGATTAGGGTTCCCTCAGAACAGAACCCACTTTGATACCATGTTAAAATATAAGATCGATTGAATAGGAATAGATTGGATGAATACAAAGACTGACGGCCTCTCCTTTATATAGGAGAGGAGAGATGCCCTATTACTTAGAACCCAAGTAATCTAAACTAGATGGGCCGAAATATAAAGGCCCACTAAACTAATTAGCCTATTTAACTAATAGACTAATATAGACACTTTAACACACTGATACATAGAGTCATCTTTTTCCCCAGTAGCTTGTAGTTTGTTATAAATTGCATTTACAAGATCATTCAACCCGAGTGTACCTACAAAATCTGCAATTATTTTAAAAAAGGTCTGATAGCAGAAAAGTCAATTAAGGTCTTGGAAAAGAAGACAACAAACACTATAAACTACAAGTGTTCCAGAGGTATAGTGTTGGAGTGGTAATGTTATCAAAAAGCTAGCATCAAAGCAACATCCTAGAGCAGAATATCTCAGAATATCTATAGGTATATGTAGACATATGCTGATCAAAATTAAAAGAAAAAATAAATTTCTTTGAAAAGTTTGAATAGAGTGAATAAATAGAACTCATCTCTAGAACATACCACGAATGAGAGTCTTAACTACAAGTGACGCAATATTTTAGAAATAAGAAAGAATATAAAGATACCTTATCCATGAATTCACATCAGTAAAGATAATAACCAGCGTGTTACTGTAGCAGTTGATGCGATAGTGGTACTCTACACAACAACGTCCATAACTGACACCTTGAAAGTTTCCCTAGATGCAACATCTTTGTAGTGGCAGCGACTTTCTCCTAGTGGCAAGATTTTGGATGGCTCATGATAATGGTGCAAGGGTTGGACTTTTTAGCATTTTGGTGCCACAATCCCAGAAATTACAGTCTGAACTCCACAAAATGGGGCTAAAATTTGAAGATCATGTAGATGACCTCAGGATTATGAAAAATCAAATAAGTTAGACAAATCCTTACTTGATATGCAACTTATATTGGGAATTAACATTACACTTTTCACGAACGACACCCAACAAATGGATAGATAGATCATATTTAATTGCAATTAGATCAAATAAAGAAAACTTATCAAATTGTAGGATCGCAACTTCTTCTTTACAGAACAACGCCAATGGGCTTTTATAGTATTGTCAGCTATGCATAATACATTTTAAGCAACTGTCTTAGTTTTCAAGAAATAAAGCATGTTACATATATATAAAGCATGTACAATTACAACATGTTAATCAGCTGAGAGCCATAAATGAAAGTGAACACCCATGGCACACCACTTGCTAAGTGGTAGCCCAACCATGTCAATTATCATGTCAACTAGGATAAATCTGAGAATAAATCCAAGAGGGAATAGAGAACTTTGTTGTTTATATAGTTCAGTCTTAAGAGGTTAATATCATGGAACCAATCCAGAGATGTCAAAATTGTTTCACGAAGTAGTTCGTGTAAGGAACGAATTCATACACCATTTACCAACAACATATTGCAAACCTTTGTTTCATAAGTGATCACCATCCATTCGTTTGGGTAGATTTGAACCTGCAATTTCAATAGTTCAATGCTTTTGCATTGGTGGTTTGTCAGGTAGTGCTATGTCAAGATAAACTTATGAATCCATTGATTTATCTAATACAAATTATACTATGGACAAATATTAATATAACTAGATCATAACATGGCTAATGAATTTCAAGAAGGTAAGATCATAACACAATTAACGATTTGCTAGCAGGTCATACTGAAAAGCAGAGGAAAATACTATTTACAGCCTGTAGGGCACAAACATTGGCCCATAGGGCACATCAGTACATCATTCTAAGAAATATCCAGCTAATACACAGTTTGCAGGTGCACATGATATATAGGGTTCTCATAAATATGCAAGAGATGCCAGTATGAAACTTACTTTGCAATCAAAGCATACTAGAACTTAGATAGTACCTAATACTGAAAACCAAAGTCGATGGGGAGATCAAGGCAAACTCATAAAAGGGAACATATCTTAGTTAGAAATTAGAATGACTTTGCTGAATGTAACCATTGATGTCTGAAAATGACAAAAGAATGCTTGTAGAAGAGAAAGCACTAAGTTTTCCCAGGTAAAATCAATTGCATAAAGAGGCAAAAAAATTATACTTGATACAAAGAAATCATCAGAAAATACGGAATGAAAAAATGGAAACCATCAGAGCACTAAAGACGTCTTGACCTGGTATCAATGGCGCACAGGATCCCATGAAGGTGTCAGACAGCAGCAAGAGTGTCATGTCGGGGGGGGGGTCGGGGGAAACCGATTGAGACTCGCTAGACTGGCAGGAGAACTCGGAACAGTGACTGAGGGCATTTGTGGAGTAGTGACTGAGGGCACAATGATCAGTCAGTTGCATCCTCGGTGAGGGCGGCACAGGTGGGAGGTGCCAGCGGAATTGGAGGAGTCGCAGTCAGAGGGCGTCGCACATAGAACTTGGAACAGTGGTTGATGGCGTTGGTGGAGTAGTGACTGAGGGCGCCAGTGATCTGTCAGTTGTGTCTGCGGTGAGGGCGGCGCAGGGGGAGGTGCCAGCGAAACTGGAGGAGTCATAGTCAGAGGGTGTCGCACAGGGAAACTCCAGTAGAAACTAGAGATCTCTGGGAAAACGTCGCGTAGGGGGAGACCGGGAATTGGGAGAAACCATTCAGAGAAGGGATCGTGCGGAGAACGTTGTGTGCGAGGAAGACCGGGAATTGGGAAATTTTTCTCAAACCAACACGGGCAATTGAACAGAGACTGCAGGTAATGGGAAAATTGTGGGATCTTTTTTCTTTCTTTTAATTAAGGCATCTAACTACATTGGATACGTTTTAAAAAGGAGAGAAAATTTGTAGTTATATCTTATTTATAAAGCTAGCTACAATTATTTAAGTTACACAAATATATTTTTTAACTAAAAATAGTTCTTGCTACACAAAAAGTAAATGTAACCGAAACAGTTATAGCTAAATCATCTTTTTTCTGTAGTGTAACATGGACATTTTTTTTGTGTAACATGGACAATTATTATGTTATCTATCATTTGTAGGTCAGTGAAGATCAACCCGTTGTGCCTCTTAACAAATTTTTGGAAAAAGTTTACGACAAAAGCCCACAAGTGGTTAGAAAATGGATATTTGCTTTCCTATGATTTCTACAAAGCTACATATGCTTAGATATCTCAATTTAATCTTTCCTTTTATGATGCTTTCTAATTACAGCTTGAAATCTCTAATATTTTGGAAAACCAAGTAGCAAACCAAGAAGAAATAGATCCTAGAAGTGTTGATAATCTAACACGTGACGCTTATTTGCAAGTTTTAAATCCTTCCAAAAAGGCTAGGATCCGAGGTGTTGGAATTGGGCACAAAGAGATAGGACATAGGGGAAAAGTTGCCCGTATAAGATATGAAATGCTTCTTGAGGAAAGCAATGCAAAGGATGTATGTTGGATTATAACTAAACTTGAACTATTAGTTACAACTAGTCTATTAGATCGATGTTTGTAATTTGTTTTCTATTTCAGGATAAACTTAAGGAACTTGAAGAAACAGTAAATGGATTGAAGAACTCTGTCTCCCAATTAATGACTTGGTATAATCAATCACAAGTAACTCAGATTTAGTTGTCTATGTCAATGTAATATATACTTTTTTTTTGACATTGTTGATCTATTTTTTATAGGATGGCAGTATTAATGTTGATTGTGCGGCTGAATACCCCAATCAGAATACTACAAGTGTCTTACACATGCAAAGTGGCACAAATAGGTCGGATGTGGGTTCTTTTCACATACAAGACAATACATGTAATGGTGCAGATGTAGGCATGTTTCCCAGGCAAAATAATTCAAGTGGGGATGGCTTAGGAAGACTTTCTAGACAAAGCAATTCAAGGGAGACTGGAGTAGGCATGCTTTCCATACAAGGCAATTCAAGGGAGAATGGAGTAGGCAGGATTTCCATACAAGGCAATGGACATCCACTAATCTTTCAGCCACAAGTACCTCATAACAACTATAGATTATTTTCCATATTCATACACATAAGAATATTAACATGTACACTTTATTAAAGGCTGCAGTTGAAAGTTGGTGCCCTACTTCTGGTAATAATCGACAAAGTCATCCTCAAATGCAGAACACACCAAGCACATCTTCATCAGTGTCTTTCACACCAAGAACTCAACATTTAAATCAGGTATTCAATACGTGCTTGATTAAACTTCTAGGGTAACAAGACTGCAACATAAGATTATGCATATATGAGAACATACTATGTAACAATAAACCCAAGTCAAGGAATTCCTTTCTTGTTAATATGTAGTAGCAGAAACAGTTATAAAAATGTGTACATATGACCTTGCATATGACAAAATATAGAGAAACCATGATTCGAGAAAAGAAGCACAAAAATATCAAGTTTTCTAATCATGCTTCTTTTGAAGTGGGTTTCAATCTATCTGTCAGTCCAAATCAAAAGAATCCTCACAACATAGTTATTCAGACACACAATGTACTAGTACCAAAGGCAAACGGGGCTAAACCTTGGTGGGTGTCTCAAGGCGCCCCATGAAACTCTTTACTAGAGGCACAACACAAACTTATTTGCATCATACCCATTTTTTAGGGCTCACATACCCAAATTACAGATTTCCAATCATTTTTAAAGCCCATAGTGTCCATATCAGGTATTAATGGTCATGATATAGAGTCACAGACTTCAGTGCATCATGTCCATTTTTTAGGACTTGCATACTTAACTTACAGATTGCTACTCATTTTTAAAGCCCATAGTGCCCATATCAGGCATTGGTGGCCATGATAGAGACTCTGTCACACTTGTCAAAAGACTAAGTGGCAATATCATGGATCTACATATTAGAGGATGTACTGCTTATTTTGGAACCTTGATCTCATGGTTAATCGATGTTGATACATGTGCATGAGCATGTATATTAGGCCATAAACATATAAATTAGTTTGAGCAACAAAACTAAACATAATTTAGGTATCCTACCCAGCTTTAGAGGTACCCTGATACTTAACCTTGTTCACTAGGACATATCACATGTGAGTCAGTCTTAATTCATGTTACTACTATCTGCATAACCAAGAGAACCACGGTAAAGGTTCATCACAATCTATTTTCATTTTATCTATTGATAGAGAGCATCATGTTCACATGATATAAAGAAGGTAATCCATGGTGATTTTATTTAAATGAGGTATAATTTTCTGATCCCTTGTATCAATTTTCCTACATCATAAGTAACGATAGGTCTACATATCAATTGTATCTATGATTTTCTCAGTTCATTGTATTAATGTTACCTTTCCCCATATGCAGATTTGGTACCTTTCTTTGTTTTTCATGGCATAAAACCTAATCTAGAAATGCCTAGAATGGCTTCAGGACACTTTCCAAAATACCTTCTACTTTATTCATCATTTCTTGCACTTTTTCATAGTTCGAGAAGAATCAAATGCACTATAGAAAATGTACATTCCAAAAATGGGCCAAAATGGTCACGGCCGTGGTGGGTAGGGGTCATCACGGTCGTGGTGGAAGAGAACGGCCGTGTTGGTTAAAATGGCTAAATGTCAGGTTGGTGGTAAAAAATGGGCCAAAATGGCCACGGCCGTGGTGGGTAGGGGTGAGCACGGTCGTGGTGGAAGAGAACGGTCGTGTTGGTTAAAATGGCTAAATGTCAGGTTGGTGGTCAAAAATGGCCAAAATGGCCACGGTCGTGATGGGTTGAGGGTAGCACGGCTGTGCTGCGTAGCACGGCCGTGGTGGGAGTTGGTAGCACGGCCGTGCTGCGCAGCACGGCTGTGGTGGGATCTGGTAGCACGGTCGTGCTGCGTGGCACAACCGTGATGGGTGGTCGCATCACGACCGTTCTGCGTAGCACGGCCGTGGTAGAGTATGCTCTACAGCTGCTTCAAAACTGAGATTTTTCATGTGATTTCTTCATTTGCAGCACGACCGTTCTGTGTTACCACTGCCGTGTTGGGGGCTTAGCTTGCACTTTGAGCTTCAATTTTCATTATCCATGGACTTCTTTACTTAATCTTGACTCTTGGCCACTAGGGGTAGGTTGGGGGAGCTCTGGGGCCTTCTTTGGGCCCCTCCATCTCTCTTGTCCATCCAAGTGTGGTCCAAGTACCTGAAAAACATGCAAATAATGTCCATAAGTGCATTTTATACAAATAAGCATATTAGGGGGAATGACATGCAATCTAACAGGTATAGATGTGATTGAAAAACAAAAAGACACAAGATTAAGCCCTAAAATAGGGCTGAATCAATCATCAATAGGGCTGAATCAATCATCACCCATCATGCAGCTTTTATACACATCCTTGTACTAAGTTCAATCATAATTTTAGTTTACGGGTGCATGTTGCTGCTATGTTGGTTCACTTACATTTATCTCTACTTCACACTCACTCTGATTCCTTTTTGTATTTATATTGATATGGTAGAATTACTTTTAATGATGGATTTCGACGGACAATGCACCTTGGATTAGACCAAAACCGAAATATAAGGGTAATTTGTTTGTTATACTATGATTTATGTATTAACTTTAAATTTTATTAATCTAATGATTTGTCATTTTTAGGAGAAGAATATTCAAGTACCTAACCGTATGAGGCCTGGCATTGATGAAGAGCACCACACCATTTGAAGGAATATGGAGACATTATAGATCTTAAGAGTTTCTAGCATGATATGTTGATTGTCATCAATCTCAAATTTTAGAACCATATGTACTCTTTATTTATATCAACGTTGAGCATGCAATGTATGGATAATATTTTGCTTCAATAACAAAAATTGGTTTGAGGTGATTTAACATTTTTATGTGTCATTTTAGTGTTGAATCTTCTTATGATGTCATGTGAATTAGTATAAAAATATTGCTTGAGGTTATGTATACAAAGTTTTCATTTAAAATTTGATATTCACTATAGTAACAATTAATTAACATTTAATAAATCATTCAATAATCAATAACCAAATCATTTACAGTAGTCCCTCATAAATATATTGATGAAGGTCCAGATTGACCATCAAAATTGCATTGATGACGACCACATAGCCCCTCAAAAATAATATTAATGAAGGCATTATCCCTTCAAAAATATATTCTCCAGGACCATCAAGTCCCTCAAAAATGTATTTATGAGAACTAAACATGCCCTCAATAATGTTATTATGAAGGATAAATAGTCCCTCAAAAATGTATTTATGAAGGCTAAATAGTCCCTCAAAATGTATTTATGAAGGCTAAATAGTCCCTCAATATAATATTCTTGAGGGTCAGTTGGTCCGTGACAATTGTATTCGTGAGGGCCACTGGTATTTGTCACGTGAGTTATCTTCACGGACTATTTGTGAGGGTCAGACTCACAACCGTCCCTATTTGTGAGGGCCTGTAGAGAGGGGTTTGTGACAGGACTTACTCGTGAATAATGGCCCAATTTTTTTAGTGATAATTAGTATAGAGACTACTCTTGTCAGCCACAAAGTATTGATATAGACTCATAATCAAGGTACAAATGCCCATAATCAGCCTATGTTAGATCCAAAATAATGATAAGGTGTGCTATTAACATAGAGGACAACTGATGAAAAAAATACTTTCTACTAAGATAAGTGATCATTCCTCTTTGGTAAATGTGGATGATAATGATAATGTAGTCTAGTCTAATGAAGTAGATAACTGACAATGTTCACATAACTTCTTGGGTAACATAGGACGTTATAAGAAAAGATGGCTGAATGAAAGTTAGTCCATATCAAACACGAAGCAAATCCAGAAAATAAGTATAATTATTTTCTAGTTTTGAAACTATAAGTGTGGATTCTTATTGAACTTTACTACTAGTACATGCATTTGCAATTGATGCAATTTATAGTGTTCTTCATCCATTTGGGACTGTGTTACATTCTATGTTTATTTGTGATGCCCAATGTAGCAACTTATCTAATGTTTTGAGGGTTCTCTATGTAACATGGAATACTTATAATTTGGTCAAGTCATTGAAAGTGTATGTAGATATGCACAATGGAGTACAAAGGTAGAAGACACTGTGTATGAGTAAAATCTATATAATTGGATTCAATGATGGTATTTGCAATAAGTTCTATAGCTATTGTGTTTCAAACACTATTTCTACTATTTTTGTTTATCTATTGTAATAGGTTACATAGGTTTGCACCCCTTGATGATTATGTAAAGAACTGATTACTACTCTATTCTTGAGAAACAACTATTCATATTTTCCATACATACATATATATATCATATTATATCTATATTATGTAATATTGTATGCACTATATTATGTATACACATGATGTCATCAATAATCCTTGTTTAATTTGAATAGATACTTTTAATGTCTCACAAGCTAGTGTTTTCCCTCATCAATGGACATGGAGAAGTATGATAGTTTAGATCTCTGATAGTAGTGTACAATTCATGTTAGGGAAAGGTATGGTTAGAAGATTTTTCTACCCATAACCTTTTGACATGTTAGCTTCAATGATCAAGACCTAAAAAGGAAGAAGGTTGAGGTGAGATGGAGGAACACAAAAGAGGAAGAAAATTCAAATGATATGATGACATGGGGAAGAGAAAGCAATTAATATAGATAGAGAAGAAAGTTTAAGCGAGATATGATCACAATCATCTGGGACTCAAGAGACTCATATGACCATGTATTTTTCTCTATAAAATCTCATTAGAATCCACTTGAAACACTTATAATCACCACCCACATTTCACACATAAGAATAATACAAAGAAGATGAATCAAAAGTAATATTTATAAGAAAAACTCCATTGACATAACGAGATGGAGAGAGGTGCATTATCTAAATAGATGCTAATCTAGAGAATTTGGTGTACACAACTAATGCGGTAACAACTCAAAACATATCACTTGGCATCCACATGCAACCTCTTACTACAATATCTATGATTATTTTGCAGTAGTTGGTAAATGATTTCACTATACCCCCTGGGTTCTACTTCTAGAAATGTATGACATTAAAATAATGAGCAACATAATGTTGGAGTTTGAAAGGCATCATATATACCAACTAAGCCCTTATTTAATTCATCTCCTAACCCAAGCATGTAACATTTTGAATATCTCTTAACCTTTGATGTTTATAAAATATATTATCTGACTATTCTACTAACTTATTTATCAAAGTAATGGCAATGATAATATGAACTTGGTTATATATATTCAATTATAATAAAAAAATGATTTGCAAGTTTACATTTATTCCCATCACAAGTGCTCAATAAGCTCTATGAATAATCATGTCATTGATGCTGTAACATACTGAATCTCAGGGTCTTCCCTGCAATTTACCCACTTTTGAGCTTTTCTTTGCCTTTTAGTCCATTTGGACCTTTTCCACAAATTTCACATCTTTTTGGATCATTCTTGTACACCTTGTGCAATTTGAGCACAATCTGAGGTTGAAATCACTATTTACCCTCTTTTATGATAATTGAGGGGTGTTTGCACAAATAACCCACATTAGGGATAAGTTAGGGTTAATGTTGTAATTTGGTCATTAATGGGATAATATAGCAGATTATATTTATTTGGAGCTTTTTGGATAAATATATTATTAATAATGTGTATTTGAATTCATATATGAGTGTATTAACCTTTATTGTTTCTCTCTCCTCAAAATATGATTTTAGTTCACATTAATATGTTATTTTGTGGAGTAATGAGTATTTATACCCTAATATGTTTTATATGTCGAATTTGCTCACATGTTTCTTATTAATAGCCTTTTCATATAATTCCTTGATTTTAATATATTATTATACTCTTTTATGAGCCATGTATTTATTAATGGCCATGTTATGCATTAAACGAGATTCTGATTATATAGCATCGTTCTATATGTTATTATCAGCCTTTGGTTAAAATTTGGCGTTATTTGGAATTGATTTGACCCCTCTAATGCATTTTATAAGCTTTTCATATAGTATAACTATAGTTATTGCTTTGATTTCATTTATATCATTTGGTAACGCCTAAGTCTGCTGTCACGCGCCCCAGGTCCATAGTGGACTCGCATCCAACGGCCCTAATTAATCTAGGTCCGATCCAACGGTTCGCGCTTTATCTTCTTCCTCCAGCTGGCCGACCGTTTCACAGCAAAACGACGCCCCTACACTCCCGATCTCTTTCTCCCTCTACACTCAACGGTTTCACTTGATTCCTCTTCCGTTGGCTCCGTCTCTCACCACCGGTTTGTTTGAGCCCTAGCTCGTTACCCTCTGTGGCCTATTGGCGAAACGCCCAAACCCGTCGATACTCCTCTCTCCACCTCAGTGTCACAGAGACAAATGGAGTTCTCCTCCGGCCTATTTAAGGGGCTCTAGAGCACCCTCGGGCCTCCACCTTTCTTCCTCTTCCTCTAATTCCTCCTCTTCCAGCCTGGAGCTCGCCAACCTGCTCAGTTTTCTATGTCAACGACGGCGAGATTGCTGAGATGCTCAATGCTGCCTTCCTCCAAATTGAGGTGACGGTGAGCATCCTCGACCACCCCTTTTCCTTTTCGCTTCTTCATTTTGGCTCGTGGAACCCCCTACCACCGTAACCTCTAGAGCCCCCGTGAAGCTCCGCCACTGCCATGCGTTTTCCCATTCTAGTGGACCTCTGCCTGTCGTGATACTTGGTCTCGACCCGTCTTGCATCCGCGAACTCGTTAGAGTGCCCATCTTTGATCTTTCTCCTCGATTTCAAGCTTTTGATCGGTTTTTCGTTTCCCCTGTTTCCGGCCATCTCAGGCCACCTTTCTTGGCGCCTGTGCACGCCTCTGTGCGTTCTTGAGCTCGCTGTGTCCGTGAGTCATCGGGGAACAATTTCCCGGTCTCGGCTTGGGACAAACCGCAGTGAAGCGGTCTGAAGCAATGGAGCCCGAGCTCCAGGTTGCTCCCTCGCCATTGCTGCGAGTGGAAGATACTGGGTCACGAAATGACCAGTATACCCTAGCCCCGGTTGTGTAGCTAGCTGAGCAGCCATGGGCATTTTGGTAATTTCCGCCTATTTGTTTTCTCCTGCTGCGAAGTCCTTTGTTGTCCCTGAATGACTGTTATGCCCTTGTCATTTTATTTGATTGATTTTGCAAGCAAGGGTAGTTTAGTCTTTTCCTCTATTATTTACATCGAGTTGCATTTTTATTTAAATACATGTCACACTATGGTTTTCTTAATTTCTGATTGGTCAGGTTTACTTAATCCATAGTAAATCGATCCTTTGTCAGAAAAATATGAATAAATAGTCGTTGGAAAGGATTTTTAATGTAGAATTTGATTTTGTGGTTTTTGAGACCTGATTCTCAAGGATTTTCCGAAGTTTACTTTGAATGGCATTTTTAATATGTAATTGTTTTAAAATACACAATTAATTCATTTTAACTCTGTTTTATATAATAAAATATGTTTTGTTAATCAGGAGATTATGAGTAATCGTTTGGACTTGGTTTTGAACTCTAAATCGTAGTTTTGTAAAATTAGGGTTTTTTCTATGTTTATGTCTTTATATATATTAATGCATGTGTTATGTTTATAACTAGGATATATGGATGGTTTGCTATCTGTTTGGTGGATATGATGGTATTGTATATATCTAAGGTATGTGAAAACCTATTTTTGTATGTGGCACCTATTTATGTATGTGAGGCTTATTTTATACATGTGACATCTATGATGAATGTGTGGAATATATAATGTGCAAACAATCCTAATCATTCAGTTGGGCTTTTATCCAACCCCTCAATTTATACTTGTGCTAGCCTTGTATTCCTTCTATTTACATTTATTGGCTCTTTACTTAGCTTATGCCTTTGTGGCTTAATCATTGGTATCATGTGAATCATTCTTCTTCATATTTTGCCTCCTTTACTTGGAAATGCTCTAATCTTGTTGTTGGCTCATCTTTTGAAATACTTGGAAATCTTATACATATTGTGGTTGTTCTTGTGGCTCATTTGAATGTAATTCCTTAATCTTGTCATTTACTATGTGGCTCATTCTTTTGGAATGATTTGGAACATTATATATTGTTGATGCTCATTGACTATTCTCGGAACTCTTGGATATGATGTTGCCTATGATGGCCCATTTATTGAGATTATTTATTTGGGTTTTATTCCCAATGCTTGTTGCATCTTATTATACTTTTCACTATGCTGCCAAGTGAATGTTTATGCATGATATAGTTATTGGCCAATTGACAATGTAGTGTACATGAGTACAAACCACCCACAGGGCACTGAGGTTTTAGTCCTCCTGCCGGGCACTGGGGTTTTAGTCCCCCTGCCATTTTATATATTAGGCACTGGGGTTTTATTCCCCCTGCCACTTTTTAGGCACTGGGGTTTTAGTCCCCCTGCCATTGGTGAGGTCCGGTAGGTGCCTCACCCTACATTGATAGGACGTTGTGTCATAATTTATATTCATGCAAATGTGATAATTGTTGATATTTAAATGTGGCAGTTTCTCTCTCTCATATTCATATATTGGTCTCATTTCTTTGGAAATCTCTTCTTGTGGAGAATCTTTTATATTGCAAAGCTTTTTATTATTATTTGTCCTATTCCTTTTGATTGACACATACCTTTTTATCCTTCTCTTGCTGGATGACCCCAACCATCCAGGATAGGAATCAGAGTGCGCATGGAAGCTTGGTGAACCCAAGGCTAAGGATAGGATAAGAAGACGGAGAACATATAGTATATGATCATAGTTGCTTTTATGTTATATAGTTGTTTTGTTTGGAGACAATGTTGCATTAGTCTAAGTCTTCCTCTACCTAGATCCTTGTAGTTGCTTGTATAAAGTTGTACTCCCATTTGGGGAAATTCTATAATGTACTCTTTATACATTTTTGAATAATGTCAAGATTTAATTCTTCCGCTGCCATACTTTTGATGATTTTGTTTATCATGTTTTTAGTAGAGACTTTTGGGTCTTTACAGCATGGTATCAGAGCATCAAGGTAGTCGGATTCTTGACTAGTTCAAAATTGTCTCCTAAATAGAACCCTTATCTTATATAGTTTCCCTTTACCAAGTTTTTCACCTTAGAGTTGACCTTTAAAGAATGTTTGATTTAGGATCATAATAATTTCTTATTAGAAATAAAATTTGTCAACTTTTTGGTGAATTGTCTAACTGAGTAACTATTAGAGCAAGAAGTTGAAGTGATGGTGTCTAGAAAGGGTCAGAGCTTAGGGGCTGGCAATATTTTCCTCCGCCCCACTAGCTTGGTCACGAGGACTCCTGAGCTCATATGACCTGGCCTGGCCTGATCTGAAACGGACAACTCAAAATAGTCTACCCTTAGACATATTACCTTATTGTTGAATAACCTTAGAATCCTTTTTATGATGATTTGATTTCTTTTCTCAAACAAAAATCATCTTGTAATCCTTAAGTATCTTATATGAGCCTTGGATTACCATGTTAGGGTTTAGTGTACCCTATGCTATACCTTGAGTTGGAATATAGAGTTTAGTAAGGCTTTTTATGTTGGGCTTTATACCCTTAAAATAGTTTGACTTAGTCAACCCTTTGAGTAAAAAGGTAGTGTTAGTACCTTGTAGATTTTTGGGTTGTTGATTTTGAGGACGAAATCCTCTTTAGGGGGTTGGAGTCCCTCAATGCCTTGAAATCAAGTAACCTTAATTCCTTAGATATGGGATTAGTGAGCTTATATGTTTATTGTTGAACAAACCTAATATGTTTGTAAGTCATCTTGTTTTCTTATGAACAAATGGATAAGTCATGTAATCCTTATGCTTGAACCCTAATGTACTCTTGATGCACCTAATCATTAATTTTTCATATGTGGATACACATAGCTTGGGTTTGGTCACCCTAATGATAAAATATGTAATGGTAAAATGCACCCATAGGATGCTTTAATATGTAATGGTCATGTTGACCTAAACCCTAAGATGTAATCATCTAGCCTTGGCAACATATGTACATATATACCCTTCATGCCTTTCTTGACACATTAGTGACATTAGGTGTCATCACATGCTATACCTTAATGCATGTAAATCACTTAATCATATTTGTGACCTAATTATCAACACATGTTAGGCATAGCACCTTGTTTACTAAAATACATCTCATTAATCATCTTATTGGTTTATGAATCAAATCAGTAATGAGATGATGAGTAATTAGATTCATATAATGTGAGGTTAATTCATAGTAATTAGTATTGTGAGAGAATATGATTAGTGATGGAATGGATATGAGTATGTTAGATGTTGTGACCATATGTTCCTTGGAGATAAGCCATATACCCTTAGACCTGTTATTAGGGTAATAATGGGTTGGATGATATTAGATGGCATAATTCCACATGATGTAGTTGTTGGGTAATAATGTTGAGTTATTTAGGTTTTGACCTAATACATTAGTGTGGTTGGGAATGGTTTAATATAGGTTGTAATGGCCTTGTAAACCCTAATCGTGCTTAAAACCCTTAATGAGGGAGATACCCATGATATATAGTTGAGATATAATTGTTTCGTAATAAAATGTGACACAAGTGTTAGTATAATAGATATGCTGCCTTTTTATGATAGAGTTTATGCATCAAGATGTCGGTTATGTTGAGTTTGATATAAGGCTATAGGTTGTGTGGAAACCTTAGTAACACCTGACTTATGTAGATTTATGTGGTACCCTAGATTAAGGGTTATAACCTAGTTGTTTATGGTTGGGATGTTACACACTCACCCTCTCTTTTCTCTTGTTGTGATTTCGAGGACGAAATCCTCTTTAAGGGGTGGTGTGCTGTAACATACTGAATCTCAGGGTCTTCCCTACAATTTACCCACTTTTGAGCTTTTCTTTGCCTTTTAGTCCATTTGGACCTTTTCCACAAATTTCACATCCTTTTGGATCATTCTTGTACACCTTGTGCAATTTGAGCACAATCTGAGGTTGAAATCACTATTTACCCTCTTTTATGATAATTGAGGGGTGTTTGCACAAATAACCCACATTAGGGATAAGTTAGGGTTAATGTTGTAATTTGGTCATTAATGGGATAATATAGCAGATTATATTTATTTGGAGCTTTTTGGATAAATATATTATTAATAATGTGTATTTGAATTCATATATGAGTGTATTAACCTTTATTGTTTCTCTCTCCTCAAAATATGATTTTAGTTCACATTAATATGTTATTTTGTGGAGTAATGAGTATTTATACCCTAATATGTTTTATATGTCGAATTTGCTCACATGTTTCTTATTAATAGCCTTTTCATATAATTCCTTGATTTTAATATATTATTATACTCTTTTATGAGCCATGTATTTATTAATGGCCATGTTATGCATTAAACGAGATTCTGATTATATAGCATCGTTCTATATGTTATTATCAGCCTTTGGTTAAAATTTGGCGTTATTTGGAATTGATTTGACCCCTCTAATGCATTTTATAAGCTTTTAATATAGTATAACTATAGTTATTGCTTTGATTTCATTTATATCATTTGGTAACGCCTAAGTCTGCTGTCACGCGCCCCAGGTCCATAGTGGACTCGCATCCAACGGCCCTAATTAATCTAGGTCCGATCCAACGGTTCGCGCTTTATCTTCTTCCTCCAGCTGGCCGACCGTTTCACAGCAAAACGGCGCCCCTACACTCCCGATCTCTTTCTCCCTCTACACTCAACGGTTTCACTTGATTCCTCTTCCGTTGGCTCCGTCTCTCACCACCGGTTTGTTTGAGCCCTAGCTCGTTACCCTCTGTGGCCTATTGGCGAAACTCCCAAACCCGTCGATACTCCTCTCTCCACCTCAGTGTCACAGAGACAAATGGAGTTCTCCTCCGGCCTATTTAAGGGGCTCTAGAGCACCCTCGGGCCTCCACCTTTCTTCCTCTTCCTCTAATTCCTCCTCTTCCAGCCTGGAGCTCACCAACCTGCTCAGTTTTCTATGTCAACGACGGCGAGATTGCTGAGATGCTCAATGCTGCCTTCCTCCAAATTGAGGTGACGGTGAGCATCCTCGACCACCCCTTTTCCTTTTCACTTCTTCATTTTGGCTCGCGGAACCCCCTACCACCGTAACCTCTAGAGCCGCCGTGAAGCTCCGCCACTGCCATGCGTTTTCCCATTCTAGTGGACCTCTGCCTGTCGTGATACTTGGTCTTGACCCGTCTTGCATCCGCGAACTCGTTAGAGTGCCCATCTTTGATCTTTCTCCTCGATTTCAAGCTTTTGATCAGTTTTTCGTTTCCCCTGTTTCCGGCCATCTCGGGCCACCTTTCTTGGCGCCTGTGCACGCCTCTGTGCGTTCTTGAGCTCGCTGTGTCCGTGAGTCACCGGGGAACAATTTCCCGGTCTCGGCTTGGGACAAACCGCAGTGAAGCGGTCTGAAGCAATGGAGCCCGAGCTCCAGGTTGCTCCTTCGCCATTGCTGCGAGTGGAAGATACTGGGTCACGAAATGACCAGTATACCCTAGCCCCGGTTGTGTAGCTAGCTGAGCAGCCATGGGCATTTTGGTAATTTCCGCCTATTTGTTTTCTCCTACTGCGAAGTCCTTTGTTGTCCCTGAATGACTGTTATGCCCTTGTCGTTTTATTTGATTGATTTTGCAAGCAAGGGTAGTTTAGTCTTTTCCTCTATTATTTACATCGAGTTGCATTTTTATTTAAATACATGTCACACTATGGTTTTCTTAATTTCTGATTGGTCAGGTTTACTTAATCCATAGTAAATCGATCCTTTGTCAGAAAAATATGAATAAATAGTCGTTGGAAAGGATTTTTAATGTAGAATTTGATTTTGTGGTTTTTGAGACCTGATTCTCAAGGATTTTCCGAAGTTTACTTTGAATGGCATTTTTAATATGTAATTGTTTTAAAATACATAATTAATTCATTTTAACTTTGTTTTATATAATAAAATATGTTTTGTTAATCAGGAGATTATGAGTAATCGTTTGGACTTGGTTTTGAACTCTAAATCGTAGTTTTGTAAAATTAGGGTTTTTTCTATGTTTATGTCTTTATATATATTAATGCATGTGTTATGTTTATAACTAGGATATATGGATGGTTTGCTATCTGTTTGGTGGATATGATGGTATTGTATATATCTAAGGTATGTGAAAACCTATTTTTGTATGTGGCACCTATTTATGTATGTGAGGCTTATTTTATACATGTGACATCTATGATGAATGTGTGGAATATATAATGTGCAAACAATCCTAATCATTCAGTTGGGCTTTTATCCAACCCCTCAATTTATACTTGTGCTGGCCTTGTATTCCTTCTATTTACATTTATTGGCTCTTTACTTAGCTTATGCCTTTGTGGCTTAATCATTGGTATCATGTGAATCATTCTTCTTCATATTTTGCCTCCTTTACTTGGAAATGCTCTAATCTTGTTGTTGGCTCATCTTTTGAAATACTTGGAAATCTTATACATATTGTGGTTGTTCTTGTGGCTCATTTGAATGTAATTCCTTAATCTTGTCATTTACTATGTGGCTCATTCTTTTGGAATGATTTGGAACATTATATATTGTTGATGCTCATTGACTATTCTCGGAACTCTTGGATATGATGTTGCCTATGATGGCCCATTTATTGAGATTATTTATTTGGGTTTTATTCCCAATGCTTGTTGCATCTTATTATACTTTTCACTATGCTGCCAAGTGAATGTTTATGCATGATATAGTTATTGGCCAATTGACAATGTAGTGTACATGAGTACAAACCACCCACAGGGCACTGAGGTTTTAGTCCTCCTGCCGGGCACTGGGGTTTTAGTCCCCCTGCCATTTTATATATTAGGCACTGGGGTTTTATTCCCCCTGCCACTTTTTAGGCACTGGGGTTTTAGTCCCCCTGCCATTGGTGAGGTCCGGTAGGTGCCTCACCCTACATTGATAGGACGTTGTGTCATAATTTATATTCATGCAAATGTGATAATTGTTGATATTTAAATGTGGCAGTTTCTCTCTCTCATATTCATATATTGGTCTCATTTCTTTGGAAATCTCTTCTTGTGGAGAATCTTTTATATTGCAAAGCTTTTTATTATTATTTGTCCTATTCCTTTTGATTGACACATACCTTTTTATCCTTCTCTTGCTGGATGACCCCAACCATCCAGGATAGGAATCAGAGTGCGCATGGAAGCTTGGTGAACCCAAGGCTAAGGATAGGATAAGAAGACGGAGAACATATAGTATATGATCATAGTTGCTTTTATGTTATATAGTTGTTTTGTTTGGAGACAATGTTGCATTAGTCTAAGTCTTCCTCTACCTAGATCCTTGTAGTTGCTTGTATAAAGTTGTACTCCCATTTGGGGAAATTCTATAATGTACTCTTTATACATTTTTGAATAATGTCAAGATTTAATTCTTCCGCTGCCATACTTTTGATGATTTTGTTTATCATGTTTTTAGTAGAGACTTTTGGGTCTTTACAGATGCTAAGTTGGTATTGCTAATCAAATGGAGCATTCTTTATATATTTTGAAAGGGCGAACATGATATTCTCTTTTTAATACTAAGATCCCATTCATGGTATACATTTCAAAATTAAAGTAACTTTCACCCATAATGGCTAATTGACCTAACGAAATACAAATTTATATGGCTCATGACACGTATAAATAATTATGATGATTTCGTACAAGAAATAGTAAATATATTGGATTCTTCTTTACAATAAAACTTTACTATTATCTTATCACTTACCTAAAGCAAACCAAATATGAAGATTGTATAAAAATATCATCTAGGAAACCTTTGAAAGGAAAAGGTGAAAAAGATTGTCATCAGTTGCATAATTTAGTGTCTTGTACCATCATAACAAATGCGATAATAGTCAACCAAGGCTTTTCGAAACCAATCCGGTGAAGACGGGGTCTTTGGGGGTGCTCGACTTTTCTTTGATTTGATAAAACACAAGAATCCAACTATCCATTTTTCATTTATTTTGCAATTTGGGGGTACCCGACTTTTCTTTATTGTGATAAAACACAGGAATTCAACTATCTGTGTTTCATTTATTTTGCAATTTGATCCTAAGGGATTCATAACAATATGTAGCAAGAGGATATTTTAAGGTATCATAACAACACATCAACAATCTTTATTAAAATTTGGAAACATTGACATAAACTATGTCACATGCATGAGATGTACCAGATATAATATTATACCCATCTTAACTCATGTAGAGGACAAGACCTGATTGACTCGTTTCCATCCAAATTGAGTATAAGTTATTCTACTTTCAAGTCCTACATGAAGATATATGGTCTTGAAACCATGAAATGGGTATGAGAATATACCTGAGATAAACCAGAAGATAGAGAACTATCAACTAATGGTGATATGTGCAATAAATAAGATTTGGACATAATGTAGTAAACTTGAAGAAGGAAGCACGATGCAAACAATACAATTTAATGAGAGCATTTGGATGCGATAAAAAATATAAATTAGGATAAACATAAGATATTGTTATGGGTCTTTTTAAGGATGTCGAATTAGTCAATCTTTTCAAATTGTCATAAATAAAAGTGCAATAATACATTAGTATAGAACAAGCAACACTAACATGACAACTATAGTAGTAACATATAAATTAAGAAAAAAGTGGCAGTTGCACCACATAGGTTGCCTATTTAAGGACAAAAACGCAAGGTGTATGTGGAACCATGGATATATAATTCTGATTTAGAAACCATGGTCAAGGAGTGTGTGCAACTAAGACCAAACTCCCCTATTTAGGGATTAACCATTCTGATGTAGAAACCATTCTGATTTAGGAGTATGCATGTGCAACTAAGGCCTAATGCCCCACTCATAAGTTGAACTATACTAGGGAATTGTCATACTTACTTGTATAGTCAAGCATGGAAAGTAGTAAATAGTTAGTGTCATCAATTAAATTCAAGAGAATAGCACAAAGTATTTATGTCAATATATTATATTAGATTATTATAACATGAATGAGGGCAAGAATGATGTCAACATTATTATGAACTTATACTGGATTTTTTTAAAATAATTTATTTTAGACCAATCGTTTTACATATTTGGACAACTTATTAGTTTAAAGATAGGTACAACATATAAGTATCATCTAGCATATAGTGTATCATGATGGTTTGCTTTGAGTAAGCGTGAAATAATAACACTAGAACTAGTGGCTTATTTCTCAACATGCCAACTAGTATTCTATAGGGAAGATAATTAGAGTCAAAATTGACCAACCAATTTCTGAGAATGTTTGTAAGATGGATTAGATATTAACTTCATAATCATGTAAACATAGGTTGAAGAGGTACAAAAAATGCTTCTGACAAGTATCACATATTTGTATATGACTGGGTGTGAAACAATTGTCTAGACTAAGTATATGGAGTGTTGCCCAATCAAGAGAAGGATTAGGCTATACATATTTGTATCATTAGCAAGTTCTTTTGTTAGATTTCAGTTTATATTGTGCATCTGAAATGATCATTTACAAGCTGAATAAGAACTAGATTAAGCCATGACATAATTGTTACAAGTGAACAAGCATAGAAGAAGCAGTGTGGAGAAAGAGGTCGTGTGAGGGCAGAGTAGATATGAACCAAAGGAGTTGGCTGGAGAGAGACTAGATGCAACAATGCGAACGCATGTTTGTGGTATGCTCGACGTTGATCTTAGACGTGAGATTATGTCCGGCAAGGTGTTGCACCGAGCTCTCTTCAACAAGAGTGATAACACAAGGAAGAAGATAGGTTTGGGGATTGATGCGGCCTTGATAGTGAAGAGAGGAAGTGTTGGCCATCACTGGATTCTACGCCGGCCAAGGTGCAGGTGGATTTTTATCTCTCTACTATGACAGTTCGGTATAGTTAGAAGAAGGAGAAGAATAGCTATAAAGAGTACCAATGGTGATGGCAAATTTATGGGGAAGAAAGCTCTCGACTCTATGGGCATGTTTAGTACGTGGTGAATGGAGGAGAGGAAAAGTGAGGGGAAGATTCTTAGGCTGTTTGGTTGGAGAAGGTGATGGAGAAAGGAGGCAATGGAGGAGAATGAAGGGGAACGGAGGAGAACAAACTAAGTATATTTGCAACCACTTTTCTCTGATTCTCTTCCCACAAAATTGGACTATAGACGAAGAGAAGGAAAAATACTGGCATGAAATATTAAAAAGATCATAAAAAAATATAAAATGAGAGAGATAAAATATAAATAATACATCCAGAAAAATCAATATAGTCCACAAGTAATGTGAATACAAGTACTATGTCACGTAACCGGCGAGAAGTAGCTCGGGTGGTCAAGCACGGGCACCCCTCATGAAGGGTCCCGAGATCGATTCTTCCCGTAGTGCTGTTCGGCAATTAGCTCCCCGCAGCGTCAACATGTCACAATCATGGCGTGTTCTTGGGGAGGTTTCCCACGTCATAAAAAAAAGTAGTATGTCATGCATGTCTTATGTCGCTTGGAGGGGCATATGGATTGTTGAAGAAGTATTTGATAAATTTGAGAAAATAGGAAAGTTTGTTTGGAAAAGATAAAAATAAAATAAAAAGAAACCAAAATAAACTTTTATATATAAATTTAAGGAAACTTAGAATTGTTTTTTTAAAAGTAGAAAATTTTGAGATTCTTATACAAACATAAACGATAAGTAAACAAAACAGATAATTGGAGAAAATATGATATACAATATCGGGAAGTACTTAAATATACGAAGACTACGTCTATAACCGCATTGAATATAAAAGATTTTTTTTCTAATTTTTGTAGAAATTTTCTTTTTGACACTTTTAGCACACGTCAAATAAGAATCATATGCTTCTTTCGTCTACATTTATGATTTTATTTTAGGTCTATATGTTTTTTCATCCAAAAAGAGTTGACAATTTTATTTGTTTCTACACCTCTACGAAGGATTTCTATAAATAATTTATGTGAAAAAAATATATAAATATAATATTTTATGTAAATGTATTTCTATATCACCAACATTCCACGTCACTATATTTTTTTTTAATATTTATATTATTTTTAGTATTGTAAAGAAGTGTACGTGAATAAATATATAAATGTAATTGTTATATGTAAAATATTTTATATCACTAACGTTCCAAGTCATTATAAATAAATATATGAATATAATCGTTATAGTTAAAAACATTTTTATATCAGTAAGTTCATGTGACTGCAAACTTTTTTAAGTTTGCATTTTTTCATGTTTTCTTTTCCTTACGCTTTTCATTCTGACCAAACAAACTAATATAAATGTCCCCTATCCTCCTTTGCCCTCCCTTTCTTTTTCTTTCCATTTCCTTCCCTTCATTTACCACTTATGAAACATAACATAAAGCTCCAAGTTTGCATGAGTGGTCACCAGTCACTATAGTTAGTGCGGCGAACTTCCATTACGAGAGGCTGGGTGTAGGGGTCACGGTGAACAGAGGAAAGGGAAGGGAAGGAGAATAAGTAGAAGATGAAGAGAAGAGGGAGTAGAAGAGGAAGGAGAAGAGCCGATGCGAAGGGAAAGTAAATGGCACATGTGTCGTGGTGACCAGCCGATTGTGGTTTCTCTCTAAGACGAGACACGGGATTAGTGGCAAGCACAGAGTAACACCCGCGTGACATGCCTGATGAGAAGACAAAAGGAACGGATGAGTTTGGTAACGCCCATTGGAGAAAGGACCGGACAATGGCATGACATGTAATAATTGCCTGCGATTTATTACAAAGCAAGAAGTCAAAGCAATGGATACAAGCACAAACGAAAGTCTATTTGGGACCAAAATTTAGAAAACGGTAGACTAGAGTTAAAGGTATTCAAATAAATGAGTAACATTGCATTTTTGGATTAATCTAGACTACTTAATTAGTCCAAGGCATATTAGGCATCATTTCTTGAAGAGGTTACAATAGTCCAAACAATATGTAATGTAATACCAAAAGTTAAAATAAATGTGAATTACTTATATTTAATGTTTTTGAGAAATTTTTTTGATGTCAAAACTGAAATGATAAGATTTATTGAAAACGTACAATTAGTCAGTTCTTATATTATTAATTATTTATACATGTTTTGACTATCAAAATTGGGGAGAAAACTTGGTAAACACTATATCACGTAAATAAATAAATATGTTGGGGTTGTAAGATGACTAAGGCACTTGATTAGTCTCAGGTAAAAGTGGTCGTTCTAGACATATATTAAAACCAGTAAATGAATTATATTTTCAAATGTAAGTTAACTAGTAATATATTCTTTAAAAGTGATTTGGTTACTTATTATTGGTCATATTCAAGAAAATAAATATCTTTATATAAAAGAATATATTTTATTAATTGGGACGTAATAAGGATATCTTAGTACCTATATTTTAGTTTGTTACAACTCCCTAATCCAAACATTGTCTAGATGAACATATTCCTAGACACGCTTGAATGTTTTTTGTACCGCAAAGTTCTTTGTCGCTTCCTAGTGGTGATTGGTAAATTCAACAGATGTGTTTTTTTTTTCTCTGTGAAACACCCATATACAGGAAAAAAGTGTATGCGCATATCCATCGACAATGTCTTAGGACTCAATGTATTGATGTTTCCCAATAGTTCATATAGAAGGATGTTTTTTTTGGAAAATCAGGGAATAAATCTTAATTCAAGTTTCAGAAATTAGACGTCAATTTATGACCACATTAAGACATAAAAGACAAAAATCAATCAATGATATATGAGATATTCTGCAAGTCCCCAACACAAGGAAAGGTAAGTTGGCTTCCTAGGGGGAGAAGGTGATTAAATCCCGATGGTACTTTATGACTAGAGATTTTGTAGGTGAATTTCATAGGATTTGGTCAACGATACAACATTTCCAATATAACCATGATTATAATCTATATATGAAGAACTGATTTGAGCCCTTAAACAGAAAATATAGATGCAGCAAAGGTTTTAGTATAGATAATGAAAATTATGGTTCATTCATATTCACTTGAATGTGTCGTATGACCAACTAACCCCCCATACGTGGAGATACACTTGTTCACCTTGTTCTCTCCTTGGATTGATATGGATCTCCTCTCTTCCCTAGAAAGAAGAATACCACTCTTTGAAACCACAATACAAAATTCGAACAGGCAATAACAACTAGTTTATTTATGGGATGGAAATTTTTATATCTATGTTGTACAAGTTTGGAAATTTAATGGTAATTAAATTAGTTTCAGAAACAAGAAAAATTAAAATTATAGCTGTTTAAAATTTATTTTAGAAAGAGCATAAATTAATAAGAAAATGACTGAAGTATGACATTTTGAGCCATAGGAATCAAACGAGATATGTGAAAGTGGTTCACGTCCAGCAAGTATAGCATTGTTGTATACGTGTGCTAAACATGTCTTATTTGACGTTATTGGCGTTTTACATGCCAAAAATGGTAAAAAAAGTAACGGGTTTAAATGACTAGTGACAAATATTTTGTTGTAGAAAATATGTATTCAAATACAAAAAGGAAGTCTTTAGTCCCATATTGGTTGTCTCTGAGACTTCCCTCCTCCTTTTAAATAGATTCTTATCTATAGGATAATAGAGAAGAAAAAGAGGATATGTGTCACACACGCGCATGGTGGGGCATGTCTATAACATTTTGGTCGGCCCGATCCGGAAACCCTTAAATTGGATGCGTCGACGCTTTATTTATTTAGTGCACCATTTTTTTATCTTTTCTCAGCCACTTTCTCACTGGAAGAACGAGGGGTGGTGTGATTGTATGTGCACGCTTCATACTGACAACTATTGTTTGATCGTGGGAGAGTTGTACCAGTTTCTATCTTTTCTTTCAACCGCTTTCCTGCTCACTGGAAGAACGATGGCTGGCGTGATTGTGTGAACACGCTTCACGTCGACAACCGTTGTTGGATCATGGGAGAGTTGTCGTTGTTGTTGCCTAATGCACTGAAGTTCACCGTCAAAAGCTGCGGAAATACTCTTAAGGACATTGCATCTGCACACTTCAGCGTCATCCTGGTTTTGTACAATCTTTTAAATTTATTGCTTATATGTATTTTGTACCCGTATTCGATCAACAATCTTAAGACTATTAATGTAATCTAATGGAAAAGTATATGGAAGGTTTTGAAACTCCCTATATGCCTATGGCGTCGACTAACAATAACAATCAAATTATTACTGTTTCGACTATTTCACAAACACATTTTTCTGATGTTTTGAAAATTGAACCTTTCAATGGACTGCATTCCTAGCATTGGCAGGAAAAAGTTTTTACTCTTTTGGAAGTTTTAAATGTAGCATTTGTTTTATCTAAACCCAAACATGAAAATGACTCTGATAAAAAAACAAATCGAATTTGTCGTCATGTTATTCTAAGTACAATATCTAGCCAATGAAGTGGCACCCTAGTGGTTAAAGTGATGATGTAAGACTGAGAGGTCATGAGTTCAAACCCAGGCGACGAGATAAATGAATAGCCAATTTTTTTTACAAAAAAAAGTATAATATCTAATCAACTGTTTGACACATACTTTCCAATTGAATTTGCTTCTGAAATTTGATAAAGTCTAAACAAGAAATACATTATGGAAGAGACTTCTACTTTAAAATTTACTGTGGCAAATCTTTTAAATTTCTGTTTGACTGAGAATAAAGAAATAACAACTCAAATTCATGATTTTCATATCTTACTAGACAACTTGAAAAATGAAAAAAAATGATTTTTCCGAGTCTTTCATTGTGGAGTCATTAATTGAAAAAATGTTTGGTTCATGAAAATATTACAAGAACAACTTAAAGCACAAAAAAAGACTGTCATTGGATGGTGTAAAAATATACATCCGAGTTGAAGATAAAAATCGTACTAGAGAAAAATCTGATTTGAATAAAGAGTTATCGTATACTACAAACTTTATTAACAATGAAGTTAAACAAAATAATAGTTTTTTGATCTGTCTAAAAATGACTGGAAGAATAAGAAAAGGAACGAAGAAAAAAGACAATAAAGACATTAAGAAAAAGAATTTTTTGACTATGTTTGTGGCAAACCTCGTCATACTTCTACTAAATGCAGACATAGGAAGAAGCAAGCAGTTCGAGATTCTAAGGAAACAACAACCAATCTTGTAACTGAGGATGTGTTTGTGACATTCATTAGCCTGGTCAACATGGGATCCCTTCAACAAAATGAATGGATCATTAAATTAGGGGCTAGTCATCACATTAGTGGCAACAAAGATACTTTCGTGGCCTACTCAGAAGTAGGACAAGATGAGCATTGTATTTTCATAGGAAACTCCAATGCTTCTCTTGTGACCGTAAAAGGAAATATCATGATCAAGATGACTTCTGGAAAAATTCTGCTGATCAAAGATGTGTTGTATGTTCTAAATATTAAGGTTAATTTGATTTTTGTCTCTCAACTTGTTAAGTTTGGGGTCAAGGTATCCTTTGAATGAAACAAGGTCGTTCTCTCTAAAACTAGGGTCTACCTTGGTATGGGGCACTGTTCAAATGGCCTATTTCTTTTGAATGTAACAAACTCTTCTTCTAATGAAATTTCCTCTTCTGCTTATACCGTTGACTCTTTTGATATATGAGACAATAGACTTGGACATTTAAAAAATATGTACAATACAAAAAATATTTAGGTTTGCTAAAAGATATGCATGGTGTTGTAGATTTAAACAATAAATGTCAAGTATGTGTTGAAACTAAATCTACAAAGAAACCATATCCTCAAATTTCTCATAGAAATTCTAAATTACTAGATTTAGTACACATAGATCTTGGAGATTTGAAAAGAAATTTGACTACAAGTGGGAAAAACTTCTATATTATTTTTGTAGATGATTTCTCACGCCATAAAAATGATATTTATTACACTCAAATGATGATGCTTTTGAATTGTTTGTTAAATATACAACAGAATTAGAAAATCAACTATAAGAGAATAAAACGTCTTCGCTCGGAAAGGAGTGGTTAATATGATTGTTCTCTTTGTAATAATTTTTGTGTAACCCATGGTATTATACATGAATACACTCCTCCATATTCACCTCAATTAAATGAGATTGTTGAACATGAAAATAGAACTCTAAAAAAATGCTGAATTGTATTTTAATTAATTCAGAAGCACCCAACAACTTGTGGGGGGAAGCAATTTTATCATCTTGTTTTCTTCAAATTCGTATTCCTAGTAGGAAGATAAGTAAGACACCATATGAATTATTGAAAGTATATCCTCCTAATTTGAAATATCTCAAAGTATGAGAGTATTTAGCTAAAGTCTTATTAACTGAACCTAAGAAATAAAATTTGAGATCTAGAACTTTAGATGGTATTTTTATAGGTTATGCCCAAAATAGTGCAACATATAGATTCATGGTTATTAGAAGTAACAACAATGCTGTAGAACCTAATATTACTGTTGATTCTAAAAATGCTAAATTTTGAGCACATCTTTCCTATGAAAATGCTTTTGGAAAAAACATATAATCCTTTAAATAAAATTTTGGAGAACATTCCAAGTACATCCAATAATAATGATATCTTAGAACCTGATGATGTAGAACCTAGAAGATCCACTAGAATGATGAAGGAAAAGAATCTCAGTGATGACTTCTATTCCTTTATTATAGATAATGACCCTCAGTCTTAAAATGATGCTATTAATTCATCTGATTCCTCCTTATTAAAGGAAGAAATTAATTGTGAGATGGAATATATATTATCTAATCACACATGGGAATTAATGGATCTTCCACCAGGTATCAAACCCATGGGATGTAAATGGATATTTAAAAGAAAATTAAAAATTGATGGGACTATAGTAAATACAAAGTTCGATTAGTTGCCAATGGATATAAATAACAAAATGATATTGACTAATTTGATACTTTTGCACCTGTACCTAGAATCTCTTCAATCATGATTTTAATAGCTTTAGTATATATTAACAAATTAACTATGCATCAAATGGATGTGAAAACTACTTTCCTAAATGGAGATTTAGATGAAGAAATTTATATGGATCAACCAGAAGGTTATGTTGTTCTGGAAAAAGAACATATGGTATGCAGACTAAATAAATCTCTCTATGGCTTACAACAACACCCAAACAATGGCGCAAGAAATTTGATAAAGTCATTGTATCATATAGTTTTCGTATAAATGAAGGAGAGAAATGTATTTATTTAAAAGTAGATAACTAGTGTTGTGTTATTATATGTCTTTATGTGGATGACATGCTTATTTTTGGTGTTGATATTGATATCATAATTAGTACACAAAATTCTTGGCCTCTAATTTTGACATGAAAGATATGGGAGAAGCAGATGTAAATTTGGAAATCAAACTTCTTAAAAGTGATATGTTCATCATGTCCTCTAAAGAACATTATATTGAGAAAATTCTCAAAAGATTTTTAATATTTGATTATAAGATAGTTAGCACACCTTTAAATTTTAATTGTAATCTTAAGAAAAATAAAAGTGTTAGTGATCAACAAGTCAAATATGCATAGGTAATTGAAAGTCTGATGTACTTAATGAATTGTTCTCATCCAGATCTAACATATGCAATGGGGAGATTAAGTATACTTAAACTTATAACAAGTGTCATTGGGATGCTCTACATAGGGTTTTAGGATATCTAAAAGGCACAATAAATCATGGATTGAGTTTTTGTGGATCTACAACTGTGCTAGAAGAATTTTGTGATGCCAATTGGATTTCTAATTAAGATGATTTGAAATCTACAAGAGGCTACATCTTCACCGTAGGTGGAGGTGTTGTGTTTTGGAAATCTACCAAGCAAACATGTATAGCTCGTTCTGCTATGGAATCTGAGTTTATTGGCTTAGAAAAGGCTAGAACTAAAGACGAATGAAAAAGACATGTTCTAATGGATCTTCCCATTTGGGAAAAATTCTCTCCACCAGTGTGTATTCACACTGATAATGAATTTTCCATAGTAAGAGCTAAAAACAAAGTTTATAATGGGAAGAGTAGACATATTCAGCTATGCCATAACATTGTGAGGCAACTTATATGTTATAGCATAATCTCAATGGATTATGCTATTACATATAAGCCACCTCACAATGTTATGGGATTATGAGCTAAAAACAAAGTTGGAATTAAATTTATCCGACTCTCTTGAGAAACCATTAAGTCAAAGACTAGTGAGAAGCACATCGAGGAGAATGGGATTATGCCCATATTAGGATTCAAAGTGATGGATACCCAACCTTCATGAATAGTGATCCCAAGAAGGAGGTTTAATGGGAAAAACTCAATCACTGAATGACAAAATATATTATAATAATTTGTATCTCATTCTTATGATGTAAACAATAATTTGAAGTGATTATGTTGAATGTACTTTCTTAATAGATTTCATATCCATTGGTGGTGGTATATATAACTACAATATATACTTGATGAAAGTCCATCTATGTGAGTGTGGAGTGGGGTAGCTCCTGTTGAGATTTGGGTAGATCTCTATAGCATTTATGAATATTCTCAGTAGGTGCTTGACCATAACGTGCCAAACCATAAGAATGTCAATTGAATATATGAATGCCATGTGAGTAATGAACCTCTAATCAGATAATAGAGGAATTGATTCAAGAACATAGTTCTGCCAATCCTATACAGATTAAGTATATTTAATCTATACTTTGGTTCAAAAAACTTAGTTCTACTAAAAATTTATACATGTCATTTGTTCACGTTCTTCCAATGAGCTATTATTTGAAATTTTAATATTTTATTTTTGAAATAGTGGGGGATTGTTGTAGAAAATATATATTCTAAATACAAAAGAAAGTGTTTAATCACATATTGGCTTTTTAGAGACTTCCCTCCTCCTTTTATATGGATTCTTATCCATATTATAATTGAGGAGAAAAATAAGATATGTGCTACGTACGCACATGGTGGGGCATGCCGACGCCATTTGGGTCGGCCCAGTCCTGAAACCCTTTAATCGGACGCGTCGACGCATGTTGCGTCCGACGCGTAGGGGGTATGCAAATCTGGCCTCTCATGCCTCCTTGCGTGGGTGCGGCCGTGACTAGGTGTTGTCCTGTAGTTCACTAAACCATTTTTAACATGTGTTGCTTCTCTTCGGATTGCATTTGTTGGTTTTGGCGTTTCCAAACTAAAGCCGCAACACATCCCTTTACCTGTTTACAACCGCCATACATCCTTTCACAAGAGCTTTGTTTTATAATTTAACGGTGTCTTTTCCGTCATGTTAAATAGTCGAAAAACACACGGGTTTCTTTCTTTTCTCTCAGCTGCTTTCCTACTCACCGGAAGAATGATGAGTTCCATTCGCTCGTTGGTGTGATTACATGTGTATGCTTCACATCCGCAACCACCATTGTACCCTGGGAGAGTTGTTGATTTTTCACCTAGTGCACTATCGTTTCCCATCAGCCGCAGAAATACTTTGAAGGACAGTGCATCTGCATGCCTTAGTGTCATCCTGGTTTGGTACAATCTTTGAAATTTACTATTTATATGTGTCTCATACCCCTGTTCGATCAACACATTTTACATATGGTTGTAAATCTATGCTGCCATTTTAATTATCCAAGTGTGAACTTTCATTCCAACTCCGCAATTGACAATCTAAACTATTGGAAATAACGATTGATGACATACAAATATGTATTAGTATTATCTTGATACAAAATTTGAATTATTACACACAACTTATTTATTATACAAGATAAAAAAATATTTAATTATGTGGAAGTCAATATTTAGAAATGAGAAACAATATTTCATGAAGGCGGACAGACTAGATATTTGACCGCAATGGAACCTTTATATTTTTTAAATCTTAACTTTATGTAAGATGAAAGTGTTGTGACCAAATTATCGCCACCTAATTGATTATGTTCTTATTAACCACTTAAACAACTATCACAACATAGCACACTTTAGAAAGTGCCATATAAATTAACAAGATTGCAAAAATAATGTAGTGAAACTCAAAGTCAAAGTCTTAAGAGACATTTTTATATCTCTAGTTCATTCTTTTATCATAATCATTGTTTTCGGCTTAGCTCGCTTCTAAATCACGTTGTCTTAATCTCTTCTTTCAGAACCTTATCTAAAACATTGATCAATTTAATGACAATTCAAAAGGGTTGAAATTGGACACCGAAGCTATGTGGGACTATTCTAGTAAAAAAAAACTTGTAATCACATGTAAAAATTATGATTTTAGAAATCTGTACTAGACACCCCTTTGCATTTCATAATTTTTTCTCACTTCATCTTATACTTCCATATTACAAGTCATATTTGTTTCATGCAGGTTGTACGAGTTAATTTGCATGATAGGTCAAAAACTATCATCAATCTTATTGTACACTAGCGCGATTACATCTTTTCTAAAATTCTAACTTCATTTATGGGTTTCATTAAGTTATATTAGCCTCTATAATCACAATTTGTCAAAGTTCAAACTAGTTTTTTTTTGTATAAAATAATTATTGTTAGAGAATGGGCATAGAGGTTTGACTTCTTAGATAATTCAATAAGGGGGTGAGAGTGGCATGGTATTTGGAAAAATAAATATTTTTTGATATTTTTAAAGAAAATAAAATATGATGAAACTATCACCATAAAGTTAGTTATCACCTAGGATGATCACACAACTAATAATTTAACCCATGGTGTTCTTTCAAAGATAATGATATCTACCAGATGAAAAAGACAAGAAACAATGTAGTTGTTATACTGAAATTATCTTAAGGTAAATATAAGATTATTACATGAAAAAATGGAGTCAATGAAGAAGTAAAAGTCTTATAGGAAAAAATATAACCATCTATAGTTTACAAGAATATTTTTTAATCCAATCAAATGGTATAAAATATGAGAAATTGTGCAAAATTGAGATTGAATGTGCCACTCTATTTCGATTGTGCATGGTGATAGTCACTCTCGATTCTAATAAGAGGGCGTCGACAAGTGATATTAACACATGATACGCAAAATAAATACTTTTTTAGAATATGTAATATTTTTCTAAGTCTTTTAGGGAAATTCATAGTAAGGTCACATTATTCATGATGGTTAAAGCATTTAATCTAGAAAGTATGGGAAATCTACTAAGATTAATGACCTAATAATGTCATATTCTATGACATGGACAACCGATAATCATCTTGGGGTCATACTAAAAAATCACTATTTTTGTGAATTTTACGAATCAAATTTATGTATATTTAGAGGCAAGAGAGGGATTTTAGTGACCTCAAGTTTTCTAACGTATCCATACGTGACTAATCATTTCTACTGGGGAGAGTCCAATCCATGACACATAGACGATATGTATTTTAGTGAGTAAATATAAATTAGTATATATTTATTATATGAAGAACAACTCCAAATAAATATTGAATAATTATTTTTTAGTTCAAAAAATCAATTAACATCCAAATATATCCTAAAAGATATATAACGTGTTTCTTACTCCACATGATCCCACATAAGCTCATTAAGAGGAAGTGAGTAGAAAACCACCATAAACTGTTTTGATTCAAACCCTATTAAGACAAGTGTGTATCTAGAACCTAGTTAGTGGTGATAAGATAGGAGTGAAATAAGTAGGGTTTATCTCATGAAATCGGGCTAGATTTGGAAGTAACAGCTTGAAACTAAATCTTCCATAATTATTCCTAGAAATCTATAAATCTATACATTTTTGGTGTTGAAATCAAAAAACGAGGAGTCTCATATCATAAGTGTCTATATAGATATTTTATGGTACTTGGGTTAAAATCATTTTACCTCTCTGTAAATTTTTTTGCTATCTATGGTAATAATTCAATTGTTGTTTGAAAAATTTAGTCGATGTTTCACATGCAAGGCCTTACATTTAACTATTCTTTCTTCTTGTGATCCATTGATCATCACCACATATAACAAGTCAGATGTCCTTTAGAACAAACTAAAAAATTGAGTCCTAAAATTGTAACCCATTAGAAATATTAATACCACAAGTTGATCCAACTACCTACACATGCCAATAGACCTTGGGGATGCTCATCTTTCATTTTGGGTTGACGTCTCATAGATCATTTCTACTACATTGACTTTTCCAATTTGATGTTGATCTAGAAGTTCGTCATGCCTATCTACAAGTCAGTCAACCTATTTTTAGTATAGACCAAATAACTAGGACAATTCAAACTCAACAAAAACTAGATTTCATTGTCACTAGACACAATTATTAAATAAAGAATCATTTTCACTATTTGTCAGAACTCCTTCAGATGTTTTGATTATTATTTCTCATACTTGTTGTTACTTTATGTTAAGTTTTAAAAATTCTTATTAGTATGATATAGATATTCAAAAACCATAATTTTAGATTAATGATAATTTTGTAACTAATGATGAATGCCATCCCACATTCCACACACTTTCCACATCTCATAATTTATCCAATTTTTCCTTATTTTTATACATATTTAATACGCCCATTTTCACCCTTAAACAATTTAGGGATTTATTGAAAAACCTTCTTTTCTGATCCAAAGTATAATTTTCTCATCAATCTTGCATATTACAAGTTCTTTTTCATAAATTGCCTAATTGAATTTCCTAGAAAAAATAATCCCTTTTCCCCACAAAAATTTATTTTATTTTCTCATAAAATAAAGGGATATCCTAAATTATCTCTTTCAGTGGTTTCTTTAAATTTTCTTCCCAACATTCCTAAAATTTCAAGAAAATTGAGAAACAAATTTTATCCATCCTAGGATACATGGAGGATCCAAGTCATCCATCACAAGCCATGTGGTAGATTTCCTAGATCCTCATGCCACGTCAGGTGGTGCATCAAGGTGATCTGCCTCCACTTCAAAAAGGTTCTCTCTATAATGCAAACTCTAAAATCCACCTATAAATACTCCCTTGTATTCACCATATTTTGAATAATCTTCCCTTTTAATGTTTTGAGTTCACTATCCTTACGTCACATTTTTTCCCTTTTCTACAAAAAATAAACATAAACAAATAAAAATTAATAGTAATAAGTAAAAAAAGAAAAAAACATCAATAAAGGATGAATATCATAAGTAGGTTGGAAACATGATATATATTTTCTCGAGTAATATTGTCATTGTTGCATTATCTTCATATGATTTTCTTGAATTCCTTATGGGGTTTCTCCAAAAAAAATCAAAATTTTGCAGTTACATTCACTACTACTACAAAGTTTTGCATCGTAGAATGGGTGCTAACCACATGTTAGATCCCTAAAAGTGATGTGGGTGTTAGTAAAGGTATCAACACGATGTTAAGCTATACGTCTAAAGGCCTCAAAAGCACCCACCATTTTTACACCCATGAATGATTACAAATAACACAATCACTAGGTGTATTAGGAGCAGTACCCATGTAACAAACCAGAACATAGATCCTACACTATCCCTTGATCAGAAAAAAAAACTAGTTAGTTTGTTCTTTAGGTGTGACCAAAAAAGGATACACCTTACATTATTATTTAATTATGTTGAAACATGTAAATAAATCATGAAATATATTACATATGTTTTATTTACTAATATAATGGCTAAATAAAAATATATAATATGCTTTGGGTAACCAATGGTAGATTTATGTTCATATATATTAATAATGTTACATTATCCAAATAAATATGAAATTAGTAAACTTAACAAGATAAATAATAACTCTTAAAACAAGATAATGTGATATTCATTTATCTATTATAATTGATAGTTTAAATAATTTATATAAGCTAAAATTTATAAGAGTAATACTAATTGGATAAGGATAACTTCAATTTCATTTTCTATGGGTTTGATTTAGCTTGGAGGCCAAGTTTCACAATTTTGAGATAATAATAACTACATCTATTTTTTAGAAAAGAAAAGGTGATTTTCCTCCAAAATAAGAAACAAAACAATTAATGACTCCAAAAGTGCCAACTAATCTTAGATTCATAATCTACACATTAAAAATAACCTTTGGGTAAATTTTCATGCAATTTGGATAATCTTTAATGTACATGTGTAGATTAGAAGAGTGAAAGCATATAAAAACCCAAAATGTTAAATAATGTGATAAATAACTTCAAAAGATAAAATTCATGGGCAATTCATGTTCCATATGCTTTAGTTTGCTTGAGGGTGAAGTTTAACAATAATCGATGGCTTCTAGATGTCTCTAATGGGATAGGAAAAAGAAAATTTAATTTACTTTAAAAAAATTAAATAAAATACTTAGAGTCTCAAAAATTGAAAAGTAATACTAAATTTAGATTCTAATGTCTTAAATAGACTAGGTTACAAATTTTATTTTATTTGGAATTCATTTGCACCTCAATTGATGAGAGAGAAAAAGTTAAACAATATAAATAGAATTTTAGTCCGAATATGTTTTAAAGTACATTTAAATGACACACACCTTTTCTTTCTCTCAGTCAGTGGACGCGTGCGATCTAGACCATTGGATCTCAGATCCAATGGTTCACATATTTTCCCAATTTTTTAGTAGGAACCTGCTTGCTGCTCGATGCCCATGGCGTGAGCAAGGTACGGGATGAACCCCCCTTGTGGATTCCCTGTTCTACCCCTCTCACATCCTCTTTTATTTATTTTTCAGTCAAGGGTATAATAGTCTATTCACCTATTTTGTTTTTTTGCTTTGGCCGATGCCACACGGGTCTGGTGAATTGGTTACCTATTATTGGGTCAAGTCATGCGAGCTCGTCTTCTCTTATCCATTTCTCACTAATTTTTTTGCTTACGTGGATTTTTCTAGTTTTCTGATTGGATGATTTTATAAATAGCATATCTTTTAATCCACTTGTCAAAAAAATAAGTAAAAATATGTTTTCAAATAGAAAAAATGTTATATTTCTAATAAAAAATAGTTTGAGAGTCTGATTTCCATGTTTTCAATGGTTTATTTTTGGGAATCTAATAAATCATATAAAAAGCCCTAAAAATTGTAACTTAATCGTATAAAATCCAAATTGGACAAATAAATTTGTTTTATTGATTAGAATAACATACACAATCGTTTGGTCAAGGTTTTGTAACCAAAATCTTAGGTTTTCCAAAAAGGGTCTAAATTAAGGGTTTCTTTACATATTATACATTATAAAACCATAATACATGTGAATAATTATAATTAGGCAAATGTGATCTTGGAAACAACTAGATTGGTGTAGAGTGTTTCTAAGACTCTAGTTTAAGGTATATTTGCATCTCCTATTATTCCTTTTGAGCAATAACCTATTTTCATTTTTTTCTCGGTCCTATTGGCAATAGCCAACACAATAACTCCTATTGAGAATATATTCCATGTGAAGTACTCTACTTGATTATGATCTATTGATCACCCTATTTTGTTGGACTTTCTTTCGACTCTATCTTATATTTTGTTCATGATGGAATTTGACGTGGTGATATGTTCTACTTTTTCCCACTTTCTTGGTGGATGTTTGTATTGTCATTTTTTATGGCAATCTTGTTAAATCTAACTAAACTTTTTACTTGCATCTACTTTAAGCATGTTATGTGATTCAATAGCCCTAGAGTAGTGTAAGTACATTGGTTTGTAGGTTGTGTGCCCATGTTATTATTTTTGGGATGGAGCTTGTGTGCCCCATTCCCGGGTGGTGATGCTCATATTTTTATATATATTGGGAGTCTAGCAGTACTCCATTCTCTATAAGATTTCAAGTTTGTGACACTTGACCACCTTTGTTATTTATATTGTTCTAGTGTTATGCTTATATCACATGAATGTAGGTTGATGAATATTATTGATGGGTTGTGATTCCTAATTCTTGATCTGTTCTTGTGTGGCACAACTTTATTGTTTTATTTGTGGCAAGTATTCTCTTGGTTATCAAATTTTTAAATTCATATTATTTATGCCCAATTAGTTAGTCCTTTCCTTTTTCTTTAGGAAGCCTTTTACTTGACATCCTTTATTTTTCAATTTTGCTCAGTACTCGATTAAGTACCCACATACTAGTGTTTTGCTGATGTATCTACCTTTTCTCTTATTTACTAGGGTACACTTCCAACCCCAGATATAAGTCAAGGAAGAGACAACCAAGTTGGACTAGGACCTCATCAAGTTTAATTGAAACTTTGTCAGAAATTTTCTTGAAGTGGTTAGGTGATCCTGAACTAGTCTTATGTTTAGTTAGTTTTTATTTCATCTCACCCTATGTGGTGAAGTCTAGTGATGATAATAATCTTGTAATGGTTAGATACTTTATAAATTCTGCTACTACTTTTGGTGTTATGATACATGCATGTTGAATGAATTGGTTATCATACCTTTTGTAAAAAAAAATTATGTTGGTGTTTGGTTATATGTGATGATGTCATTTTATTTTAGTAGGGAGTGGATCCCCTACGAGATGCCTCTCCTTACATCATGATATTAGAGCTAGTGGATGTCGATTATCTAACTATTTCAATCTTGTCTTCCTTAGGATGTTTACCCTTTTGGTTGGTTGCTTATACCTAGTACCCTTGTTTTGTGCAGGAAAAGCCCTTATGGCAGGCGATAACTCATCTTTTGACAACCTATCTGGTTATGAAATACCCAAAACCCTAGGTTTGGGCTGTTAAGGATGGATCCTCCCTTTACCCCTTCGGTGACTTGAGTTACTCCTCCAACTAGAAGTGGACTATTAATATGTCAGGAAACCCCAACCTCTGCTACTTCTAATGCGGGCATAGTCATCTCTCTTGAGCAAGAGTTAGCCATGCTTTGACAAATTATTACCACATCGATGGAAGGTAAGTTGAACAACCCACCTGTTCCTGATAAGCCTAAGGAGTACTCAATATTGGAATTCATGAGAATTTAACCACCCTACTTCAAGTGTGAAGATGAACTAGAGATGGTCGATAAAGCTGATGAATAGCTAGGTGTTAGCCATAGAGCATATTTTTGATGGTCTGGCATGTCCTCCGCACCAGAAGGTTAGGCTTGCTTCATATGTGCTAGATGGACTAGCTTGAGTTTAGTGGAATGATATATCAAGGGCTTGTGATATCTCTACCATGACATGGGAGAAGTTGTTGGTGATTTTTTGTGGGAAGTACATCTGTATTACTGCCCAAAAGAAGAAGCAAGAAAAATTCTATAGCTTGAAGCAAGGTTCCCTATCTATTTCTTCTTATGTACAAAAGTTTTTGTTGCTTAAAATTATGCATCCGGACTCAGTGAAGATCGTAGAGCTGACCTATACTTGCAAGGTCTTAACTACAATATGGGTCGTGCTCTTATTCCAAAACTAGCCTTGACCTTCCAGAAAATGGTTGATAAAAGTTTGGTTGTGGAGTCTTACATAGGGTTTCAACCTAGGGAGCTTGATAAGAAGAGGAAGTTTTTAGGTGATGATCAAAAGAAGGACATGTGTGCTAAATGTAATGGTTATCATCCTCCAGGGAAGTGTTCTCATGATGGGAATAAAGATCGACCTTGACATGGCTCTCTAGTAATATGTCATCATTGCAATGAACCTGGACATATTCACCCTAGATGCCCCCAGCTTCATAATGGACATGCACCAGCTAAACAACAACAACCTTAGGTACCTCCTCAAAATAGTGATAACAATAATACAATAAGACATGTTGAGAGACATGTCAGAAGAGTATTTGCTTTGAATGGCCAAAAAGCTAATGCAGAAGACCATGTTGAAGGTAACCCATAACCTCTTAGTTGGACCTTAAAGATATGTTTTCTATTTTGCATGAGTACCTTGAAGATGAAAGTGATATGGTACATGAGTTTTGGAAAGACTTTCTTTTAACCTATAGTGTTGTGTGACTTAGTAGGAAAAACATTTTAAAGGGGTGGAGTATAGGTGATTGTTTATGTTGGGGTAATTAGATTTGGAGGACGAAATCGTTTAAAGGGGTGGAGTGTTGTAATGAACCAAAGCTTAGATCCTACCCTATCCCATGATCAGAAAAAATAGCTAGTTAGTTCTTTAGCTATGACCAAACAACCATTAAAATAAATCATGAAATATATTACATATATTTTCTTTACTAACATAATGTCTAAATAAAAAATAATAATATTTTTTGGGTAACCAGTGATGAATTCATGTTCATAAATATTAATAATGTTACATTATCCAAATAAATATGGAATTAATAAACTTAAAGAGATAAATAATAACTCTTTAAACAATATAATGTGATATTGAATTATTTAATGTAATAAATAGTGCAAATAATTGATAATGATTAAAATTCATAAGAGGAATACTAATTGGATAAGGATAACTTTAGATTCATTTTCTATGGGTTGGATTTGTCTTAGAGGTCAAGTTTCACAGTTTTGAGATAATAATAACCACATCTATTTTATTTAGAAAAGAAAAGGTGGTTTTCGTCCAAATAAGAAATAAAACAATTAATTACTCCCAAAGTGTCAACTAATCTTAGATTCATAATCTACACATTAAAAATAGCCTTTTAGTAAAATTTTCATGCAATTTGTATAATCTTTAATGTACATGTGTAGATTAGGAGAGAGAAAGCATGTAAAAGTTTAGATAATGTGATAAATAACTTCAATGGATAAAATTAATGGCCAAATTGTGTTCCATATGTTTTACTTTGCTTGAGGGTGAAGTTTCACATTAATTGATGGCTTCTAGATGTCTCTAATGTGATAGGAAAGAGAAATATGATTTACTTTAAAAGAATTAAATAAAATACTTAGAGTCTCCAAATAACTAATGCCAAATTCGGATTTGACATGTTTTAAGTAGGATAGAAAAGTGAAATAATTTAAATAGAACTTTAGTTCAAATATGTTTTGGAGTACATTTAAATGACACATGCCTTTTTTTCTCTCGGTCAGTGGACGCCCACGATCTAGACTGTTGGATCCACAATCCGATGGATCTGGATTTGCTCAATTTCTAGCAAGTGCCTTCTTATTGCTCGGTGCCCATGGCATCAGCAAGGTAGGGGTTGAATCCCCCTTGTAGATTCCTTATTCTACCCCTCTCACGTTCTCGTTTCTTTGTTTTCTTGCCTAAGGGCATACTAGTCTATTCGTCTGTTTTGTTTTTCACTTTGGCCAAAGCCACACAGGTATTGACCAGTGACTTGGTAACCTATGATTGGGCCAATTCATATGGGCCCATCTTCTCTTAACCTTTTCTCGTGAATTTCTTTGCTTACTTGGATTTTTCTCATTTTCTGATTGGCTGATTTGATAAAAATCATATCTTTTAATCCACTTGTCCAAAGTAAAAATATGTTTTGAAATTGAAAAATGTGATCTTTCTAATACAATTAGTTTGAGAGTCTGATTTTCATGTTTTTGATGGTTGATTTTTTAGAATCTAATTAATCATTTAAAAAGCCCAAAAAATGTAGTTAATCATATAAACTCCAAATTGGACAAATAGATATGCTTACTTCATCAGAACAACATAAGGAATCATTTGGTCTAGGTTTTTAACAAAATCCTCAATTTTCCAAAAAGGTTTAAATTTAGGGTTTCTTTACATATTATATATTATAAAACCTTAATACATGTGAATAATTGTAATTAGGAAAAGGTGATCCTAGAAACAACTAGATTGGTGAAGGGTATTTCTAAGACTCTAGTTTAAGGTATGTTTGCATGTCCTATTATTCCTTTTGAGAAATAACCAATTTTCATCTGTCTCTTGGACCTATGGACAATAGCCTACACAATATGTCTCCTTGAGAATTTATTCCAAGTGAAGCAGTCTACTTGATATGATCTAGTGGTCACCCTATTTTGTTAGACTTTCTTTTGACTCTATCTTATATTTTGTTAATGATGGAATTCTACTTGATGATATGTTATACTTTTGCCAACTCTTTTGGTGGATGTTTATATTGTCATTTTTGTGATGGAAGTCTTGTTAAATCTGACTAAGCTTTTTACTTGACTCTACATTAAGCATGCTATGTGATTCTATAGTCCTATAGTAGTGTAAGTACATTGGTTTCTGGGTTGTTTTCCCATGGTATTATTTTTGGGATGGAGGTTGTGTGCCCCATACCCAGGTGGTGATGCCCATATTTTTATATATATTAGGAGTCTGGCAGTACATCATTCTCTATCAAATTTCAAGTTTATGACTTGACTGCTTTTGTTATGTATATTGTTCTAGTGCTATGGTTATCTCACATGCATGCAGGTTGATGATTATTATTGATGGGTTGCGAGCCCTAATTCTTGATATGTGCTTGTGTGGCACAACTTTATTGTTTAATTTATGGAAAGTATTTTCTTAGTTATCAATTTTGAAATTCATATTCTTTTATGCCCAGTTGGGTAGTCCTATCATTTTTCCTTGGGAAGCCTTTTATTTGACATACTTTATTTCTTAGCATTGCTCAAAACTCGATTTAGTATACACATACCAACATTTGGTTGACATATCCACCCTTTCTCCTGTTTGGTGGGGTACACATCCAACCCCAGATATAGATCAAGGAGGAGACAACCAAGTCGGACCAGGACCTCATCAAGTTTAATTGAAACCTTGTGGGAGACTTTCTTGAAGTGGTTAGGTGATCCTCAACTAGTTCTATGTTTAGTTAATTTTTCTTTTATCTCACTCTATGTAGTGAAGGCTAGTGATGATAACAAGCTTGTAATGGTTAGATACTTTATAAATTTCGTTGCTACTTTTGGTGCTATGATACATACATTTTTGATAGAATTGGTTATCATCTCTTTTGTGAAAAACTTAAATTGGTGTTTGGTTATATGGGATGATGCCTTTTCATTTTAGCAGGGAGTGGATCTCCCATGTCTATTGAATCCGGGTCGCCCCTTCGATGAGTACCATCTTCCCATAGAGATAATAAAGACATAACCCTCCTATATAGATCATGTTTGTGTGAGGTTGTAAATGTATCTAAACTCATGGGCTAAATGGGCAAGTTTATTTTCTTCCAATGCATGAACCTTGTGTTGATTATTTAAAAGTTTCAAAGTTTTTCTAATCCCTTTGCATGCATATTAATAATCTTTTTAAAGATTGCCAATATTAAAAGTCAAACACTCTTTTTAAATATTAGGAATCTATAAAATCAAATAATCTTTTAAGGATCAACAATCATTTAATAAATCAAACTCTTAAAGATTAAAAATTCTATCATAATCAAACATTGTTTTCAAATATTAGCAATCGCTTCATATCAAAGTAAAATTGTAAACGATTTCTTAAAAATTGAAAAATCTTTACAAAAACAAAATATCTTTACAAATAAAACAACCTTTTAAAAACCAGAAAATCTTTTCAAAATTGAACAATCTTTTTAGTACTAACAATATTTAAATTATAAAATCATTTTAATGATTAGAAATCTTTTAAAAATTGAAAAATATTTTTAAAACCAAATAATTCTTTCAATGGATTTATAATTTTTAAAAATCAAACAATCTCTTTCAATATTAAAAATTGTTCTTTAACTTCAATGAAACTTGTATCTTCATCGAGACTTTGGTGAATGTTGATCTCTCTGACATGGGATAAAGTGAACCTTTTTGCACATATTAGCATGGAAACCTACGAGAGAGGCTAGACATGATCTTAGCTAATGTTGAGTGGGTCAACAATTTTCCTAGTTTTTCTATGAAGCATCTTCCTCGAGTGCAGTCTGATTACAATCCACTCCTTCTGATATAGGTGGCAAGGAATATTAGGAAGTCAGTGCTCAAAAGACAACCTCTTAGAATTGCAACAAGGAGTTTGTGGCATTGACTGAAAAGGAATGGAAAGTGAATCTCAACTTTAATGAACCCCAATAAAATATTCAACCAATTACCAAATGAAGAACTTGAGAGAGAGAAACATAAGAAGAAAACACAAATACTTAGGGAAATTGAATGAATAAAAAAGAATCTTAGTAATAACTACAATGCAGAGATCGATGGCCATTGAATTGAACTATAAGATGCATATGAGAAAATATTGATTGAAGAAGAGGCAGATTGGAGGTAGTGAATCCATTTAAATTGGTTGAGGAGCGGAGATCAAAACATAAAATTCTTCTAGGCCTTTGTGAAAGGAACACACATGAGAAATACAATAACGACACTAAATAACAAACATCATAGGTGGATTTTAAAAGAAGATGTGGTAAAGACATGGTTCAATAGCATTATTTTAAGCTTTTTACTACATAGAATCCATCAAACCAAGAGGCAATCAATAGCTCCCGTGCCAGTTCAGGAATATATCCTAGAAGAAATGGTGTCATGTGGAGAGCCCCCTACTGAGAACAAAGTGTAAAAAACCTTAAAATGCATAGACCTACACTATGTGACCAGACTTGATGGTGTTGATGTAGGTTTCTTGTAGAGCAACTGCTTATAGTAGGTGAACTATAAGAAGGTCCATTACTATTTTTATAGTTGGGAGAGAGTTACCAACATGCTTCTACAATTCAATTATTTCCCTCATTCCTAAGGTGAATGTACATGTGAACTATGGAAAGATACACCATATCCCCCTAAATAACTCGATAGAAAAACTTGCACCTAAAATGGTGGTAGGAAGACTGAAGAACTACATGGCCAGATGGATATCAAGTTGTAATTTGAGATTTGTCCCAAGGCGGAGGATTTATAATAACTTAAAATTGGCTTAGGAATTCATCCATAACATGAGGAAAGCTAGTGTAGGAACGTACATGGTGTTAAAATTTAACATTTCAAAGCAACACAATCACCTGTATTGACATTTCACCAGGGATACATTGAAGTGAGCAAACTACCCCCCAAGCATAGTGGGTTATGCAATGAATTCCATCAAGGGAGGCATGGCCCACCTGATCTATGTTGACTTTTTGGATATGCCACACTCAAATTTTGATGATACAAATATTTATTACAGTATTCACTAACATGTGTATTAAGTGTCCAGGTGTTTAAGGAACTAAATCAAGATCCAACTACAAAGGCCATGCAATTTTATATATGTTTGGATTCTTGTAGATCAAGTTGTAGAATCAATATAATTATAGAAGTACTTTTTACATGCAACTTGATAGATATGATGTAAGGACAAGTGATTATTTTCCAAAACCTACCCAAAACCCTATCCCACACTCATATGAAGTCTTTAGGGTTGTTAGGTTTCATTAGAGAAGTCATTAGATGGATTTTCCCTTAATTTGCATAACGTTTTACATAATTTTTTTCTCGATCGAAGACTTCATCAACAAAATACACTTGGTTGAAGAATTTGACAACTGGAGAATAGATGCCACTATACAATGATCTCTGAGTTAGTCTTTCTCAAAGTCTTTGTCGATTGAAACTTGCTTGGTCGAAGAATTTGTCAACTGATAAAGCAACGTTATACCTTGTTGACTAGGAAGATCAACTGACACATAGTCATTAGACCTATTTCTACTCTCTACACAATCTCAGTCGACTAAGAGAATGACCGAGACAATCTTGGTCTAACTAGTTGTTGACCAAGAAATGTTGTAGAAGCAAATCTATTAACTAACAAATTATCCATTGCAACTCAACTAACCTAATCCTAACAGCTAGATAATGACCAAGAATGCCCTAAACACTCCCCACATTTACCCTAACTACTTGTTAGCAATTCCTATATGTAGGAGTGATCTTGGGACACCAAGAAAAAAACTTTACAACAACAATTTACATACACTTGAGCATACTACTACTTGCAAACTTACTCAAAGTTCTTAGCTTCTACACTTCAAGTTGCCATCAAGCTAGCCTAAGCCTTGGATCAATACAAGTGTCCTTCTTCACCTATATACAAACTTGCCTAAACCTTATGGAGTGGATCATCATCACCTGTCTTTTAGTGCTTAATTATACATCTTGTGAAGATCATTGTAATTTCCATCTTCTCTTCTTGTTCTCATGCTACAGATTATCATTGCTTCTCACTACTTCGAGGTAGAAGGATATGGTGAAGATCTCTTGGTGATATTCTCAATTGAAGGCTATGACCAAGGTGGTGGAGGTTTATTACGATAATCTCCAAGTCAGTGCTCTTCCACGCCAGTTAAAGAAGAGGTGAGGCACAATGCTCTTCCGTATCTATCAAAGTAGAGATCAAGTGGATGACATTCCATTAACCTATCAAAGAAGGTGATAGATCTCCTTGAGATGAAAAAGATTGTTTGTCTTGCTCCGCAAAAGGCACAGGTAAATTTTATGTATTGTGTATCAGTATAGATAAGGGACAAAATTACATGGTTTAGAAATCTTAGTTGGAAACAACTATGTAGTAGACATATGTCATTTGACAGAACCACTCTAAATTTGTGTATTCTTGTGGTTTCTTCCTTTTTGAACTAACTTGCTTTATATTTTTGTATTCTTTAAGCAAGTCCCAATTAACGATGTTTCTATTCTAACATTACAAAAATTTTATTTAGACTCTATTCACCTCCCTCTAGAGTCTTTCAATTGGTATTAAAGTAGGTCTTCAAGGATCCATAACAAGTCATGAAGAATGGGGGAGAATGTGATCAACCACCTCAACCTTGAGGGATCACATGTGAGCCGGACACCAGTGTTCAAAGGATCCAATTACACATGGTGGAATAGGAGGATGCATTTTTACTTCCAAATAATTATCCTTGAACTGTGGATGATGATTGCTCAACCTTTCACACTTTAAACCACAAAGTTAGAACAATGGGATGCCAAAATGTTAAAGAGATCTACACTCAATGTAGAGGTTGTAAGTATTCTTTTTTGTTATTTATCTTATAGTGAACTTAATCACATGCTCTTGTAGAACAACTCATGATATTTGACATAAATTCCATTACTCACGAGGGTACTAGATAAGTAAAGAATACAAAGATTAACATATTGAAACACAAATTTGAGTTATTCTATATGCGTCTCAAAAATCTACTGCAGAGATGTGTACTAGATTTTCTAACATTATCAATAGCTTGAGTGCCTTGGGAAAACACATAAGATAAGAAGATTAAGTTTCTGAAATACTTAGGTCATTGCCACGCAAGTAAAAATCAAAGGTCACTACATCAGAGGAAGCAAATGATCTTACAACAATGAAGATGGAACAACTCATAGGGAAATTGAAAACACATGAAGTCACTCTTAATGAAATAAAGAAAAGTAAAACCAAATAGTAAAAGGGATGAAGTAAGGATCATGCTCTCAAAAGATGCCACCAAAGCGTCATCAAAGAACATAACTCAAGAAAGTAGTGACATAAGTAGTGATGATGAAGGAAATGACTTGATGGCAAATGGTAATAAATATAAGATATTTTGATAAAAATATTCCTGGTGTTCCTTCCTCTTCTTATAGGTTCTTTGAACATAGAAAGAAAGGCCACTTGATTTTAAATTCCCTAAGCTCAAGAGAGGTGAGAAGTCCAGATTTCAAGAGGAAAGACATAGGAGACAAAGCCAAAAAAGTTGCATGGGATCAATCAAGTAACGATAGAGAAAGTGGCGAAGAGGAGTAGGTAGAATGTCTCATGAAGAAAGAGGATGAAGAAGAACCAATGAGGTAGACATTTTTGAATTATCTAAAGGATAATTAGTTAGTAGTCTTGAAGAATTTCATGCCAAGTATATAGATTGTAGAAGACAAAAGAAGAAACTTGGAAAAACTATTCATAAACTTCATGTTAATGTAAATAATCTTAGTTCTTAAAATGATACTTTAAGATCTTTGAATTGTATATTAAAAGAATCTATAGAGATTTATAAGGCTAACATACATGTTCTTGAAAATAACAGTAATCTTCTCTCTGAGGAAAAGGTTGATATGCTTGTTAAACTAAATGATTATCAAACTCAACCTATTTTTTACACTCATTTAGATAATGATGTCTTAGTAAAAGAGAGACATATTTTGCTTTTGGATCTTCCTTAAGTGAACATAGATATAACCAAATAGCTTGATGAAAATGTAAAGTTATGCAAAACAAATTTCTAGAATAACATAAGGAAAATATCTTAATAATATCTTAGTTAAAGCTTCTAAACAACTAGATAGGAGAGGCTTAGGATATGTTCCAAAGAACAAATCTTGAAATATATTTAAAATAAAAAACATATATGCTCCCAATACTAAAACTATATATGTGCCTAAAAATAAAGTTTTAGAGTTCCAAAATGTTGAAAAGAGAAATCAAATGTATTTTATTTTGTGCACTACTTTCAACGTCTTGGACATTATTCCTTTCCATGTGATTATAGGAAGAAAGCAGCCATTGACATGGTTTGGGTTCCAAAATTCCCAACGTCGAATAAGAAGGTGAACGTGTTGATATTTGACCTATTCTAAATTTTGATAAATGTATTTATGTCTTATCTCAACTTGAATTCATTTTTCATTTTCATTTTCATATCATTTATTTATTTATTTGCATCTCTTTTATTTATTCATTTTCATATCTTGCTTAAATTTGTTAAACTGAAATTCGGGTTTCTCCATGACTACCTCTCAATTGACAAAAGCTTAGATAGAGGGACCTCTCGGTTGACAAAATAGTTTGACTAAAAATAAAATTTTCACAAATTTAACTTGAAAATTCAAATCATTGCAAGACAATGTCTTAATATCATATATGTAAAAATATTTTTAGCTTGGATATTATATGTTTAATTCATGGTATCTATTTTATTCTAACCATCATGGACTCTACTTGGGTACCAAAACCCTTTCAACTCTGTAGGATTGAGTGGTTTATAGTGGATGCTCCAAGCATATGACTTCAATACACTAAAAAACAAGAGGATAAGTCACATGGGAAATAGCGGCAAAGACACTGTTGTACGAATAGGTGATAATGAAGAAGGAGTACATGCAAGTGCACATGATGGACATGTGGTTCAAGGTAATAATAAAGTTGGAAAATATAAGAATAAATAGAACAAATTGTCTAGTATGCTTGATTCCTTGAGTTTAGAACTAAACTGAGATTAAATAAAAAAATATATTTTTAGGAAGAGATTGGATGATCTTATTTCTATAGAAGTTTCTTTTTAGAATAAAGTCTTTTTTCAGTTAAAGAAAATCTTATTTACATTAAACGTTTTACATCCTTTTATCCTCATATTGATCATAACATTATTATTCAAGAAAATTTTGACTTAAATGATAAAATTTCTATGCTTGATGTAGATCTTTTTTTTTTGAAATAGGTAAATATATTGCCAAAAGGGGATAAAAGCCCAAATCTACTTACAAAGATGTGTACAAGGGGAGGTTATAAACAAAAACCCCAGTATCTCTTAGCTTGCTCAGACAGACCTGAAGCAAAGCCATCTTTACAATTAAAAGTGCGGCCTAAGGCCAACGCTATTTTGGCAACGATCTTTTCCTCGTCACTAGCCAAACCACCATGGCTCCTACTGTTTCTCTCCTCCCACAGGAAGTAGAAGGCACCAGTCAGGCGAAAACCTCCCACAACAGTGTTGCTTCTGTTCTTTAGCTTCTCATTAAGTTTAGTAACAGTACTAATGAGGTCCACTTCCAAAATATGCCACCACTCACATTTCAAGCATATTAATGCCCATATTCTTCTAAAGAACCTGTAGCTGCCAAAGATATGTTGGTGGCTTTCCTGCTCGCCATTACAAAGACAGTAATTAGCCTCAATCTGCAGACCCCATCTTCTAAGTCTATCCGCAGTAGTTAGTTTAGCGAGTAAAGCCCTGTAAGTTGTAGTACTCCACTTGGGCATATGGAACTGGTTCCACAATAGCTTATGTGAAGCTACCTCTTCATCGGTAATGATGTTGATCCATGGTCTTTTCCTAGGAGAAATCAAGCAGACGAAACCATGTCTATCAACACTATACCATTGTTGCATCTCACACCATTGTTTGCACATACTCCTCCAACTCCTCGAAGAGTTACTGTCAAACCCATTCTGAAAACCTCCATATCTTTCAGTCATCCAACTACTCCATAAATTATCCTTCTATCTCAGGAACCTATAACCTCATTTACATTGACTATGATTCACCATCCATTTAGGATCGGTGACATTCAGTCCCCCACTACTGAATGGTTTGGCAATTATATGCCATGCCACTCCATGACCTTCACTACCCCAGATGAAATTAGCTATAAGCTGTCTGCATTTGTCCGCCAAAGGAAGAGGCATCTCACAAACATCACACCAAAACCGGATCATCGCCTGGAGGACCGCTCGAACCGGAACCAACTTACTAGCCATAGAAATCCTACAGGCCACCCATCCATCAATCTTTGTTCTCAACATATCCAAGCAGTGAGTGAAATATGATGTGGAACCTTTTCTGCCCACCACCGGGGCACCCAGGTATCGTGTGGGTAGCCTACCCACCTTGATCTCATTGGCATTTCACATCCTCCCTCTTCTAGCATCGCACGACCTAGAGAGGTATAGCCTGGACTTGATGGTATTTATGTAAAGGACAGTCAGGTGGCCAAACTTCATCATCACAACTTTGAGCTCCCGAACTCTATTTGCATGGCCGGTGGAGAAGAGCATAACGTCGTCGGCAAATATGAGATGGGAGTAGACTTTGACATTCTTTATTTTGAATGGTCTAACCTTCCTTAAGTCTACCACAACCTTCATCAGTCTGGTAAGTCCTTCCATCACTATGGTGAACAACATTGGGGACAAGGGATCACCTTGTCTGTTGGGTTTTAAGGGAGGCAGAGAAGGCATTGGAAACAAAAATTTTCTCCTCCCCAAACCCAAAACAACGAAACGCGTCAACGTCTATACAATAGGAAAGGATGGTTTGTGGAATCATACCTTGTTCCGAGACAATACCTCGCGGCTTGCGCGGTCTTCACCTCCGGACAATACCTCGCGGCTTGCGCGGTCTTCACCTCCGTCAACGTCTCAGAGACAATACCTCGCGGCTTGCGCGGTCTTCACCTCCGGACTTGGATGGTGTCTGTGCAGCTCCTGGTCGCACCGGGACTGACGACTCCTGGTCTCACTGGGGCTGTCAGGATTGACAACCCACCTCTCGGGCTCTCTCGATTACCAAAACCAAAGAGAACGACAACTTTACAGAGCAACTGGTTGCAATGTGTTGTTGTTTGAGAAGCCCCCAATACCCCTATATATAGGAGGGTCATGGGACAGGGTTCTCTATCCCGGGAAATGTGGGACTAAAGCAGGAGTAGAAGGGTTCGAGATTTTCCACAAAAACAACCAACTGCATAACCTGAACCGATCATTTCATTTCTGAAACGGTCAGTTGGGGACCTGAGTCGGTCGGTTGACACCTCAACTGATCGATTGGAACCCATGAAACGATCGGTTCACTTCTGAACCGGTTGGTTCGTGGTCCTGGTCAGTTCCCGATTGACTTTTCCTCTTTTTTTCTAATTGGTACCAAATACCAATCCTTGTTCCAATCAAATTAGGCTAGTGAAACGAAAAGAAATTTCTCACCAATCCTACTTTCCCAACTTGCTCAGTTGGACCAGTTGAACGATCGTTTCAACATTTGAATTGATTGTTTCACCCTGTCCATGAGCCGATCGACTCACCAGCTGAGCCGATCGGTTCACCAAGCTCAGCCGATCGGTTCATCACATGAGCCGATCGGTTGGTAGTGCAGATTGTGCAGAAACAGTCAATTGTAGTTTCAATCAATCTGATAGTCTAATCAATCAGTCCAACACCTTGAACATTATGATACTGAGCTATCAATTGATTGAGTGTTTAATTGAACTACTAAACTCCTTTAGTAATCAATCTAAACATTGTTTGTGGACAAAACTCCTCTTCCAGGTTAAATCCTATGTGTGTGACCCTGCAGGTCCATTTCATGTTGGCAGTGACAGTCCATAACACTTATGACTTCACAAGCAAAGAGCGGTGCCTAGTCACACATCAGTGCTACCCAAGTGAAATAGAAAGTTGGAGAACAACTTTCAATCCTACAATCAATGAATGGTGTTACAGTGAATGTATAATTCCTTTGTCACGGATATCCTGAATGAGCTCGAGGCATGGAACAGTCATCCTGCCAACGTTCATTCACTTTCATGATCTCAGAGTAGATTGGAAGAGATATGTATGACATCAATATCACATACTGATTCACACATGCGTGCACGCCTTTCTCAATCCTACTCATCAAGTGGCCATGGATATCAAATTCCCTCAGGAGGGATAAATCCCATATCTATCACTCACCCCTCAAAAGCCCCATGTGTCAAAGCCACCCAATCATCACCTTTATAACAACCCATGTTTCAGGACTACGTTTGATGATGTCAAAGTGTGCCCAACTACATGTGTTGAGTGTAGTGATTTCAGGTCAAAGAATCACACTCACTGTAACATCCCTGACCTGGGTTATGAATTAACCCTAGATTGTTTTGCTTAATAAGGTTAAGTAGATTCTTAATCTTATCTTGTGAAAAGTAATTAGGTCTCATGAGAAACTTATGTTTCAATTTTGGTCTTGTTTGAACAATGTTGAAGCAATGTTTGCTTATTTTGGACTAAAGTGCAAATTACCCAAGTTGAGGGGTTAAATTGCAAATGTTGCATGGTAAGATGTTCCTCTGATTTTGAGACATCATAAGAATGAATATGATGTAGTGGTATGGTTTTCACAAGCTTGGGCACCAAGATTAAGCTTGTAAAGCAATCCTTGTGCATTAAAACCCAGTTTTGGTGTAATGTGCAATTTACCCAAAACCTAGGGTTCAATATGAAAATTACCACTTCAATAAGGTCCCTAATGTTTCTTGGAATCATGTAGATCAAATAAAATGAGATGGGTGCCTCATTTAAATTAAGTTGGAGGAGAGAGAATCTTGATATTAAAATAATCAAGATTAATGCCTAATTGAAACCCTAATTTGATTTAGGGCAAAAATGAATAAAAATAATTGAAGGGCTTTCAACCAAAATGTTTTGGGTTGATTTTGAATAAGGATGGACGTTCCTTTGCCAAGATAAGGAACGAAAATATCCTAAGTAGGTGAAATTCCACTCACCTTATTATAAGAAAAAGAAAACCCACTCACATATGGATATTAATATAATAATCATTAAGGTGCTTAATTTGATTTTATTTAAATTGAGGATAATGAAGGAGAATTAAAGGCAAAGGAAGGTTCCTCTTCCTTAAGGGATTTGAGGGGGAAGAGGCGGCCATATTTTTGGAATTTAATGCATTTGTATAAGGCATATTCTCTCTCATCAATTTCTTTATAAAAGTGCCATTTCCAAGCCCAAACCAAGGGCTTTTTCGGATTTTCTTCTTCCCCTTGCTTGAAAAACCGACCAAGGAGATAGGGAGGAGCAGGGAGCACGTCCCCAACCTGTGGGTGAGCCCTTGACCTTCGTTCTCCTTGATTTCATGGTGGGAATCGAAAATAAATTATGGATTCCTTCTTATTTCGATCTCCTCTTCAACCCTAGCCAACTTTTGCAATCAAAAGCTTGAGGACGAGCCTAGGGGGAGTTGCTAGAGCTTCATCCACCATTAATGGCGTGAGCTTGGAGCTTTGGAGCTCAATTGGAGGCGGGTTTTATAACTCAAACCCTTAAACATTTCTATTGCATCAATTCTCTATGCTTTGTTGATTGATTTCTTCAATTTGATGCACTCTTGTTTCTTGCTGCAATTTCCATCAAGAACGGTTGCTGTCCTTGGTTGTTCGAAGGAAGGGGATGATGACATCATCCTAGATTCTTATCCAAAGAAAATTACCAAGCAAAAACGTTTTGATAGCTACTCCAAATCGTTTTAATTTGATTGGCTATGCGGTTTCAGCAAACCGTTTAAGGGCAAACGGTTTGAGACCGTTTGGGAGAAAACGGTCTCAAGACCATTTGAGATGGTTGACCAAGCGTTGACCGTTTGGGAATTTTGTTCTTAATTATGTAGGCTGATAACCCTCCAAATATGAGGGATTAACTCCAAAGGAATCGAGAGTTGAAGGCCAATCAATTAGGCAATCGAATTGGATTAAGTGCTGATTTTCAACCTGATTAACTTGACCTGCTTCGGAAAACGGTCTCAAGACCGTTTGAGTGCGTTGACCAAGCGTTGACCGTATGAGATTTTTGATCCTAATTATGTTGGATAATGACTCACCAAGTTTTATGGGTTAACTCCCAAGGAATCGTGAGTTGAAGCCTAATCAATTAGGGAAACCTAATTGGATTAAGTGCTGATTTTCAACCTGATCAACTTGACCTGCTTGGGAAAACGGTCTCAAGACCGTTTGAGTGCGTTGAAAAAGCGTTGACCGTATGAGATTTTTGTTCATACTGATGTTGGTTAATGACCCTCCAAATTTGAGGGGTTAATTCCAAACGAGTCATGAGTTGAAGGCTAATCAATTGGGCTAACCCTAATTGAAATCAGTGCTGAAATCACAATGAGCTAATTTGAGATTTTGGGTTGATTAGCCCAAACGGTCTCAAGACCGTTTGGGGGATCATCCAAACGGTCTCAAGACCGTTTGGGGATCACCCCAAGACCGTTTGGAGGTCTGGGGTCAAGTATAGTTGACCAATTGAATGTCCAAAGGTACCAAATCATACTGCAACTAAATGCTGATTTGTTGATCAACTCGATAGACCAATCCATGATGAATTTTCACTAGAGTCCAAAGGTTTGATGGGAAAACGGTCTCAAGACCGTTTGGAGCTCATCCAAACGGTCTCAAGACCGTTTGGTGGTCACCCAAGACCGTTTGGAGGTCTAGGGTTGAGTATAGTTCAGTGGTTGCAGGTCTAAAGATATCAAGTTGATCTGCAATAGATTGCTGATTTGGTGAGCACTTCAATGAACCAAACCCTAATTAGATTGCTTGGATTGGAGTGATATGATGGTCAAACGGTCTCAAGACCGTTTGGTGGTCACCCAAGACCGTTTGGAGGTCTAGGGTTGAGTATGGTTAGGTGTTTGAAGGTCTAAAGGTGCCAAGCTGTTATACAATGCAATGCTGATTTGGTGATCAATCCAATGATCCAAACCTTAATTGGATGGCTTGGATTTGAGGGATATGATGGGAAAACGGTCTCAAGACTGTTTGGAGGTCATCCAAAAGACCTCAAGACCGTTTGGGGTCAGGTCATACCCAACTTGGATGATGGTTCAATGGTTTCAAAGCAACTAGTCTTACATTGATTAGTGTTGTTGAATCATCGATTCCAAACCCTAATTCAATTGAATCAAACCCTAATTGATGACCAATTGAGGGTTAATTAAGGGTAAAATAAGTTGAAGGTTAACCTATTTAAACTCAATTGAAGTATGGGTATAGGTCCAATTGATGATTGGTTCCATGAATCCAATGATTGAAGGAATCAACATTGGAAACCCTAATTCAATTGGATACCTTATAAGGTCCAATGGATCAAACCTTTTTGAAAACCTAATGTGATTAGGTGGGAGATACCTTTAATGGTACTAGTCATTAATGCATAACAAATGCATGGATCCAATACATGATGTAAACCCTAATTGAGGCCGATTTCATGTATAACCCTATTAAGAGGTTGCCTACATGTGAAATCACTAATTAGGATGAATAGTAAACCCTAATTCCTTTGGATACCTTATGTAATGGAGGTCCAATGTGATGATGAATGTACTATTGATCCAATAATGTTTAGTAATGTTAAACAATGAAGGAACAAAGGTTAAAACCCTAATAGTACCTAAGTGATTAGTGTCAATTAAGGGATGAACCCTAATTGCTGATAAGATCAATGACTTGGTACACTATGTAAATCATAGTTGTCTGTACTTGATTGAAGGGTTTATATGACCTAATCAAGTTAAGAAGCTGATAGCATGAATTCATACATGAATATTAATCATGTGGTGTATAAGGGTTATGATCCTTAATCAAAGAGATCATGAAACCTTAAACATGAACATAAACCCTAATTGAAAGGGTTATTGAATTCAACCCTAGTTGAGGGTGATTCCATGTGAAACCCTAGTTGAGGGTGATTCCATGTGAAACCCTAGTTGAGGGTGATTCAATGTGAAACCCTAGTTGAGGGTGATTCCATGTGAAACCCTAGTTGAGGGTGATTCCATGTGAAACCCTAGTTGAGGGTGATTCAATGTGAAACCCTAGTTGAGGGTGATTCCAAGTGAAACCCTAATTAAGGGTGCATCCATGTGGAACCCTAGTTGAGGGTGATTTCATGAGAAACCCTAATTGGGAATGCATCCCTAATTGCTTATAGGACCAATGACTTGGTACCCTATGTTAATCATAGTTGTATGCATATGATTGAAGGGTTGATGTGACCTAATCAAGTTGAAAGGATCAAATAATAGAATTCATATATAAATATGATTCATGTGATGATCCTATGTAGCACGACCATGCAAGGCAGCACGGCTGTGGTGACTTTACTCAGCACGACCGTGCAAGGTAGCACGACCGTGGTAGCTTTACTTTGCACGACCGTGCAAGGTAGCACGGCCGTGGTGGTCTATGCTTGACTTGGAGATGAATTAAAAGTGACCTAACATGGTTGTTTTGTTAATTCTCAACTTAAGGATGAGAGAGATACTCATACCTTGTGATGATAATCATTTAATGATAATTGATGAGAATAAATAAGTATGAGTGAATACTTATGGTATAAATGTTGGCTCCTAGATGTGGGGAGCAATGAACTAGGGTTTGATCATTGATAATATGATCTTGAAAACCTAAATGGTTAATAATGGAAAACCCTATTCTTAATGAAGGGTAATGATATGTGAGAGAAAGCCCTAATTTATGGAAAACCCTAACCCTGGTAAGGGAATAGTGGTGTTACCCTGTATTGCATGATGTGTTGTAAACCTGATAAGTCTATTATCATGTGTGACAATCATGCAGGTTTCATGAGTTGATGATCATAGCCAGGTATGAGCTATGATGTTTATTTGATAAGAATTGATTGGCCATATGTGCCATTATGTTTTTGTTACTGAGAAAGAAGTAACAAGATGAGTTGGGCTTGTAAGCCTTTGTTTTAAGTTGTTGCCTAGTGAGAGGTGACAAGATGTGAATGGCCTTGTGCGCCATGTGAATAAAGTTGTTGCCTAGTGAGAGGTGACAAGATGTGAATGGCCTTGTGCGCCATGTGAATAAAGTTGTTGCCTAGTGAGAGGTGACAAGATGTGAATGGCCTTGTGCGCCATGTGAATAAAGTTGTTGCCTAGTGAGAGGTGACAAGATGTGAATGGTTTTGTGAGCCATGTGAATAAAGTTGTTGCCTAGTGAAAGGTGAAAATATGTACAGTGTTCTGATGAGCCATGTGTGATGGAAACCCAAATCCTGATAAAGGATTAAGGGTAATACCCTTGAAATATTAATACATTGTTTTTTCATGGTATTGATAGATAATTGATGTACTGCTATTATATGTGCTAACCATGCAGGTATTATGAGATGATGAGCATAGCCAGGTATGAGATATGATGTATTATTAGTTTGAATTGTTAATTGGGCCTTGTGTGCCATAATATACCTTGTGCCTGGTAAGAGGTGGCAAGAGAATTAATGTGCATCAAGTGCCATGATGGATGCTTGTGTCGCAAGTATCATACTTACCTTGGTCAAATGACCTAAAGGTGTTAGTTACCTGAGAAAGAGGTAATAATGCTCAAGTGATGAACAAAGGGTTTGAATACCCAGGATTTCATGGTTATGGTATTGAAATTGAGAATGGATGAGAAGCCCCAGTGTTGAAATGAGGGATTAAGATCCCAACACCTTGTGAAAAGAGTATGGCTACGAGCCATGACTCCACAATGATAATGCTAGGCTTTAGTCATATGATCTAAGCCTGAAGAGAGTTAATGCAGTGATAATGATTCTGTAGTTTGAATAGATGTTATACATGTTCTTCATATTCATTAAAGGAATAGTAACATGTTTATTCTATCAAGTTACAGTTGCAATGCTTTTGATATAGAATAATGATTTAATCTGTTAGACATCAAAATATCTGCTGTCAAATAAATATGATTTACCTATTCACATTTATCTTATTAAGTTGCAATAATAATGTTTCTGGCAGAGAGTTATATCTCTCGCTGGGGAAATTTTTATAATTGTCTCACCCCCGTGTGAACCACATTTTTAGGTGGACGCGGACAAGGAGACAGGAATCCTTCAGGAGGTGAAGGACATCAGCAGTAGCAGGGACAGCAGTAAAGTCTCAGGTGGAGACATTGACTGTCATGTCATGTTCAGATGTATATAGAAGTCCTATGTGTCGTCTCTATACTCTCAGGTCCTTGGAGTAGTAGTTAATGATTTCGAGATTTTGGCTTAGTGCCTTGAGGGTTTTATACTACCTGTGTACAGTTAAGACAGAGTAGTTAATGTTTGTATTCCTCGAGAAGCAAAAGTACATGAGATGTATATATATGAACCAGGATGTAAAGTTTTACTTTGGTTCTGAATGAAAGAGTTTTCCTATGAATGGATCCCTTTGCAAAAAGTTTTAATTTTTAGTGATTTTTGCTAATCCGCTGCTTGATGAACGTTTCCGCATTAGTTAATCTTGTTTTCGCGAGACGGTCGTCACAATTTAGTGGTATCAGAGCTCTAGGTTCGCTGAGTCTACAGAGACATAGGACCTAGTTGTTGAGTCTGTGTTAGTGTCCTCCAGTATACCCTATAATGATTTCTGCTTGTGCAGAGAAAGGGTAAAGTTTTAAAATGACTGGAGAACACGAGGAACACATTGCTAAGGGCAATGTTGTTACACCAGGAGAGGGTGCATGGGACCAGGCAAGAGGAGAACAAGTGCCTGAGAATCCCCATTAAGACTTGATCAGGATAGAGAATCCTATGGTCATGCTCTTATTGGGCAGATTAGGGCAACAATAATGCATATAGTGAACTGGATACTAGCCTTACAACCTAGATTATCAGTCCTTAATACAGAAATCTTGAGCTTTAAAAGAGTTCCTGAATGACTTAGTCATATTGGAACAAGGGAAAATATGGAAAAGATTAACTTATAGCAAGAAAGTAGACTCTGCCATGAGTTTAGACAGATAATAAATCTGTGATGACAGTGCCCAGGAAGGGGCAAAAAGCTGAGAAGTAGGGAATGGTATCTATGATTTAGAGACATTTGCCTAGTTACTCTGAAAAGCTAAAGTTTTTGGTGTCACCAGTGCAATAAATGCCTAGTGCACCAGGGCAGTAGCCACTAAGTAAAGGAAAAAGCAGTAACATGAGATAATTGGACACTATGTGTTGAAATCAACCTAGTGCGGTAGATGATCTTGAGGGGTAATACTTAGATGAAATATATTCATCCTGATACTTCATTCCATGTATCTGTGTGTTAAAAATATGAAAATACATGTTTTTGAATTCTTTTGACTAGTCCTATAAGGACACAAGGGAGATGAGAACTTATATCTTACTCAATGTTCCTTAAAATGTTTTATAATCTCTCTTATCTGTATGTCAAATGATATTTAGAAATGATGCCTGGAGGAAATATAGGAATGGAAAATCTTGTGTGTATAATGATATGAAAAGTGAGGAATGTGATAGCATGTAAGTGCATACTACTTGATCTCAATATTTGTAAACCCTGGCCAGGTATACAACTATTGATGATAAAGTGAGTATGGAAACTCCTAGATTGATATCTTTTTGATTGCCCTGATCAAGCAATCATTCTGAAACAATCTAGAGAGTATAAGGAAATCAAAAGGGAAGAGCTATGTGAACATTCCCAACTAATAGGAAGAGTTATGTGAACATTCCTAATCAAAAGGGAAGAGCTATGTGAACATTCCCAACTAATAGGAAGAGCTATGTGAACATTCCTAATCAAAAGGGAAGAGCTATGTGAACATTCCCAACTAATAGGAAGAGCTATGTGAACATTCCTAATCAAAAGGGAAGAGCTATGTGAACATTCCCAACTAATAGGAAGAGCTATGTGAACATTCCTAATCAAAAGGGAAGAGCTATGTGTCATTCCCAATCAAAAAGGGAAAGCTATGTGTCATCCCCAACAAAAAGGGAAGAGCTATGTGTCATTCCCAATCAAAAAGGGAAGAGCTATGTGTCATTCCCAATCAAAAAGGGAAAGCTATGTGTCATCCCCAACAAAAAGGGAAGAGCTATGTGTCATTCCCAAACAAAAAGGGAAAGCTATGTGTCATCCCCAATAAGAAGGGAAGAGCTATGTGTCATTCCCAATCAAAAAGGGAAGAGCTATGTGTCATTCCCAATCAAAAAGGGAAAAGCTATGTGGCATTTCCAACTAATAAGAAGAACTATGTGAACAATCCCAATTACATAGAGTTTGCTAAGTGAATTATCTATGTTAGATATATATGTTTTTCCTTTTGATAAGTATTCTTGAGTGATTATTGAAGTATGTTCTTCTATGCTTCTTCCTTTCAATGATATGGACATCATATGTTAGGGGTTTATGCTCTGCATAAACATTGATGAGGTTGAACTAATGAAAGGAGCTTTGTGTGGAATCACAGAGTTCATGATATCTCCATGATATTAAGATGATATGTGGAGACTTGAGGGCATGATTAATGAACAATCTGTCCCTCCTTTTCTTGGGATTTCGAGGACGAAATCCTTGTTAGGGGTTTATAATTTGTAACATCCCTGACCTGGGTTATGAATTAACCGTAGATTGTTTTGCTTAATAAGGTTAAGTAGATTCTTAATCTTATCTTGTGAAAAGTAATTAGGGCTCATGAGAAACTTATGTTTCAATTTTGGTCCTGTTTGAACAATGTTGAAGCAATGTTTGCTTATTTTGGACAAAAGTGCAAATTACCCAAGTTGAGGGGTTAAATTGCAAATGTTGCATGGTAAGATGTTCCTCTGATGTTGAGACATCATAAGAATGAATATGATGTAGTGGTATGGTTTTCACAAGCTTGGGCACCAAGATTAAGCTTGTAAAGCAATCCTTGTACATTAAAACCCAGTTTTGGTGTAATGTGCAATTTACCCAAAACCTAGGGTTCAATATGAAAATTACCACTTCAATAAGGTCCCTAATGTTTCGTGGAATCATGTAGAGCAAATAAAATGAGATGGGTGCCTCATTTGAATTAAGTTGGAGGAGAGAGAATCTTGATATTAAAATAATCAAGATTAATGCCTAATTGAAACCCTAATTTGATTTAGGGCAAAAATGAATAAAAATAATTGAAGGGCTTTCAACCAAAATGTTTTGGGTTGATTTTGAAAAAGGATGGACGTTCCTTTGTCAAGATAAGGAACGAAAATATCCTAAGTAGGTGAAATTCCACTCACCTTATTGTAAGAAAAAGAAAACCCACTCACATATGGATATTAATATAATAATCATTAAGGTGCTTAATTTGATTTTCTTTAAATTGAGGATAATGAAGGAGAATTAAAGGCAAAGGAAGGTGCCTCGTCCTTAAGGGATTTGAGGGTGAAGAGGCGGCCATATTTTTGGAATTTAATGCATTTGTATAAGGCATATTCTCTCTCATCAATTTCTTTATAAAAGTGCCATTTCCAAGCCCAAACCAAGGCCTTTTTCGGATTTTCTTCTTCCCCTTGCTTGCAAAACCGACCAAGGAGATAGGGAGGAGCAGGGAGCACGTCCCCAACCTGTGGGTGAGCCCTTGACCTTCGTTCTCCTTGATTTCATGGTGGGAATCGAAAATAAATTATGGATTCCTTCTTATTTCGATCTCCTCTTCAACCCTAGCCAACTTTTGCAATCAAAAGCTTGAGGACAAGCCTAGGGGGAGTTGCTAGAGCTTCATCCACCATTAATGGCGTGAGCTTGGAGCTCAATTGGAGGCGGTTTTTATAACTCAAACCCTTAAACATTGCTATTGCATCAATTCTCTATGCTTTGTTGATTGATTTCTTCAATTTGATGCACTCTTGTTTCTTGCTGCAATTTCCATCAAGAACGGTTGCTGTTCTTGGTTGTTCGAAGGAAGGGGATGATGACATCATCCTAGATGCTTATCCAAAGAAAATTACCAAGCAAAACCGTTTTGATAGCTACTCCAAATCGTTTTAATTTGATTGGCTATGCGGTTTCAGCAAACCGTTTAAGGGCAAACGGTTTGAGACCGTTTGGGAGCAAACGGTCTCAAGACCGTTTTATATAGTTGACCAAGCGTTGACTGTTTGGGAATTTTGTTCCTAATTATGTAGGCTGAAAACCCTCCAAATTTGAGGGATTAAATCCAAAGGAATCGAGAGTTGAAGGCCAATCAATTAGGCAATCGAATTGGATTAAGTGCTGATTTTCAACCTGATTAACTTGACCTGCTTGGGCAAACGGTCTCAAGACCGTTTGAGTGCGTTGACCAAGCGTTGACCATATGGATTTTTGATCCTAATTATGTTGGCTAATGACTCACCAAGTTTTATGGGTTAACGCCCAAGGAATCGTGAGTTGAAGCCTAATCAATTAGGGAAACCTAATTGGATTAAGTGCTAATTTTCAACCTGATCAACTTGACCTGCTTGGGCAAACGGTCTCAAGACCGTTTGCGTGCGTTGACCAAGCGTTGACCGTATGAGATATTTGTTCATAATGATGTTGGTTAATGACCCTCCAAATTTGAGGGGTTAATTCCAAACGAGTCATGAGTTGAAGGCTAATCAATTGGGTTAACCCTAATTGAAATCAGTGCTGAAATCACAATGAGCTAATTTGCGATTTTGGGTTGATTAGCCCAAACGGTCTCAAGACCGTTTGGGGGATCATCCAAACGGTCTCAAGACCGTTTGGGGATCACCCCAAGACCTTTTGGAGGTCTGGGGTCAAGTATAGTTGACCAATTGAAGGTCCAAAGGTACCAAATCATACTGCAACTAAATGCTGATTTGTTGATCAACTCGATAGACCAATCCATGATGAATTTTCACTAGAGTCCAAAGGTTGGATGGGAAAATGGTCTCAAGACAGTTTGGAGCTCATCCAAACAGTCTCAAGACCGTTTGGTGGTCATTCAAGACCGTTTGGAGGTCTAGGGTTGAGTATAGTTCAGTGGTTGAAGGTCTAAAGATATCAAGTTGATCTGCAATAGATTGCTGATTTGGTGAGCACTTCAATGAACCAAACCCTAATTAGATTGCTTGGATTGGAGTGATATGATGGGCAAAAGGTCTCAAGACCGTTTGGAGCTCATCCAAACGGTCTCAAGACCGTTTGGTGGTCACCCAAGACCGTTTGGAGGTCTAGGGTTGAGTATGGTTAGGTGTTTGAAGGTCTAAAGGTGCCATGCTGTTATACAATGCAATGCTGATTTGGTGATCAATCCAATGATCCAAACCTTAACTGGATGGCTTGGATTTGAGGGATATGATGGGAAAACGGTCTCAAGACCGTTTGGAGGTCATCCAAACGACCTCAAGACCGTTCGGGGTCAGGTCATACCCAACTTGGATGATGGTTCAATGGTTTCAAAGCAACTAGTCTTACATTGATTAGTGTTGTTGAATCATCGATTCCAAACCCTAATTCAATTGAATCAAAACCTAATTGATGACCAATTTAGGGTTAATTAAGGGTCAAATAAGTTGAAGGTTGACCTATTTAAACTCAATTGAAGTATGGGTATAGGTCCAATTGATGATTGGTTCCATGAATCCAATGATTGAAGGAATCAACATTGGAAACCCTAATTCAATTGGATACCTTATAAGGTCCAATGGATCAAACCTTTTTGAAAACCTAATGTGATTAGGTGGGAGATACCTTTAATGGTACTAGTCATTAATGCATAAGAAATGCATGGATCCAATACATGATGTAAACCCTAATTGAGGCCGATTTCATGTATAACCCTATTAAGAGGTTGCCTACATGTGAAATCACTAATTAGGATGAATAGTAAACCCTAATTCCTTTGGATACCTTATGTAATGGAGGTCCAATGTGATGATGAATGTACTATTGATCCAATAATGGTTAGTAATGTTAACCAATGAAGGAACAAAGGTTAAAACCCTAATAGTACCTAAGTGATTAGTGTCAATTAAGGGATGAACCCTAATTGCTGATAAGATCAATGACTTGGTACACTATGTAAATCATAGTTTTATGTACTTGATTGAAGGGTTGATATGACCTAATCAAGTTAAGAAGTTGATAGCATGAATTCATACATGAATATGAATCATGTGGTGTATAAGGGTTATGATCCTTAATCAAAGAGATCATGAAACCCTAAACATGAACATAAACCCTAATTGACAGGGTTATTGAATTCAACCCTAGTTGAGGGTGATTCCATGTGAAACCCTAGTTGAGGGTGATTCCATGTGAAACCCTAGTTGAGGGTGATTCAATGTGAAACCCTAGTTGAGGGTGATTCCATGTGAAACCCTAGTTGAGGGTGATTCAATGTGAAACCCTAGTTGAGGGTGATTCAATGTGAAACCCTAGTTGAGGGTGATTCCAAGTGAAACCCTAATTGAGGGTGCATCCATGTGGAACCCTAGTTGAGGGTGATTTCATGAGAAACCCTAATTTGGAATGCATCCCTAATTTCTTATAGGACCAATGACTTGGTACCCTATGTTAATCATAGTTGTATGCATATGATTGAAGGGTTGATGTGACCTAATCAAGTTGAAAGGATCAAATAATAGAATTCATATATAAATATGATTCATGTGATGATCCTATGTAGCACGACCGTGCAAGGAAGCACGGCTGTGGCGACTTTACTCAGCACGACCGTGCAAGGTAGCACGACCGTGGTAGCTTTAATTTGCACGACCGTGCAAGGTAGCACGGCCATGGTGGTCTATGCTTGACTTAGAGCTGAATTGAAAGTGACCTAACATGGTCGTTTTGTTAATTCTCAACTTAAGGATGAGAGAGATACTCATACCTTGTGATGATAATCATTTAATGATAATTGATGAGAATAAATAAGTATGAGTGAATACTTATGGTATAAATGTTGGCTCCCAGATGTGGGGAGCAATGAACTAGGGTTTGATCATTGATAATATGATCTTGAAAACCTAAATGGTTAATAATGGAAAACCCTATTCTTAATGAAGGGTAATGATATGTGAGAGAAAGCCCTAATTTATGGAAAACCCTAACCCTGGTAAGGGAATAGTGGTGTTACCCTGTATTGCATGATGTGTTGTAAACCTGATAAGTCTATTATCATGTGTGACAATCATGCAGGTTTCATGAGTTGATGATCATAGCCAGGTATGAGCTATGATGTTTATTTGATAAGAATTGATTGGCCATATGTGCCATTATGTTTTTGTTACTGAGAAAGAAGTAACAAGATGAGTTGGGCTTGTAAGCCTTTGTTTTAAGTTGTTGCCTAGTGAGAGGTGACAAGATGTGAATGGCCTTGTGCGCCATGTGAATAAAGTTGTTGCCTAGTGAGAGGTGACAAGATGTGAATGGCCTTGTGCGCCATGTGAATAAAGTTGTTGCCTAGTGAGAGGTGACAAGATGTGAATGGCCTTGTGCGCCATGTGAATAAAGTTGTTGCCTAGTGAGAGGTGACAAGATGTGAATGGTTTTGTGAGCCATGTGAATAAAGTTGTTGCCTAGTGAAAGGTGACAAGATGTACAATGTTCTGATGAGACATGTGTGATGGAAACCCAAATCCTGATAAAGGATTAAGGGTAATACCCTTGAAATATTAATACATTGTTTTTGCATGGTATTGATAGATAATTGATGTACTGCTATTATATGTGCTAACCATGCAGGTATTATGAGATGATGAGCATAGCCAGGTATGAGCTATGATGTATTATTAGTTTGAATTGTTAATTGGGCCTTGTGTGCCATAATATACCTTGTGCCTGGTAAGAGGTGGCAAGAGAATTAATGTGCATCAAGTGCCATGATGGATGCTTGTGTAGCAAGTATCATACTTACCTTGGTCAAATGACCTAAAGGTGTTAGTTACCTGAGAAAGAGGTAATAGTGCTCAAGTGATGAACAAAGGGTTTGAATACCCAGGATTTCATGGTTATGGTATTGAAATTGAGAATGGATGAGAAGCCCCAGTGTTGAAATGAGGGATTAAGATCCCAACACCTTGTGAAAAGAGTATGGCTACGAGCCATGACTCCACAATGATAATGCCAGGCTTTAGTCATATGATCTAAGCCTGAAGAGAGTTAATGCAGTGATAATGATTCTGTAGTTTGAATAGATGTTATACATGTTCTTCATATTCATTAAAGGAATAGTAACATGTTTATTCTATCAAGTTACAGTTGCAATGCTTTTGATATAGAATAATGATTTAATCTGTTAGACATCAAAATATCTGCTGTCAAATAAATATGATTTCCCTATTCACATTTATCTTATTAAGTTGCAATAATAATGTTTCTGGCGGAGAGTTATATCTCTCGCTGGGGCAATTTTTATAATTGTCTCACCCCTGTGGGAACCACATTTTTAGGTGGACGCAGACGAGGAGACAGGAATCCTTCAGGAGGTGAAGGACATCAGCAGTAGCAGGGACAGCAGTAAAGTCTCAGGTGCAGACATTGACTGTCATGTCATGTTCAGATGTATATAGAAGTCCTATGTGTCGTCTCTGTACTCTCAGGTCCTTGGAGTAGTAGTTAATGATTTCGAGATTTTGTCTTAGTGCCTCGAGGGTTTTATACTACCTGTGTACAGTTAAGACAGAGTAGTTAATGTTTGTATTCCTCGAGAAGCAAAAGTACATGAGATGTATATATATGAACCAGGATGTAAAGTTTTACTTTGGTTCTGAATGAAAGAGTTTTCCTATGAATGGATCCCTTTGCAAAAAGTTTTAATTTTTAGTGATTTTCGCTAATCCGCTGCTTGATGAACGCTTCCGCATTAGTTAATCTTGTTTTCGTGAGACGGTCGTCACAATTTAGTGGTATCAGAGCTCTAGGTTCGCTGAGTCTACAGAGACATAGGACTAAGTTGTTGAGTCTGTGTTAGTGTCCTCCAGTATACCCTATAATGATTTCTGCGTGTGCAGAGAAAGGGTAAAGTTTTAAAATGACTGGAGAACACGAGGAACACATTGCTAAGGGCAATGTTGTTGCACCAGGAGAGGGTGCATGGGACCAGGCAAGAGGAGAACAAGTGCCTGAGAATCCCCATTAAGACTTGATCAGGATAGAGAATCCTATGGTCATGCTCTTATTGGGCAGATTAGGGCAACAATAATGCATATAGTGAACTGGATACTAGCCTTACAACCTAGATTATTAGTCCTTAATACAGAAATCTTGAGCTTTAAAAGAGTTCTTGAATGACTTCGTCATATTGGAACAAGGGAAAATATGGAAAAGATTAACTTATAGCAAGAAAGTAGACTCTGCCATGAGTTTAGACAGATAATAAATCTGTGATGACAGTGCCCAGGAAGGGGCAAAAAGCTGAGAAGTAGGGAATGGTCTCTATGATTTAGAGACATTTGCCTAGTTACTCTGAAAAGCTAAAGTTTTTGGTGTCACCAGTGCAATAAATGCCTAGTGCACCAGGGCAGTAGCCACTAAGTAAAGGCAAAAGCAGTAACATGAGATAATTGGACACTATGTGTTGAAATCAACCTAGTACGGTAGATGATCTTGAGGGGTAATACTTAGATGAAATATATTCATCCTGATACTTCATTCCATGTATCTGTGTGTTAAAAATATGAAAATAGATGTTTTTGAATTCTTTTGACTAGTCCTATAAGGACACAAGGGAGATGAGAACTTATATCTTACTCAATGTTCCTTAAAATGTTTTATAATCTCTCTTATCTGTATGTTAAAAGATGAGATTTAGAAATGATGCCTGGAGGAAATATAGGAATGGAAAATCTTGTGTGTATAATGATATGAAAAGTGAGGAATGTGATAGCATGTAAGTGCATACTACTTGATCTCAATATTTGTAAACCCTGGCCAGGTATACAACTATTGATGATAAAGTGAGTATGGAAACTCCTAGATTGATATCTTTTTGATTTCTCTGATCAAGCAATCATTCTGAAACAATCTAGAGAGTATAAGGAAATCAAAAGGGAAGAGCTATGTGAACATTCCCAACTAATAGGAAGAGCTATGTTAACATTCCTAATCAAAAGGGAAGAGCTATGTGAACATTCCCAACTAATAGGAAGAGCTATGTGAACATTCCTAATCAAAAGGGAAGAGCTATGTGAACATTCCCAACTAATAGGAAGAGCTATGTGAACATTCCTAATCAAAAGGGAAGAGCTATGTGAACATTCCCAACTAATAGGAAGAGCTATGTGAACATTCCTAATCAAAAGGGAAGAGCTATGTGTCATTCCCAATCAAAAAGGGAAAGCTATGTGTCATCCCCAACAAAAAGGGAAGAGCTATGTGTCATTCCCAATCAAAAAGGGAAGAGCTATGTGTCATTCCCAATCAAAAAGGGAAAGCTATGTGTCATCCCCAACAAAAAGGGAAGAGCTATGTGTCATTCCCAAACAAAAAGGGAAAGCTATGTGTCATCCCCAACAAGAAGGGAAGAGCTATGTGTCATTCCCAATCAAAAAGGGAAGAGCTATGTGTCATTCCCAATCAAAAAGGGAAAAGCTATGTGGCATTTCCAACTAATAAGAAGAACTATGTGAACAATCCCAATTACATAGAGTTTGCTAAGTGAATTATCTATGTTAACTATATATGTTTTTCCTTTTGATAAGTATTCTTGAGTGATTATTGAAGTATGTTCTTCTATGCTTCTTCCTTTCAATGATATGAACATCATATGTTAGGGGTTTATGCTCTGCATAAACATTGATGAGGTTGAACTAATGAAAGGAGCTTTGTGTGGAATCACAGAGTTCATGATATCTCCATGATATTAAGATGATATGTGGAGACTTGAGGGCATGATTAATGAACAATCTGTCCCTCCTTTTCTTGGGATTTCGAGGACGAAATCCTTGTTAGGGGTTTATAATTTGTAACATCCCTGACCTGGGTTATGAATTAACCGTAGATTGTTTTGCTTAATAAGGTTAAGTAGATTCTTAATCTTATCTTGTGAAAAGTAATTAGGGCTCATGAGAAACTTATGTTTCAATTTTGGTCCTGTTTGAACAATGTTGAAGCAATGTTTGCTTATTTTGGACAAAAGTGCAAATTACCCAAGTTGAGGGGTTAAATTGCAAATGTTGCATGGTAAGATGTTCCTCTGATGTTGAGACATCATAAGAATGAATATGATGTAGTGGTATGGTTTTCACAAGCTTGGGCACCAAGATTAAGCTTGTAAAGCAATCCTTGTGCATTAAAACCCAGTTTTGGTGTAATGTGCAATTTACCCAAAACCTAGGGTTCAATATGAAAATTACCACTTCAATAAGGTCCCTAATGTTTCTTGGAATCATTTACAGCAGATAAAATGAGATGGGTGCCTCATTTGAATTAAGTTGGAGGAGAGAGAATCTTGATATTAAAATAATCAAGATTAATGCCAAATTGAAACCCTAATTTGATTTAGGGCAAAAATGAATAAAAATAATTGAAGGGCTTTCAACCAAAATTTTTTGGGTTGATTTTGAATAAGGATGGACGTTCCTTTGCCAAGATAAGGAACGAAAATATCCTAAGTAGGTGAAATTCCACTCACCTTATTATAAGAAAAAGAAAACCCACTCACATATGGATATTAATATAATAAGCATTAAGGTGCTTAATTTGATTTTCTTTAAATTGAGGATAATGAAGGAGAATTTAAGGAAAAGGAAGGTGCCTCGTCCTTAAGGGATTTGAGGGGGAAGAGGCGGCCATATTTTTGGAATTTAATGTATTTTTATAAGGCATATTCTCTCTCATCAATTTCTTTATAAAAGTGCCATTTCCAAGCCCAAATCAAGGCCTTTTTCGGATTTTCTTCTTCCCCTTGCTTGCAAAACCGACCAAGGAGATAGGGAGGAGCAGGGAGCACGTCCCCAACCTGTGGGTGAGCCCTTGACCTTCGTTCTCCTTGATTTCATGGTGGGAATCGAAAATAAATTATGGATTCCTTCTTATTTCGATCTCCTCTTCAACCCTAGCCAACTTTTGCAATCAAAAGCTTGAGGACGAGCCTAGGGGGAGTTTCTAGAGCTTTATCCACCATTAATGGCGTGAGCTTGGAGCTTTGGAGCTCAATTGGAGGCGGGTTTTATAACTCAAACCCTTAAACATTGCTATTGCATCAATTCTCTATGCTTTGTTGATTGATTTCTTCAATTTGATGCACTCTTGTTTTTTGCTGCAATTTCCATCAAGAACGGTTGCTGTTCTTGGTTGTTAGAAGGAAGGGGATGATGACATCATCCTAGATGCTTATCCAAAGAAAATTACCAAGCAAAACCGTTTTGATAGCTACTCCAAATCGTTTTAATTTGATTGGCTATGCGGTTTCAGCAAACCGTTTAAGGGCAAATGGTTTGAGACCGTTTGGGAGCAAACGGTCTCAAGACCGTTTGATATGGTTGACCAAGCGTTGACTGTTTGGGAATTTTGTTCCTAATTATGTAGGCTGAAAACCTTCCAAATTGGAGGGATTAAATCCAAAGGAATCGAGAGTTGAAGGCCAATCAATTAGGCAATCGAATTGGATTAAGTGCTGATTTTCAACCTGATTAACTTGACCTGCTTGGGCAAACGGTCTCAAGACCGTTTGAGTGCGTTGACCAAGCGTTGACCGTATGAGATTTTTTATCCTAATTATGTTGGCTAATGACTCACCAAGTTTTATGGGTTAACGCCCAAGGAATCGTGAGTTGAAGCCTAATCAATTAGGGAAACCTAATTGGATTAAGTGCTAATTTTCAACCTGATCAACTTGACCTGCTAGGGCAAACGGTCTCAAGACCATTTGAGTGCGTTGACCAAGCGTTGACCGTATGAGATTTTTGTTCATAATGATGTTGGTTAATGACCCTCCAAATTTGAGGGGTTAATTCCAAACGAGTCATGAGTTGAAGGCTAATCAATTGGGCTAACCCTAATTGAAATCAGTGCTGAAATCACAATGAGCTAATTTGAGATTTTGGGTTGATTATCACAAACGGTCTCAAGACCGTTTGGGGGATCATCCAAACGGTCTCAAGACCGTTTGGGGATCACCCCAAGACCGTTTGGAGGTCTGGGGTCAAGTATAGTTGACCAATTGAAGGTCCAAAGGTACCAAATCATTCTGCAACTAAATGCTGATTTGTTGATCAACTCGATAGACCAATCCATGATGAATTTTCACTAGAGTCCAAAGGTTGGATGGGCAAACGGTCTCAAAACCGTTTGGAGCTCATCCAAACGGTCTCAAGACCGTTTGATGGTCACCCAAGACCGTTTGGAGGTCTAGGGTTGAGTATAGTTCAGTGGTTGAAGGTCTAAAGATATCAAGTTGATCTGCAATAGATTGCTGATTTGGTGAGCACTTCAATGAACCAAACCCTAATTAGATTGCTTGGATTGGAGTGATATGATGCGCAAACGGTCTCAAGACCGTTTGGAGCTCATCCAAACGGTCTCAAGACCGTTTGGAGCTCATCCAAACGGTCTCAAGACCGTTTGGTGGTCACCCAAGACCGTTTGGAGGTCTAGGGTTGAGTATGGTTAGGTGTTTGAAGGTCTAAAGGTGCCAAGCTGTTATACAATGCAATGCTGATTTGGTGATCAATCCAATGATCCAAACCTTAATTGGATGGCTTGGATTTGAGGGATATGATGGGAAAACGGTCTCAATACCGTTTGGAGGTCATCCAAACGACCTCAAGACCGTTTGGGGTCAGGTCATACCCAACTTGGATGATGGTTCAATGGTTTCAAAGCAACTAGTCTTACATTGATTAGTGTTGTTGAATCATCGATTCCAAACCCTAATTCAATTGAATCAAACCCTAATTGATGACCAATTGAGGGTTAATTAAGGGTCAAATAAGTTGAAGGTTGACCTATTTAAACTCAATTGATGTATGGGTATAGGTCCAATTGATGATTGGTTCCATGAATCCAATGATTGAAGGAATCAACATTGGAAACCCTAATTCAATTGGATACCTTATAAGGTCCAATGGATCAAACCTTTTTGAAAACCTAATGTGATTAGGTGGGAGATACCTTTAATGGTACTAGTCATTAATGCATAACAAATTCATGGATCCAATACATGATGTAAACCCTAATTGAGGCCGATTTCATGTATAACTCTATTAAGAGGTTGCCTACATGTGAAATCACTAATTAGGATGAATAGTAAACCCTAATTCCTTTGGATACCTTATGTAATGGAGGTCCAATGTGATGATGAATGTACTATTGATCCAATAATGGTTAGTAATGTTAACCAATGAAGGAACAAAGGTTAAAACCCTAATAGTACCTAAGTGATTAGTGTCAATTAAGGGATGAACCCTAATTGCTGATAAGATCAATGACTTGGTACACTATGTAAATCATAGTTGTATGTACTTGATTGAAGGGTTGATATGACCTAATCAAGTTAAGAAGCTGATAGCATGAATTCATACATGAATATGAATCATGTGGTGTATAAGGGTTATGATCCTTAATCAAAGAGATCATGAAACCCTAAACATGAACATAAACCCTAATTGACAGGGTTATTGAATTCAACCCTAGTTGAGGGTGATTCCATGTGAAACCCTGGTTGAGGGTGATTCCATGTGAAACCCTAGTTGAGGGTGATTCAATGTGAAACCCTAGTTGAGGGTGATTCCATGTGAAACCCTAGTTGAGGGTGATTCCATGTGAAACCCTAGTTGAGGGTGATTCAATGTGAAACCCTAGTTGAGGGTGATTCCAAGTGAAACCCTAATTGAGGGTGCATCCAAGTGGAACCCTAGTTGAGGGTTATTTCATGAGAAACCCTAATTGGGAATGCATCCCTAATTGCTTATAGGACCAATGACTTGGTACCCTATGTTAATCATAGTTGTATGCATATGATTGAAGGGTTGATGTGACCTAATCAAGTTGAAAGGATCAAATAATAGAATTCATATATAAATATGATTCATGTGATGATCCTATGTAGCACGACCGTGCAAGGCAGCACGGCCGTGGCGACTTTACTCAGCACGACCGTGCAAGGTAGCACGGCCGTGGTAGCTTTACTTTGCACGACCGTGCAAGGTAGCACGGCCGTGGTGGTCTATGCTTGACTTAGAGCGGAATTGAAAGTGACCTAACATGGTCGTTTTGTTAATTCTCAACTTAAGGATGAGAGAGATACTCATACCTTGTGATGATAATCATTTAATGATAATTGATGAGAATAAATAAGTATGAGTGAATACTTATGGTATAAATGTTGGCTCCTAGATGTGGGGAGCAATGAACTAGGGTTTGATCATTGATAATATGATCTTGAAAACCTAAATGGTTAATAATGGAAAACCCTATTCTTAATGAAGGGTAATGATATGTGAGAGAAAGCCCTAATTTATGGAAAACCCTAACCCTGGTAAGGGAATAGTGGTGTTACCCTGTATTGCATGATGTGTTGTAAACCTGATAAGTCTATTATCATGTGTGACAATCATGCAGGTTTCATGAGTTGATGATCATAGCCAGGTATGAGCTATGATGTTTATTTGATAAGAATTGATTGGCCATATGTGCCATTATGTTTTTGTTACTGAGAAAGAAGTAACAAGATGAGTTGGGCTTGTAAGCCTTTGTTTTAAGTTGTTGCCTAGTGAGAGGTGACAAGATGTGAATGGCCTTGTGCGCCATGTGAATAAAGTTGTTGCCTAGTGAGAGGTGACAAGATGTGAGTGGCCTTGTACGCCATGTGAATAAAGTTGTTGCCTAGTGAGAGGTGACAAGATGTGAATGGCCTTGTGCGCCATGTGAATAAAGTTGTTGCCTAGTGAGAGGTGACAAGATGTGAATGGTTTTGTGAGCCATGTGAATAAAGTTGTTGCCTAGTGAAAGGTGACAAGATGTACAGTGTTCTGATGAGACATGTGTGATGGAAACCTAAATCCTGATAAAGGATTAAGGGTAATACCCTTGAAATATTAATACATTGTTTTTGCATGGTATTGATAGATAATTGATGTACTGCTATTATATGTGCTAACCATGCAGGTATTATGAGATGATGAGCATAGCCAGGTATGAGATATGATGTATTATTAGTTTGAATTGTTAATTGGGCCTTGTGTGCCATAATATACCTTGTGCCTGGTAAGAGGTGGCAAGAGAATTAATGTGCATCAAGTGCCATGATGGATGCTTGTGTAGCAAGTATCATACTTACCTTGGTCAAATGACCTAAAGGTGTTAGTTACCTGAGAAAGAGGTAATAGTGCTCAAGTGATGAACAAAGGGTTTGAATACCCATGATTTCATGGTTATGGTATTGAAATTGAGAATGGATGAGAAGCCCCAGTGTTGAAATGAGGGACTAAGATCCCAACACCTTGTGAAAAGAGTATGGCTACGATCCATGACTCCACAATGATAATGCCAGGCTTTAGTCATATGATCTAAGCCTGAAGAGAGTTAATGCATTGATAATGATTCTGTAGTTTGAATAGATGTTATACATGTTCTTCATATTCATTAAAGGAATAGTAACATGTTTATTCTATCAAGTTACAGTTGCAATGCTTTTGATATAGAATAATGATTTAATCTGTTAGACATAAAAATATCTGCTGTCAAATAAATATGATTTTCCTATTCACATTTATCTTATTAAGTTGCAATAATGATGTTTCTGGCGGAGAGTTATATCTCTCGCTGGGGCAATTTTTATAATTGTCTCACCCCCGTGGGAACCACATTTTTAGGTGGACGCGGATGAGGAGACAGGAATCCTTCAGGAGGTGAAGGACATCAGCAGTAGCAGGGACAGCAGTAAAGTCTCAGGTGGAGACATTGACTGTCATGTCATGTTCAGATGTATATAGAAGTCATATGTGTCGTCTCTGTACTCTCAGGTCCTTGGAGTAGTAGTTAATGATTTCGAGATTTTGGCTTAGTGCCTCGAGGGTTTTATACTACCTGTGTACAGTTAAGACAGAGTAGTTAATGTTTGTATTCCTCGAGAAGCAAAAGTACATGAGATGTATATATATGAACCAGGATGTAAAGTTTTACTTTGGTTCTGAATGAAAGAGTTTTCCTATGAATGAATCCCTTTGCAAAAAGTTTTAATTTTTAGTGATTTTCGCTAATCCGCTGCTTGATGAACGCTTCCGCATTAGTTAATCTTGTTTTCGCGAGACGGTCGTCACACTCACCACCATCACTGTGAGTACTGACTGTGACTACCATGTCATGGTTCCATGTGTCAAACTCACGGTGGGTCTGTCTGGTACACTTGTTCTCTAACAAGTACCTATGTGTTTGGTTTGATATCTCTATATCATGATTAATGAGATTCTGTCATCAACCAACACCACAATCTAGTCGTGTGTGTCATTGCTGTCTATCTACCTTCGACATTGACATCTGACTAGGGACATAACAAGAATGTACAAACTCTTAGCATCTGTATGATCTCATCGTTCAGGTCCTCAACCTGAAAGCATATGTCATTGAGTACTGTCATTCTCTAGACATTCAATCTGTTCTATCACTATCTTATATGACAAACCAGAAAGAATTGGAAGCTTGCCTTTGATGTTTATCAAATCAATCTTAATGTATCCCACCAATCATCCCATGATTGGCTCTCAGGGCATACATACCAACAGACTCCCACTTTCATTGCGAGCCAATCACCCTTGAATCATACTCATAGTGATCTTCAAACATGTCCCACATGTTACTATGCTCTAGTGCGAACATAGTGAGTTATGGCAATACCTTGCCAAAGTCAATATAAATTGCATGTCTCACATCTCTTCACTGTACGTCACACGTATGAGATGGAGTTGCCGTAATATGCGATCTAGTATTCCTTTGCTAACCTTTAGCCACATTGCATGATCAAGGATTCCATAATTGTCATCAATGAGCGGAATATCTATAAGTTCATCTCATGAACTTCCAGATCCATATAGTATCCACTGCTGTTCTCTAACACATAGATACTCAACATTTCCTTTTAAATGGTTTTATTGGAACACTTCCAATTATCAACAAACTTTCACTTTTATATATCCTATATATATTTTGCGATTAATTTTCTATCCTTTCAGAAGTTCGCATCAATGTACCTCTTTACATTGAACTCTTCCTTATCTCCATAGAACTAGTACTTCTCAAGTACTTATCAAGTTCTCATGGTATTCCAGTAATCCTTACTGGAAGTAGACATACATCCACTCATCATGTCTCACATACGAGTTATCAGGATGAGCACATCATATTGCCATGTCATACATACAAGATGATGAATGCATTTTGTTCTTTCCATGCAAGATGATGGGATGATTACATACATGATAGATCCACATCTATTCTTAGTGTTCCCATTCTTCATAAGAATTGGACACTTGGCCTTGGGATACTAACTCCATGTAATATGGACAATTTTTCTCCCACTGAATATGTGCATATTGAACCCTTCAGTATAGATTTCCAATGTATGCTTTCTCTTTTCAGGTCAAGAGGTTTTTGAGAACTATCTCTATAGGTCTCTATTCCTATCACATAGGAAACATCTCTATCTTCCTTAAAGATAATTTCCACTTTTGGATTTCCATTCTAGAACATCTCCATTTCACATCAACATGTGGAATGTGAACACGTTCCCACTAAATCACAGATCCCTTCTTTATCTTTGACATATCAGTCAAACCCTTTGACTATATCATCAAAGTAAAGATCCAATTCTGAGTTGCTTGTACTCAATCAATCACATTGATAAGTCCATTGTAACTTATAGACTTCATTTGCATTAGTGGATTCACAAACCTTATAGGTTGTGTCACGTACACATCCTTGTTTTATTCCTCATAGGAATGCGGTTTTAGTATCCATATGAAAAATGTCTTAGTCATTAAGTTGCAATCAACCAGCATCATCCTTCTCAAAATGTTATCCATGTGTCTTAACACTTAAGATTCATTTGCACTTATGGATTTCATCCAATGGGTGCTACCATCAAGGTCATACCTTATGGTTCACATGGATGTCATTTAGGATGTAATGGTCTTAAACCATAACTCAAAATTTGGTTCCTCATATTCATCTAGATAGTTGACTCATCACATGAACAACTCATCACATAGATAAACGAGGTGTATCCGTCAAGTATATAAGAACTTACAACTCCTTATGATTCTTAATGTCCTTTATTAGCGAAGTGTATTCTTTATTTAAGAAGAATTTGGTTATTTGATAATCATTCTCTAACTCCTTAGAGTATGATTCCTTCTTGATTTAGACATCACCATGCCTTAATCATGAGTTTGAAAAACTCTAGAGGGGGGGTGAATAGAGTTTTATAGATAATTTAACAAATATTGCACTTAAACAACCACAAAGAAAGATTGACCAAGGAGACACAAGGGTTTAGAGTGGTTCCTAGCCTTAGCAAATACTAAGGTAGTCAGTCCACTACCCGGTTGCTTACCCAACCGGGATTTGAAAAGAAATTATTTTATTACCTCACAAGGACTTTACATAAAATACAATTTCTTTTCCCAAACCCTTCAAGCAGCCTTCACCTAGAAGTAATCGCCCAACCTTGAAGCAGCCTTCCCTTGAAGTAGATGCACCAACACCCGTTGCACCAGCCTTCTGAAGTAGCTTCCCGTGCGATAGCCTTCTTGAAGTAGCTTGAAGTCCCCTTCTCCACCTGAGAAGTCAACCCTCTCCAATCCGCAGCCTCCAACCCTAGGAGTAGCAAGGAGAGTACAAAAGATACAAAGGAATAAGAGAGAAAACAGAAATTACAACTTATCCTTTGAGCCCAAGGCTTGATTTGCCTATATCAAGCGTGTAGATCTCCTAACCAATGTATATGACAATGTGATTGTAGTGGATAGGAGATGCTAGCCTATAGGACATGAAATGGGAGCAATAGGAATGAATAACAAGTGTGGGAATTGCACTATTGCTCTAAAACAGATTGCCAATGTAGTGTAAGCTCAAGGATTGCACAATTGAGTATGTGAGTATGTCTTAGTGTCCTAAGGCTTGTCCTATTTATAGGAATGGCCTATGTATGCTTAAGGACGTTCTAGACAACTTCTAGGGGGTTCCTAGTGCTTAACTAGCCGTTAGGAATAAGTTAGGCGCATTAGCAACGGCTAGTTAATTAATTCTGCAGTTGCTGTCAGAGACCATCTCGGTCGAGGACTCGTCGACCGAGATGCCCAGTCGGTCGAGGATTCGTCGACCGACAGGCTCTCTGGATTAACGTTTATTTGCAACTGTCAACTGCTGTGTCTAACGGCTACTTTTTTGGTCAATCTCGGTCGAGAAGTTTGTCGACCGAGAGTGTCTCGGTCGAGGAGTGTGGTCGACCGAGATTGACTCTGTTTCAATCTTTTAATTAAACCACTAAGTGTGTTTATGAGTGTGCATAATGTGATCCTTTTGGAAGGGATGACTTGTCTAACTATGGTGTGTAGCTAGGGAAGATCTAACGCTTGATTTACATGCAATCTAAGTACTTGTACATTATATAACTGTACAAGTTTTTTACAATAGTGATTACATTGCATGAAAGTAAATATGTAAGCTCGTGATTTCCCTAGTTGCTTTGTCATCCACCATAATCCTACACACTCAAGTAGCTCGTTAGAATAATAAGAATGAAATGTTTGTCATCATCGAAACAAAGGGATTTATCATAATGTCCAATTTATCCAACAATCTCCCCCTTTTTGAAGATGACAAACATTTCCTAAAATATGAAATAAGGAAGATTACCTTTTGTAGCCATTCTTGTTTTACAGGTGTGAGTGCTGGCAATCAGGATGAAACTCATATATATTTATATTTTTGATTTTATATTCTTTCTCCCCCTTTGTCATTTCAAAAAGATATCCAATTTGAATATTTTATTTTCTTTTCCCTTTTAATTTTATATTTTGCTCCCCCTTAAATAGATATCCTTTTAGAAACATGGATTTGTGTCTAATTTATCCACTATTTGTTTCTCAATCATTTGCAAAGGATATTAAGCCTTGAAATGATATGAGATCATGTTAGGTTCATGGCATATGTATATAGATTTCTCACCCATTTTACAAGGGATGTTAAGCCCTGAAAATGATATGAGATTCCCTTAAGCTCATGACAAATGTATATTTATCTCTCATCTATCCCTAAATTAAATGAGATTCCTTTAAGCTTTAGAGTACATAAAAATGTCTCCAACCAAATGCAAGGGATGTTAAGCCCTGATTTGTTTAGAGAGTTCCTTTAAGTTCAAGATATATCAATTTTATAAATTTCTTCATAACCAAGAGTAAAAATACTAAGGTCGTATCAGGCAATCAAATTCGTTTTTATGCGCTCCCCCTTAATCTTATAATTTAGGCAATTTAATGCTTCTAAGGTCACAAATAATTTTAAATGTTGATTTTGACCTTTATCATAAGTATACTAAGATTAAGTGCAATAAAATGATGTCCAAATAAGCATTTTGTCAAAGCTTATTTTAGGTCGCCCTTGACTACGACCGTAGCGCCCCTTGGCTAAATTTTGTTTCAACCAAGAGGCAAATTCTGCAGATTTCCAAGATAAACATTCATATATGAAGTGTAAATTCTGCAGATAGCTATAAATATTAATTTTGAGCATATTAAGATATATCTATTATGAGAATTTAAAAATGAGCATCATAATGAAGTTTTTGAACTTGATTTTTCTAGAAAGCATGTTTTACATTTATGTCAATTTGATGCATTTTTAAGTGATACTAAGCATGAAAGTATAATGAGTATTTCAAATTTTTTAAAGATACCAATTGAAGACATTTGTATTCTTTGCAAGCATTTCTAAGTATAAATCATCAATAAGTCCTTTTGCTTGCTTATCATCAAGAATCATGCAATTATCATTATCTATTTGTGTTAACACAACATCATGCTCAATGATTAAAGCATATCCATGATGTAACAATAAAAGCATGTAGAAAGGTTCTTTAAACTAAGCATAATCTTTCAAAGATGATTTCCATAGCTTATGCTTTATTGTATAGTCATTAATCACAATTAGACAACAATTTTGATCAATTTCATACGAATTCAGCAGTTTTATAACATTCTGAAAAACAGTGATATTCTCGGTCAACAGCTTCTCGACCGAGATGCACTCGGTCGACAAATGTTCGACCGACCGAATTTCTGAAAAGTGATCAGAATTTTAATTGATTTCAAACAAAAAGAGATAATGCAATTTAAAGCTCAATTGTGTTGAGATAAGACATTATGATATCAATAATCAGTTTAGGTCAAATCTCAACTAGTTTTGCATGTAAAATAATTATTAACAACAAATAGATGGCACATAGATCCGTCAAAAGATTATTCAGCAATTTTACTGTAGAGCACTTATATGCATTTGTGCCATTAAGTTTTATCATTTGTGCAAAATGATATCTTCATATGAACTGAATCACAATGATAACGAGCAATGACTATTCATGGTTTGCATACATGGATCAAGAAATACTTAGGATAATTTATGTGAAATAGTAATTTCCTTAATTTTAAACTAACATGATTTATTTTCAAATCAATTTGATGATAGTCCAAAAGAATCTTATTCATGTTTCATGAGTTTTCAGTTTTTAAGACAAAACATGCTTAATAAACTTTCTTTAACCAAGGAGTAAGGTTTGTTCAACAATCAGTCTTCATATATCATTTTTGCAATATATTTAAAGATTTTATGCAGAGAGATCAATATGATTTGATTCAAAATATTTCCTGCAATTTAATCTTGAACAAACATTTATAACAAATTGATAGCAACATTAGAATAATAGATACAGCAGAACTTGAAAACAGTAATCTGCTCGGTCGACTATTTTTCGACCGAAAGTGTTCTCGGTCGAACAGTTTCTCGACCGAGAAAGTTTCTGTTTTGTTTCTGAAATGTGTGTCAGTAATAGTTTTCAAGTGAAATTTTAATTCAATTTAGATCTTTAAATCAAGATAACTTTTAAATCAAATCTTTTAAATTTCAAGTTATTATCCCTTCATGTTAAGTTGAGATAGACATAAATATATGCAAATTAAAGGCTTTGGTCATATCTCAACTTAGTCTAATCGAATCAATTTGGGGGTTTTGGAACCCATACCAACTCAACATCCTTTTTCTTGTATGGGCAGGAGAAGGAGTAATGTCCAAGACGTAAACAATAGTGGCAACATATAGAATCAACCTCATATCTCTTTCTATGATTTTGGTCTAGGTTGTTCTTTGGTACAAATGTATATGTGCCCCTATGTATATTCATGGATTGATTCGCTTGTGTCCTTCTCCAACTAGGTTGTTGATAGGATTTCTCCTTAGGCTTATAACCTAGTCCTCTTCTCCCAATTTGATGATAGGGATTATCTAAGATTTGATCAAGGATGCCATTGTTATTTAAACTTCTAACTTTTTGTTGCAACTTAACAATTTCATCCATTCTCCTTTTGATATCCGACTTTGCTTTATCTAAATCGGATACTAAAGAGTTTCTTTCATTGACAACCTTATCATAATCTAAATGTGAGCATAAAATAGGTTGTTTCTGAAGATCATTCACTTGTGTTTGCAAATTTAACTTTTCTAAGGAAAGTAGACTACAATCTCCTTCTACCGATTTTAACTTAAGATCATAACCTTCATTTTCCCTTTTTAGATCTTCATTTTCAGATTCAAGAGCAAGAAGTTTAGTATTTAAATCCTCATTTTCTTTATTCGATTTCTTTAGCTTCTTTTTGCACTCAATATATTTACTATGTGTTTCTTCAATAATAGCAACTAACTCTTCTTTAGGCAAATCAAGCAAGCTTACCTCTTCTTCTTCTTCCTCACTTATTGTAGCAATGAGACATTCTTTATGTGCATCTTCTTTCTTTGACCTCCATGGACATCTAGATGTAGAGTGCTTTGTTCCTAAGCACCAATTGCAACTTGTTGAACATTTGTCCATGCTCCTTTGCTTGTGGTTGTAGTCACCTCCTCCCTTTATCTCTTCAAGACCTTGTTAGGGCTCCTTGAAGCCTGCTCTGATACCAATTGAAAAACTCTAGAGGGGGGGTGAATAGAGTTTTATAGATAATTTAACAAATATTGCACTTAAACAACCACAAAGAAAGATTGACCAAGGAGACACAAGGGTTTAGAGTGGTTCCTAGCCTTAGCAAATACTAAGGTAGTCAGTCCACTACCCGGTTGCTTACCCAACCGGGATTTGAAAAGAAATTATTTTATTACCTCACAAGGACTTTACATAAAATACAATTTCTTTTCCCAAACCCTTCAAGCAGCCTTCACCTAGAAGTAATCGCCCAACCTTGAAGCAGCCTTCCCTTGAAGTAGATGCACCAACACCCGTTGCACCAGCCTTCTGAAGTAGCTTCCCATGCGATAGCCTTCTTGAAGTAGCTTGAAGTCCCCTTCTCCACCTGAGAAGTCAACCCTCTCCAATCCGCAGCCTCCAACCCTAGGAGTAGCAAGGAGAGTACAAAAGATACAAAGGAATAAGAGAGAAAACAGAAATTACAACTTATCCTTTGAGCCCAAGGCTTGATTTGCCTATATCAAGCTTGTAGATCTCCTAACCAATGTATATGACAATGTGATTTTAGTGGATAGGAGATGCTAGCCTATAGGACACGAAATGGGAGCAATAGGAATGAATAACAAGTGTGGGAATTGCACTATTGCTCTAAAACAGATTGCCAATGTAGTGTAAGCTCAAGGATTGCACAATTGAGTATGTGAGTATGTCTTAGTGTCCTAAGGCTTGTCCTATTTATAGGAATGGCCTATGTATGCTTAAGGACGTTCTAGACAACTTCTAGGGGGTTCCTAGTGCTTAACTAGCCGTTAGGAATAAGTTAGGCGCATTAGCAACGGCTAGTTAATTAATTCTGCAGTTGCTGTCAGAGACCATCTCGGTCGAGGACTCGTCGACCGAGATGCCCAGTCGGTCGAGGATTCGTCGACCGACAGGCTCTTTGGATTAACGTTTATTTGCAACTGTCAACTGCTGTGTCTAACGGCTACTTTTTTGGTCAATCTCGGTCGAGAAGTTTGTCGACCGAGAGTGTCTCGGTCGAGGAGTGTGGTCGACCGAGATTGACTCTGTTTCAATCTTTTAATTAAACCACTAAGTGTGTTTATGAGTGTGCATAATGTGATCCTTTTGGAAGGGATGACTTGTCTAACTATGGTGTGTAGCTAGGGAAGATCTAACGCTTGATTTACATGCAATCTAAGTACTTGTACATTATATAACTGTACAAGTTTTTTACAATAGTGATTACATTGCATGAAAGTAAATATGTAAGCTCGTGATTTCCCTAGTTGCTTTGTCATCCACCATAATCCTACACACTCAAGTAGCTCGTTAGAATAATAAGAATGAAATGTTTGTCATCATCGAAACAAAGGGATTTATCATAATGTCCAATTTATCCAACAGAGTTCACTATGATACACTATCATAATCACTCATAAGGATCTCAAACATTTGGTCCAAGTATTTCATTCATTGATCTCATCAAAAATTAACACTATTAATTTGCACTTCATCTATGATAATCTTGAACACTTCTAGATATTCATATTGGTATTTCTCTAAACACCAATTGAAGTATTAGCATTTGTTCCAATAGGTATGTAAATACATTACATGTATCATACCTAATAGGATAATCATTCTCCCACTACCGTTAGTGAAGATTGATTAATCATGTCCAAGATATTCATGTCTCTTACTGGTTCTCTAACCAAAAGAGTCTAGATTTATCCATCACATGGAAACTAGAAATGAATTTCTCATGATTGATGCTAATTTGATTGTTTGAGTTATCTATAACTTTTAGGTATCATTTTATCTTATGCATATAAAATACCACAAGATAAACAAGGCATTTCCACAAAGATCATATCTTTAGAAATTGAAACATCTCTTTATTGATTGCCATCATTGTCATACAATATGCAAAAATAAAGTGTTTCTATCTATTGGAAATATGAAATAGTAGTTCATAACTTTATTACATGCCTTTTAGGCTGAAAATAAACTAAAGTACTCCTATCTATGGCGGCAACACTTGCCCCATTTATTGAGTGCTTTACACTTTACATCTTGGTATCATATACCTCAAAAGTGTTACAAGTTTACTTTCATGACACCTTTAAGTAGAGATGTTTGTTGCCTCCTTCTTCTTTTGTTCTTCCAGATAGAGAGGACAATTCCTTTTCCAATGTCCTGGCTTTTGACAATGGTGGCAATTGCCTTTCTTGGTCACGCCTCCCTTGGCCTTGAGAGCTGAAGACGACTTGGGCTCCTGGCTAGCATCAGAACCTTTCTTATCTTTGCCCTTGCCCTTGCGCTTAGACTTGCCTTTCTTGCTCGTGATCACCATCACAAACTTAGTCTTGTCCTTCTTCATCTGTGTCTCAGTTGTCCTCAACATGCCCAACAACTCTGATAGTGGCCTATCAAAGTTGTTCATGTTGTAGTTCATCACAAACTGACTGTAGGATTTTGGCAACGATTGTAGTATCACGTCAGTAGCCAACTCTTGGCTCAGTGGAAATCCCAGTCTTGTTAGGTTCTCCACATACCCAATCATCTTGAGTGTGTGAGGAGCAACTGGATCTCCTTCTATCATGACGCACTTGAACAGTGCCCTTGAGACATCGTATCTCTCTTGCCGTGCTTGATCTTCATACATGTTCCTGAGATGCTGAATCATCTCAATGACACCCATGTTCTCATGTTGTCTCTGCAACTCATGGTTCATAGAGCACAACATCAAGCACTTTGCATCAATGGCATCATCAGAATGCTTCTTGTAAGCATCCCTTTCTGCCTTTGGTGCATTAGGAGTAGGTTCCTCTGGAATTGGAGTATCCAGGACATAGAGCTTTCTCTCTTGAGTGAGAACAATTCTCAATGTCCTATACCAGTCGTGGAAGTTTGTCCCATTTAGCTTGTCTTTTTCAAGAACAGATCACAAAGAAAAGTGATTGTTGTTTGTTGTCATTTGTACTACAAAAGGAAAATATGCAATTTTAGTCCAAAAACTCATTTTGACTTATTTGATTGATTTGAAAAGTTGACGATATAATTAGGCCTTTAATTAATTATCACTCCCACTATTTTAGTTCAAATTGATAGCCCTCACCATCAATTCGGAAGATTGCAACGTACAACCTTCTAGTGGGCAAGATCCTGAAATCCTCTAAGTCATGGACCAGCTAGGGCTGTCACCCACAACTTAGATCTCTCAGTTAGGCAACTCTTGCCAATTGCATCATATGCAACTCTTGATAAGATGTCATATGCAACTCCTTGCCATGAGAATATCCATGCCTCAAGGTGCTAGATCCTATCTAGGTCACCTTGTTAAGTTCGACCCAAAGCCAACACGATGAATATGCACCCTGCTAGGGCAGACCCACATATCCATCCTTCACGCTTCCACGAGATAGACGGTGCACCACGCTAGGGCGTGCCCACACTTGGTCGATCAAGCTTTTCACGTGTGTCGCATTTGGAAGGCATCTAAAACTTAATATTTAATGAGGGATTTGGTTTTATATAGATATACATATCCAATCACCACAATATATAGCACATATCATATACATGCTATATCCCACAGAAAACATGTGAAACGATAAAAGTGATGATTATTTCCATCCTAATGTGATTCCTCGAGCCAAGAGGAATCACGATCATCAAGGTCTACATCACATGCAACCTGTACAAGTTGAACTTTGTGCTTTTCCTTATGAGTAGATCAACTCATCACATGAGTGACCTGCTCGATCTGGTCGGTCGTCTGGGTGCCACCAGCTGATCGGTTGGCTCCTCCAACTGATCGGTTCGCCTGGTTATCGTGCATCTCATCATGGCCGCCACCCACTCGTCTCGCTCCTCGAACCTGTGGGCTCCGATCTCCAAACTACAAATTAATCCCGATTTAATCATGTGCGGAGGCAATCGGTAAACAGTGGAAGACAAAAATCACGGGAAATTAAAACTTTTCGAGATAAGAGCTTGAAACCACAAACCTTTTCCATAGAAAAAGGATTTAACTGTTTACAACACTTGACAAAAATTACTTCTTGAGTAATTATATACAACACAAAATTCTCAAGAGTTCATACTCCAAAACACTCCAGGACATGAGAGTACAGAGGACACATAGGACAGACTCTATACTACATCATGAAGCAGGCTGGATCTCCACCTGAGATAACTACTACTCCTGATGCTGTTGAGATTGGTCACCTGAGTTCTTGTCCCTCCGTCTTCGACGACCACCTAAAAAGTAGAAGTCTACGGGGTGAGACAATTATACATAATTGCCCCAGCGAGAGTTATAACTCTCCACTAGAAGCTTTATAAGAAAAGCATGGAATAACTAAAGCAATAAAAACCTTCAAGGTATTCACTAGCAGTTTGATGATAAGCAAGAGTTCAACCAATAATAAAATGTGAGAACATCTATACAATTCATGGTAACATCAATCAAATAACTCGTAGATAACTCTAACAGATATACTACGCTGTTGATTATGTTTTTAAGGGAGTGTAGGGATTCATCTCACCTTTTGGACTATGTGGTGGGGAATGATGGACTACATGAATCTACATCAAATCCTCTCACCTTTTCTCTTTTAGTGAAGGTATGACGGACTACAAGAATATACATCAAATACCTACACTAGGATGTAAGGTTCTACACATCCATGTACCCCATATCTCAAAAGTATATGATCCAGGAGTTCCCTGGGGAAAACCTGCTTCACCATCATTTAGACTCTGACAATGATGGTTCTATGATCAGGGCTCTACATTCCACTTGATTAGTTAGGTACATTCAGTATTCATAACATCATAGAAAACATTAGCATCACAGCTATATATGAGAATACTAAAATGTAGCAGGCCTAACTCATTCCAATCATCAGTTCTCAGCCATCTCATCACAAGTCATCTGTTAAGCATGACCTTGATGGTGTTTATGGCTCTTACAGCCCATAAACCACAAAAGATGTCACTCACAGTGCATCACTAAGGATTACTATTCATAAAGCTTAAGACATGCTTTTAATGAATATAACAAGGTATTCCATTCCTGGATATAACCATCATCTCATAACAACCTGCATGGTTCATTAATATAACATGGCATTCCATACCTGGATATGCCCATCATCTCATAACAACCTGCATGGTTCATTAATATAACATGGCATTCCATACCTGGATATGCCCATCATCTCATAACAACCTGCATGGTTCATTCAACAGATAATAGTAAACAATTCAACAATTAAGGATGCATTCTCAAATTAGGGTTTCACTTGGAATCCCCCTCAACTAGGGATTCACATGGAATCACCCTCAAGTAGGGATTCACATGGGATCACCCTTAACTAGGGTTCTCATGGAATCACCTCAACTAGGGTTCACATGGAATCACCCTTAACTAGGGTTTCACATGGAATCACCTCAACTAGGGTTCACATGGAATCACCCTTAACTAGGGTTTCACATGGAATCACCTCAACTAGAGTTGAATTCAATAACCCTGTCAATTAGGGTTTACTATTCACTCCATGGTGAATTGTACTTATTACATCATCATGTAAGAGAAACATCATCATTAAGGCTCTCAATTAGGATTAAGATCCATTAGATATTATAAATAGGGTTTCCATGACCTCACATAGGTGGGTCATTCCCTAAACATGCACATTCATGTGTAATTGAAGTATTTCACTTGAGTTTCCTCCTTAAAAGGGTACTTTCTCTCTCTAGGATACTTTCTCTCTCTAGAAATACTTTCTCTCTCCTCTCACTAGTAGATGGTGACAACACCACTCTAGATCAGGTTGAGATAAGTCTCCATTGATTAACATGAGGCAAAACATCAACATCATGTGATTAGGGTTTGATTAGAACAAGGTTTTACCCCTTTAGACCCCTCAAGGGTATTTTGGTGATTTGCCACATGATCACCATCATGGGTTAACTCACTAATCACATAGTCCCTTAATGACCTAGGTTACCATTAGGGTTTAGATTGGATCACCAATGAACTAATCACATCATCAAATGGTTAAGTATAAACCATCACCAATCTCCAAACGGTTTCAACCTTCAAACGGTTTCAACCACCCAAACGGTCTTGAGACCATTTGACCCCAAACGGTCTTGAGACCGTTTGGATCCAAACGGTCTTGAGACCGTTTGGAGGTGAAGACCGTTTGGAAGGGTTGACTTTCCAAACTGTTTGGAGCTTCAAACGGTTTGAAACCGTTTGATCAAACTTGCTTTAGATCGATTGGACCAAACGATCTTGAGGTCGTTTGAGCCCAAACGATCTTGAGACCGTTTGGCCCCAAACGGTCTTGAGACTGTTTGGTCTCAAACGTTCTTGAGACCGTTTGGATCCAAACGGTCTTGAGACCGTTTGGTCCAAATGGACTCAAACCGTTTGGACCTCCAAAGGGGTTCAAAGGTCACCAATGTTCATGGACATGTGTGTTGAAGCCCTCAATTGGTCAAAGCTATGCTAACCACTTATAAATTGAGTCGATTAGGGTTAGCCTTAGCCACTTATACATCAAATTGACCCTCAATTGCAAGCCAATTATGGTTCAATCTTCCTCAATTAGGGTTTCAAATCGATTGGTCATCAATGTTCAACAATGTGAATCAATTCAAGGTTGAACCTATCAATTGACCTCCAATCGGGCTCAAACTTGACCCAAACGGTCTTGAGGTCGTTTGGACATCATCCAAACGGTCTTGAGACCGTTTGACCAAAGTTTGACCAAAATCCAAGTCGTTTTGACTAAGGTTGAAGTCCAATTAGGTCAAAATCAGCAATTATCATCAATTCATCAATTTCCTACAACTGGACCCTCAAACCATTAGATTGACTCAACCCTAGACCATCAAACGGTCTTGGGTTGTGCCCAAACGGTCTTAGGACCGTTTGGAGGAACCCCCAAACGGTCTTGAGACCGTTTGGGTCCTTCAACCCAAAACTCAACAAGATCTATACTTAGAAAACAACAATTTGATTGTTTCACTAACCCACTGTAATTGGGCCCTCAATTGGTCAATTACCTTAACCCTAGACCTCCAAACGGTCTTGGGTTGACACCAAACGGTCTTGAGACCGTTTGGATGAGTTCCAAACGGTCTTGAGACCGTTTGCCCATCCATCCTTTGGACTCTAGTGAAAATTCATCAAGGTTTGATCTATTGAGTTGATCATCACATCAATACTTAATTGCAATATGATTTGGTGCCTTTGGACCTTCAATTGATCAACTATACTTGACCCCAGACCTCCAAACGGTCTTGAGGTGACCCCCAAACGGTCTTGAGACCGTTTGGGTGATTCCCAAACGGTCTTGAAACCGTTTGGGCTAAGCAACCCAAAATCTCAACTTAACTCATTGGAGATTCAGCACTAATTTCAATTAGGGTTTGCCCTATTAATCATCCTTCAACTCATGACTCGTTTGGAATTAATCCAGAAAATTTGGTGGGTCGTTAATTAACATCATTATGAACAGTAATACCAAACGGTCAACGTTTAGTCAACCATCTTAAACGGTCTTGAGACCGTTTTCCCAAAAAGGGCAAATTAAACAGATTGAAAATCAGAACTTAATTCAATTGGTTTTGCTAATTGATTTGCTCATATCTCACGATTCCTTTGGAGTTAACCTCTCAAATTTTGTGGGTGATTAACCTACATAATTATAAACAATATTCCCAAACGGTCTTCGCTTGGTCAACGGGACCAAACGGTCTTGAAGACTGTTTGCCCTCAAACGACCCTGAAACCGTTTGCCCACCAAACGGTTTGAAACCGTTTTGAGCAATAGGTGGAGGTCGTTTGATAAAGTGAAAATCCGTGGATAAGCATAGGAATTAACGCCCTTATCTTCTACCTTGAGAACAGTGGCAGTTCTTCACGATTTTGCTTGCAAGGATGCAAGGAAAGATAGGGAAGAAGAAGAACTAGCAACTATATGCATAGAAAAGGATGTATAATCAAGCATAAAGTTTAGAGTTATAAAACCCGCCTAAAGCTTGCTCCTTGAGCTCCAAGCTTTCGAGATCCAAGCCTTTGATGGCGTCCTAGAAGCTCCACAGGTCGGCCAAGGTGAATCCTCCAAGGAAGGTTGAGAAGAGATGGCTAGAAAGATGGAGCTAAGTGAGCTAGCCATGAATTTGACCTTAAATCCGAGTTTCATCCAAGAATTGAGCAAAAAGGAAGGATCCAAACCTACCTTGCACTCCCTTGGTCGTCCTCCTGAGCTCCAGAGCTCTCCTTAGTCGGTTTGAGCAAGGGGAAAAGAAATGAAAGGAAGAGGATCGTTCCTTTGCTAAGTGAGGAAAGTTATATATATATACTTGGGTGAATTTTCAACATAAGGACATATGTTTTCCTCCTTTCTCATCTAAGTCCTTCCTTTCTTCCTTGCACGTCCCCTCATATTATTTCTAAGGACAAACTCCTTCTAAGGTCAAGAATTGAAGGCAAAGAGGATTAACCCATCACTAAAGCATACACATAAAAGGGCTATTATACATACACCTTGATTATTCAATCACAAAGGTGTTCTTTACTATATGATTATTCACTTGAAGTAACCTTTTCATCATTTCTCTTCTAAATGATGCCAAGAGCCATAAAAGATGTTTTAGATGATGTATTTTACAAGTTGCACCCCTCTAATTGGGTAAATTGCATTTTACACCAATTTAGGGTTTTCAAGTACAGGGGTTGCTTCCACAGCTGCACCTTGGTGCTCAAGCTTGGGAAATCCCTTAAACCTCATCATATTCATTCTTATGTTGTCTCAACATCAGAGATACATCTTATCTTGTGACTTTTGCAAGTTCAACCCTTAAACTGGGTAATTTGCACATAGGTCCCTGCATACAACACAATGCTACAACTTTATTCAAAAAGGAGCAAAATTGAAAATTATATGTTCCTGGGGAACTTAATTACATGCCAGGGAGTTTTCACAAGTATATAATTACATTTTTAGGCAAAACTTCTAGGGTTAGTTCATAACCCAGGTCAGGGGTGTTACAAATCATAAACCCCTAACAAGGATTTCGTCCCCGAAATCTCAGACAAAAGGAGAAACAGAGTATTCATTAATCATGCCCTCAAGTCTCCACATATTATCTTAATATCATGGAGGTATCATGAATTCTGCAATTCCACACAAGGCTCCTTTCACTAATTCAACCTTACCAATGTTTATGCAGAGCATAAACCCCTAACATATGATGTCCATATTATTGGAAAGAAGAGGCATAAAAGAACATACTTCTATCATCACCCAAGAATATTTATCAAAAGGAACAACATATATATCTAACAAGGATAATATACTCAGTAATCCTTTACAACTCTATGTAATTGGGATAGTTCACATAGTTCTTCTTATTAATTGGAAATTCCACATAGCTTTTCCCTTTTTGATTGGGAATGACACATAGCTCTTCCATTTTTAATTGGGAATGACACATAGCTCTTCCCTTTTTGTTTGGGGATGACACATAGCTTTCCCTTTTTGTTTGTTTGGGAATGACACATAGCTCTTCCCTTTTTGTTGGGGATGACACATAGCTTTCCCCTTTTTAATTGGGAATGACACGTAGCTCTTCCCTTTTTGTTTGTTTGGGAATGACACATAGCTCTTCCTTTTTTGTTGGGGATGACACATAGCTTTCCCCTTTTTGATTGGGAATGACACGTAGCTCTTCCCTTTCTGTTGGGGATGACACATAGCTTTCCCTTTTTGTTTGTTTGGGAATGACACATAGCTCTTCCCTTTTTGTTGGGGATGACACATAGCTTTCCCCTTTTTGATTGGGAATGACACGTAGCTCTTCCCTTTCTGTTGGGGATGACACATAGCTTTCCCTTTTTGTTTGTTTGGGAATGACACATAGCTCTTCCTTTTTTGTTGGGGATGACACATAGCTTTCCCCTTTTTAATTGTTCCATATTTCTTATTTCATGATACTCATTAGATTGTATCAGAATGATTGCTTGATCAGGGCAATGAAAAAGATATCAATCTAGGAGTTTCCATACTCACTTTATCATCAATAGCTGTATACCTGGCCAGGGTTTACAAATACTGAGATCAAGTAGTATGCACTTACATACTGTCTCATTCCTCACTTTTCATATCCTTATACACACAAGGTTTTCCATTCCTATATTTCCTCCAGGCATCATTTCTAAATCTCATCTTTTGACATACAGATAAGAGAGATTATAAAACATTTTAAGGAACATTGAGTGAGATATAAGTTCTCATCTCCCTTGTGTCCTTATAGGACTAGTCAAAATAATTTCAAAAACAACTATTTTCATATCTTTAACACATAGAAACATGAAAATGAAATATCAGAATGACTTTATTTCCTCTGACCTGCCCGGGACGTCTGTCCACGTCCTCTATTGTTACTAGAAAACTGCCTCCTTTGTGATCCTTGTTGACTCTGCCCCTGAGGTTGAGTCATCATTGGATTCCCGTCTGGACAATCTTTTACCAGATGTCCCGGTTGTCTGCATTGGTAACAGATTCTAGGTATAGTATAAGGTCGGTGAGGTCCAGACACCGATGTTGATGCTATATTGGAGGCCTTATTTGGAATATAACTAAGATCCCTATCCCTACTTGGCATCCATTGTGTCTGGGTTTGGGATCTTAATGATGCTGTCGATGCAGAAAATCTCGGCTTCTTAAAACTTTCAGACTTTTGTTTTTGAGTCTGAGTGTACACCTTCTTGCTACTAGTCTGTCGTTTCTCAATTTCAGACCTCTCTATCCTCCTTACTGATTCCACAAAAATGGCAAACCTCTCCCTGTTCTCTAAAGCAGACACAGGAGTGGTCAGTTCAGCGTTCAACCCCTTCTCAAAGCGCCGAATTCTTTCCTCATCATTAACTGCCATTTGAGGACAAAACCGCAACAGCTCCATGAACTTAGCTTCGTACTCGCTAATGTTCATCATACCCTGTCTCACTCTCTCAAACTGAGAGATCTTCTCGTCTAGGAAGGTCTTCGGGAAATATCTTTGGACAAATTCCCGCCGAAAGTCTTCCCACGAGATTTCTATTCCAGGTCTCTTCTGCTCTTCCATGGTCCACCAGTGACCAGCACTTCCTTTGAGAAGATAGACAGCATGTCTAACCTTCTCAGCTTTAGGGATGTTGAGGATCCTGAAAGCCTTCTCCAGCTCTGTCAACCACAGATCAGCATCTGCGGGGTCAGCAGTCCCATGGTACTCGGTAGCTCCGACACGACGTAGTCGCTCGAACGTCTTTCTGATACCTTGCCCCTCTGGTTGGACAGGTGCCCTAGGTGCAGGCATAGGCAACCTGTCGGTTATATGTGTCATGGCAGTCATAAACTGCCCAAACATAGTCTGGACTGCAGGGTTACCCATATCAGCTGGGTCAAACTGGGGTGGCTCTCTAAGTTGTTCTGGTACAGGCTGTTCCACCTCTGGTACTCCTGCACTGCCTTGAGGTGCACTGACACTACTTTCTCCCACATACTCATCATGTGGCTCTGACATCTTAAGTATCTTCTTCTCCTGAGGAGTAGAAGACTCTATTAGATAAGGAAGGAATACTAAAGATAGACTCGACTTCCTATGTCCTATGCCTCTGTAGACTCGGCGAACCTAGAGCTCTGATACCACTTAATTGTGGGCTCCGATCTCCAAACTAGGAATTAATCCCGATTTAATCATGTGCGGAAGCAATCGGTAAACAGTGGAAGACAAAAATCACGGGAAATTAAAACTTTTTGAGATAAGAGCTTGAAACCACAAACCTTTTCCATAGAAAAAGGATTTAACTGTTTACAACACTTGACAAAAATTACTTCTTGAGTAATTATATACAACACAAAATTCTCAAGAGTTCATACTCCAAAACACTCCAGGACCTGAGAGTACAGAGGACACATAGGACAGACTCTATACTACATCATGAAGCAGGCTGGATCTCCACCTGAGATAACTACTGCTCCTGATGCTGCTGAGATTGGTCACCTGAGTTCTTGTCCCTCCGTCTTCGACGACCACCTAAAAAGTAGAAGTCTACGGGGTGAGACAATTATACATAATTGCCCCAGCGAGAGTTATAACTCTCCACTAGAAGCTTTATAAGAAAAGCATGGAATAACTAAAGCAATAAAAACCTTCAAGGTATTCACTAGCAGTTTGATGATAAGCAAGAGTTCAACCAATAATAAAATGTGAGAACATCTATACAATTCATGGTAACATCAATCAAATAACTCGTAGATAACTCTAACAGATATACTACGCTGTTGATTATGTTTTTAAGGGAGTGTAGGGATTCATCTCACCTTTTGGACTATGTGGTGGGGAATGATGGACTACATGAATCTACATCAAATCCTCTCACCTTTTCTCTTTTAGTGAAGGTATGACGGACTACAAGAATCTACATCAAATACCTACACTAGGATGTAAGGTTCTACACATCCATGTACCCCATATACTCAAAAGTATATGATCCAGGAGTTCCCTGGGGAAAACCTGCTTCACCATCATTTAGACTCTGACAATGATGGTTCTATGATCAGGGCTCTACATTCCACTTGATTAGTTAGGTACATTCAGTATTCATAACATCATAGAAAACATTAGCATCACAGCTATATATGAGAATACTAAAATGTAGCAGGCCTAACTCATTCCAATCATCAGTTCTCAGCCATCTCATCACAAGTCATCTGTTAAGCATGACCTTGATGGTGTTTATGGCTCTTACAGCCCATAAACCACAAAAGATGTCACTCACAGTGCATCACTAAGGATTACTATTCATAAAGCTTAAGACATGCTTTTAATGAATATAACAAGGTATTCCATTCCTGGATATAACCATCATCTCATAACAACCTGCATGGTTCATTAATATAACATGGCATTCCATACCTGGATATGCCCATCATCTCATAACAACCTGCATGGTTCATTAATATAACATGGCATTCCATACCTGGATATGCCCATCATCTCATAACAACCTGCATGGTTCATTCAACAGATAATAGTAAACAATTCAACAATTAAGGATGCATTCTCAAATTAGGGTTTCACTTGGAATCCCCCTCAACTAGGGATTCACATGGAATCACCCTCAAGTAGGGATTCACATGGGATCACCCTTAACTAGGGTTCTCATGGAATCACCTCAACTAGGGTTCACATGGAATCACCCTTAACTAGGGTTTCACATGGAATCACCTCAACTAGGGTTCACATGGAATCACCCTTAACTAGGGTTTCACATGGAATCACCTCAACTAGAGTTGAATTCAATAACCCTGTCAATTAGGGTTTACTATTCACTCCATGGTGAATTGTACTTATTACATCATCATGTAAGAGAAACATCATCATTAAGGCTCTCAATTAGGATTAAGATCCATTAGATATTATAAATAGGGTTTCCATGACCTCACATAGGTGGGTCATTCCCTAAACATGCACATTCATGTGTAATTGAAGTATTTCACTTGAGTTTCCTCCTTAAAAGGGTACTTTCTCTCTCTAGGATACTTTCTCTCTCTAGAAATACTTTCTCTCTCCTCTCACTAGTAGATGGTGACAACACCACTCTAGATCAGGTTGAGATAAGTCTCCATTGATTAACATGAGGCAAAACATCAACATCATGTGATTAGGGTTTGATTAGAACAAGGTTTTACCCCTTTAGACCCCTCAAGGGTATTTTGGTGATTTGCCACATGATCACCATCATGGGTTAACTCACTAATCACATAGTCCCTTAATGACCTAGGTTACCATTAGGGTTTAGATTGGATCACCAATGAACTAATCACATCATCAAATGGTTAAGTACAAACCATCACCAATCTCCAAACAGTTTCAACCTTCAAACGGTTTCAACCACCCAAACGGTCTTGAGACCGTTTGACCCCAAACGGTCTTGAGACCGTTTGACCCCAAACGGTCTTGAGACCGTTTGGATCCAAACGGTCTTGAGACCGTTTGGAGGTGAAGACCGTTTGGAAGGGTTGACTTTCCAAACCGTTTGGAGCTTCAAACAGTTTTAAACCGTTTGATCAAACTTGCTTGAGATCGATTGGACCAAACGATCTTGAGGTCGTTTGAGCCCAAATGGTCTTGAGACCGTTTGGTCTCAAACGGTCTTGAGACCGTTTGGATCCAAACGGTCTTGAGACCGTTTGGTCCAAATGGACTCAAACCGCTTGGACCTCCAAAGGGGTTCAAAGGTCACCAATGTTCATGGACATGTGTGTTGAAGCCCTCAATTGGTCAAAGCTATGCTAACCACTTATAAATTGAGTCAATTAGGGTTAGACTTAGCCACTTAGACATCAAATTGACCCTCAATTGCAAGCCAATTAGGGTTCAATCTTCCTCAATTAGGGCTTCAAATCGATTGGTCATCAATGTTCAACAATGTGAATCAATTCAAGGTTGAACCTATCAATTGACCTCCAATTGGGCTCAAACTTGGCCCAAACGGTCTTGAGGTCGTTTGGACATCATCCAAACGGTCTTGAGACCGTTTTCCCAAAGTTTGACCAAAATCCAAGTCGTTTTGACTAAGGTTGAAGTCCAATTAGGTCAAAATCAGCAATTATCATCAATTCATCAATTTCCTACAACTGGACCCTCAAACCATTAGATTGACTCAACCCTAGACCTTCAAACGGTCTTGGGTTGTGCCCAAATGGTCTTAGGACCGTTTGGAGGAACCCCCAAACGGTCTTGAGACCGTTTGGGTCCTTCAACCCAAAACTCAACAAGATCTATACTTAGAAAACAGCAATTTGATTGTTTCACTAACCCACTGTAATTGGGCCCTCAATTGGTCAATTACCTTAACCCTAGACCTCCAAACGGTCTTGGGTTGACACCAAACGGTCTTGAGACCGTTTGGATGAGTTCCAAACGGTCTTGAGACCGTTTGCCCATCCATCCTTTGGACTCTAGTGAAAATTCATCAAGGTTTGATCTATTGAGTTGATCATCACATCAATACTTAATTGCAATATGATTTGGTGCCTTTGGACCTTCAATTGATCAACTATACTTGACCCCAGACCTCCAAACGGTCTTGAGGTGACCCCCAAACGGTCTTGAGACCGTTTGGGTGATTCCCAAATGGTCGTGAAACCGTTTGGGCTAAGCAACCCAAAATCTCAACTTAACTCATTGGAGATCCAGCACTAATTTCAATTAGGGTTTGCCCTATTAATCATCCTTCAACTCATGACTCGTTTGGAATTAATCCATAAAATTTGGTGGGTCGTTAATTAACATCATTATGAACAGTAATCCCAAACGGTCAACGTTTAGTCAACCATCTTAAACGGTCTTGAGACCGTTTGCCCAAAAAGGGCAAATTAAACAGATTGAAAATCAGAACTTAATTCAATTGGTTTTGCTAATTGATTTGCTCATATCGCACGATTCCTTTGGAGTTAACCTCTCCAATTTTGTGGGTGATTAACCTACATAATTATGAACAAGATTCCCAAACGGTCTTCGCTTGGTCAACGGGACCAAACGGTCTTGAAGACCGTTTTCCCTCAAACGACCCTGAAACTGTTTGCCCACCAAACGGTTTGAAACCGTTTTGAGCAATAGGTGGAGGTCGTTTGATAAAGTGAAAATCCGTGGATAAGCATAGGAATTAACGCCCTTATCTTCTACCTTGAGAACAGTGGCAGTTCTTCACGATTTTGCTTGCAAGGATGCAAGGAAAGATAGGGAAGAATAAGAACTAGCAACTATATGCATAGAAAAGGATGTATAATCAAGCATAAAGTTTAGAGTTATAAAACCCTCCTAAAGCTTGCTCCTTGAGCTCCAAGCTTTCGAGCTCCAAGCCTTTGATGGCGTCCTAGAAGCTCCACAGGTCGGCCAAGGTGAATCCTCCAAGGAAGGTTGAGAAGAGATGGCTAGAAAGATGGAGCTAAGTGAGCTAGCCATGAATTTGACCTTAAATCCGAGTTTCATCCAAGAATTGAGCAAAAAGGAAGGATCCAAACCTACCTTGCACTCCCTTGGTCGTCCTCCTGAGCTCCAGAGCTCTCCTTAGTCGGTTTGAGCAAGGGGAAAAGAAATGAAAGGAAGAGGATCGTTCCTTTGCTAAGTGAGGAAAGTTATATATATATACTTGGGTGAATTTTCAACATAAGGACATATGTTTTCCTCCTTTCTCATCTAAGTCCTTCCTTTCTTCCTTGCACGTCCCCTCATCTTATTTCTAAGGACAAACTCCTTCTAAGGTCAAGAATTGAAGGCAAAGAGGATTAACCCATCACTAAAGCATACATATAAAAGGGCTATTATACATACACCTTGATTATTCAATCACAAAGGTGTTCTTTACTATATGATTATTCATTTGAAGTAACCTTTTCATCATTTCTCTTCTAAATGATGCCAAGAGCCATAAAAGATGTTTTAGATGATGTATTTTACAAGTTGCACCCCTCAAATTGGGTAAATTGCATTTTACACCAATTTAGGGTTTTCAAGTACAGGGGTTGCTTCCACAGCTGCACCTTGGTGCTCAAGCTTGGGAAATCCCTTAAACCTCATCATATTCATTCTTATGTTGTCTCAACATCAGAGATACATCTTATCTTGTGACTTTTGCAAGTTCAACCCTTAAACTGGGTAATTTGCACATAGGTCCCTGCATACAACACAATGCTACAACTTTATTCAAAAAGGAGCAAAATTGAAAATTATATGTTCCTGGGGAACTTAATTACATGCCAGGGAGTTTTCACAAGTATATAATTACATTTTTAGGCAAAACTTCTTGGGTTAGTTCATAACCCAGGTCAGGGGTGTTACAGAACCGGTCATCAACCGATCGGCTCACTCCTTGAACCGATCGTCTCAAACATCAACCGATCGGTTCACGCCTTGAACTGATCGTCTCAGCTGTCGTCAAGATGTCCTCCGTTCTTTGACATAACAGGAAATACAATTCTATCCTATTTTACATTGTAAAAAGAGAAACCTTGAGTTACATTCGAGAGGAGCAAAGGTAGGAAAGAAATCTCGAATTATTTCGAGTTACATCAGGAATAGGAGAAGGAAGATCGGTGCGTAGACCGAGATGCAAGCAACCACATACAACCATACACATATAGGGTTTATTGGCCTTAACCACGCTATACATCCACCACAAAACTCGTTTAAGGGCGACGCGTATCGAGTGCATTCATAATACATATCATATATGTAAATTGGGATTTGTGGATTTAGGATTGGACATGCATAAAGCCAATTTTATTCGCATCATATGCAATAAATAAAGGCGACAAACAAAAATTGATCATATCGATAATCCTAAAGTATAGAGCAGTTGAGGTGGCTCTGATACCACTGTTAGGTTTTAGGGGAGGCAGAGAAGGCAGCGGAAACAAAAATTTTCTCCTCCCCAAACCCAGAACAAGGAAACGCGTTAACGTCTATACAATAGGAAAGGATGGTTTGTGGAATCATACCTTGTCCCGAGGCTTGCTCGACGACAATACCTCACGGCTTGTGCGATCTTCACCTCTGGTCTTGGACGGTGTCTGTGCAGCTCCTGGTCGCACCAGGACTGACGACTCCTGGTCTCACCGGGACTGTCAGGATTGACAGCTGTCCTCCGAGCTGCAGAAATCTCCCGCCTCTGAAGTAGTCCACATGGACCACCTGGAACTCCAATCTCCTTGTCCCACAAGGAATTGGAAGGAGTCGCACCCTCCTATCGGCATACTAGTCATCGATACACTCTCCTACCATCAGTCGCTTTCTGTAGTTGTCTTTCCCTTATTGTGCCTCCCTTATCGGGTAGCACTTGCTCGGGCTCTCTCAGTTACTAAAACCAGAGAAAACGACAACTTTACAGAGCAACTAGTTGCACTGTGTTGTTGTTTGAGAAGCCCCCAATACCCCTATATATATAGGAGGGTCATGGGACAGGGTTCTCTATCCCGGGCAATGTGGGACTAAAGTAGGAGTAGAAGGGTTTGAGATTTTCCACAAAAACAACCAACTGTGTAACTTGAACCGATCGTTTCATTTCTAAAACGATCGGTTGGGGACCTGAGCCGGTCGTTTGACACCTCAACCGATCGGTTGGGACCCATGAAACGGTTGGTTCACTTCTGAACTGGTCGGTTCGTGGTCCTGGTCAGTTCCCGATTGACTTTTCCTCTTTTTGTTTCTAATTGGTACCAAATACCAATCCTTGTTCCAATCAAATTGGGCAAGTGAAATGAAAAGAAATTTCTCACCAATACTACTTTCCGAACTTGCTCGGTTGGACCAGTTGAACGATCATTTCAACATTTGAACCGATTGTTTCACCCTATCCATGATCCGATCGACTCACCAGCTGAGTCGATCGGTTCACCAAGCTCATCCGATCGGTTCATCACATGAGCCGATCGGTTGGGAGTGCAGATTGTGCAAAAACCATCAATTGCAGTTTCAATCAATTTGATACTCTAATCAATGAGTCCAACACGTTGAGCATTATGATACTGAGATATCAATTGATTTAGTGTTTAATTGAACTACTAAACTCCTTTAGTAATAAATCTAAACATTGTTTTTGGACAAAACTCCTCTTCCAGGTTAAATCCTATGTGTGTGACCCTGCAGGTCCATTTCACGTTGGCAGTGAAAGTCCATAACACTTATGACTTCACAAGCAAAGAGCGGTGCCTAGTCACACATCAGTTCTACCCAAGTGAAATAGAAAGTTGGAGAACAACTTTAAATCCTACAATCCGTGAATGGTGTTACAGTGAATGTATAATTCCTTTGTCACTGATATCCTGAATGATCTTGAGGCATGGAACAATCATCCTGTCAATGTTCATTCACTTTCTTGATCTCAGAGTAGATTGGAAGAGATATGTATGACATCAATATCACATAATGATTCACACATGCGTGCACGCCTTTCTCAATCCTACTCATCAAGTGGCCATGGATATCAAACTCCATCAGGAGGGACAAATCCCATATCTATCACTCACCCCTAAAAAGCCCCATGTGTCAAAGCCACCCAATCATCACCTTTATAACAACCCATGTTTCAAGACTGCGTTTGATGATGTCAAAGTGTGCCCAACTACATGTGTTGAGTGTAGTGATTTCAGGTCAAAGAATCACACTCACCACCATCACTGTGAGTACTGACTGTGACTACCATGTCATGGTTCCATGTGTCAAACTCACGGTGGGTCTGTTTGGTACACTTGTTCTTTAACAAGTACTTATATGTTTGGTTTGATATCTCTATATCATGACTAATGAGATTCTGTCATCAACCAACACCACAATCTAGTCTTGTGTGTCATTGCTGTCTATCTACCTTCCACAATGGCATCTGACTAGGGACATAACAAGAATGTACAAACTCTTATCATCTGTATGATCTCATTGTTCAGGTCCTCAACCTGAAAGCATACGTCATTGAGTACTGTCATTCTCTAGACATTCAATCTGTTCTATCACTATCTCATATGACTGAACCAGAAAGAATTGGAAGCTTTCCTTTGATGTTTATCAAATCAATCTTAATGTATCCCACCAATCATCCCATGATTGGCTCTCAGGGCATACATACCAACATTGTCTTAGGCCGTTTGCAGCAGCAAAGAGACCCACCGGTCCGCCATTCAACAAAATGGAGAAGGACGTGGTGGTCACACATTGTTCAATGATGCTAATCCACCTCTCACAAAAACCTAGAGCTCTCATAATGGCCCATTGGGCTTCCCATTTTACATGATCGTAAGCCTTAGTCAAATCCACCGTCAGGCAAGCTTTAGCCCCTTTACTTCTGTTCTTGAACCCGGTGAGGAATTCCATAGCAAGAAGAGTGTTGTCCGCTATCCTTCTCCCTTTTATAAAAGTGCTTTGTTCTTTGGATATGATATTCGGTAGGATGTTCTTCAGGCGACCTGCAACGACTTTAGATATAATTTTATAAATTACATTATAGTAGGCTATAGGCCTGTAATCAGCTATACTCTCAATCTCCTTCTTCTTTGGTATCACTTTAATGAACCCATGGTTGACAGCCCTCACCATATTATGTCCACCCATGATCCATCTAACTGCTTTAACTATATCATCCTTCACTAGCTTCCACATGTGTTTAAAAAACTTCACATTCATCCCGTCAGGACCTGGTGCTTTGCTAGGACTGATGGAAAAAACCGCCTTCTTTACTTCCTCTTCAGAGACTTGAGCACAGAGCCTATCATTAGTTATGTCATCCACCCTTATATATGGTAGCAACTCCTCAAATTTATGATTATAGTTATCATCTTTGTTTTACAAACCTTTGAAGTAGTTAATAGCATTGTACACCACCTCTTCTCTATTATTCACCACTTGCCCTTGTTCATTGATTAGCTCATGGATGGATTCAGCCATCTCTTTCTTCTTTATAGCTCTATGGTAGACTTTGGTATTGAGATCACCATATTTTATCCAATCCATATGGCTTCTCTGCCAACAGAACACTTCCTCTACTTTCTTCAATTTCAACAACCTCTCTTCAGTTCTTCTCTCCTCTTCAATGAGCTTTTTGTTCAAAGGATCACTATGAATCCTATACATAGCAGTTTAGTATTTTTGTTCAGCCTTATAAAGTATGTTCTTGAGATTAACTTTTTCTTTACTCCATTTCTTCAGAGCCTTCTTAGTATTCTGAATCTTCTTCAAAGTATTGAACAAATCATTGCCTTCTCTTTCAGTTTTCCAGCTTGCTTCAACCTCCTCCTTAAACCCAGGCCATTCGCACCACCAGTTAGAGAACATGAAAGGTCTTTAATGAAAGGTTTATCCACCAACTCGATCTTCATCCAAGCATGGTCACTAAGGGGGTTAGAACCCACCTTAATGTAGGACGAAGGCCACACATTCAGCCAGGCCTCATTCACCAGTCCCTTATCAATGGAACTGGCAATTCTTCTTCCATTTCCTTATTTGTTAGACCAAGTGGTCTTTCCCCCGATTTTATTGAGTTCAATCAGGTTGGTTTCCTCCACCATGTTATTAAATGGCACAAGGACTCTCTCAGGCACTCTAATACCCCCAACCTTCTCATCTGCTCTTCTGACGTTGTTAAAATCCCTTATCATAAGGTAGGGTATATCAGCTTGAGCAAAGTCACTGATATTCTTCCACATACGTGCTCTATCAACCTCTAGCCTCTCACCATAAATGGCAGAGAGGATAAAATGAGCACCTCCCATATTACAAGAGGAAGCAGTGACCACTTGGTCAGAGGCATTGATGGTGTCCACCACCCAGATATCACTTCGCCACCCTACATATATGCGTCCACCTTCTCTCTGCTCTAGGTTTGTAATAGCACTCCACCATACAGGGAACAGAGTATCAACCCTCTCCTTTACTGCTCTTCTTATCCTTGTTTCCAAGCAAATGACTAACAAAGCCCCAATCTCAGTTATGGCTTTCTTCAGCTCCTTCTGGCTGTTTGCCAATGACACGTCTCGCACGTTCCAAGCGAGGATGGTCATTGCTTTTCTTTGGTTGACCCACCTACTACTTCCAGGTGGGTGTTCTTCCTTCCTTTCTTGGTAGTGCTTCGAGTCTTCTTAGGACTCCTGCTTCTTCTTTCTTCCGTTCCTTCAGGTGTTTCCTCAGGCAACAGCTCGAGCACAGAGAAAGCATTGTGTGACCCTGTTCCACCACTCGTCAACATCACCTCAGGCACAGAGCTTGATGAAGATCTTGCTAGAACTAGACAATGCTTGATTTTTTTACTTTTAAAGTCAATTTATCTCTAAAAAACAAAAAGTTGAAATTGAATGCAGATAAATTCTCTAATAGTAGAAATTTGTTGAATAACATATTTTTTGGAAGACTAAAATGCATTCACATGTCCTTTCTAGAATAAGAAGGACAGTAACATGGTGTGAGTGCACAAAACCTCTCTAGATAATAAGTAAAAAGATCATGAGTCTTATTTGCAAATCCTTTTGATCTCAATATGAAGATAAATAATATGTTCAATCACATTCATGCTTATTGCACTTAAATTAGTTTTCTACTAAAATCTGTGAGCATCATGGTCGACTAACACTTGGACCGAGTAGAAACATGGTCGAACACATTATCAACCGAGATCTTAACAATGATAAAATTTATTTGGATATCTTAATACTTGATTTATGTATTCAAACTTCCACTAGATTTCTTGGTTCCTACATCTGGCATGAATGGTTTATCATGGAATTTGGGTTCTTAAATGGCATTATTTTAATTGAGATCTTTTTTTTACTTAGTATGAGATTAGGGGTGAGCTCAAAATCTTTTAATATAACTTGTATATCTTTTATGCTCTTAATGTGGATTCTCTAATCATTTTTGGGTTTAACTACCTTTCAAGATGATTGAGAAGTCTATTTTGGTTTAAACCTTTGATTTTTATGGTATCCATATAGCCTGGTGGACTTAACTTTCCTTACCATTTGTTTAGAGTATCCTTTTAATAATTTATGCTAATTGGGATATTCTTATCATGAAGGACTTAACATTCCTCTCATTGGTAATTAGACAATATTTTAATATCATTCATTGATCAATCATTGGTTTTTTGACTATGGCTTAATGTGGTTAATGTATATCTTTATTTTTGGCTCTCCCCGTCTACTGGTATTCTTTTTCCATTGGCACATTGGGTATAAGTTTTTCCATCTCCAAATTTAACATCATTTTTAGGAGGAGTATCTCACTAAGGGGGAGTATTCCATAAGGAGGAATCATTTTACCTTTTTGAGATGACAAAGGGGGAGAAAAATCCATGAGATAAATTGGTTACAAACAAGGAAATTTAAAAGGGGGGAAATCCATGAGATAATTTAGCTATCAACAAAACAAAATTTAAAGGTATGTAGTTTTACATTGGCTACATTCAATTTATCTTATGAAAGTATTTTTCATCATCTAAAAGAGGGAGATTGTTGGATTTTTAGATATGCCACACTCAAATTTTGATGATGCAAATATTTCCCAAATTATGTCACTAAATGTGTATTATGTGTTTCAGGTGATCGAAGAACTAAGTCAAGATCCAACTACAAAGACCATGCAATTTTTTATATGTTTGGATGATTATAGGTCAAGTTGTACAATAAGTATAATTGTGTAAGTGTGTTTTTGATATAACTTGATAGATTTGATGTAAGGACAAGCGATGATTTTATGAAACCTACCCAAAACCCTATCCCACACTCAAATGAAGCCTTTAGGTTGTTAGGTTTCATTAGAAAAGTCATTATATAGGTTTTCCCATATTTTGTGTAACATTTTATGGAGTTTTTTCTCAGTCAAAGTCTTTGTCAACCAAAACACATTCGCTCAAAGACTTAGAAAAGTGGAGTAGAACTGTCACAATACAAGTGGAGTAGAACCGTCACAATACATTGTTGACTGAAACTTTCTTGGTCGAAGATGTTGTCAATCGACAAAGAAACATCAAACCTTATTGACCAGGAACCTCAACCGACACATAGCTTTTTGATGCATTGGTTCTCTCTAGACAATCTTGATCGACTAACTCCTCGACCGAGACAATCTCGGTTGATCTAGTTGTCAACCAAGAAAAGTTCTTGAAGCAAATCTATTAATGATCAAATTAGTCATTGTAACACAATGAATCTAATCCTAACGGATATTTAATGACAAAGAACACCCTAAACACTCCCCATAGTTACCCTAAATACTTGATAGCAATTCCTATATATAGGAGTGGTCGTACGATGCCTAGAATATAACTTTCCAACAACAATTGACATACGCTTGAGCATACTACTACTTGCAATCTTACTCAATGTGCTTAGCTTCTACACTTCAAGTCCCATCAAGATAGCCTAAGTCTAATCTTTGTATTAGTGTCCTTCTACACCTAATACATGATTTCCTAAACCTTGTGGAGTGGATCATCATCACATGTCCATTAGTGCTTAATTGTACATCTTGTAAAGATAATTGTAATTTCCATCTTCTCTTCTTGTTCCCATGCTACAGATTATTGTTGCTTCTCAATACTTTGATGTAGAAGGTTGTGGTGAAGCTCTCTTAGTGATACTTCTTTGTTGAAGGTTGTGACCAAGGTTCAGGAAGTTGATTGTGATCATCTCCATGTCGGTGCACTTCCGTGTCTGTTAAAGAAGAGGTGAGGTATGGTGCTCATCAATGTCCTTTATAGAAGAGATGAAGTGGGTGACCTTCCGTATCCCTTCAAAGAAGGTGATAGTTATCCTTGATCTGAAAATGAGGGGTTGTCTTGCTCCACAAAAGGCACTAATAAATTTTATATATTTTGTGTATTTGTATAGAAAAGGAATGAAATACATGGTTTAGAAATTGTGTTCGGAAACAACTAGGTAGTGGACTAACGTCATTTGATGGAACTACTATAAATTTGTGTGTTCTTGTCATTGATTCTTTTGTCCACATACTTGCTTTATATTTCTGCATTCTTTAAGCAAGTTGCAATTAAAAAAATTTGTGTGATTTAATCTTTTAAAAAGTTTCTTTAGACTCTATTCACCCCCTCTAGAGTCTTTCAATCTACAATGGAGAGAGCTACCAATTTTTAAAGCTAGCAGAGGTTTGAGATAAGGGGATGTACTATCCTCTTATCTATTTATTATGTTTCTCAAGATACTTACACAACTAATTTAATAGAAAGTCACTGTAAGCTATTGAAACCTATGAAAGTGGCAAGTCAAGGACACACAATGTTACACATTTCCTTCACAGAAGATGTGATCCTCTTTGTCAAGGCTAGTACTAATCAAGCAAGAACGATCTTGGAATGTTTCAATAGATTTTCTAAAGCCCCTAGGCAATGTAAATCTAGTGATAAAACTAAAATCTTCTTTACAAAACCAATTCATGTTGACACAAGAGTTTCATTAAGGAGGATAATGTGCTTTGATACAAGCGATAACTCGGGAAAGTATATATGAGTCTATATTTTGCATAATTTTGTAAAAAAGGATACCTATAGTGAAATGATCTAGAAAAACATGGGTAATATAAATGGTTGGGAGGCACATATGTCATCTTTTGTTGGGAGGATCAACCTTATGAAATCATCTCCCATATCTATCCCCACATACACTATGCAAATAGCAGTTTTACCCACTAGTCTATGTACAAGACTGGACAACATAATTCAAAGGTTCATTTGGAGGGGTGTAGTCACACTCCATAGTGTATGTCTCTTATTTCTTGGGAGTAGGTGATGGAACAGGTGGAAGAGGGTGGACTAGACAAGGAGTCTAGGGATTGGAATACAAATTTCCTCCATCTCTATCTTCCCAACAATGTCATAAATAGAATTCTGAGTACACCACCTCCTTTACTGGATTTAGGAGAAGACTAGTTGATTTGGTTCTTAAAGGAGGATGTGAGACTCACCACAAGTTCTTCTTATAGGCTTGGGATGGAGTGTACATTCCGAGTGAGGGAAGGGCTAGGGAAGGAAATCTAGAGTGTCGAGTGATGGAGCTTCCACTTGTGTGGAGTTGCGTGCACCACTAAAAATCCTAAAGATAGTAAGTCTTTTAGGTTTAGCCTTGCTTATACTAGATTAAAAACTCCACCCGCGTATGCTAGGATACGTGGAAGTCTTATCGTAGTATAGTTAAGGGTCGAATCCACAGGACAATAGTCTTGTTAAGATCAACAAGATAGAAAATGTTAGAATTTCATTTAACTCCTTAACAGTTGGTATTTAGATCAAAGAGTTGGTTTGGCTGTTTAAACTAAGTGCAAGTAAAGTAAAAGTAAGAAAGTAAATTTGAGGTTGTAAACAATGTTAATAAACCACTAGGATGTGATCGACTTTCGTCACCACTACTCATGGATCAAAACATACATCACAATAACTTGTCTTGCAAAGAAAAGAGTATAAACAGTTAGTATCTTTGTAGGCTTAGCCTCCTTTCAGATAACTAACTACGATAAACATGGAAGTGTTGCAATGCCAGCCATCCCCAGACGAATGGTCACTTACTTTGCATCACTCCCCTCGCAAAGTGTATTCCTTGACCCGTCAAGGTTGTACTTTCATACGTCAACTGATTCCATTTCATAGTATGAAAGTACAACGACGGAGGTGAGTTTACTTCACTTCTTGAGAAATTCTCCTAGATACCGAACCAAACATATGGTGACTACATACAATCTGGAACCAACAAGCCGTCGATATTCGAATCTAGAAGTACAAACATAGACAATTTGCACTAAAAGATAATAGATAACACAAGTTGGTGATCAAGCAACTAGCATTCATTAAACGATTGATGTTTAACTGAAAAGATAGTGTTTTTCTATTGCAAACTCAAGAATTACAATGTATGAAATGAAAACATGGGTAGCGGGGCTACTCCCCGCACCCTAGTGTATGAGACTACTCACTCATGGCAAGAACAAAGAAGGGGGAAAGAAGAGAGAGAGAGCATCATCTCCATGAAGGAGGGAGGAAGGTCGACCCCTTGGAGAGAGAGAGCAACGATATTCACACTTCATAGCTTGCTTGATGATGAATCCTCCTCTTCCCACCTTCTTTCTCGATGAGAGAGAAAGTAACTTGGATTTGGAGTATGGATCTCAGACCGGTAGCCTCGGGGCAGTGGGTGAAGGATGGAATGGGTCTAGAACAATAGAGGCAACCTTTAGAAGTCTGAAACTTCCTCCCTCGTGAGGACCCCTTTGGGTTCTATTTATAGGATTTTGAGTGAGCCTTAAATGGTTTAGGGTATGTGGGTCCAAACGGTCTTGGAGACCATTTGGATTTTCACACGGTTTGGAGACCATTTGGACTCTCTCGGTCTAGAGACCGTTTGAGTCCTCCCAGTCTGAAATTGTTTGCTTTCATTCGATCTTGGGGTCGAGTAGCTTCATACGGTCTTGGGACCGGTTGATCTCCATTCAGTTTTGAGACCGTTTGACCTCCATTCGGTCTTGGGACCGTTTGACCTTTATTCGGTCTTGGGACCATTTGGTCTCCATTCAGTCTTGGGACCGTTTGGTCTTCATTTGGTCTTGGGACCATTTGATCTCCATTCGGTCTTGGGACCGTTTGATCACCATTTAGTCTTGGGACCGTTTGATCTCCATTCAGTCTTCGGACCGTTTGGTCTCCATTCGGTCTTGGGACCATTTGGCTTCCATTCGGTGTTGGGACCATTTGAGCTCCATTCGTTCTTGAGACCGTTTGAGCTCCATTCGGTCTTGGGACCATTTGGTCTTCGTTCGATCTTGGGACCGTTTGGTCTTCATTCGGTCTTAGGACCGTTTGGCTTCCATTCGGTCTTGGGATCGTTTTGGAGTTTTGTAATTTTTTTGTGCTTTTCTGTAAGAAGTGAAAAGGAGAAGTTAATCTAATGGTATATTTACAAAAAGGTAGAAAGTTAAAGATTCTATCTAATTTAACTAAGAAAGAGTATGGAAAACTGGTCAAATAACATCACAAAATGGGAGGTTATCACCCCCCCCAACTTAGAGTCTAGCTTGTCCCCAAGCTAGATAGAGCTAAGGCATGTAGTAGCGAGGCGATTTTATTCAGTGAAGATTTCCATACTCTTGCTTCAATTCTAAACAAGAGATCTCTTAGATTTTTATCGGGATTCTGCTCGCACTAACTCTTTCAAGTATTGGGAGTTGTGTGGATCTCAGATTTCTTCCCTATTTCGGTTGTTCTTGGAGTCTCCTGACATGCACTTATTTCAGTTTCATACTTGGTGGTCCACTTGCGAGGTTCCTTGATTTGGATTTCACCTGGTTCCCTCCCGTCCTTGGGAGAGTTATGGCTGGTGTGATGGAGTGGACTTTTAGAATCCTAAAATGTCCAATGACACAAGTGAAGCCATACATGTTGAGTTGTTTGAGAATCCTAAGTGTCATAATTCTTGGGTGTTGTTTGATGTTGACATCATCATTATGATCCACAAGGTTATTCCCTTTTGAAGTACATAGTTGTTTTGTCAAATAGCTCAATCTTAGAACTGATGGGATGTGGTTTGGGTGATGATAAACCTATGGTCCTCATTTTACGATTAATTGAGGTTCCTAGTCAAAGTTATCTAAGTTTCGAATATGATGAAGAAGTAGGTGTTTTTAGGTCTAAGGTTTTAATTAGTCATAGCCTTAAGCTTGACGTCACCCTTGTCATGTGCCCTTATGGCTTGCGAGCCACGGATCAGCCTAGCGATGTCCCTAATTCTGTGCATCCTATATGATCATATGACTAAAGACATACATCTAGGTAGTCCATGATATATCTATCCTTCGTAAAAGAGATCCAAAGTTAGACGTGGGATGACTGCGGTCTCACTCGCGAAGCCACGATCACTATGGACGTGTGTCCAGGGAACGTGCAGTTAGTTGTCTCGCCTCCTGAACGGCTTGATAACCTCTTAGTGGGAGAGTAACTAGAGAGAACCAAGCCAGACATCATCGTCAACCTCTTCAGCTACTGTAACAGAGTTGGATCAAGAGGGGCTCTAGCGAGCCTGAGCTATAGTGTCCACTGAGGTCGGGGTGATGCTCACCGGTGGTGGCGAATCTGTTATGATGAGAACATGAGTAAGAAAGGGGTGAGGCCCAAACTCACAGCGGCAGTGTGGGATCGCAACAGTGCATCGTCTAGCATGGCTGCCAGAGAGGAGAAGGAGCTTTGCTCTGTTGATTTGGTCGCCGTCATGGATCCCTGGAGGTAGCACTCCCCTTTAGCTCGGTGGCATCGTTCCAGGTTGAGCGAGAGGAGCCGATGTGGCTCGCAGAGCATAGCAACGTGGGCGGCATCCTTGCTGCAGGACAGACCTCTGTGATGCAGCTAGAGGACCAAGGAGGAGGATAGAGGAGCTGATCCCTCACTAGAGCCCTGCTCCACAGCGACGACGTTGGGCGAAATCTCACACCTACGAGCCAGCGCTGAGATCGTGAGGAGAGAGGTGGAGCTGGCGACACACAATTGCTTGACGGAGCGTGTAGCAGCGAAGGTGGGTCTGGAGCAGGAGCACGAGCTCCTACAGACATAGAGTGGCACCGAGAATAGACGCAGCACCCAAGCAGTTGCCCTCGGCATCAAGCAGAGGCTGAGGAGGAGGAGATGGGTGCCTACTGCTCACCGAAACAGAATGGTGGCGGCCCTCATTCCCGCCAAGAACGGAGCCTCCTCAAGCGGACGCTAGGCGGAGAACCTAATCATGCGACGCCGAGAAAGAAAGGAAAAGAGGAGAGCGGACGAATTGCCAGGATAAACCCTGAACCGGACAGCTCAAGCAAAGGAGCAACGAGCCCCCACAGGGCCACGTGGCGTGATCCAATTGGCCGGATGAGGTAAATAATCAGAAAATGCTCAGTTTTTCAATAAATTGTAGTAATTAGTAGGAATGTAAGAAAAATACAAACAAGGTACCAAACTTCTCAGAAAAATGAGTAGAACACATTTAAAGCAATATATCATGCTTTTGATGCACGAATATTAGTGATATCTTCTTAGTTGTGAAATGTTTAATTGATGGATAATAAATATCAAACGTTGGCCTAAAATTATGAGAATATGTGAATAAATGAATATTCACTCTTATAATCCAGTGGATGTCAGTGATCATGATGTTGATGAACGAAAGCATGTAATTTACTTCATATGGCTAATTAGGGCTAGAAACCCTAAATAAAATGTATTAAATACATACATGCTCAATAAATGATGAAATTTATAGAGTAAGTTCATATCAGTAATCTAAAGCTAAGATGTAAATCGGATATCAGTTGGATGCATATAATTCATGTTATATGAATATGACCCGTAATACATGCGATGTAACCCTAATTCGAGTAATACATTTAACTTAGGGTTGATATGTATAAATAATGATATGGAACCTGACATTCAGATTATGTATCCTAATCTGGAACATAACATCAGTAACATAAATCCCACATCATGATGAAGATAAGACAAGTAGTAATGTATATATATATATATATCCTAATGAAATAGGCAAACCCTAAAATGGATATAAATAGGGTTAATGATGATGAGAACCTGATGATCATATGTAATCTTATCTTAACCAGGGTTTGACCAAGATTAGAGTTGACATGAGGAATATGTGATTAATATATCTCTTTGGAAGGTACGCCATTACCTCTTACTTGGCTTATTATATATTATGCTTGCGTTATATGGTAGTACAAACTTGGCATATGATATTGATTGAAATGATTGTTCTTGTATGATATGTTGCATGATTTTCGATACTTATTGCTATGAATACATGAAACATAAGATATCTGGTCCATTATATGATAGCACTAAATCTCTTTGGTAGAATAGTGCATTGATGAAAGTACTAAATCTCTTTGCAGAATAGTACATGTGAGAACTAAATCTCTTTGGAAGAATAGTGCATTTATGAAGTACTAAATCTCTTTGGTAGAATAGTACATGTGAGCACTAAATCTCTTTGGTAGAATAGTGCATGTGGTTGATTGAGTTTTACATATAATGGAAAATGTGCTTAAAATATATGTTCTCTTTTGTTGATGAACATCTTTGCGCACGTATACGCTTTTCTTATATTCTTCTATTACTGCCAAGTATTAGTTTTATCTTATTGCCAAGATATGATGAGAGGTATATAAAAAGACACGTAGGCGTACTCAGTACAATATTCATGAAATATTGTACTAACGTGTACCGCATGTAATCATTTGTTTAGGTTGTGGTTATGCTCTTGAAGATCCAGGATAGTTAAGAGTTGTGTGGCGAGCTGATGTACAGGTGGACCTGTTGTCTTAAGATCCTGTAGTTTAGTGGTAGTACATGTATATGTATAGTTTTCTGTTCAATATGTAATATCAAATGTTGTAACAATTCATGTTGTAATTATATGTTGAATGGTGAACATGTGTGTATGGTTTTATTATTGTTCATGTACATGTGCTACTGTTGTTTCCTTATGACTCCCTCGATTTTCTTCTTCTTAGCCTAGTGTGTGTGTTTAAATTGGGATTCTCACTGAGATGAGGGTTTCAATTTGGACGTCACACATCAGATTAAGTTTTAGGAAATCTGGGGACGTCACAGGTGGTATCAGAGCATGAACAATAGCAAAGCCTGGCATGTGCTCAATATGCAACACAAAACTAAAGAACCTTGAACTTAATAATCTTTAGGGTTAGATTAGTCGTCTTTTGGAGACTAGATCTGACCTAGCCTCTAGGTTAGCACCTAGATGTCTGAAAACTAGGCCTAGACTAGTGCTTGTTGTGTAGCAAGTCTTTAGATGTCGTTCTTTCCTTATAGTGCAGCGGTATGGGACGTTGCATTATTTGGAAATGACGTGCATCAAGGGAAGAGAAACCCTAGACATATGGCGCTCGTTGTCTAGAGTAGCTACACTAGTCTACCCCTTGTTCTCACCATTTTCACTAGTTTTCATGACACTGGACTCTCTACTATGTGTGGGACACTCGTTTTAGGATTTGGTTTTTGATTCCAAACGGATCGAACCTCGATAGTTTTCTCTGACGCTTGTTTTATCGGAGAAAAACTATATAATATTTTATTATGTATATGTATTACAAAAATGTTTCCCCACACATGTACAAGTAGGAGGTGATCATGCAACCTAAGTGAAAGTGAATGACATCAGTCTATAAGAGAGAGTAGTTCTAGATTAGATGTCTAGAGCCTTTTTGATATATATGATAGACGGAATATATGAAATAAGTTTTTATGATATGATGTAAGTCTTATACAAATGACATAATATGGTTGTGATGGTATATGTTTGTCTTTGAGGACTTAAGTTCGTCTTAAGGATGCAAGATGAGTTCTGATGATGTAAGTAAATAGGCTTTTATGAGATAAGATATGTTAAGCTAAGACAAGGTTGTCAGTCAGCATGAGCCTCAAGCTCTTTTACAAAGGAGGACCTCTAGTGTTAGGACCAGTTTTGGGGTTAGCTCATGAGAGAGCGAGACCTACAGGGAGAAGGTCAGAGAACCTAGACTCCACGATATGAGAAATATGAGATATGTGATATGATATGTCCTAAACTAGACTACTCCTGAGTGATTGAGATGAGTTGCTTTATGCATGATTCCTATAGTTATCTCGAACCCTAGATGTCCTTGGGAGTACCAAACCCTAGATACAGAGAGAGGTTGGTTATATGTACATATGTGAGTATGAATATGAGAACCTACCATCTGGGTGAGGGAGACAACCCAAGACCCTGGAGGAGGTAGCTATGTTAGTTTTTGTGAAGCCTCATGCTCGGGTTGATGGTTTCCCACAAAGGAATCTAGTGGTGTATATAAGAGAGTTCTAGGTAAGCATGTTTCATGGGTAGAGACATATGAAGAGGATGTTGTACCATGTTTTGGTTTGTGCTTATGTGGCTATAGCTTGTGAAGTTGATGACTAGTGCCAGTGAGGTAATCCGAGAACCCTAGACCAAGAGGAAAGATAAAGTATAATCATATGAGATACTCATAAGGTTGAGTTAGCTCAGAGAGACTGAGCATAGTGCTAGCCCCATGGTATGGGTTAGAGGAGCCTCATTTAGACAAGATAAAGTTTTGATATATGCTTAACAAGCCGCTCACATAAGTTTGTTTAGCACAACCATAATATAATGTATGTAAGGATGTGATCTAATCTCATGACGTTATATATAGACATGATATGATGGAAACCTAGAGATGGTTTAATAAATGTTAATGCATAGATGGTTAACCATATACATGAATAATGATGATAATGCAATAATGTTGGTTAATCTTGTGATGGAATCACTAGTAAATGTTGTAATTTATTATGAACAATGAAATGAGATCAAAAGAATGAAACATGTTACATGAGGTGTTAATCTTAGTGCTTAAAAATGATAAAAATATAGTTTGAAAGTTATCACAACATAATGATTATAACACCTTGATATGATCTAGATGAATAAAGTGGGTTAAATACAGTTAATACCCTCCTAAAAGGCATATGTTAATGCTAAACATGTTCCAATATTATCTCAATAAAATGTTGATGACACCTTGATATAATGAGTGACTTGGGTTAACTCCTTTGGAACATGATAATATGATGTAGGAATCCTAATGCATGGCTAAAGATAAGGAAGCAAATCTAACATATGAGATATGTAAGGACATAACCTAAGCTTCTAAACCCTTGTTTGAGCCTTCTATGGAGTGAGGTTTCACCCTTGATGCCTTTGAAACCTCCTAATAGTGCTTTGGATACATGGTTTTAGGTAACCTTTGCAAATATGTTACCCATAAAATTCTACCTATATGTGGATGAAGGCAAGATAAAGTTTTTTTTTGTGGAAGTATAAGTATGGTTTACTTTCGAGGACGAAAGTTCTTTTAAGATGTATATGGTGTGACAAAGTGGTTTTTCAAGCTTAATTCCGAGGACGGAATTTCTTTTAAGGTGTGTAGGATGTGATGGAGTGGACTTTTAGAATCCTAAAATGTCCAATGACACAAGTGAAGCCATACATGTTGAGTTGTTTGGGAATCCTAAGTGTCATAATTCTTGGGTGTTGTTTGATGTTGACATCATCATTATGATCCACAAGGTTATGCCCTTTTGAAGTACATAGTTGTTTTGTCAAATAGCTCAATCTTAGAACTGATGGGATGTGGTTTGGGTGATGATAAACCTATGGTCCTCATTTTATGATTAATTGAGGTTCCTAGTCAAAGTTATCTAAGTTTCGAATATGATGAAGAAGTAGGTGTTTTCAGGTCTAAGGTTTTAATTAGTCATAGCCTTAAGCTTGATGTCACCCTTGTCATGTGCCCTTATGGCTTGCGAGCCACGGATCAGCCTAGCGATGTCCCTAATTCTGTGCATCTGATATGATCATATGACTAAATACATACATCTAGGTAGTCCATGATATATCTATCCTTCGTAAAAGAGATCCAGAGTTAGACGTGGGATGACTGCGGTCTCACTCGCGAAGCCACGATCACTATGGACGTGTGTCGAGGGAACGTGCTGTTAGTTGTCTCGCCTCCTGAATGGCTTGATAACCTCTTAGTGGGAGAGTAACTAGAGAGAACCAAGCTAGACATCATCATCAACCTCTTCAGCTACTGTAATAGAGTTGGATCAAGAGGGGCTCTAGCGAGCCTGAGCTATAGTGTCCACCGAGGTCAGGGTGATGCTCACCGGTGGTGGCGAATCCGTTACGATGAGAACATGAGTAAGAAAGGGGTGAGGCCAAGACTCACAGTGGCAGTTCGGGATCACAACAGTGCATCGTCTAGCATGGCTGCTAGAGAGGAGAAGGAGCTTTGCTCTGTTGATTTGGTCACTGTCACGGATCCCTGGAGGCAGCACTCCCCTTTAGCTCGGTGGCATCATTCCAGGTCAAGCGAGAGGAGCCGATGCGGCTCGCAGAGCATAGCAACTTGGGCGGCAGGCTTGCTGCAGGAGAGACCTATGTGATGCAGCTAGCGGACCGAGGAGGAGGACAGAGGAGCTGATCCCTCACTGGAGCCATGCTCCACAGCGACGACGTTGGGCGAAATCTCACACCTGTGAGCCAGCTCCAAGATCGTGAGGAGAGAGGTGGAGCTGGCGGCACACAATTGCTTGCCGGAGCGTGTAGCAGTGAAGGCGGGTCTGGAGCAGGAGCACGAGCGCCTACAGACATAGAGCGGCACCGAGAATAGACGCAGCGCCCAAGCAGTTGCCCTCGGCATCAAGCAGAGGCTGAGGAGGAGGAGATGGGTGCCTACTGCTCACCGAAACAGAGTGGCGGCGGCCCTCATTCCCGCCAAGAATGGAGCCTCCTCAAGGGGATGCTAGGCGGAGAACCTAATCATGCGATGCCGAGAAAGAAAGGAAAAGAGGAGAGCGGACGAATTGCCAGGATAAACCCTGAACCGGACGACTCAAGCAAAGGAGCAACGAGCCCCCACAGGGCCACGTGGCATGATCCAATTGGCCATATGAGGTAAATAATCAGAAAATGCTCAGTTTTTCAATAAATCGTAGTAGTTAGTAGGAATGTCAGAAAAATACAAACAAGGTACCAAACTTCTCAGAAAAATGAGTAGAACAGATTTAAAGCAATATATCATGCTTTTGATGGACGAATATCAGTGATATCTTGTTAGTTGTGAAATGCTTAATTGATGGATAATAAATATCAAACGTTGGCCTAAAATTATGAGAATATGTCAATAAATGAATATTCACTCTTATAATCCAATGGATGTCAGTGATCATGATGTTGATGAACGAAAGCATGTAATTTACTTCATATGGCTAATTAGGGCTAGAAACCCTAAATAAAATGTATTAAATACATACATGCTCAATAAATGATGAAATTTATAGAGTAAGTTCATATCAGTAATCTAAAGCTAAGATGTAAATCGGATATCAGTTGGATGCATATAATTCATGTTATATGAATATGACCCGTAATACATGCGATGTAACCCTAATTCGAGTAATACATTTAACTTAGGGTTGATATGTATAAATAATGATATGGAACCTGATATTCAGATTAGGTATCCTAATCTGGAACATAACATCAATAACATAAATCCCACATCAGGATGAAGATAAGACAAGTTGTAATGTATATATATATATCATAATGAAATAGGCAAACCCTAAAATGGATATAAATAGGGTTAATGATGATGAGAACCTGATGATTGTATGTGATCTTATCTTAACCAGGGTTTGACCAATATTAGAGTTGACATGAGGAATATGTGATTAGGATATCTCTTTGGAAGGTACGCCATTACCTCTTACTTGGCTTATTATATATTATTCTTGCGTTATATGGTAGTACAAACTTGGCATATGATATTGATTGAAATGATTGTTCTTGTATGATATGTTGCATGATTTTCGATACTTATTGCTATGAATACATGAAACATAAGATATCTGGTCCATTATATGATAGCACTAAATCTCTTTGGTAGAATAGTGCATTGATGAAAGTACTAAATCTCTTTGGCAGAATAGTACATGTGAGCACCAAATCTCTTTGGAAGAATAGTGCATTTATGAAGTACTAAATCTCTTTGGTAGAATAGTACATGTGAGCACTAAATCTCTTTGGTAGAATAGTGCATGTGGTTGATTGAGTTTTACATATAATGGAAAATGTGCTTAAAATATTTGTTCTCTTTTGTTGATGAACATCTTTGTGCAAGTATACGCTTTTCTTATATTCTTCTATTACTGCCAAGTATTAGTTTTATCTTATTGCCAAGATATGATGAGAGGTATATAAAAAGACACGTAGGCATACTCAGTACAATATTCATGAAATATTGTTCTGATGTGTACCGCATGTAATCTTTTGTTTAGGTTGTGGTTATGCTCTTGAAGATCCAGGATAGTTGAGAGTTGTGTGGTGAGCTGATGTACAGGTGGACCTGTTGTCTTAAGATCATGTAGTTTAGTGGTAGTACATGTATATGTATACTTTGCTGTTCAATATGTAATATCAAATGTTGTAACAATTCATGTTGTAATTATATGTTGAATGGTGAACATGTGTGTATGGTTTTATTATTGTTCATGTACATGTGCTACTGTTGTTTCCTTCTGACTCCCTCAATTTTCTTCTTCTTAGCCTAGTGTGTGTGTTTAAATTGGGATTCTCGCTGAGGTGAGGGTTTCAATTTGGACGTCACACATCAGATTAAGTTTTAGAAAATCTGGGGACGTCACAGCTGGCTTCGGCTATGATGTTAACTTGTGGAGAGTCTGGAGAAGAGTTGAAGTGAAAGTATGAAAATCGGGTGTGAAAGTAATTTATTAATTCACCATTACATGCCTAAGTGTTTTTTATGTTATTTCTTTGAGGACTACTTTGATTCTAAATTTAGCTGGGGGTGACCTTTTCCTAGAGTGATGTTATACTTATGTAAAAGAAATTACTAAAAAAGTCTGAATGTGAAAAGAAAGATAAAACCGGTGTGAATAAAAAGAGTAGAGGGAGAAGGGTTGAAAAGAATGATACCTCACCCTTGTCCAGTGTACCTCCCCCCCTAACTTATCACTCACTATGTCCTCAGACTGTCAAAGTGAGGTTGAGAATTACATGGACAAGGGCATTAGGCTTCTGTTAGTCCTCTATTAGCTCCATGTATTCAGAGAAGATTGGCTGTGGACTTTCCACATAGAGCGTGGTAATCCACATCCGTCATGTCCTCTACTGGTCTTCCAAGAATAGCGAGGGTGTACATCCAGTAGAGGATGTGGAAACCACAATCATTTGATTCTCAGAGCTGTTGGGGGCATCTGTGGCTGAAGACGGGGTGATGAAAGTGTTCTTTATCATACGCCTGTGTGTGCTTGCTTAAAAGATCATGTAGTTTGTCAGCATATTCCTTTGCCACCTTCTCCATGGGTTTGTTAGCTGTTATAGTATACTGGTTTTGGTTAGGATCATATTGGTTGTTGGAACTGTTATAGATGATTGTTGTTCCTTCAGGAAGGTTTGTCGCCAGTAACATCCAATGCTCTGAGTGAAGGAAAGGAAACATAATGAACTTCGGAGTTGTATGTTGGAGGCAAGAGATAAGCGCCTCCATGGTTCCGAAGTTCTTTGTCTTTAGTAGGTCATCCTTCATGTAAGTAGATGCCATGTAAACCGTAGGATGGTTTTGTCTGAGGAGATATTGATATGCAGTCATTAGGCTCACAGATAGAGATCCTTGTAATTGTACGGTTTCACAGAGGATATCTTCCATGACTAGAATATCTCCGGCTAGAGAAATGAGCTCATCTTTCTCGACATAAAGTCTAGACATGATGAGTCGGAGTTCATTGTCAGAAAGATTCTTGCAGGGTGCAGGGTCGAAGTTAGGAAATGTCAGCTCTATGGTAGGTAGGGGAACCATTTGTGTGGTATGTCTGTGGATGGTGGCCCCTGATAACAATTTGATGTCTCTTGTATCTTCTTCCAAATCAAAAGTGTAAGGGTCCCATTGTCTTTTTTCATGGGCCGTGGCGGGTTGTTCTATCTCCAACTCCGTTAACGTTTGTCCAAAAGGTCACCTTTGTGGACGTTGGATGGCCGAGAAAAGGTAGCGAGGGACGTCGTCTGGCGCTATAGTCGGGTCCTCGAAGAACTGTCTGTCACATATGAGTTCCATGATGTAACACCCTCGTAGCGAGTGAAAATCTTTTGTGGCCAGCTTAGTGAAGGGGGTTTGTTGATTAAGCACTTTTATGTGGCGTATAGTGCAGAAGGCACAATCCCCAGATTCGTCATTGGTTTGGACTGGTCGAGCGATGGTTTGGAACCAAAGTTGGTTCCAACCATTCTTGAGAGACGGGTAGACATCCCAAATTAGTTTGAGAAGTTGGAAGGGGATGCATCTTGCTTCTCTGGCTTCTTCTCCAGCAAAATTGATTTTTCTGGCCTTTAGTTTGCTGGCACAAAAGTTGTACACTTTGGCATCGCGGGCCACGGTGTCAATGAACATAAGTAGCCAGTGGCCAAAAACTTGAAAGGGGACTATGAGATATCGCACCTTTCGAGTGATCCCAATGCGCAACCTCTCTATAGATTTATTGCGTAAGTCTTTGTATAATAGGCTCTAAGCCAGAGCTAGTGAAGCGTTGAAAACTGGCTGCGGTCGCTTTGAGCTTATGTATATTTCGATAGAGTTGGCAAGAAGGACACGAAAGATTACCATCTTCACTGTTGATTGCAGTCGAAGGATGGTGCGGAAATCTTTGCATGTCAAATTGCGCTTAGCTTTTATATTCTTATATATGATGTCCCCTCCCTCTTGGGCATCGTCTATAATAGTGTTCAGGATGAAGATATTCTGGACATCTAGGGTAGAGATGGCCGCCATGACTAGGTTGTGCATCATCGTAGGTAGAGGTGGTGGTGAAGGTGGTGAATCGGGTGTTGAAGTGGGGAGTGGGATGCCCGAAGAAAAAAAGGGTGGAGTGGAAGATGCGGGTGGTGGTGCGGTTGCATAGAAAGGAAATGTGGTGATCATCATTGTGGAGAAAGATGGATGAGTCATGGATTGTGGAATAGTGGAGGATGGTGGCGTGGTGGGGGTGTTGGTGGAGGAAAGTTTAGCATTTAGACTCATGATGAAGGTGTCTAGTGATGATGTGATGATTTTTCTTCGGGGGGGGGGGGGGTCTACCTCTGGATTTGGTTTTGATGTCGGCGTTCCCGACAGTTGTTGTATCTGCAAACGCCCTTTTGATGGTCGTTTCACTGGTATTGTTGTTATTCTTTCTGCCGGAGCGGTGATACTGTGCTCTGTCTGCCTCACTTTGGATTTCTTTTCTTGTATTTTGACTGAAGCTAGGAGGTATGCAAGCTCTTCTTCGGTGAAGAGTAGCTTTTCCTTGTCGTAGTCTGCAAGCTCCGAAAGTGGCAACAGAGTCCTTGAGGATTTTATTGTAGGGAAAAAGATATAGTGCAGCTCTGCATCCTTTTCTTTGATGATGTATGAGTTTTTTAAGGTCTGCTTGTTGGTAAGGATGTCGCCCTTGATCTTTGTGCACCTGAGGAGTAGTATTATGTCCATCTTGAGATATTTTAGGATGGATGTTATATGACCTCCCATACATATTTCTTTCCCGAGGGAGTAAGATGTGTGCTTGTGTATCAATTGTCGTCTGATGTTGACTGGCTACCCTTTTAGAATGGACCAGAGTACAAAAAGATCGGAAATGCTAACATTTCCGCCCTCTGTTCTTGGGAAAAGTGCACCTGTAAGAATTTGGTGCAATGTACGCACCAGTCCAGATTGAATATTGGAGGCCTTGCATGTTTTTCCCTCGTAGGTCAGGATCCCTGTCAGGGATTTCCAGGAGATATGCTTGTTGAACTTGGAGCTTTGTATGCCTACAACTTTGGCTTTCTTCAGCTTCTCCTGGTTGTCTATAAATATTTTATTTAGCATGTTTTCTGTTATGACAACCTTGTTGCCAAAAAGTTTGGTGACCAGCCTGCGGTCACCTCCGTCCCTAGATCTATCTATAATGTCCACAACTTCTTTGTTGAGATGTGTGTAGAATTCAGTTGTGGGTTCAACATAAGAAATCTCAGGGACAAAGTAGAGTCTTGAAAGGTTGGTGTTATCGAGCAAAGTGAGGATTCTATCGTATATCTCCATCTTTAGTAGTATGCTAGAGAAAACATACTTTGTTGGCTTCAGAGACTTGTCAATAGACTCCAGGGTGTGGATGAAAAGATCTGCTGGTGGTGGTGCTATGGTGGTGATGATGGTGAAAGCAGGGGCAGAGGTGGTGGCGGGAGCGACAGTGATTGATGGAACGTATCCCGCCAGGGTTTGTTCCCTTGTAGTGGCGGGATATACCTGCTTCCTTGCGTGTTTCTTTGTTGGTTGTTCTTTTGGGGCTTCCTAGTTCTTCTGTTTCCCCTTTATCTTCGTGGATGGGGATTCCTCCTCGGGAGTTGGCTCGTACTCCAAACCTTCATCACTGGAGGAAATATCCTCTGCTTCTTCAATAGGGTCTTCGGCTAGGCACATGTTGATTCGGTCAATTTCATTCAGGACTTGAATCATGTCAACTTTTGGTGGGACCTTTCCGGTCTTTTCATTAGTGTCCATGCCATGCTGGAGTTTTGTGCGGTCTTCCATCAGTTGCTCCCTTGTCCATATGGGAGCGTTAGTGGTTCCGGTGGCTTCTTTTATAGGGGAGGACATTGTATAATTGTAACAGTATATATGTAAAAAGAGAAGAAAAATTGTGTAAAGAATTTTAGCATTAAAAAAATCATTTTTAGGGTGAAATCATATTTTCTAAAACCGTTTGGGTCCGAACGGTTTTTACTCCAAACAATTTCAAGATTGTTTGGTGCAAACGGTTTCATGACCGTTTGGCTCCAAACAGTTTCAAGACCATTTGGATCCAAATGGTTTCAAGACTGTTTGGCTCCAAATGGTTTTAAGACTGTTTAGCTCCAAACGGTTTTAAGACCATTTTGGCTCAAACGGTTTGAAGACCATTTCGCTCCAAACAGTTTCATGACCATTTGGCTCCAAATGGTTTCAAGACCGTTTGGCTCCAAACGGTTTCAAGACCGTTTGGTTCTAAATGGTCGAAACCGCGAGGAAGGTGAAACGTCGGGTTCGTCGGTGGTCGGTTGTAAAACGGACGGAAGAGGCGGATGACGACGGCAGTGTGTGCGTCGGCGTCGAAGATGGCACCGATGAAGGAGGAACTCATCGTTATCACTAGAATGGACAACTTTGGCTGGTTCTACCTTCTTGTTGTGGACGAAGAAGGTGAAAATGCTGAGGGTGAAGGTGACGACGATGGCGACGAAGTGACGAATGAAGAGAATGATGGAGATGAAGTCGTGAAAGGGGCGTGGAGAAATGGCGACGTCGGTGATGGTCGTAGAGCGAACAGGAGTCAGGAGCATAGGAACAGAATGAAACAGGGATCTTGCGAGGGTTTAGAGAAATCAAGAATTAAGGGAAAGAAATGATGGGGGGTTATATTTATAGAAAGCATTGGGTGTCAATACAAATTCCCAAGGGCAAACGGTCTTGAGACCGTTTGGGTCCAAATGGTTTTTAAACCGTTAGGTTTTTGGATATTATATTTTTATGTTTATTTTGTTTATTTATGTGAATTTTTATATTTTCAAATTAAAGAAGATAAGTCTAAATCAAATGAAGAGATTAGAGAAAAATAAAATGGTGGTACTCAGATCTTGGGTTGCCTCCCAAGTAGCGCTTGGGTTTTTCGTCGTTGGCCCGACAAAAATCTGATTTTGTTATGTCGATGCTGAGGGATCGTGGATCTCAATAGTTTGTCTTGGTATTTTGTCTGCTGGTGTGTAATATCTCTTCAATCTGTGGCCATTAACTGTCTGTTATCCCCCATTATTATCAAGGATGATTACTTCTCCGGTGGGGTAGATGTGTTTAATTGTGAAAGGTCTAGACCATTTCGTGGAGAGCTTTCCAGGAAACATTTTAAGTCTGGAATTGAAGAGGAGGACCTTGTCTCTGACAACAATGTCTTTTCTTTTGAGGTGGCCCTCATGCCACATCTTTGTTTGTTCTTTATAGATTCTGGCAATTTGGTAAGTTTTCATTCTAAGCTCTTCATGTTCTTGTAGTCGAAGTTGTCTATATTCACTGGCACTTTTGAGATCAAAGTGTAGTTGTCTCATGGCCCACCAAGCTTTATGTTCTAGTTCAACCGGTAGATGACATGACTTTCCATACACCAGACGGAACGAGGTTGTTTCTATCGGTGTTTTGTAAGTCGTGCGGTATGCCCAAAGGGCGTCGGGGAGCTTGGCAGACCAATTAGTACGATGTTTATTGACTGCTTTTTCTAAGATCGCTTTCAATTGTCTATTCAAAACTTCGACTTGGCCACTTTTTTGTGGATGGTAAGGTGTGGCTACCTTATGGTTGACCCCATATTTTCTCAGGAGGGCTTCAAAGCTTCTTTCCAGAAAATGGGTTACTCAGTTGATATGATAGTGCGGGGGACTCCGAATCTGGGGAAGATGATATCTTTGAACATCTTGATGACCGACTTGGAATCGCAGGATACAGTGGGTATAGCTTCTACCCATTTTGAAACATAATCCACAATGACTAATATGTAAGAGAATCCATAAGATGAGGGGAAGGGACCCATGTAGTCTATTCCCCAAACATCAAAAAGTTTAATTTCTTGCCACAAAGTTGGAGGCATTTCATTCCATTTAGTTATACCGCCAGAAAGCTGACATTTATTGTAGGATATTACAAAATCATAGGAATCTCTTGCTATTGTTGGCCAAAAGAAACCTGATTGTAGAACTTTTAGAGCGGTCTTCTTCGAACTCATGTGCCCCCCAGTGGGGCCAGAATGATAGTGCTCTAAGACAGGGGTAATTTCCTCTTCTGGTAGACATCGACGGAAAAGTCCGTCTGCACATAGATGAAAAAGATAGGGCTCGTCCCAGAACTATTGCTTAACATCATGGAGAAATTTCTTTTTATCGTGGTGAGAGGCAGAAGGGTGGATGATTCCTCTATCCAGATGGTTCACTATCTCAGCATACCTGGGAAATCTAGTGGTAATTTTCATAAACTAGTCATTAGGGAGGGAGTCTCGGATAGGTATATTGTCATCGTCTTGACATTCGATGTGACTTAGATGGTCAGTGATGACATTTTCCACTCCATTGTTGTCTTTTATTTCAAGATCAAATTCTTGCAGCATTAATACCCAGCGGATGAGTCTGGGTTTTACATCCTGTTTCTATATAAGATATTTGATGGCGGAGTGGTCTGTATATACTACGACCTTTGATCCAATTAGATAAGAATGAAATTTTTCAAAAGCATAGATGACGGCTAAGAATTCCTTTTCAATAGTAGTATAATTCTTTTCCTCCTCATCTAGTGTCTTGGATGCATAGTATATTACATAAGGCTTTTTATCTATTCTCTGCCCCAACACAACCCCTATGGCATAGTCGCTAGCGTCACACATTATTTCGAAAGGTTGTGACAAGTCAGGTGCTCTTAGAATGGGTGCAGAGATTAGAGCATTCTTTAAGGTTGTAAATCTATGTAGGCATTCATGGTCAAAGTTGAAATCAACATCCTTGGTCAATAGGTATGTCATAGGTTTTGCTATTTTTGAGAAGTCTTTGATAAATCTTCGGTAGAACCCGTCATGACCCAAGAAAGCTCGCACTCCCCTTATGTCTTTGGGCGGCGACAGCTTTGAGATGACATTGAATTTTGCCTTGTCTACTTCGATTCCTCTTTCGCTCACTCGATGTCCAAGGACAACACCTTCGGTCACCATAAAGTGACATTTTTCCCAGTTTAGGATAAGGTTTGTTTCCTCACATGTCTGTAAGACTTTATTGAGGTTGAGAAAGCAGTTATCAAAAGAGTCTCCATATATTGAAAAATCATCCATGAACACCTCCATAATGGTTTTGGTTAATCTTGCGAAGATAGCAGTCATGCACCTTTGGAAGGTTGCTGGTGCATTGCATGGCCCGAAGGGCATCCTTCTGAAGGCGTATGTTCTAAAAGGACAAGTAAATGTTGTTTTTTCTTGGTCTTCAGGGTGAATTGGGATTTGGCAAAACCCAGAATATCTGTCAAGGTAGCATAATATTTTTTGGTGGGCTAGCCGCTCAAGGACTTCATAGAGGAAGGGTAAGGGAAAATGGTCCTTCCTTGTTGATTTGTTCAATTTTCTATAAACTATGCACATTCTCCAACCAGTAACAGTCTTTGTAGGTACTAGTTCATTCTTATCATTTAAGACAATAGTGGTTCCCCCCTTTTTAGGGACCACTTGGACAGGACTAACCCATTGAGAGTTAGAAATTGGGTAGATAATACGTGCTTTTAAAAGTTTAAGAACCTCGAGGCGATCTACCTCTTTTAGATTTGGGTTTAGTTTTCTATGGTGCTCCCTCGAGGGTTTGAACTCTTATATCATAGGTAGTTTATGCATGCATAGAGCTGGGTTAATGCCTATTAGGTCAGTAATCTTGTACCCAATTACTTTCTTCTGCTTCCTTAATTCAGTGAGAAGCCTTTCTTACTGATCGTCAACCAGAGAGGAGCTAATGATAACTGGACATAATTTTTCTTCATCTAGGAAGACATGTTTGAGCCCAGTTGGTAGAGTTTTCATTTCCGGGGCTTTGGGTGCTTCTGTTGTCTCTAATATGGTGACAGATTTCAGTTCTTCAAAGTGGCTTCTGGGGCTTTTTCAGCATGCTCCAAGTATTGCAGGCATTGCTGAACTAACTCGTTGGTTGAAAATTTAGCTTCTGGATTTATTAGAGCGTCCTCTAGGGCATCTTCTAGTTCTGGATTTGCTTGCTTGAGTTGAGACATTTTATCAGTTGCTTCAAGTAGAAAAACCTCTTCATGGATACTAGGGCTCTTCATGCTGTTGAAAACCCTGAATTGAACGATTTCTTTACCCAACCTCAAGGTAATTGTGCCAGCCTCGACATCAATTAATGCTCTAGCTGTGGAGAGGAAGGGTCTACCAAATATTATCGGGTACTTTAGGTCTTCTTTTATATCCATAATGATGAAATCACAAGGGACATAAGAGTCCCTCCCCACTCTTACTGGAATGTCCTCAATGATCCCCAAGGGAGCAGTAATGGTGGAATCAGTGAGCTGGATGATCATTGTTGTAGGCAACAAGTCAGTAAACCCCAATCTTTTGCACATGGAAAATGGTATAATTGATATGCTGGCTCCTAAGTCAGCCAATCCCTTTTTACACGAAGTGTTCCCAATAGAGCATTGTATGCCAAAGGAGCCAGGGTCCTTTTGTTTTTTCAGCATTTTATTCAGAATGATATCAGAAGTGGTTTGGGCTAGCTTGACAGTTTCGTTCTCCTTTGTCATATATTTCTTTGACAACAGGGTCTTCAGATATTTGGACCATGCTAGGATTTCAGATAAGGCGTCGAGAAAAGGAATATCAACATAAAGTTTCTTCATTGCCTCTTTGAATTTCTGGAATCTAGAGTCTAGTTTGGTTTCCTTTAGCCTGCTAGGATAGGGTATCCTTGGCTTGTATTGTAGAACCTCTAGTTCTTTGGGACCTTGTTCCTCTTCTTTCATTTCTTCAGCTTCATGACTGAATTCTTCTGTTGGGATGATTTCAGTTACATCCCTATCTTCTTGATTAACCGAGATGGCTTCAGTAAGAGCACGACCAGACCTTGTTGTAACAACATTTAATTGTCCTGGTCTATGTTGATCGTGTCATGGATTTGCTTCTAGATGGCCAGCGAAAGTTCCCACTGGAGGTTTTAGCTGAGATGCTATCTGTGCTAACTGAGTTTCCACAGCTTTTTGCTGGGCTTGCTGGTTAGCCAGCATGGTTTGTTGTGATTGCAGCATTTGCCTTATCATGGACAGTTCATCAGTCTGCTGTGGTGGGGCATTCTTCTGTTAAAATTGAGTGAGTTGCTACTGCCCTTGAGGTGGTTGTTGTTGAGGTGCTGGCAACTGAGGTGGTTGTGGCTGTTGCAGCTGAGTTTGTTGTAATTGTGGGTGCAGAGGAGGGTGAGTATATTGGTAGTATGTAGAGGAATTTCTTGGGTAGTTGGATCTCTTGAAATTGTTTCTAAGATTCCCTTGATTTTTTTTAGTTGCTTTGAAATCCAGGTGGTAGTCTATTGGAGGATCCACATTGTCTTTGATGTTGTGGGTTAGCAGTCCCTGCAGGATTTCCATAATGAAAACCAGGATGATTTCTTGGTTGATTTGGGTTGTAGTAAGCTTGTCCTGATATAGAATGAATGGAATTTACTTGTTTTGGCATCTGATCCTCAGGGTGTTCAATGATCGGCTTATACTGTTGTTGAGTTGGTTGCAAATCCATCATTACATTGTATAGGAGACCACATGACAATGTTGGATGATCTGATGCATGACAGGCCTCACAAGTTCTTGTGTCTGCTTTAGCTTGTTTGGGGTTCTTCTTTCTGTCATACTCCCCAAATGATGCTTCGAGGGCTTGTTGTTTGTTGGATATGGTTTTCAAAGCTTCGACTATGGCTTTCATTTCTGTATATTCTTTAGCTTTACAAACCTTTAGAACTCCTCCTGTGGTCGCCCTCCCCCAATTGGATTGATTTTCTGCTCCGAGAGTGATGATTCTCTAGGTGTCTTTGTAGTTCTATCTCATAAAGTTTCCTCTAGATGAGGAATCTAAGAACTTTTTAATTTCATCACTTACTCCCCTATAAAAAGTTTCTATGAGTTGATTTTGTGAGATTCCATGGTGAGGGCATTTCCTCAAGAGTTCCTTGAACCTTTCCTATGAGTCAGCTAGTGACTCTCTCGGTAGTTGAAGGAATTAGTTGATTTGTCCTTTGATTTGGTAGGTTAGTGAGGGGGGATTTCTCCAAGAACTTCTCTTCTAAGGGAGCCCAGGTGGTGATTGGCTCCCCATCCAAAGAATTGTACCAGCTTAGTGCTCATCCAGACAAGGTGACATTGAAGAGTCTGAGCATGACTGAGTCCATGGTTGTTCCAGCTTGTGGTACCAACCTGCAAAGAGCTTTGAACCTCTTCAAATGGTCCATGCAGTCATCTTCGGCACTTCTAGAAAATAAGATGCCCTGCATTATTTGGATCCATTGTGTCCTGATCTCAAAATTAGGAGTGTCGATGAGTGGTGGTTGGACTGGATGGTTGTCTTCGTAGTTCTTGGGAATAGCATAGTCCTGTAGTTGCTTGCTTCTTACCAGAAGTTGAGCAGCAGCCTTGGCTACTTCATTCTCGACGCGGATGCGGGCTTGCTCTTCAGCTCGTACTTTAGCCTGAACTTGGGTGCGCGTGTCAGCGATGAGTTGCGCTCGCTGGGCTACTATGGCAGTGTTGACCCTTTCCATCACTAGTACAACTTGGTGTTGATCTTCAACCATTTGTCTAGCTCTTTGATGATTAAGTCTAATGCGGTGATGGAAACTTCTCTCTACCTCATAGTCGTACTCTAGATCAGGGGAGAATATGAGATTATGTGATGGTTGCATACACGTCTTCTACCTAAGTAGAGGAAGAAACACACTTTTCAGATGATACAGGAGATATGATGAAATCAAGAGAATATGGAGTAATGTTTAAAGGAAAAGTGTAAAACCCTAACCAACTAGCAAGATCATAAATGAAATTAAAACGTTCTGCTATCCCTGACAACGACGCCAATTTTTCATGGAGCTTCCACTTGTGTGGAGTTGCGTCCACCACTAAAAATCCTAAAGATAGTAAGTCTTTTAGGTTTAGCCTTGCTTATACTAGATTAAAAACTCCACCCATGTATGGTAGGATATGTGGAAGTCTTATCGTAGTATAGTTAAGGGTCGAATCCACAGGACAACGGTCTTGTTAAGATCAACAAGATAGAAAACTTTAGAATTTCATTTAACTCCTTAACCGTTGGTATTTAGATCATAGAGTTGGTTTGGTTGTTTAAACTAAGTGCAAGTAAAGTAAAAGTAAGAAAGTAAATTTTAGGTTGTAAACAATGTTAAGAAACCACTAGGATGTGATCAGCTTTCACCACCACTACTCATGGATCAAAACATACATCACAATAACTTGGCTTGCAAAGAAAAGAGTATAAACAGTTAGTTTCTTTGTAGGCTTAGCCTCCTTTCAGATAACTAACTACGAGAAACGTGGAAGTGTTGCAATGCCAGCCATCCCCAGACGAATGGTCACTTACTTTGCATCACTCCCAAAGTGTATTCCTCGACCCATCAAGGTTGTACTTTCATATGTCAACTAATTCCATTTCATAGTATGAAAGTACAACGATGGAGGTGATTTTACTTCACTTCTTGAGAAAAGCTCCTAGATACCAAACCAAACGTATGGTGACTACATACAATCTGGAATGAATAAGCAGTCGATATTCAAATCTAGAAGTACAAACATAGACAATTTGCACTAAAAGATAATAGATAACACAAGTTGGTGATCAAGCAACTAGCATTCATTAAACGATTGATATTGAACTGAAAAGATAGTGTTTTTCTATTGCAAACTCAAAAATTACAATGTATGAAATGAAAACATGGGTAGCAGGGCTACTCCCTGCACCCTAGTGTATGAGACTACTCGCTCATGAAAAGAACAAAGAAGGGGGTGAGAAGAGAGAGAGAGCATCATCTCCACAAAGGAAGGAGGAAGGTTGACCCCTTGGAGAGAGAGCAATGATATTCACACTTTGTAGCTTGCTTGATGATGAATCCTCCTCTTCCCACCTTCTTTGTCGATGAGAGAGAAATCAGCTTGGAGTTGGAGTATGGATCTCAGACTGGCAACCTCGGGGCAGTGGGTGAAGGATGGAATGGCTCTGGAACAATAGAGGCAGTCTTTGGACGTTTGAAACTTCCTCCCTTGTGAGGACCCCTTTGGATTCTATTTATAGGATTTTGAGTGAGCCTTAAACAGTTTGGGGTATGTGGGTCCAAATGGTCCTGGGGACCGTTTGGATTTTCACATGGTTTGGAGACTGTTTGGGCTCTCTCAGTCTGGAGACTATTTGAGTCCTCTCGGTCTGAAACCATTTGCTTTCATTCGATCTTGGGGTCGAGTAGCTTCATACGGTCTTGGGACTAGTTGATCTCCATTCGGTTTTGGGACTGTTTGACCTCCATTCGGTCTTGGGACCGTTTGATCTTTATTCTGTCTTAGGACCGTTTGACCTTTATTCTTTCTTGGGTCCGTTTGGTCTCCATTTGGTCTTGGGACTGTTTGGTCTCCATTCGGTCTTGGGACTGTTTGGTCTCCATTCGGTCTTGGGACCGTTTGATCCCCATTCGGTCTTGGGACCGCTTGGTCTCCATTCGATCTTGGGACCATTTGGTCTCCATTCGGTCTTGGGACCGTTTGATCTCCATTCGGTCTTAGGACCGTTTGACTTCCATTTGGTCTTGGGACCATTTGGTGTTCATTCGGCCTTGGGACCATTTGGCTTTCATTCGGTCTTGGGACCGTTTGGCTTCCATTCGGTCTTGGGACCATTTGGTAGTTTTGTAATTTTTTTGTGATTTTCTGTAAGAAGTGAAAAGGAGAAGTTAATCTAATGGTATATTTACAAAAAGGTAGAAAGTTAAAGATTCTATCTAATTTAACTAAGAAAGAGTATGGAAAACTGAGGAAAACTAGTCAGATAACATCGCAAAATGGGGGTTCACCAAAAAAAAATCGCAAAATGGGAGGTTATCACCGAGATACCAGCGTGAATTGAAACTTTAGATGGATTCTTTCCTAGAAGATGTCTTGAATAATGTGAGGAGATACAAGAGGAAGATGAAAGACAATTAAATCTGCCCATGATGTGAGTACAAGGAGGAATCCACCTTATACACAATCTGAGATAGAGGGAGATCAAAGGAATTATGGACTTCTCTCCACACGTTGGTAAAGCATGACTGGTTCTTCACTGTCAACTGGGAAGGATGATTCTCAAGGAACTTGAAGGGAAGTGTGTAAGGTCTAGAAGGACATGAATGAAGTCATTTTCAATGAGAAAACATGCACCATCGAGCATCTGGTGAGGACCATTCAAGATTAATATGCAAATATCAAATTAGCTTGGTCAAAAATAGGCCATATCCAATGCCTACCTAATTAGAATAAGTGGAGGATACACAGGAAGGTTTGGTCAATGTAAATATTGATGTTGAAGTCAAAAGGAAAATAGGAGCTCTCGCATGGGTTATTAGGGATCACACAAGAAGCTGGTTCTCTACATGGCACACAAAGATGGAGGTCCATTCCATCATACAGGCAGACCTGGTTGCCATCCTCATGGCCTTAAGGCATGATTGGGACATGGGATGGAGGTGAGTGGTTCTATAAACTTACTGTGATGAGGCACTTGATGTGATTGAAGATCTCTAGAGGAAATACCCTGCTTTGGATCCATGGAAGGGTATGATTGAATCTATGCTTAACTTGATTTGAAAATTTGAACTTGGTCATGTTTGGTGAGCTTCCAACTTTGATGTAGATGGCTTGGCCAAACTACACTTGAAAAATTTAACAGATGTAAAAACCCATCATCACCCACCCATTAACCTTCTAAGACTTGATGACATCACAAGGCTAGTAGTAGCAAGATTAATTAATAGAAAAAGTTGTAGGGAGATAGGAACTATTAGCAAAAGAACTTGTAAAGTAGTCCCAATTTAGATCATAAGAGGAGGGAGGGATGAATAAGATAGTCTCTTGACATACACCAAAGAAAAGCAATCTTCCGAATCAAATAATCTTTTTGTAAGATTAACACTCTTCCCAATCAAAAAATCTCTTTAAAGACTAATTATCCACTCAAATGAAACAATCCTCTTTCATCTTTCAAACTTCAAAAATATTTTCAAGGATTAATAACTCCTCAAAAGATAAAGCAATGTTTTATAAAACCTTATAAGAAGCAAACAACTTTCTTTTGAAAGTATCCTACTTCAAAACCCCATCAAGACAAATAGTTCTTCAAATTTGAACTGATATGTCATTTATCAATGATGGGTCTACCCATAAAATTGTTCCTAGACTATGACCTAAAACTAGAACATGTAGCTCCTTTGACACTTACATCTATAGTCTGAGACTATGACCTTAAATTGGACCATCTCGTGCTTTTCACACCTACGCCTACAATCCTGGACTATGACCTGAAACTTGACCATAACCTATACTGAATTTTGGGCTCAATTGGGAGATTCCAAGTTAAGGCTTTCTACCCGTTGACCATTCATCGCCTCCTAGGGGTAAAAACCCCAAGAAAAACTCATTAAGATTGGAGAAAGTTAGGGCATCATGGATGTTGCCAAGCAGCTCGGTTTGGAAACCCCACTGGATGAGGACGACCCAGGAAGGAAAATGCTTTAGTGAGCACACTCACTATCATATGCACTTTTACTTCAATAAATAACTCAAACATCAATCCCCCCTCTTTAAAAAACCCTATTACGACACTTACCTAACAAACACCATGAAACTATTAATCGACATGCCATTCCTCTTCCACTATCTATTCTTATTCCAACAATGGTATTGCAAGTGCATCTAGATACAAAATTGAACAACTCGTCTAAGAGAGGGGCAGATGGTATAACTCAAAGTATACCATAGAAAGTTTAAAAGGGATATTATGACATGAATCTTTTATTATAAGGAGATTCTAGAGGACCAAGAAGTATCCCTCAAATATCTCAAAACAAAGGGGGAAGTACTCTTGACGTCTTAGCTAATATAATGTGTGTGAAGGGACTCATCTCTAAACACAAAATATTCTCTCATTTTGTATTACATCCTACTTTAAAATAATGTTGATCTGAATTATAAGACATTAAGGGATGATCAAGGAGTATGCACTTCATCTAATCCCATAGACAATAGAGCTTGATGAGATAAAACAACATTGTAGATTGATAGAATGATGCTAACTTCAAGGGGAATACAGACACTAACAAGCAAAATCATCTCACTGGAGGAGAGAAGCACAAAGAGACCAACATGATCCCTAAATCATGTGCCTCTCAAGAGGTCCCTATACATTACACATCAGAACAACCATTTAATGTTCCCTTTATGCCATCACCAATCACTAGATATGCAGGAGGATGGCATCACCTGGTATTTGCTGAAGTGGGAGTTCCATACACTAGCTCAGCAGTAACGTTCTTTCTATATGGTGTATGGAGCCCTATATGCCTTAACTAGAGCTGTTTTAACTAGGGGGTCATCAGGATCCACTATTGGTGAGGTCTTGGATAGTCACAGTAACCCCTAAGGTGATGCCATCCATGTCGACTCTTGAAGGTGAAGGGGAGGGGAGAAAGAAGGAAGAAGCTACAACCACAAAGGAAGATATCAGTGAGGCTGAGAAGGTCAACACCATATGAAATATTCAAGAACAATACTTGAGGACCCATCTGCAACCTACATTCCTTTTATGCACCACCATACTCGTAGTATAATTTGTACATGCAAGGAATGTATAGATTCTTGCCACCAATATACACAATGTTGCCAATGACAATCAAGTTTTCAATGATATCGGTGGTAGTCGCTTGCCAGGAAGTTGCTTCCCCAGAAATGACTATTGCGGACCCCCTTGTTCTCAAGATCCTACATAACATAAAATATTAGAAGGAAAGAAGGATAATGAGAAGATGTTTATCAACTTATTGGAATTCTTGAACCCCAATCTTCCAAACAACATCAATATACCCAAGTTCCACGAGTACTCGGGAAAGGGAGACCCTACGTCCCATGCCCATACTTCTCAAAAATGATAGAAGTGTAAGACTATGACAAAGTACTAATCCAATGCTTTGCACTGACCTGGGCATGTTCTACTTTATCATGGTGCAACAAAGAAAGCATTACACCTATCACCACTTTGGCTAAGATGGCCAAAAGGTTTGTTGAGCAATACACATGGATTGAAGATTAAGTCCCCACCAAGGAAGACTTGAAGGTGCTACAACAAAAGGCGGATGAAAGACTCTCTAAATTCCCTAGAAGATGGAGAGAGTTTTCTATCCATCTAGAATTCAAGCCCATAGATAAAGATTCCCTTGATATGGTGAACAATGCAGCTACAGTGGCCCTTATTGTCATGTTATTGTAGGGAAATATGACATCAGATATGCAGCAGAAACAAAAAAAAATATCCATATTTCCCATATTCCACGGATCATGTCAAGACCTATGAAATGAGAAGGATGGTTTAACGAGGTCATACCTGGTCCTGGAGCAAGTCCAATGACTATTCGTCATTCCAGCTATGCATCTTTCTTCTAGTTGCACTCAGATGACGTATGTAATAGCTTCTGGTCTTCACCACGGACTGCAGGCCGACATTGTCCTCCTAGCGGGAAAAGTGTCAATGACTCTAGAGAAGTCCACACAGATTGCCTAGAACTACTGTCATTCAACTAGAATAGATAGGAAGGAGTTATCCCTCCCGTTGGTATAGTAGTCACCACTCCCACAATTTTTCTCCCTTTTCATGCCTCCCTTTAGTGGGTAGGACTTCATTGAGTTCTCTCGATTACCACAACCAAAGGAGACAAACAATTTTCTAAGGCAATTGAGGTGTGTCTGAGAAGCCCCAAATACCCCTCTATTTATAGGAGAGTCAAGGTTCCCAGTCTCAGTGGGAGTGGAAGGGATCGGAATTTCACAAAAATTTCTATCATGTGATAAGAAAAACGGTCAGTTTGCATGGTGAAATGATCGGTTGGCATGCGGGCCGATTGGTTCACTAAGTGAAACAGTGATTTTTTTCATGTTTTCGAATCATAATTGCATTGGTAATTCTAATACAACTAATGCACAACATGAGATCAGTACTAATCCTTAATTTAATCAAATTGAAAGATGAAATTGGTGTCTCGCTTCACGTAATGGTCATCTCATAAACTTGAACTAATAAATTCATTAAGTGAACTGGGTGTTTTGGACCATGGTTCATCTAGAATTTGGCCAATGAAATTTCTAATCAACCTTATACTCCAACCAGTCATTTCAACACATGAATTGATCAATTGGGAGTCTAGTGTCAAACTCTAGTAGGAGGGACAAATCCCATCTACAGAACTCACAGTCATCTCCATGTGTTATTGTGCACCCAGTCATCACCTTTATGGCAACCCTTATTCAAGGTCATGGTGGATGATTTCAAAGTACTTTGAATAACATGTGATGAGTGTAGTGATTTCACATCTAAGAACCACAATCACCACCTTCACTATGAGAAATGATTATAACCACCATGAATCGTTTCTAGGTGTCACTTTCAAGGTGGGTCTATCTGATACACTATTCTCTAACAAGTATCTATGTACTTGGTTTGATATCACATATCATGATTGATGAAATTATGTCATCAACCAATACACACTCTAGTCTTAAGTGTCATTGTTGTCTATCAGCCTTCCACAATAACATCTGACTATGGACATAACAAGAATTTACTTACTCTTAACATCTATATGATCCCATTGGTTAGGTCATGAACCCAAACACATACTTAATTGAGTAATGTTATTCTTTATACATTTGTCATGTTTAATCATTATCTCATAACTAAATAAAATAGAACAAATTGGAAGATTTCCTTTATTAATCAAACCATTGGTATAATATGCCATCAAAATCATCATATGATTGGCTCTCTTGGCATATTTACCAACAAACTCTGAATTGTACTTAGAGACAATCACCCACGAATCTCATTCTTAGTCATCTAAACATGTCCATCATGTTTCTACTATTCAAGTGCTAATCCAACGAGTTAGATAAATTTTGTATTAATTGGTATATTGCATGTTTCACATCTCTTCATTATACGACATCTCGTATGAGACATAATTGCATTAATATGCTATCCGATATTCCTTGCCTAACCAGTAGCTCCATTGTTGTCACAATATTTCTATCATGTCATCAACAGTTGGAACATCTTTAATCTCATCTATATTAACTTCTAGATCCATATAGCACCCACTCCTATGTTCATAACACCAGGATACTTATCTTCTATTATAGAATTAAATTGATGGTATATAGTTTGGAACCCTTCCAGCTCACAACTCTTTTATTATAATTAAATACATTTTATATTGTGTTCACTTTCTCATTTTGGAAGCTTGCATTGATGTAACCTCTACATCCAACTCTAATTTATTACCATAGTGCAACAATTGATCCTTTAGTGCTCCTCAAGTACTAATGGGTTTTTTTTCTGTGGTATTCCAATGACCTTCGTTGGATCTAACTAAAATCATCTTGTCATGTCCAATACATACAAGATAATGGGATGGGTACACTATATTGCAGATATATCCAAATGTGAATGCATATGGCATCTCCTCCATTCTTCACCAGAATGGGGACATTGGATTGTTGAGAAAATAATCCCATCTACATGGATAGATTCTCTCTTATTGAATCCTTCATGTTGAACTCTTTCAACATCTATTTAATATATGTGCTCATATTTAGGTTTATAAACTTACGAGAACTATCTCTATAGATCTCCATTCCTACCGCATTGGATGTTTCATCTAATCCTTCTTGATGAAGGTGATTTCCATGCCATGTTTCAATACTTAGTATTGATATGTCATTCATCATCAATATGTGGAACATTCATATTCTTACACTAAATGTTTTGTAATCACTCAACTTTTATCTTGACTCAAGTTAAACTCTTTGACAATCTTGTCAAATCAAAGATTTCAGTTCTGAGATGCTTATCTCAACCTCTAGTTTGAACATTGTATCTTATAGAATATATTTGCATTAATGGATTATAAAGCCTTCAGTCTATGTCACATACACATCCTCTCAATTATTCTTCTTCAGGAATGTGATTTCATCTCCATATGACAAATCACATAGTCTTAATAAGATACAAAATAAGCATGATAACTACTGAATGGATTTCATCATGTTCAACATTTTGAACTTGTTTGAAAAACCTTCTAGCCAATTTGTCCTTTCATGCCATCCATGTTGGTCTTCCTTATGAAAACCCAACTGCACCTTATGTGTTTTACCCCTCTAGGTGGCACTACCAAAGTCATACCTTGTTGGTGTCATGGTTTCCACTCTAGATACAATGACTTGAAGCCATTTCTCATATTCTAATTCTCAATAGCTTCTAGTTAATTTGTAGACTCATCATCTTTTGGCCAACCTATCTGAGTTGTTGGATTCAGAATCATTCAATCTCAGATGTGTTCTACTAGAACTATGAGGTTCTGTGATACATAAAGAACTTGACATTCCACAACAATTTGGGATTCCCAATTGTTCCCATTATATATCCTCCAACTTTTTGAGTTCCCCTATCACTCCCACTCATTCCATATGAACTTAGTTATCCTAGGAAAGAACATTTTGTTGTTGGATTATGATTGAAGGTAGTATTCATTAATTATAGTTTGTGGATAAACTTTTCAAGAAACTATTTTCTTTGTATATGTTTTAGTCCTTAAGACATATTGGGACATTTCCATATCATATCTCATATGATGTCTTTTAAACCATTTTATATGTTATATTGTTTTAGTGTAAAGCATGTATCTGTGAGGAGATTATAAGATTAGATCAAATGATAACCACATCATGACTCTTCATTTTGTGATTCTGTCTTTTAGATACATCATCATGTTTTAGGTGGAGTTGATTGTGATACACATTTGCAGTCTCTCTGTAAGGACCTCAAACTTTCCTATAAAGTATTTGTACATTGATCTCATCAAAATATCTTAATACTTTTAAGGAAGTTATGTACTTCATACATGTAATCTCCTTGAACATTTCAGGAGACTTGTATTTTACTAAATACATATCATCAATAAATATAATGAAATACAAATAACTATTTATAGCATTTATTTTGAAGGTCTTTGTACATAATTATATGCATGTCCTACATAATACTTACTTCCCCTTTACTTATAGTGAGAGGTGGTTTGTCATGTTTCTCATATGTAAGATTTTCATGTCTCTTATTGGTCAAATAATCAAAAGATTCTAGACAAACATCAACATGTTCTAGAAATACATTTCCCATACATGTGCCATAGATGACAATGCTATACATATTGATTGTTTGAGCTATTAATTGCAATCCTTTTGGTATTTATATTATAACCATTCATCTTTTGATCCTTTTATATACAAATCATAAGACATTTGGGGCATTACCATGCATGATCATATCTTTGAAATAGAACCATTAATAACTCTTTATTTATGATCATCCTTGTCCATCAAGATGCATAAAGTAAAATGTTTCTATTATAGGCATAATGAAATAATAGTTCAACTAACTCTATTACATGCCCAATGGGAAAAAAATAAATTCTAAATGTAGACTGAAATTGTATCAATTCTTACTCCGCATAGTCCATCCTTGCCCTTTCACAAAGTCTTTACTTCTTATCAGATCTTGAACATTACCATATGTTTGATCCACATCTGGTATCACATACCAAGAGGAAGAAGTAATCAAATTTATCATATAACATTTATACCTGAAGTAGAGGTCTCTACCCCTTATTCTTCTTCTTTAATTCCTCCAAAAAGAGAGGTAAATTCCTTTTCCAGTGTCCTGGGTTGTGACAGTGGTGACAATTTCCTCTCTTCTTTACTCCTCCCTTTACATTGAGTGTTGAAGAATTGGACTTCTGACCAACTTTAAAACTCTTCTTAGCTTTTCCTTTGCCTTTAGACATTCCTTTTTCTTGTTGATTATCATCACATACTTGGGCTTGTCTTTCTTCATTTGTGCCTCAACTGTTCTCAACATGCCAAGTAACTCTGTCAACGACTTGTCAAAATCATTCATGTTGTAGTTCATGACAAACAGACTATATGAATCTGGAAGAGACTAAAAAATTACATCAATCGACAACTCTTGACCCAAGGGGAATCCCATTCTAAAAAGGTTCTCTACATTCCCAATGATCTTGAGCACATGATGACCTACTCATCTCCTTCTACCACACTACATTTGAACAATGCCTTAGTGACATCGAATCTCTCATGTCTTGCCTGATCTTGGAACATGTTATTAAGATGTGTGACCATCTCAATAACATCCATTTTCTCATGTGGTCTTTGTAACTAATAGTTCATTGAGCACATGATTAGTCACTTGATATCAATGACATCTTTAGTACGTTTCTTGTAAGCTTCCCTATCATCCTTTGGTGTAGTAGTAAGAGGTTCATCTAGCTCGGGTGTCTCTAGGAGATAGAGCTTGTGCTCTTGTGTGAGAACAATTCTCAGTATCCTGAACCAGCTATGGAAATTATTCCCATTTAACTTGTCCATCTCAACTATTAATCACAAAGAAATTGTGTTGTTGTGTGTTGCCATTTAATTCTACGAGAGGAATTTGCAATTTTATCAAAAACACATTTTTGATTTGATTTGGTTTTTAAAAAGATGATATTCAATTAGGCCTTTAATTAATTATCCCTCCCACTATTTTGTTCAAAATGATAACCCTCACATATCAATTCAGAAGATTGCATCGTACAACCTTGTAGTGATTCAAGATCCAAAATAATTCAATTGTTACCCGGATTACGCCGGCGTTCATAATCAATCATTAAGGTAGAAAAGGTTTGTCAATTTCATCTTATGCAATTCTTGGATGGATGGTATGAACAACTCCTTGCTCTAATCATGTGCATTCTTCTAGGTGCTTAATCCTATTAAGGTCATTCAGTTAAGCCTTGCTCAAAAGTCAATATGATAATAATGCACCCTGCTTGAGCGGATCTACATTACTACCATCATACTTTCATGAGATGGATAGCACACCATGCTAGGATATAACTTATGTTTAGTTGATCAAGATTTTCATGTGTGTTGTTAATGGAAAGCATCTTAAACTTAATATGTTTAATTGAGGGATTTTATATATATCATATACATACATATACATATACAATCACCACATACTAGTACATATTGTATACATGTTATATGCCATAAAAGTAAACATGTAATAAAAAACATTAGTGATGGTTATGGACATACAATTGTAATTCTTTGGAGACACAAGGAATTACTACAACTTAGGTCAATATCTCATTCATGAACCTATTATTGGTGTTGATATGTTCTTGAACCAATCTAGATTGATAAGTTTAACCCTTGATCCAGTCGGCTCACCTCTTGACTGGTCGGTTGGTTGTCTAAAATGGTCATCTAGCCTACAGTCCAACTGATGTCTGGACACCTTTAAATGATCAGTTGGGTCCATCATCTAGTCAGTTTACTCCTCCTCTGGTCTACCCTCCACAATTCTCTAATCGATTGGCTCATCACGTGAAGCGGTCGGCTCGCTTTGTGTTGATCGTCATATTCATCATTGCAAGAAAAGAAACTATCTGATTGCTATTAAACTAATACATGAAATTGAGAAATCTTGAGTTACATTCAAGGGGAGCAAAGGTAGGATAGAATAATACTTTTACATTTGGAAGAAGAAGGTAGAGGCTCGATATGCAAACCCAGATATAATACGAACAAACTAACCATTCAACCACACATAGATATTTGGTTATTGACTATAACTATGCTACACATCCACCATTAAAACCCACTTTTAGGGTGACACGTGTAAATTGAATATATTTATCATAGCATATATATATTAGTTTGGGGTCATACGTGGTCTTTAGTTTGGGATCATACGTGGTCTTTAGCCAGATATGCACACTAATTAGTTTAAGTATTTGCATCGTATGCAATAAATAAATGATGAAACCAAAAATCCAATCATATTGATTATCCCAAAACATAGTAAATTGACGTGGCTATGATACCACTGTAGGGAAATATGGGATGAGATATGTGATGGAAACAAAAATCTTCTGTCCATATCCCCCATATTCAACAGATTGTGTCAACAACTATGCAATGGGAAGGATGGTTTAATGAGATCATACCTAGTCCTAGAGCAAGTTCAACAACTATTCCTCATTGCAGTTGTGCAACTTTCTTCTAGTCGCACAGAGATGACATCTACAGTAGCTCTTGGTCTTCACCATAGATAGTAGGTTGATGTTGTCCTCCTAGAAAGAAAAGTATCCACACCTCTAGAGAAGTCTTCACAGACCACCTAGAACTCCTATCGTTCTACTAGAATAGACAAGAAGGAGTTGTCCCTCCTGTTGGTGTACTAGTCACCTACTTGGTCTACCACAACTGTTCTCCCTTTCTATCCCTCCCTTTAGTGGGTAGGATTTGCTCGGATTCTCTGTGTTACCACATCCAGAGAAGACAAACAATTGTTAGAGGCAATGAGTTATGTCTGAAAATCCCCCAACATCCCTTTATTTATAGGATGGTCAGGGTCAGAGTTCCCAGTCTGAATGGGAGTGGAACAGACCAGAATTTCATGAAAATTCACAAGTTGCAACACGTGAAATGTTCGATTCGCATGGAAAACCAATCGGTTGGAATGTGATATGATCGTTTCACCATTTGAATCGATCATTTTGTCATATTTCCCAATCTTAATTGCATTGGAAATTCTAATCCAATTAATGCACAACATGACATCATCAATAATCATTGATTCTACCAAATTAAACCACAAATCAGGCATCTCGCTTTGCAAAACAGTCATCTCACAAACTCAAACCAATAGGTTCACTAAGTGAAGCGATCATTTCACACCCTAGTTCATCCAGAATTTAGCCAATGCAATTTCCAATCAACTTGATACTCCAACCGGTCATTTAAACACTTTAATTGATTGGTTGAGAGTCTAGTTAGTTAATTCTTTGATCAAATTGAATACATAAACTCTTTAGTAATCAATTTAATTGTCATTCATGATTAAACTCCTCTTCTAGGTGTATCCTATGTGTGTGACCCTATAGGTTCCAAGTTACGTTGGAAGTGAATGTCCATTACTAGTTTATGACATTACAACTGAAGAGAAGTGCCTCGTAACAAATCATTGCAACCTAAGTAAATGGAAAGTTGGAGAACAACTCAAACTTACAAACTGTGTCAGGTGTTATAGTGATTGTCTAATTCCTATGTTTTTGATATTTGAAATGAACTTGAGGCATGGAATCATCATCCTTTCAATGTTCAATCCATATTCCTTGAACTGGAGTAGACTGACTGAGATATATGTGACCTCTATATAATATATTAATTCACATGTGCATGCACATGATTTTCTCAGTCTCGCTTATCAACCGGCTAGGGTATCAAACTTCTGTAGGAGGGACAAAATCCCATCTACATCAATCACAGTCATCCCCATGTGTCATAGTACACCCGATCATCACCTTTATGACAACCCTTATTCAAGGTCACAGTGGATGATGTCAAAGTTAATTGAACAACAAGTGATGAGTGTAGTGATTTCAGGTCTAAGAACCACAATCACTACCTTCATTATGAGAGATGATTATGACCACCATGAATGGTTTTCACATTTCACTCTCAAGACAGGTTTGTCTGATACTGTGTTCTTTAATAAGTATATATGTGTTTGGTTTGATATCACATATCATGACTAATGAGATTTAGTGATCAACCAATGCACACTCTAGTCTTAAGTGTCATTGATGTCTATCAGCCTTCCACAATGGCATCCAACTATGGACATAACAAAAATGTACATACTCTTAACATATGTATGATCTCATTGTTTAGGTCATCCACCTGAAGACATATGTCATTGAGTAATGTTATTCTTTAGACATATACCATGTTTCATCATTATCTCATAACTGATTAAAACATAACAAATTAGATATTTCCCTTATTAATCAAACCATTTGTATAATTTCCATCACCATCATCATATGATTGTCTCTTTGGGAACAGATACCAACAGTTATCCCTACAAAGGTATAATACCTTCTCAGAACTAACACAAGCAGGAGTCTAAATCAAGAATTCCATCAAAAAAGGGGTCTATTAGAACATTTGCCTCACTTTGCAGACGTTGTACACCTCTAAATTGACAAGTGAGAAGTCCAATTGGACATAGGATAAGGAAACTGATAATGGTGGAAGTTGTACTAATTCTAGTTGGAAGCAGCAAGATATAATAGTTAACTATCTAGATATCACTAGTTCCGGTGCCAACAGCTCAAGTAACTAGAACAATAGTGCCCCAACAACACCAAGATAAGAAAGTGTTTCCCCAATATCAACCTCAATACACACCTCTACAATATGTATGGCCACCACACAACTACTATGGGTGCACACCATGGCTGTTGCAATCACATGTATATCCAGTAGGCACAAGCACCCCTCCTACAATAAGTAACCCTACACCTCAAGAAAATCTAAACACAAGATGGATTCATACCTCATACTCAACCAATCCTTGTAAGACCTAATCAAATCTGATGAGGTCAAAACTATCACAATAGAGGATATACCCTCATATTACAACATTTTAGGTATCACATCATCACCAAGATTCAATACAAGATATTATCCTCCCTTTAGACCAACCATCAAGAATTGATCCTAAAGCAGAATGATCATTGCTTCCATCTAGTAGAGGAAGCCAGTGATTCTTGTAAGCATCAAGAAATCAACCAACATACATGGAGCTCTTCATGGGAAAAAAGGATGAACAATGTGCATTCCTAAAGTGTCATTCTTGACAAAGGCTCAACATACTGCGGCTCCTTACCTCACTGTGGTAGTATGATTCACGGTATCCAAACCAACCACACTAGAGGTGGCCTAGCACGCTGCCCCAACAACAACACCTTCCACCCTCGACAAGGGAAAAGAGAAGGTAACCACATATGTTGGAGTCCCTACTTGTACAACAAAAGAGGAGATGAGCAAGATCTACATTCCTAAAATCATAGAGAAGGTACCTCCACTTCCAAAGCTTTGCAAAAGAGATATATCCAAGATGCTTAAGAATAATTCAATTTCTAGAAAAACCTGAAGGAGAAGTGTCACTCGCGGAGGTGAAGTCAAAACAAGCTGTCAATCACTATAACCTACATAGGCCTCAAAATTCCTTGTTTGTTCATCAACAACAACACATGTCTCACTGTCTCTCCCCCAAATACACTCATCAACTTAGGAAGAGATCCTTCCGACCTACAACCAATAAGAAAGAATGGAAACTCCTTTAAAGGGGTAATCAAAGACGCCCAAGGGGGGATCCTATCAAGTTACAAATTGAGTGACAAAACTTTGTAGTACTATTTGTGGTCACGGAATTGAGTCCCTATTTTAACCTTATTTTGGGAAGGTCATAAAATCATCATAATAGGTTGTTTCCCTCATCACTTCATCAAAGATTGGAGTATCAATCAGGACATGTCACCATCACTATTTAGGAAGATAACATCATAGCTCCCATTACAGAAGAAGACATGTAGCTTTTATTCAAATGCTACACATCATCAACATCATATGGGTTTCACCATGAATTATACAATCTCACCACCTCCCATACGCCCCAACACCATATCCTCAGCGGTTGTAAGAGATGCACATACGTCCATATATGGGTCAGGTACCTAGTTTCCAGGGACATACATAGATCATTCAAATACCTTAAAGAAGAAAAGGGTGTTAAGCTTAGGATTCTATTTCCCATCCTATGCACGATCTCGAATCACTAGGTGGAATCAATATTGGAAGCTCACAATGTTGTGATCCACTACGATGGACTTGGCCTGGAAAGATTATAACAACTGTCTAAAGCTAACTTGGGTTTTGAGTAGAGAAGCCAAACACATTTGGCTCGATGAAGAATGTTGACTTATGGTACAATATCGATGGGGCCTTTGCCTCAAGCATAAAGGTCCTCATTCTTACTTCCCTTGTATAACAGATGCTTCAAAAGAAAATGTCAATGTCTCCAATGCCAACATACCCACGAAAATGCTTTACCTCATGTAAGTGGTTGATGATGGAGACCAAGACAACTAACCAGAGACTACAAACAACATTAGGTAGATCACCATGATCAATGAAGAAAATCTAGGTATCTGGAGTTCCCAAAACAACCAATAGTATGAAGAAAAGATCATCCCTCCAAATGAGGAATTAATCAAGTGCATGCCTACCCTTACAGTCAACAAGTCATGCCTGGAGCTCCTACTCACCAGTAAAGCATCAAACATTACTAAAGTGATCAAGATTGTGAGGTCATAATTGTTAGAACCCATTCACTAAATGAGAACACTCAAAACACAAAACACAATCGATCACTAATTAATCACATCTCTAGTAAAGAGCATAAATTAAAACTGATTCAACATAACCAACATACTTTGAATATTACATAAGAGCCCAACAACTTGCTGGTATTCATATTATTCCAAGAATCTATTACATTTGATTCATTGCCTCAGCTACCACATTTACATATTACATAGGGAACATTTCCACATTTATGCTTGAACAAGCATATAGCATGCTACCAAAAATGTAATTCGATTGAAACATAGTTTAAAAACTTTTCCACCTAAACCTGAGAGCACAGGGATGACTCTAGGACACACTAGACAACTAAGAACCTTCTTAAAGTTTCAACACCAAAGCTCCTTATTGATGCCATAGGTCTACTATCAGTGCTGCTAATCACCTAGAAAGATGTGGTGAAGACAACAGTTATCATCCAATGTGAAGCATTTTATATAACCCTAAACATATATGCTACATGGTTGTATTACATCTTTTATTAAGCCTTGAGGAATTTGAGGATACCAATTAAAATCCAACTGACCACTACTAAGTTGAAATCAATGCCATAAAATATCTAAGAAGAGCCAAACTCCTAATATCTTCTTCGCCCCCGATCAGTATAGTGTCCTCTACAACTACACATAAGGTCAAGCTTCTAACATCCTAGTTCGTCCTTGGTACAAGTCACGTTAGTAGTGAAAAGAGGTGGGTACGCATACCCTATCATCTAAGGTACAACCATATTTGTCCTCCAATCTCATCACATTTATAATCATTGAGACACGGCCGTAGCCTTTCTCAAACTGAGGGTTAGGTATGACTGTAGTCATCCTCACTAAAACATAGATTCAGGATGACAAGCACCCCTCATACTCAACAATATGCACTCCAAGTTTCCCTTAGGAATACTCATTTCACCATCTGACAAGTTCTGACACTCATATTGATCTATGGCATAGGACACTACATGATACGAGTTTCACTTTATTAGTTATGTGAATTGGGTGAATTAAGGTTGCATCAAACATGTAGACATACCTAGTACATTTCTAGAAAACATTGCTATATAAGAACTTCATAAGATATGAATTATATGATATATACTTTCTCATATCAACATCACAAGGTACTATTCACCTGCCAATCAGGAGACTATACTTGTCATCACATCATCATCACATTGTACTATTCATTGCCTTTCATGAAACCACATTTTTCACCATACTATCATAGTATATAAATCCTTATCACAACATCATAGGGTAGTAACCCTTGTCATAATTAGAGTATTACACCTCATTTAGGGATCAACCATGACCAAAGGTCATTAACACCATCACATCATTCCCTACAAGTTCATCATTACCTTTCTATGCCTTTTAACAAGGCTCAACAAACATCACCACACATGTGATGCACATGATCAACATGATATTGCATTAAATAACCCAAAGATGTTTATAAGATAATATTGTAGGGTTATTTCAGCATTATGAGAATTCCCTTATTATATCAATATATAATGAGGCTATATGTTTGACCATCATCAAACTGATAATGTACAAGTTTAGCATAAGAAAGCATAAGTCATAAAGTTATGATGGCCACTAATTAACACATAAATGTTTTAATCAATTATTAGGAAGGATATTCCATCATTATATTAACCATTCAAGGAAGGGTAGCATAACTCACTACCATCATTTATTATCATTAGGGTTAGGTTCAACAAGATAGGTTACTTTGATGTTACAAATCAACACTTATACCCAAACCCTAACTCGTGGCATTCCCATTGGATCAGGGATGCATAAGAAGAAGAATCACCATCGCATTCCATACCATCCTCAAGTATGGATCTACACACAACCCAAGGTGTAACCATCAGGTTTTAGCATACTAGGGTTAAACCACAAAGGAGAGTACTCCATGATTCTATTCATCATTCAAGAGGCTTGTTCATAATCAATTACCATCACTTGGTTATATTAGAGTTACATGTAACAAGCCATATCCCATTAAGATTGTATATAACCACAATATGGTAATTATAATTTCTATTCATATGAGAGCAAAGGTAAGACTACCTAAATAAGGGCAAACCTCTATTGGTTTTGACATCATTCAAACCATACCAACATACCACAAGATCAACCCAATACTATTGGATTGTTGAGAAGGTAACACCATTGATTATTTACATACGTAAACAACTTGAACAAATGACCTATAGATCCATTGAATTGTATACTAGAAAGAGTCACCATCTATCCCTAGAAATCCCTTTTTTAATAACATAAGAGGGTACCATTGGTTGTAGGGATAAAACCCATCATCGGTTGTATATTTTAAAGCATGCCATCAATTATCACTAATCAAGCTTCCTTTGTTGATCACGTAGAGGAAGTCATCAATTCTATTTATTAGAACTCACATTTTATACTATAGGATTCATTTATAATCATTGGATGTTGAAGCATCCAATCTCAACCATTGGATCAAGTTCGTCATTCTAGATCATCAATTGGGGTGTAGATTTACCCCTTGAATAAATTGAACCAAGAACCCATAGGTCTAGAGATTTAAATGAAGCAACATAGGGAACCTAGATCCACCATTGGTTGTAATCTGTTGGACCACCATCAGTTTATGGAGTCAACACTACCATCATTTTTCTCCATAGGATGTTGAACTAATGTCAACATTGGTTGATACCATCATTAGGGAACCAAACCATATATCATTGAGCTTACAACCAAGCCTAAACCTGACCTAAGGTGTGATCATCGGTTGACATCACTAGTTGCCACCCTTGATCACTACCATCATTTTTTTAAGTCACACCACTGGTTGTTACAATAGCAACAATGTCGTGTCACGTGTTAGAGTAGAATCAACATAAAAACCCTAATATGGACCTTCGGTTATCATATCAACTTGACCCAAGTCAATATCTACCTTAGGAAGAACGTACTCATGATTAAAGGTTCATCTAGAACTGAAAAAAGTGCAATGAATGCCATGAAATAGAAACCCTAAGCAAGCATAGCTTCTTAATGCTTAGGTCATCATTTTTAAGAAAGAACATGAGCTAGCAAGCTTATAGTAAGCAACGAACGTGGAACATGTTGTAAAACATGCCTTTAGGAATAAGATTAGATCCCAAAAAGTAGGAAAACTAGAGTAGGAAGGTGTAAAACTCAAGAAGCTCTGAACTCCGCCATCTAGCACCCTTCTCCACAAAAGAAGCAAACCCTAAGCGTAAGGAGCATGAAAAGTAGGGTTTTTGAGATTTAGAGCAAGTTTTACCATGAAAGGACATGGTTATGACCTAGAGGAAGGTAGGAGGAAGACAAACAGAAGGAGAAAAAAAGAAAGGAGAAGGAGAAACTTTTTTTGGTCAAAAATACCTTAAGGTAGATTCGCAAACCCTAGAAATGGGTAAATCTAAGCTTTACTTGCTCCAGCAATAAGGTCAGTCGCCTTCTTCAATCTTGGGCACCCCTTTCCGTAGTTAAGCATGGAAGAAGAAGATCCAGGTAGGGGATAAGAGATAAGCAACTAAAGTTCTCATCTGGGGTCTAAGGAAGGAGTATATAAACCCTTATGGATAAGGAAGAGAAGAAGCATGAGGTGTCCAAGCAGATCTCCATGTGTCCATGGCCTAGAGCTTCCATGGACGAGTAAGCAGCAGGTTCACCAGTTGTCGGGAACTTCTAGTCCATCATTTTTTGACCTCCCAGGTCTACCACTAGATGTCTTGAGGACCACGTCCCCTCACACAGACTAAAAAATATCCATTAGAGGAATGACATGGTAATGTGGTAGAGATCCTAGAATGTTTTTAGTCAAGCTCTATCACATCCCCACTCTACATTATAAAATCCTAAAAGTTTACAAACTCTTAAAAATCCCATAAACTTAAAAATTTAGAAAATCTAAGAATAGTTGAAGATGGGGTGGCACTCCAAGAGTTTGCATGCTATTTCACCAAAGTTCTAAAAGTACAAATGAGAAAGATGAGTTTGAGGACTTCCTCATCCCATAATATATGACACATGAACATAAATCTTTTTGTATTGGGTACGAGACAATGATGGTACATCTCACCTTAGGACTTGAGCAACACACGATCAAATTAGGGGCCCATATACCTTCGAATATTAAGGACCAGATGATAGAGCTCCTACACCACTACATCAATGTGTTTGCATGGAACTACTCTAACATGTTGGATTTAGACCAAATCATCATAGTTTGTCAATCACCTTTCATCCCTGACATTTTTCCTATTAAGAAAAAGGATAGAAAGTTGCAGCCAGAGTAGAGCCTTAAGATCAGGATTGGAAGCACTATATTGTTGGTTTCTTAGAGACGATCAACTATCCTGTGTGGTTTTCCAACATTGTACCTACATCAAAAAAGGATGGAAAACTACAAATGTGTGTGGACTATCACAATGTCAACAAGGTCTCCCCCAATTAGGACTTTCTTATTCCACACATAGATGTACTGTAAAAGATTGAAATCACTCCCTTTACTGAAAATTTGAAAAATCAAACCTCAATTCCCAACATACTCCAAAGGTATGTTGAAACGAGTGTAAAAATTTTAAATCTTTATTTATATGGTATGCAAAAGACCAATAGTGAAGTAGAGGAATAAAAGTTCTGACTATATTCAATTTCACATCAGAATACATCATTCTCCAATTAGGTTTTACATCAAGATACAACAATTGGGATCTAGATAGAGGGAAGTCAGACTACTTCAAATCTAGTCTCCAAAATAACATCTCTAAGAGATAGGTCCATTCCAAAAGCTAAGTTCTCATTGATCTTGTTCAACTCCTTAATCTAACTATGGGTGGTTGGGAAAGCACCCTGTAAAGGGAAAGAAAACAAGGTATGTGTCAGAGATAATGAACAAGAAATAAGATAAAAACAATAATGAAACATAAGGTTGTAGATTCATCATAAGATGAGAGGGCCAAGAGAATGAGGCATAAACAAAAGATTTTTTCCATAAGAAATAAATAATAAGAAGTAGCATGTATGATATAAATTGGACTACATTAACTAAGTAGGGTTGAGGCACCTATCAGACCTCAACTTATAGATGAGGGGAGAGTAACCACATTCCCAATCACCTATAAAATATTTATTTTGGGGAGAAATAACACATTCTTCATAGGGAGAGTAAACACATTCCCCTGGGCGAAATAACACAAGCCCTAAACTATGGGTGGTTGTACATAAGTACCACTACTATAACTAAATAGTCAAATAAACCATCATGCTAAAGAAATAGAAAAGTGGCAAGATAAATCATCATATAATTGCAACATGGAAGTGGGGTTCCAAGACGCAAGAAATAATATATCAAATCTTATTTTGAGGCAAATATAGCAAAGGACATGATAATAGGAGAATTAGGGTTCAATAAATGCCTCAATAAGGAAATTAGGGTTTGGATTACAAATTTCCCAACTTAGGTGTGAGGAAAGCTCATACCTCTCATATTGAATTCAATGATTCACCACTTTTAGATGATCTAAGATCCACCTTTCCTATTTTCAATGTATTAACATGCATTAGGGTTCATTATGTACATTAATGTAAAAAAACACTACTTTTGGACTTTTTGCACAAAACTTCAATTAAGACTCTGAAATCATCACCATTGATCTTATTGGGTTCTCCTGATTAAGAAAACATATAATTTTGTCTATTTTGGAGTTATGCTGATTTAAGTGCATTTTTGCTGATTTTTAACTAATTAATTAATTTTCTAAAAAATCACCTTTGACAAAACTTAAAACCAATGCTTGGAGATATTTTTATTAGAAATACCACTTTTTATGAGTTTAGAACATAATTTATTTTAATTTTGGACAAACGGTTAATTAGTTATGATTTATTGAAATCCAGCCAACCAGAAAATGCCACGTAGGTAATTCGATTTGAAAAACCAAGACAGAGAGTGAGAGAAAGGTCGGGCACGTGACTTGGGCCAATGGAAAGTGGCCAAGTTAGCGGTCCACACTTAACTAGCGTTGTTTAAAGCTGAGAAAACAAAAATAAAAAGGACGAGAATGTCCTTCACGCGATCAGAGTAAGAAAGAAAGTGATAGGCGAGGGTAAAATTGTAAAATTGCCACAGGATATCTTCTCCAGTTGCTCACACCATGGACGTTGAGGAGAAAGCTCAACTTTTGGGTGTTTTCAAAATTCTTGAACAAATTCAAAATGAGCACACCGAAACAAAGCTTGAAAGAAGACAAACTCACACATACCTTCGATTTGTATGGATGTGGTGTGTAGAGAGAAGGGTGAGTGCCGCAAGCTATGAACAAGAACCCATATGACAAAGGTTGTGGGAAGGACCCATAGTCAAATAAACATGAGAGATGGGTCGAGCGGTTCCGTCCGGAGATCAGGGCATCGATATATATAGGTGCACCTTGACACAATGACGTATGGGGTAGGCGGACTCGAGGAACTGAAAAGAAAAATTGGGCAAAACTTAAATAAGGGATCATAGATCGCAAGTAGCCCCTCACTTTGTGTGGAATCTTCCCAGCAATCCATAGGACCAAAAATCTCGTGAAATGATTGAGTATTGTTCAGGATATCTTGATTTCAAAAACAGATGTGAATTACTTGGCTTTTCCGATCCATTGCGAGCTAGAAGATGATGGAGGGACATTGGATCGCGGATCCAACGGTCCAGGTTATGTCCTCAAAAATAATTCCAAACAAAAATCGCGTGACATGATAAATGATATCCTAAACCGATTTGAACTATAGTGTGGATTTTTTTAATTATCTTTTTCTCTCTCCTCTTTTGAGGGTGCAACCAAACTCCGAATTAAATGAAATTTGACATCCAACCTATTTTTAATATGAGGAATCCAAATATGTAATTAGATTTTCCTTTTGAGAACTTTTTATGTGTTAAATAAATCAAAGCTTATTTTCTCTTTCCTCCTTCATTAATGGTTATAAGATTCTCCAAATTTGATGAAACTTCACCCACAAGTCATATTTAATGTGTTGGATACGAATTTTCCATAAATTTTACATGTTTGAGTTGTTTATATAATTATTTAAGATTTTGAAGGTTCTACACACTTTCTATCTCCTAATTTCACATGTATATTAAAGATTATCCAAATTATATGAAAATTCACCCAAAGGCTACTTTTAATGTGTATATCACGAATCTAAGATTATTTTTCATTTTTGGAGTCATTAAGTATTTTATTTAATATTTTGAGGAAAACTCACCTTTTCTTTTTGAAATAAAAGAGATATAATTATTATCATTCCAAAATTTTGAAACTTGGCCTCCAAGCCAAACCAAACCCAAGGAAAATGAATCTCAACTTATCTTTATCAATTAGTCTTCCTTTTATGAGTTATAGCCCATTATCCAACATTTTCCATTATTTAATATATTATATGATTCAATTACACATTAACATGTTTAAAGTATTAATGTTCATTCCTTTTTCTCTTCCTTGCTCCATAAGGTTAAGGAATGATTTAGAATGAATATATTTTATTAATATATCACATTAGTGGTAAATTTGCATATTAGACCCTTATTAAAAATATTTACAGAGGTATTTGTGCATAAACCCATATGTTGGCAATAATAATGAACTAATGTTCACCAAACCACTATTATTTCAACAAATTAAATAGAAAGGCCAAGAAGGATAGAGATGAAAGGAAAATATTGGAAAGGGGACCAAAAGACAAAATGTCTAGGATTTGGTATGTTACATGTACTCATTGAAAATACATGCAGATATGCACTACTCAACTTCATGAGCAAGTTCGTCAGTTCATCCAGATCATGATTCTAGTGAAGATAAGGAGAAGACAACCTTCATGACAATGCTCTATTCCACAACATGATGCATAAGGAGGTGGAGGCTTACGTTGTCGACATGATAGCCAAATCTAAAAGTCCAGAATACCATATTGCCAAACTTGCAAAGTTGTTTCAACGACTATAACGATCCTCTCTAGAATCCATCTGAGTGCACCTTTGGTGATATGCCAGGTATAACCTACTTGGGTACATTATAAGCCATAGGGGAACCGAAGTTGACCTCTGGAAGGCTTGAAAACATTCAGGAGATGCCCTCCTCTAGGAAATATAAGGAGATCATTTTATCAACTGCCTTCAATATATCACCTACTTCATTGCCAAGCCAACACCCATAGGTGAGCCTATTTTCAAGATACTAAAGAATAAATCAGACTCAGGATGGAACAAGCACTATGAAGAGGTACTATATAAAGTTAGTTAAAGACTAACTCACCAGACCACCATTGTTGAGGATAGTAGAGCTAGGGTACCCTCTCATCTGTTGATTTTTAGTCTATAATACATTGATGGGAGGAGTTTTGAAGTCATGGATATTCAAGTGAACTACGTCAAAAATATTAATGTTAATGAAAATGAGGAATAGATAGTTATTTTAGCATTTCTTCTCATGTATATGTTCCTTTCTTTTGAACATTTATGTAACTCCTTAATGGAATATTGTTTCAATATATGTATCCAATTCAAGTTCCAATAATTGAAATTGTTGATCATTATTTATTACTTGATAGATCTAGATCTAGGAAATTTTGTGTACCGACCCTACTCTTTATTGTCCAGAGTAATTGGGGGAAACTCAAAAGTTAGGGTCATTAGATTTGGTATTAGAGTCTTCATTTTATCAAATAATATTTCACAATTGATTATATCAATTAAATTATAGAATTATAAGAAAAATCATTAAGGCATTCTCTATGGGTAATGGTATCTAGAAAGGATCATCCCTTGGGGTTTGGTAATAGTTTCCTCTAAACCATTAAGTTCGTGTACAAGGAATCCCTATGACAATGTGTATTGACCTGGCTAGAAGCTAGGGTTTGTCTTAAGTTGTATTTTCTGAAGTCTTCTGATGCGATGATTTTGAGTCGCATTTAGAGACCTATTTCATATGTGTTTTGTGCTTTAATTACTCATTTTCATGGATATTATTGCATAATTCACTTTATTTGGTCTTTGCCATCATTTTATATCAAATCCCCTTTGTTTTACTATTTTGAGCATTATTTATCATCTTATTATAAATTGTGTGGATTTACTTGGGCTTGTTGTGAAATTTCAGGAAAAACAAGTATCTGCTTCCGTCGATACCATCGACGGAAGTCGATACCATCGACCAAGCCACAGGTTATCAGCCGAGAAGAGCAATACAGAGTCGATACCATCGACCCAAGTCGATGCCATCGACACAAGGGGAGCTACAGCGTCGCTAAATGACAAGAACCGACGCTAAAGGAGTCGATACCATCGACACACAAGTCGATGGTATCGAGATCACCACAGGCGCTCAGAATAAAAGAAAGGAAAGCTTCCGCTAATCCGCCGGGTCGATACCATCGACCCGCGTCGATGGTATCGACGCCGGCAGATATGCGTTGGATTTGTTTTGATCTCGATCGGACGGCTGTTGTTATTTGACGACCTAATTAGGGACTTATACCTAATGACGGCCGCCCAGACGAGAGGAGGATCTAATTTTGATTTGCACGAGTGCCGAGGAGGAGAGAAAGGAGAACGGAGGCCGAGAAGCTCATCCTGGGTGATTCGGACGCTGCCGAAGATGATTTCCAACACCGACAGGCGGGGGAAGCTCGTGTTCTACGCCAAGGATCCACCGGTTCTTCTCCGTTCAGGGGTTTTCCCATTTATTTCCCGTTTTTCTTATGAATTCCCAAATTTCTACCATGTATTCGTGTGAGATGAACATGAGAGGCTAAAACCCTCAATCTTTAGGACCGGGAGTAGCCCGAGAATGCATTGTATGACATTTTTATATCAATAATTCATATTTTCTCTCTCAAATCTGTGGTATAGATTCGTTTTCTCCATTTCTATTGTTATGTTTGATCACCATAATAATAAGTTAACACCCTTAATCACTTCGACAGAAGGATTAACGGTTGAAAAGAGACGAATTCTACATTAATCAATAAAACCCTTGACAAAGGAGTTGTAAAATTAATGGTGGGAACTGAGAGACCGTTTATAATGCACTTAGTTTAGGGGAATGATTACTACGACGGTGGAATCAACCTAAATCTAAGTAGTGAATTACACCGCGACAGTGGGTAATTCTATTTTCAGGCCACTACCCGGATAGAGAGAGATGTGTGAGGAATTATATAAAACCTAATACAATGTTGACCCGCGGTGAAACCGCCATCCTGAAGATATCCCTTTGAATTGATTAAATTAACCTTTAATTGATTGTTTTCTTTGTTTGCTTTTTATTTTCTTTTTAATTTGAACAACAAAACCCTACTTTGTTAATCGGTCTAGGTGATTGCGATTAGTTAGTAGAAGTCTCCAATAATTCACGTATCCCTGAGTTCGACTCGGGCCTCACAAGGCCTATATTACTCGACGTGTATACTTGCGTTTTAGCGCGTAGTAAAATACACGTCAAGTTTTTGGCGCTGTTGCCGGGGACACGGCGAATTATTGGCACTTTGAGTGCTAAGAGCGGCCATTCTAGGCCACATTTTTTTTTAGAACAATTTCAAAAAAAAAAATTCCTTTATTTCTCTATAATTGTGTTTACTCGTTCAAAGCATTGTAATGAACCCCTATTTCCATTTTTCAGGTACTTTGCATGGTGCACACACGTAGTCGAGACTACGTGAATCGCACACCTGAGGTTCCATCTACGGGACCAGAGGACGAGGACTACTACGAGGAGGAACACCACAGTGATATAAATTCTAAATCTGATCAAGAATAAGAAGAAGTAATGGCTGAAGCACAGACAATATGGGAGAAGATCAAGGCGTCTTCTTCCTCGACATCAAAGGGGCCGATAAAGAAACAGGGGCTAAACATACCCACATACAAGATCGACCCAGCACTGATTAACTTGGTCAAATCCAACGCATTTCCCGGACTGAAAAATGAAGATCCAGTGGCACACATTAGTCAGTTTGTGGAGAACTGCGATATGGTGAAGATAGATCGATTTCCGCAGGATGTGCTCTACCTCAAGTTATTCCCGAGTTCCTTGGCTGGAGTGGCAAGAGAGTGGCTTCATAACCTCGACGACGAGTTTGTTGAATCATGGGATCACATGGTGGAGGTTTTCTTCGAGAGGTTCTTCCCTCCTGAGAAGACCAATGATATGATCTGGAAGATCCACAATTTCACCCAACAGGCGGGTGAAACTTATTCTGAGACTTGGGAGCGATTCCAAGTCATGTTGAGGAGATGTCCACACCATGGACTGGACAAGGAAACCCAAGTGAAGATCTTCTACTTTGCTCTCTCCGAGCATGATAGAAGCAATTTGGACTCGGCTGGCTCCGGATTTTTCTTAAATAACACTGATACAAGATGCTGGGAAATACTGAAGAATATGGCACGAAAGCAATCTTGGGGAGAAAGAGAAAGAGGCCCAGTTGAGCAAGCAAGAGTTGCCAGTGAGTCAAAGGCAATGAGAGAGCTGAACGAGAAGATGGATCTTCTCGCAAAGAAGTTGCTGCAGAAGGAAGACAATGAGTCCGAGGATGAGGCTCAGGTCAAGTACATGAGGCAACAGCAGGGGTACAGGAATAACGATTATTCATGGCGGAAGGACAAGAAATTTTCATGGAAGGATCCAAATAACTTTCTGCAGGATCCGGACGCCAAACCTGCACCGGTCACGGAGGACAAGAGCACGGAGTTGCTCAATCAAGTCATAAAGCAAAATCAAGAGTTGATGAATACCTTTGGGCAGCAAATAAAGCAGCAGGGTGAATTTATGAACCAGTTTGGGCAGACTTTGCAGAGCCACGGGGCTCAAATGAGAACTATAGAGACTTCCATGGCGCAGATGACATCCGAGATTGCAAGCTTGAAGAAGCCGGCACATCCGGGTTTTCCGGGGAACACCAATGTTCCCGGGGGAAACCAACAGGCCAAGGCCATCTTATTGAGGAGCGGTAAGAAAGTGTTAAATCCAAGGGCGGATGACACAAGCACACCACATGACACGGTTGAAGAAGCAACAGTCAAAGAGCAGCCCGCACCTGTCATAGAGCAAACTGAGGACATAGTTGAAGATGGTAAGGAAGAACAAGCCACTGAGGAGGAACCACAGAAATTAACTCCCTATGTACCACCTCATCAAAGGGCACATACCGTTCCGGTCCCCTATCCCAATAGTGCAAAAGCAAGAAAGGTGGATGCACAGTTTAAGAAATTTCTGGACAGCTTTAGGAAGTTATCAGTGAATATTCCTTTGCTAGAGGCGATCGAACAAATCCCATCTTATGGGAAGTTTCTCAAAGATGTAATCACCAAGAAGAGAAAGATACCCGACACTGAGGTCGTGGTATTGAAGGAGCAAGTGAGTGCTTTTATTATGGGCACTTTGCCGCCAAAGAGACAGGATCCCGGTTGTTTCAATATTTATTGCTTTATCGGGAAGTTCAAATTTGGCGAAGCACTTTGTGATTCTGGGGCAAGCATCAATCTGATGCCCCTTTCTACGTTCAAGAAACTTAGATTGAAGGAGTCGAGACCAAGTAACATGACCATCCAATTGGCCGATAATTCTGTGGTGAAACCGTATGGAATCTGTGAGGATGTTTTGGTAAAGGTAGACCGCTTTGTTTTTCCAGTTGATTTCGTCGTTATGGAAATGCAGGACTAGCACGGAAATGAGTTACTACTTGGTCGCCCATTCCAAGCTACAGCTGATATGATCTTGGAGATGGGGAGAGGTCGCTTGACCTTGGGCATTGCGGATGATCGCTTTGAGATGGTCATGCCCAATGGGAATGCATCTAATAAAGCAAAAGCACATTGCAACATGGTTAAGCATGTGGAACGAAATATCTCACTTTGTCTTGGGAAGCCATTTTTGGATATGGCTCATGTTATGAGCAGGATAGATAATGGGACCCTAGCAGTGGACCTTATGGAGCAAACTAAAGTTGTCTCTTTATGCAAGGCTGTTGGGTTTCCAAATGATGAGAATGAGGACATTCCATCTTCATGGGAGGATGATGTGATTATTACTTCCGTCTTTGATGCATATCCGGAATTGCCTTTGGAGGCGTGTTTGTTAAATGTCACTTATGATTAGATGCGGAGTACTTCACTCAAGGAGTGCGCAAAAATGCTTCAAATGCTTCCATGTTTCTACACGAGGCACTATGAAGATTTGGGTACACTTCCCCCACCGCTACAATCATCTCTTATTTGCCCACCGGATCTGGAATTGAAGCCATTGCCCCCGCATCTGAAGTACGTCTTTCTAGCTGAGGAGGACAAGTTACCAGTGATTGTTTCTGCATACTTGAGTGCGGATGAGGAGGAGCAACTACTGATAGTGCTGAAGAACCACCGTGGAGCTTTTGGGTGGTCTGTGGCGGATTTCAAGGGGATATCCCCTACACTTTGCCAACATAAGATTTGGCTCGAGGAGGGAGCCAAGCCAGTCATACAGCCTCAAAGACGTCTAAATCCAAGCATGATGGAGGTTGTCAAGAAGGAAGTCATAAAGCTTCTTGCTGCAGGGATTATTTATGCCATATCCGATTCAACGTGGGTGAGTCCCACACAGGTTGTCCCTAAAAAGGGGGGAATCACTGTCACTACTAATCTTTTGAATGAACCTGTCACCACCCGATTGGTAACCGGGTGGCGTGTTTGCATTGACTACCGCCGATTGAATGCCGCAACTCTTAAAGATCATTTTCCATTGCCATTTATCGATCAGATTTTGGAACGTCTAGCTAGTCGGTCGCATTTTTGTTTTCTAGATGGCTATTCGGGGTATAACCAGATTTCTATTGATCCTTTGGATCAAGAGAAGTCTACGTTTACATGTCCCTATGGGACGTTTGCTTACCGCCGTATGTCGTTCGGTTTATGCAATGCGCCGGTGACTTTTCAACGCTGCATGCTCGCCATATTCTCTGACATGGTAGAGCGGTGTCTTGAAGTTTTCATGGAAGACTTCTCGGTGTATGGAGCGTCTTTTGATGAATGCCTTTATAACTTAGATAAGGTGTTGCAGCGGTGCGAGGACACACACTTGGTCCTCAATTGGGAGAAATGTCACATGATGGTGACAGAAGGAATTGTGCTAGGACACAAGGTGTCTAGCAAGGGTCTTGAGGTAGACCCCGTAAAAATTGAGGTGATTTCTAAGTTACCCCCACCAAATTCTGTAAAAGGGGTGAGAAGCTTTTTGGGACACGTCGGGTTTTATCGGCGATTTATTAAGGATTTTTCGAAAATCACAAAGCCATTATCGGAATTGTTGGAAAAAGACACAGTTTTTTATTTCAATGAGAAATGTCTTCACGCATTCGAGGTTTTGAAGGAAAAGTTGATTTCAGCTCCGGTTGTTCAAACGCCGGATTGGACAAAGCCATTCGAGTTGATGTGTGATGCGTCCGATTATGTTGTGGGAGCTGTTTTGGGGCAAAGGGTAGATAACAAGCCTGCTGTGATTTTCTACGCTTCAAAAATGCTTAATGATGCTCAATTGAACTACACAACCACGGAAAAGGAGTTACTGGCCGTCGTGTTCGCCTTTGAAAAATTTCGGCAGTACTTAATGGGTTCTAAGGTGGTTGTGTGCACTGATCATGCTGCAATAAAGTATTTGATGGAGAAGAAGGATGCGAAGCCTAGACTAATTAGGTGGATTTTGCTCCTACAAGAATTCGATATTGAAATTAAGGACAAGTCGGGAATTGAAAATGTGGTGGCCGACCATTTGTCTAGGTTAGAGAGGGTTGATGAACAAGGTTTGCACATACCCATTACCGAGACCTTTCCCGATGAGCAACTTTTAAAAATTGATTCTAAAGAACCATGGTTTGTGGAAATTGTGAATTATTTGGCTTGCGGGATCATCCCGGAGGATTGGTCCTATCAAGAGAAAAAGAAATTCTTTCATTCATTGAGATATTATTTTTGGGATGACCCGATTCTCTTGAAGCAGTGCAGGGATGGTATTCTTCGCAGGTGCGTGCCGGAGGTGGAGTACGAGAGTGTTCTCCACCACGGTCATGCGTCGCCTACAGGAGGACACCATGCTAGCTCACGGACAGCAGCTAAGGTGCTGGAGAGCGGCCTTTATTGGCCCACTTTGTTCCGGGATGCCTATAATTTTGTTAGGCAATGTGACCCGTGCCAGCGCGCAGGTAACATCTCAAGGAGACAGGAAATGCCCCTGAATGTATTTCAGGAAGTTGAGGTATTTGATTTATGGGGCATTGACTTCATGGGACCCTTTGTGTCCTCAAATTCAAATCTTTATATCTTACTTGCTGTAGATTATGTGTCGAAGTGGGTGGAGGCAATCCCCACAAGAACTAATGATTCGAACGTAGTGTGCAGGTTTGTCAAAGAGAACATTTTCTGCAGGTTCGGGATTCCCCGAATGATCATAAGTGACGGAGGCACACATTTTTGAAATCAGAAATTCGTGACACTTTTAAAGAAATATGGGGTCAAGCACAACATCGGCACCCCATATCATCCACAGACACAAGTACAAGTGGAGGTATCAAATAGAGAAATCAAGAAGATTTTAGAAAGGACCGTAGCATCCACAAGGAAGAATTGGAGTGTATTGCTACCGGACGCACTTTGGGCTTATCGAACGGCGTACAAAACACCTATAGGCACCACGCCTTTTAGGTTGGCGTACGGCCGGGCTTGCCATCTTCCGGTGGAATTAGAGCACAAGGCCCATTGGGCGCTAAGAAGGCTGAACTTGCGCTATGATGAGGCCGGGAGAAAACGGATGTTTGAATTGAATGAATTGGATGAGCTACGCATGACGGCATATGAGAATGCCTGCATCTACAAAGAGCGCACAAAGCTGATACATGATCGCCATATTGAGATGCGCACGTTCAAGAAGGGAGACAACGTTCTATTGTTTAACTCCCGTCTCAAACTGCATCTCGGGAAGCTGAAATCCCGATGGAGTGGACCCTTCATTGTGGAGGAGGTGAAACCGCACGGAGCGATTCTCGTGCGTGATGGAGATGCCACGTTCTTGGTGAACGGGCAACGCTTAAAGTTGTATTTTGGTGAGAATTACAAGAGGAAAGTGAATGAGGTCAAACTCATTTCACTTGTGCATGAATGAGATGAAGGGAAGACGTCCAACCTAAGACGCTAAACAAGGGCGCTTGTTGGGAGGCAACCCAACTATCGGTACATTAGGATAGTTTAATTTTAGTCATAGATTGCTTTTGTTTCGTTTAAATTTTAGTTTAAAAATGATACCTTGATCCGTTTGTTGAATGTGCAGGCATAGGTAGGGTCGATACCATCGACACACCCGTCGATGGTATTGACATGGGTTCAGGTTGACACCAGCAGAAATTGCACAATGTCGATACTATCGACACCCCGTCGATGGTATCGACATTGTCACAGACAGGTCGCAATAAAAGTGTCGATGGTATCGACACCCCAGTCGATACCATCGAGATCTCTGGAGATATTCAGATGAATTTTGCCCAGTCAACTCGATACCATCGACGGCCTCGTCGATGGTATCAACATCATCACAGGTTGAATGCAACACAACGGCGGTGTCGCAATAAAAGCAAGTCGATACCATCGACACCCGTCGATGGTATCGACGGACATGTCACCGATCCGCACACAGACATCGACGACGATCGCAACAGCCACGTCAGCGATCCGGGTGCTGCGTCGATACCATCAATTTCCGTCGATGGTATCGACCCGTCAGCAATCCGGGTTTCTCGATCCAGCAAACGTCAGCCGTCGATACTCGCGAGGGGGGGCGGATACCCGCGAGATGTGTCGATACCATCGACCCGCGTCGATGGTATCGACGGGTCAACAGGGGCGCCGATCAAGCCTATTTAAGGGGACTTGCAACGTCACTTGACGTCACACCTTCAGAGCAAGTATCCTCCTTTGCACCGAGCACTCCCCCGAGCCCTCCAAGACTGCAGAGAAGCATCATCGAGCGGAGATCTTCATCGAGTGGAGAATTTCTTCTCCATCTTCACCGAGCTCTTTTCTTCTAATCCCATCTTTTCTCGCAACCATGGTGCACCCCGCCAGAGCGTCGTCCTCAAGCGCTCACCCTATGGAGATCGAGGAGTTTGTTCCTCCCCCACCCGCTTCCATCCCTCGTCCTCGCCTAATTCATGCCAACATGGATGTGAGGAAGGTCTACGAGGATATTATGAAGCGAAAGTTCGAGCCCACCCGGTATGTGGACCGGGGCATGATCCAGGAACTGGGGTTCGAGGCCAACTTGGCCTATGTGTTGGCCGGGCAAGCACGGCACACCAATCGCCTTTATGAGATCGACTGTCATGCGGATGGGCAGCCGTTTTTCGGCGAATGGCCCACATACAAGGAACTGGTGGCTGAGTTCATGGCGTCTCTTGATATCTGCGTCGTACCAAATGACGTGGTACCATCGGACCAGACGTGGATCAGGGGAAGGGTGTCCTTCCGACTCTTCAACAACAATTACAACATCACGTTGAAGCAGTTCAACGACATCTTCAACTGGAACCACAGCCGCAACGATCACCGACGCCCCGACGCCCGCACCGACTACGACCAAATCTTCGCCGAGCTAGTTACAGTGCCGGCAGGAAAGACTGTGAGCTACCATAATGCAGCGGTTGTGGATTTTGAGCACCCGTTCGTCCGGGTCCTGCATAGGATGTTGAGCTTGACTTTCTTCGCTCGAAGCAATCTTGCTTTGAGCAAGTTTCAGGAGAGTGACCTGTTCTTTCTCTACGCACTCCTGAAACGTCAAGAGTGCAACTGGGGGGCGTTCTGGCTACAGCGCGTCCTGGCGGTGAAAAGGAGTACAAGGAGGGCTCCAATTCATTTTGGTGGTCTTGTCACCAAGTTGGCGCTTTACTTGGGGCTGAACCTTCAGTCCATGACTCCGATTTCTACGAGGAGCAAGGTGAACGTGCAACACTTGCACCGTTCAAACCTTATTCTTTTCCGGGACGGGTTGGCGTACACTCATTGCCACGTCAACCAAGCTTATCAGGAGAGCTCCGTACCGGACGACGTCTTCAACATAGAGGGCAAGCAGCACTTCCGGTGGCCAATCATAGCCATCGAGTCCTCCGAGGAAGACGGCGGTGGTGACTAGCAAGAAGGCGAGGCTGCAGAGGAAGAGGAGGCTTACACACCTCTTCGAGCACGTGTGGCACCACGGAAGCGTCCTAGGATGCATCCGGGTGCATCTTCATCATCTCAGCCCCCGCCGCCATCACCACAGTACGAGCAACCATCTGTGGATCCCTATTCCATGCAGGGGATGTACACCATGCTGCAGGACATCCAGCAGACTCAGCAGCAGCACATGGGTATGTATACCGGCATTCATGAGACTACGAGCCGGGTACTTGACAACCAACGGGCTATGTTCGAGAACGAGCGGCTCATCCTCGCCAACCAAGAGCAAATGCACACCCGGTTGCAGCGGATAGAGATGCAATAGGAGCCCTTCTTTGACCATTATTGGAGTCAAGACTACTTTGGAGGCTATCCACAGCCTCCGCCGAGGACCCAATATGATCCAAGCTTCCAGGGGGAGTACCCGTCTTGGGATCCTACGGCACCGCAATACCCACCACCGCCTCCGCAAGATTGATCAGGGTATCACTGTTCCTCCCTTAAGTTGGTTTTTGACTATGAGGCCATAGTCGAATTCAAGCTTAGGGGGGTGGCTGGAACAGCTCTATCTTTTATCTTTTCTTTAGTTGTTTTTAGTTTCTGCTTTGTTATTTGTTCTTGCAATTTTAGTGTTTGTTTAGGATCCACATCTATCTAGTGTAATCGTGGATGTCTTAAAAAATTGTCATCTCGCTTTTTCATGGGAAATTTAAGGGAATTTCAAAATTTCTGGGTCTTTTGGATAGCTTAACTTGGTTGTCCTTGGGAAACTTGTCCTTTGAAAATGATTGATTATGTCAACTTTGAAGCAATATGTCACACCTACACCCCCATTGACTCATGAAAAGTGGATAGTAACAGTTGTTTGAGCCTAACCTAATCAAATGGTAATGAGACCTTAATTGGATATACGAGAAAGAACCCTTTGAACTACCACACATGTCAGTAAGGAGGGACACATGATATTTTTCTAAGGTTCAGTAACTTAATCTTGTGATCATTCCACTTCATATTTTTCCATAATCTACCAAAGAATTGGAAGTAAAGTACAGTTTTAATTCCTTCTTGCGTGCATAGCATGTAGATAGGATTTGCATTGTTATTTTCATATTTTTGCATAAAATGAAAAAAAATGTATAATGATTCATGCACATTACCTTTAGGTGCATGTCATGTAGTTGCACTCATAACTTTCATGATTTTCATGCATAAGTACACCATGTACCTCAGTTTGTCTTGAAAAGTGATCTAAATTGTCCCATACCCTCGAAATAGTACAAAGATTTCCAATCATGAAGAAAATAGCCTAACACATGTATCTCTAAGCAATTATGGATATGTGGGCTAAGAGGAAAAGAAAAAAAAATCTAAAAATTTGAAAGAAAAAAAAAAGAGAATTTAGAAGGAAATGGAATAAGAGGGAGAAAGGAACATGATATCACTTGCATAACAAGGAAACTGAGTACATGACGTGGCTTAATTAGATTTCTATCTCTTTTTGAGGTGGAAGGTTAGTGCATGCATCATTCCACCCAATTTTAAGCATTAGGGCATTTTCAATGTGCATTTGCATCATTTAGGGCATTTTGTTGTATGCATTTTGAAACTGTGTAATACTTCCAAATTCTTCCATTAACCACCCATTCCATCCACCCGTTGCTCGGATTGGTAGGCCACCATGATTTTCTCCTCACTCATGTTTATCAGGAGAACTGCTTCCATGTAGATGGTAGTTAGGGCGAGCAACGTAGTGTAGGCGATCACAAGATGCACTAATGCTGAATCGGCAAATTTTATTATGTTAACTGCCTTATGTGATAGTGTTCATCGGTTTGAAGGATAATTTCTTTTATTGATGATTATTGTCGCCTGTAGGGTAATTACTGTTCTGTGATTAGGAAAGGCCGGTTTGAGAATGTCCAGTGGGAGTCATGTGGAATGTGGGGTGATGTATTGATTGTTAGTTGACATCTGCAATTCTATTCTAAGGATTAGTTGCTCGAGGGCGAGCAATGTTTAAGCTTAGGGGAGTTTGATGCGATGATTTTGAGTCGCATTTAGAGACCTATTTCATATGTGTTTTGTGCTTTAATTACTCATTTTCATGGATATTATTGCATAATTCACTTTATTTGGTCTTTGCTATCATTTTATATCAAATCCCCTTTGTTTTACTATTTTGAGCATTATTTATCATCTTATTATAAATTGTGTGGATTTACTTGGGCTTGTTGTGAAATTTCAGGAAAAACAAGTATCTGCTTCCGTCGATACCATCGACCAAGCCACAGGTTGTCAGCCGAGAAGAGCAATACAGAGTCGATACCATCGACCCAAGTCGATGCCATCGACACAAGGGGAGCTACAGCGTCGCTAAACAACAACAACCGACGCTAAAGGAGTCGATACCATCAACACACAAGTCGATGGTATCGAGATCACCACAGGCGCTCAGAATAAAAGAAAGGAAAGCTGCCGCTAATCCGCCGGGTCGATACCATCGACCCGCGTCGATGGTATCGACGCCGGCAGATATGCATTGGATTTGTTTTGATCTCGATCGGACGGCTGTTGTTATTTGACGACCTAATTAGGGACTTATACCTAATGATGGCCGCCCAGACGAGAGGAGGATCTAATTTTGATTTGCACGAGTGCCGAGGAGGAGAGAAAGGAGAACGGAGGCCGAGAAGCTCATCCCGGGTGATTCGGACGCTGCCGAAGACGATTTCCACCACCGACAGGCGGGGGAAGCTCGTGTTCTACGCCAAGGATCCACCGGTTCTTCTCCGTTCAGGGGTTTTCCCATTTATTTCCCATTTTTCTTATGAATTCCCCAATTTCTACCATGTATTCGTGTGAGATGAACATGAGAGGCTAAAACCCTCAATCTTTAGGACCGGGAGTAGCCCGGGAATGCATTGTATGACATTTTTATATCAATAATTCATATTTTTCTCTCAAATCTGTGGTATAGATTCATTTTCTCCATTTCTATTATTATGCTTGATCACCATAATAATAATTTAACACCCTTAATCACTTCGACAGAAGGATTAACGGTTGAAAAGAGACGAATTCTACATTAATCAATAAAACCCTTGACAAAGGAGTTGTAAAATTAATGGTGGGAACTGAGAGACCGTTTATAATGCACTTAGTTTAGGGGAATGATTACTACGATGGTGGAATCAACCTAAATCTAAGTAGTGAATTACACCGCGACAGTGGGTAATTCTGTTTTCAGGCCACTACCCGGATAGAGAGAGATGTGTGAGGAATTATATAAAACCTAATACAATGTTGACCCGCGGTGAAACCGCCATCCTGAAGATATCCCTTTGAATTGATTAAATTAACCTTTAATCGATTGTTTTCTTTGTTTGATTTTTATTTTCTTTTTAATTTGAACAAAAAAACCCTACTTTGTTAATCGGTCTAGCTGATTGCGATTAGTTAGTAGAAGTCTCCAATAATCCACGTATCCCTGAGTTCGACTCGGGCCTCACAAGGCCTATATTACTCGACGCGTATACTTGCGTTTTAGCGCGTAGTAAAATACACGTCATCTTCTCATCTCTAATTTCATCCACTTCTCATCTCCTTGATTAATAAACTGTAAAATTCACTTCTCTCCTAATCTTAAATTAGGGTTTTGAGAAGAATTAAGGCATCCTCCACCAATTAAAGTACACATTGTTTGATTACATGAATAAATGTGAATGATGTGACATGTAGTTTATGCCCTCCTAATGAGGTTAAACACTAGAAATATCCAAGTATGGGTCGGAAAACCCAGTTGTACATAATGGAACCGAGTGGAATAACCCAATCGGGTATAAATACCTTAGTGGGTCAAGGGAATCATAAATCCCTAAAATACAAAGTTTGGTCCCTAGCCTAACCCTTAGACCTAATCCTGGGTAATGGAAGCACCATGAGTGAAATAACAACCCTACCCAACCAAACAAACTCTAATTTGGGGAAGGGAAAGAGAACCAAAATGGGTTTGGATTTAAAATATTAAAACATAATTGTGCATGTAACAAACAAAGACAAATTATTTCAAGTAGGTCTAAGACACCATAGGATCTCAGCCTAAATAAATAAATAATGGGAGAAGATAGGACACCCTAGGCAGAGGTATCACACCCCTGTGAATAATGGGTGGAGATACCACACCCTATAAAGAGATAGCATGCTCATGTATATATGATTGTACACATGTACCACTACAAGAAATAAAATTAGTCTAAGCATGAACACAAATAGGGAAAGGAAATTATGAGTTCAGTCAATATGAAATAACATGATGAGAGAATCCAAAACATATCTTGTAGGGTCAAAAGGCCCATAAGTAATATCTAAGCAAAATAAGAGTTACATAAGGATGGAAGAGAGAATGTCAACTCATGCTTCATATGGGTAATAATATTTGGTCATAGTAGTAGTTCCCAGATAGTTGAAAAGATGGACATACCTCAAATAGAGTTTACACAAGTCCAATGTTAGTCATAAACCAAATCCTAAGTCTCCAAACACTTGTTAAACATGTTATATATAATTATTGTTTGGTTCACATTAATTATATAAACCCTAAAATTCATGTTATTATTATCAAACTAGATTATGAAATATATGTTATCTTGTAGATACATTTTTCTGAATTCATATCATATTTTAGATTATTTTTATGACTTATATATTATTACTTATGTATTTTAGAAAATCTAACCAATAATATAAATCCATAAAAACCATGTATCTATTAAGATTGGAATCAAGTAATGGATTGGGTACCATTAGATATATTTTCATTTTGTGATTTTGAAACATATTTTCTTTAATTTTTCAGAGTGATATATCATTTAATATAAATTTCAATACTACAAACCAATCAGAAACTCTTGAAAATCCATGTAGGATAATATTATCTATTTTAAAACCAGAGATGGCTCATTTGGACTTGACCACGTGGTCCGATCCTAGAGTCGTGTAGGCACACAACTCAGTAGGCTCAAATAAAATGAAATGGGAGAAAAAGATGACATTGCCCAAAACGGAAAAACAAAGGAGTAGATAAAAAGGGAAGGGAAAAGGTCGAAAAACACGTGTGAGATTTTCTCCTACCCGATCCTCTCGTGCCATAGATTAGCTATTGAGATTCAAACCAAGAACCCATCTATGACTTCCCTCCCTATTAAAAATGGGAACTGATAACAATGTTCTTGGAACAGAGTCAGACTCCCCAGAACAATACAAGGACCTTCTGAGGACCAGGATCCAAAAAACAATGTTGATAAGGTAGGTAGAGGTAGAAAGGAAAGAAATACCTGACAACAATGACGTCATCCAAAACAAAAGAGAAAAAGGATCATCTTCACATTGAATACCATGTAAAGGCCAACATATCGGAATCTAGTAAACCACATTGAATAAGTCATCATCATCAATTTGAACCAGGTGAAGATAAACTAGGTAAATTCAAATCCTTGTTTTGATAGATGAAAAAGCAAAGAAATATTGAGAGGAGCTTCATGACCTTCTCGTGAATACACTGATTCCCCTCCCAACTTCGAAATGGTTTGAAACACCACCACGATGAACCTCTGATGATGAGAAGAAATCTAAGTTCTGTGAGGAAGAATGGAACCTCTTGCTTCGACCCTGCATATTCCCTGACCCCAACCTTCTCTTATGATGGTGGGAAGCAATGAAATTTCTCTATAGGGGACCAGATCAGGTTATCTCACTCACAGACTTTCACCTTGGATAAGGGGTAGGAAGGAGGGAAATTGATTGAGAAAAATCAAATTAGAAATGGAGAAAAAACCACATATGGGATAATTATGCCCTAGGGCTATTCTTATATAGGTAGGGTTAGGCACAATGTCTTCTAGAAAATTTTGGTTGTAAATGTAGAATTAAGGGTTTCTGTTAGAGGCAATTTTGTGTATGGGAAGTTATAAGAAATTGGCTCAGAATAATGCCAAGAAACTAATAAAGGAAAATCAAAGAAAATAGGTGGAAATAGAGGGAGATAACTAAGAAAAATCAAATCGAGAGGAGGCATCAATTTCTTATTCATGAGGAGAAGGAAAGAACTGAGGTAGGAGAAAGAACTAGCGCCGCTCAATGCAATTCTGACGGATAACATTAGAGCCAAAATCTAGAAATTCTAAAGCATATCATGACAGGGCCAAAAATGTGTGACATTCATATATCCACGAAACTTTGGAGAAAGTTGTTGTATTGATTAAATGTTTAGAATATTAAGCATTTTAATATATATTTGGTTTCCCTATTTATTTGGGGGATAAAATAAGATTAAAAAGATACCAAATTTGTCACTTAGACTAATAAGGCCATGAAAAATTCGAATCTAGGCTTTATTTCCACTTTTGAAGACATAAACATTTTGTTCAATATTTTGGAGTTAAACTCACATTTTCATTTCTAAGTAAAATTAGCATACTTATGATTGTTTAAATATTGTGAAAGTTAGTAGACAAGTTTAGTGGTACCCTAGGATCATGATTTACCATTAAATTTCACTTTTGATATTTCCTTTTATGATTTCTAATACAATTATGGCTTCATGCCCATCATCACTATAACATTAAATCATTACCTTCATTAATTATTATTTTAGAATCTTATTATTTTCAATTCGTTTCCAAAATAATTTCCTTATATTATTATGCACAAAAATACATAATTTACTCATTTAAACTATTAAGTCTATTAACTAAATATATATTCAGACAATGGGATATAATTCTTGGAAATTGGCATTGTTATTCCAAAAAACATTATGCCTCTTTTAAACATATTATAGCCAGTATTTTGCATTTTGGTTAATAAAAGAAACATATGTGGATTTACTTAGATGTTAGCACTTAATTAAGTTATTATGTAAATTTGAGTGTATTATGATGCATATTTCCACTTAATATGTTATGTGCATTTAACAGTATCTATTTAGGTACAATTTTTCCTTGTTTGGTCAAATCTAGGGAACCAAACATTCTAATATACTAATCATGGAAATAGGATTAGATCCTAGATTTTGGGATGTTATAATACTCTTCCCCTTAAAATAATTTCCTTCTCAAAATCAAAGCATCAATTTATTAATATCCAACTACTCTCCACCCCTTAAAAGGTTTAATCTAATAAGCCAAACTTAACAACATCAAAGTAATACGGTTTACTTATACATGTTTAGTTGTGAATATTTTAGGTTTTTATGTTGTTCACAGATCATAAATACAACTAATGAGTCAAAACCACCTAGGATTGAAATTTTAGGTCCTTGTGTTACAAACATGTCAACCCTTAGATTCGCATGAGCATACAAAGGTGATAGGGTGAAAAAGGGGAGGTAAACTAAACCTTTATCACAGACACATCTTCCTTGCCATCACTCCAAACACTAAGACTAGGGTTTAAGATATCTATTCCAACTAATTTTAGTGGTTCTATACTAAAACATCACATATATCTTCATTATGACTTAGTTTATGAAAACATCGATAAAATCCAATTTTTTTACATATAGTATTATAAAGAAAAATAATTTTATTCCTATACTTTGAGATACAAAATTGAAGATAGGGACCAAAATCAAAGCAAGAACCAAGTCACAATTTTTCCATTTAAGGTGTCCTTATCAACTATTTTCTCATCCTCATTCCAAAATCCATCCTAAAGTTATATCTTAACATCCAAAGGGACGTATCACCACCAACCAACCTTAGAGGGTAAGAACACCTAAACCATCAGGGTTTACTAACTATGATTCTCGTGTGTACCTCATATGGTTCTAAGTCATCCTTGAATCATGTTACAAATAACATAGGTTAAATCTAGGGTAACCATTTCACCTAGTGGGTGATTATGCAATGTAAGGGATTTACTTAGGGAGGAAAAATTTAAATATTCATATTTCGACTTCCAAGGGTTGTGATACCATCCTGTATGGAGTGGGACCTGAGAGGGGATCCAATCCCTACTTAATTTGAGAATAAACTCATCTATTCCAAACACACTTGGAAGGATGTTGGAATAGGTGTACTTTTTGTTTCTCAAATAATATTATTCAAAAAACCAATGTATAGTAGTAGAATAAAAAGATCATGACTATATTTGATTTTACAATACTACATTATCATCTATCATAGATGGTTTACATAAAATTTACAACATGATTAGAATCTAAGTCGAGGGATATTTAGCTATCTCAACTCTATCTCCCATTAAGGGTCTTCTCCATAAGCTAGGTCCACGTCTACATGTAATGTACTCCATGTCCTACACCTGGGCTTGTTCTACCTTTGTATGGGTTTAAAAATAACACTGAGGACGAGGAAAATAAAAGGTAGGGACGTCAACAAAAATTGAGTATGCACAGTAATTACCAACTAGGCACTACTTTAAAAAGTTCAAAAGAAGAGCATCAAAATAAGGGATGATCAAGAGAGTTAATTTTCAAGATAAATATTAGGTCAAGAGTTGAGGCATGTCCAAACTAAAGATTCACAAGTAGGTAGTATTTCCTTTTAAAATTTTCCATTAACAATATTAAAAAATAAATTGTACATGTTACAAACAAAGACTAGCATTACTTAAAGCAGTGTTGAGTCACCATAGGATATTAGCTTAAAAATAAATAAATAATGAGAAGAGATAGTACACCCTAAGTGGAGGTATCCCGTCCCTGTAAATCATGGGTGAATATATCACACTGTGGGCGGAGATAGCACGCCCATGTATATATCATTTTATGCATGTACCGCTACAAGAAATAAAGCTAGTCTAACCATGCACACAAATAGGGATAGGCAAGTATAAGTTCAGTCAACATGAAATAACATGCTGAGAGCATACAAAACATATCATGTAGGGCCTAAAGTCCCTAAGTAATATCCAAGAAAAATAAGAGTTTCATAAGGATGAAAGAGAGAGTATCAACTAATGCCTCATATGGGAAATAATATTTGGTCGCCTAGATAATAGATAAGATGCACATACCTCAGATAGAGCATACATAAGTCCAAAGTCAGTCCTAGACCCAAGCCTAGGTCTCCAAACACATGTTAAACATGTTAAATAGAATTAGGGTTAGGTTCAAATTATTTATATAAACCCTTAAATTCACATTTTTATTATTATAAAATTAGATTGTGGAAACTATGCCATCTTGTCGATACAATTTTCTGAATTAATATCATATTTTATTTTATTTTCCTGACTTATATATTCTTACTTATGAATTTTAGAAAATCTGACCAGTTATACAAATTCATAAAAATAATTTATCTATTATATTAGAATTAAGCAATGAAATGGGTTCCATTGGATAGATTGAACTTTGGTGATTCATAAATGTATTTTCGTCAATTGATATATAATTTGATATTAATTTGAAAATCAGAAACCAATCAAAAATTCTTAAAACTCCTTGTAGGCTAATATTATCCTTTTAAAAATCAAATATTTCACAATTGGTCTTGGCCACATGGCCCAAACCTACAGTCGACTCGGTGCACAACTCGGCAGGTTCAAATAAAACAAAAAGTGGGGACAGATGAAATTGCCTCCAAAAGGAAAAATGAAGGAGAAGAGAAAAGGGGAGGAGCAAAGGAGGGAAGACTCGATGGAGATTGTCTCCTCCATGATTCTCTCACACCGTGGCTGAGCTATGGAGCTTCAAACCCAAAAGCCATCTCTTGCTTCCCTCACCTCACAACTAGGAAATGATACCCTATGTTCATAGGATAGAGTCAGACTCTACAGGTTAGTACAAGGACCTTTTGAGGATCAGGGATCCAAAGAACAATTTCGACAAGGTAGGTTGATGCAAAGAAGGGAAAAAGACCTAACAATAATGACATCGATCAAAACTAAAGAAAAAAAGGAACATCTTCACAGTGAACGCCACGGAAAGTCCAACACACCAGAATCCAGTAAACTACATTGAAGAAGACATGGTCATCGATTTGAACTAGGGTGAAGCCAAACCAGGAAAAGTCAAATCCATGTTTTGATAGATGAAAGAGAAAAGCAATATTAAGAGAAGATTCATTAACTTCTTGTGAATACACTGATGTCTTTCCCAACTCCAAATTGGTTTGAAACATAGGCAAAAGAACCTCCAGAAATGATTAGAATCTCGAGTTCAAGGAGAAAGAAGGGAACCTCTCTCTTAGACCCTACACCTTCACTAGCCTCAACCTTATCTTAGGATGGTGGGATGCAATAGAATTGTTCAATAAGGGACCAAAGCAAGATATGATGCTTGCAGACTTCTGTCGTGGACATAGGGTAAAAAGTGGGGTGATTGATCAATAAACACCAAATTAGTGAAGGGGGGAAAACCACATCTGGGATGACGACTCCCAACGACTGCTCTTATATAGTAGGGTTAGGCATAGTAGCTTCTCAAAAATGTTAGTGTAAAGGTAGAATTAGGGGTTTCTGTAAGAGGTGATTTTGTTAAGGAAGTTTGTGATCAGTCGACTTAGAATCATGCAAGGAAACTAATAGAGGAATCATCAAAGAAAATGGATGGAAAAAGTGGGAGATATCTGATAAAAATGAAAGAGAGGAGGTTCCAGTTTCCTATTCATGCAAATTAGGAAAGAAAGGAGGTAGGAGAAAGAACTAGAGCCACTCAAAGAAAATCTGATAGTCAACATTAGAGATGAAGTTTAGAAAGTCTAAAGAATCCCATGACAGAGTCTGAAAAATGTGTGACGTTCAAATATCTGTGAAACATTAGAGAAACCTATTGTATTGATTAAAATTTTATAATATTAAGCATTTTAAGATATGTTTTCCCCTATTTATTTGGGGGATCAAATAAGCTTCAAAAGATACCAAATTTGGTACTAAGACTAATAAGGACATGGAGAATTTTAATATGGGGTTTATTTACTCTTTTGAAGACATTAAACATTATATTTAATATTTTGAGTTTAAATCATGTTATTTTCTAAATAAAATTAGGATAGTTATGATTGTTTAAATATCGTGAAACTTGGTATCCAAGTAAATTGGGACTCAAGGATCACGATTTTACCATTAGATTTCACTTTTGAGATTTCCTTTTATAATTTTTGATAAAATTATGGCTTTAGGCCCATCATCATTCTAATATTAAGTCATTATGCTAATTATATATTATTTTAGAGCCCATTATCTTCAATTCATTTCCAAAAGAAATTCCTTATATTATTATGCATGAAATTGCATATTTTACTCATTTAATCTATTTAGTCCATAATAAATATTTATTGAAATAATGGGATACAATTCCTGAAAATTGACATTGTTATTCCAAAGAACATTATACCACTTTTTAAACATATTTTAGCCATTACTTAGCATTTTGAATAATAAAAGAAAAATATGTGTATTTACTTACTTATTAGCACATAATTATATTATTATGGTAATATGAGTCTATTATGATGCATATTTCTACTTAATATGTTATGTGAATTTAACATTATCCATTTAGGTATAAATTTATCCTTGGTTGGTCAAATCTAGGGAACCAAACATTCTATTATACTATCATGGGTAGTGGATAAGATCCTAGATTTTGGGACACTAAAAAACCCTAGGCATTGTAGAGCCCAAACTCAACCCTAGGGTCATGTAGGGATACTTAGAGGTACATAAGATCCAAGGGGCTAGCAGGTGATCATGACCTAAGTGCATAAGGCTTTTGGGGTCAGGAGAAAGTCATCCAAAAGCACTCAATGTGTATGAGGTCAAGAGAAAGTCATCCAAGAATACGTAAGGCACATGGGGTCAGGAGATTGGCCACCTCCACTAATAAATGAAGCTCAAGGGGTCAACAGGAAAGGCACTTCAAGAGTACATATGGACCTTGGGGTTCAGAAGAGGAGATCACTTCAAAGGTACCTATACCCCTAGATATTAAGGGAATGGATAAGGAGAATGAGACATGAGATGTAAATATAAGTAATACAAGAAGTTGTGTAATAATGGTTGAAATAGGATCTTACAGGGAGTTGTACACAACCTCAAAATTTGACAAAAAAATACTATCCTTTTGAATAAGGAATGTTAAGGAATTATTAGAGTTCAAATATATCCAGAGGTTGAAGTTACTATTCAGATATGGCTCAACCTAAAAATATGAATTTAAAAAAATATTTTGGTACACCATCTTTGCACATGTAATGATGAACTTTTCATTTACCGACAGTCAAATGTTTGTTTTCATCTTATTTTAAGCGTAAGAGATTTAGTAACCACCTGTGATACATAAAAACTTCACATGTGGAGATGAATACCCAAGGTAGAGTTTAATAGAATACTAGGGTTACATGCATATTGTCAAGTAATGATGAGTAGGTTTGAGACCTAGGAAAATGTGTAATTACTAAATGGAAATGAATCAATAGCGAAAAATGAAATCACTATGTTATAACAACCTACAATAAATGAGGATATGGGAATACCCTTAGATTTAATTTGGGTTCCAACCTCAAAAATTTTGAAAAAAAAATCAAATCCATAAAATTTATTAAAGATAATATAGCTAAAACCTACCCCAAAAAGGTTGATTGACCTAATGTTTGAGGCTAACCTGAGTTATCATTCACCTTAACATTAGGTTTGAATTTCGGGGATAAAATTACCTTTATGGTGGGGTGAATGTAAGGTCTTGATATTTGGTAAATTTGAATTCTATGATTATGAACTCAATATAAATGCATTGAGATTAACTTTAAAACAATCATAGTAAAACTATAATGATGAGAGAAATAATGTGACTTTGATTGGATTGGGATGATGAATCTAAGACCTAGACTTAGAGTAACTCTCCAATTGAAGTAAATAATGTGATATTGAGCATATGTGTCAATATAAGTCTATTTGTGATAGTATGGTAGTCATAGTCTTAATTTTGTAATTAAGAATTTAATAATTGTTATGGTTCCTTTAGAATACCAAGGAATGGTCCATGGGCCCTATAACATATTATAACCCCAATTGGATTAGTTTGGGTTTACATATGGGTAATTGTGATACAAAATAAAAAAATGAGTAGTTCATTCTCATGATATATAGTCATGATAATTTAAAAAGGAAGAAAATCAAAATAAGGATTGTGGAAGAAAATCCAGATTTTAATATTATGTGACCTACGTAATGAATTATGAAAATATCTAGTAATTACTTAGATAGAAAGTTTGGATTAATTATCTGATTAGTTTAGATCTAATCCCTTTCCAATGAGAGAATAATGACAATATGGAGATAATATACAAACATAAGATCAAACTAAGCTACAAAATAGGATGGATAATTGGTTATCATTTTGTGTTTTATTTAATGAAAAAGGATTTAAAGTGAAATAAAAGAGAGAAAGAATCAACCAGACTCTGGGTAAGGCTTAGGAAGAAAAAAATTCATCTCCCTGGCCAGAGAGAACACTGGAGGTTCTAGACTTTCTAAAGTCTCTCCCTTATCTCTCTTTCTCCTGACCTCCATGGCATCCAATAGACTCTATATAATTCCCTGGTCGTCTCCCCTCATGCAACCATACCCAATATGAGGTGGGGATATCTCCTTATCATGAAATTACACGATAATGATTGTATCTTCTCATTGGCATGTAAGGGGTTTGTAGAGCCCTTCTCATGTCCCTATTATGGGATTTAATACCCAGAACCAAGAGACCAAAAGTCACCTATCTCCATTAACTACTACGCCAAGCGAGAACACCCACACTCTAGCCTTGCTCCCCACCAATAGTGAGATGGGCACCACACGATGGAGATGGTGATTTAAGATTATGAGGAAGGACTCACACTATACTCAGAAGGTCCTACAACCACGTCTTGAACCAACAATATTGGTCAAGTATGAACTTCTCATAGTGAATTTTAGTCATTTATGTTTTTCTTCCAACAGTAGGTAGAGACCTTTGTTCCCTCACTTTCGACCACTGACGACCACACCAAGGGCCTGATTAAGTTGGGAAAGGTCAATAGAGGATCCCTAACCTCCTCCGGGCCTCCAGATCACAGGGCCTAGGTTCTCATTTTAGTGGCTAACTCACCTAAGGTGAAATTCGAGCCCCCTCCATGAAGAAGGGGATGACTCAGAGTCAAATGACCAAAAAGTCCATGGGGAGTATGAGTTAAGCCCTATGGAACGAGTGACTTTTCCCTGAATCTGAGACAACCATGAGATAAGTTCATTATGTTTTATAGCTGACATGTCATGTTTTCACTGGTCTGTTAATATTTATTTTGTATTAAATGATGAAAATAGAGGATAGCCTCCAATATATTGAACCTATATATGAAATCGATCAAAAAATGAGTAGAATACAAATAAAATAGTTTTAATACCTACATCTGATCATAGTTAATAGGCTATAGATAATACATGAATATAATGCTCTTATTCATAGATTACATTCATTTTGGGAAAATGCATTATACTATTGAACATAATGAAAACTTAAGATTTTGATGATGATGATGTATATTTAAGGTTCTAAGTCAATAATCATGTACATGTGTAATTAGGGTTATTAAACCAATGTTTATAAATTTCTATGCTCTTAATTTACATGATCTAGTCTAATTGTTTATATTAACTTAATATATTCAAACCATGAATTAGGGTTACAATATGTAATTAGGGCTCAAACCTTTGAAACTAATGATATGATGGAATCAGGGTTTAATACCCTTATTTTTAGTCCACAGTCAAGTTGATACTAAACCATAGATAAAATTTTGAGTTAGGTCTAATTTGAATAATGTGAACACATAGTGACACATTGGTAATGAGTATATTTTAGATAATCTTGATTGAATGTTGATTCACTTGAATAAACAATGGATGATCAGATTGCATGGAAATGACTATATGGTGACTATGATGAGGTACATGGTTATCTTATGAATGATTGTATTATCGCATTTTGAAGTTTGTTGAGGATTTCTTGAAGTCTGATAAAATAAATTGTTGGATGTTTTTTACCTTATGTTTAATTATAGCACAAACATGAGTATCACATAAAGTAAACTTTGATATTTTGAACCCCTAGTTACATTTATCAAGGGGTAATACACATAAGTCTAAGGATGAACATTGATTACACCTGAGATAGCATACCAAGAATGGGTTAGAATATGAAATGAAAATACAAGTTCATATGTGAAAATATTAGATTGTAGACAATATATGTTGTTATCATGCATGGACACTTTTGCATGCACCCACATACACAATACAAAAATATGTTGATCTGTGCTTTTTATTTATCAGCATTATAGGTAACTACCATATATAAAGATATGAAGGCATCATAACTCTTACGAAATCAATTGAAGATATTAATATTAATGACTAAGAGGATTAGTTAATTACTTTAATATTTGTTTTCATGTATATGTTAGTTTCTTTTAAAAATTCATATATCTCCTACAAGGAGTATTGTTTGAAAATTTGTACCCAATTCAAGTTCAATTAATGGAATTGGTTGATCATTATTAATTTTTTTCTAGATCTGGATCCTAGAAATTTTAGACCTATCGACTCTGGAATTTATGATCCACATTAATTGGGGATGCGAAAAACTGAGGGTCATTACACATGTGATGAAATGTGAGAGAATTTCAATAAAAAGATGCCAATTATACTTAGAAAAATAGTTGATAATAAGGAAAAGAACCCCTATTAAATAGAAGTACCCGTATTTTAGGAGTATGATGATTTCTAACATAATATCATGATATGCTCTTAATGAAAACCAAACCATGATTGTTAGAGGTAATATTGATACTTTTATTAAACACAAAACACTTAACCTTGTGTCAAACAGAAAACAAACATGTGGTAGTGGAAATCTTAGTATTTGGGTGATTAGAACTGATATGAGTCATTGACCATTTAGGATTCACAAATATTTCATATAATCAATCTATATATTCACATCAATGATACTTGCCATACATTATAATATTTAGAAAAGAACATGTGATTACAAGATTTTCTACTTCAACAAAACACACACAGAAAGTATATCCCAGAGACCCCCTATACATTAACAAATACATGTAATATGAATTTTAGAGTACACCTAACTAGGAAGTCATTCAAATCAATGAGCATAATGAGAGGTAAATGACTCAACTTTAGGAACTAAAAGTTCATTTAATTCTTGATTAGATAATGACTAGGTGAGCAGATAGACCATATAAGAAAAAACACCATTCTATTATCTTACTTTCCATATTACATTTATAATTCAAGTTAGACTTTAAACATGAAAGAAAATAGTTCTAAAATTTCTCTTGGATAAAAAATACTTTAAAAGTACACAAATAAAAATAACTAGTAAAACACATAGTGGCATTTTTTTTTGTTTGGTTACCCTGAAACCACTTCACTTTTACGTAGTCAGGTGAAAGTCTTCACATGTGTTTCCATGCATGAGTCACTTGCCATTTCTTGAGGTTTACCAAACCACCCAAAAGAGAGATCACCCGACCCAGATCCCCAACATGGCTAGTCGGATCATATACCTTTGTTATTTTTCATTCATACACTCAACTATAGGCCTAGGGAATTCCTCATATCACATGACTTATGTCACATGTCACATATTTCAATTGTGATCATTCTCATGTCACATACTAGATCGAGTTTTTTATCGCCTAATCCCTAATTTTTAAATTTATAAAGATAGTTGGGGTCTCTCTTCAATCTCTCTTGGCCCCCTTCACCCCCCCCACAGATTAGTCTTTAGGACTTATGCATTACATGTGTCATGGGTAAAATCCCATTTCAAGAGTAGACCCATTCACCTTTTTAGAATGAACAAGGAACCTATCTAGCTAGAATTAATTTTTCACTTTATAAAAAGTAATTCATACTAAGAGATCCAACCATTAAGTTTGCAATTAAGTTGATGTGAATTCCCATTCATGGGAAATTCAGAGATTATATATCATCAAGTAATCAATTCAACAATTCAATAGAGACAAGATTAAACACAATATATTACACATCAAATTACACTCATATGTTACAAATTTCCCAAGGACAAAAATCACAAATCCTAAATCTTACTAACATAGACAAATATATAAAATTTCAACCCTTTTTCCATAACGTTTGGAAACTTCCACAAAATACAAGCTCAAGAAAATTATCGTAGTAAACTCCAAGAGCCCCATTCATTTTGATATCTCAAATGAATATAGAACAATATTATTAGATCTTAATATTTAAATAAAAACCATGATATAATCATTAATTCATCAAGAATTTTATTTAATGGTTAGGAACATATATATATTGCACATATACTAACCAAAATTAGTAAGAAGAAGTGAAATTTGTTGCTTTACAAAATTCAATCCTGAAATTTATCATGTCCTAGAACATGGTAAAAACAACCTCTAATATTCATTCCTAGACAAAATGGAAAGGCATGGGGTGGAGGGAACTTGGATCAAAACTTCACTGTTGAGATGAAATTGAATTGCATTAAAATAAAGAGAAGGTTGATATGAGAAACAATGAGATTGATGTCATGTTCCAGCGGTACAAATGAATTAGAAAATCTTCCCAAGCCAAAAATTTCAACAAACCTATAATCACCCCCATAAATCACTAGATAAAAGGTCCAAATGGTGTAATGTGAGGATTGTCTAATTTTGATATAGGTCATGTATAAGTTTATATATATAATCCATGTACAATATTTAATATAATATATATGTATTTAATGACAAAGTAGATAGCCAATCAACTTCCCAGCCTAATGGGAACACATCAACCAAATTGAAAGGACGAATCATAAATCATTTCCTGACCTTGACAAGTCAACCCAACTTGTTAAGAAGTCAGAAAAAACCCTAAGATGATGGGGATATATCATCTTATTGCGGATATATATATATATATATATATATATATATATATATATATATATATATATATATATATATATATATATATATATATATATATATATATATCACTATGAACCAGTCTAGGGACCGGTCTAGGGCCCAACTTTGGATCCAACTCTATCTAGTCATCATGATCTATTCAATATGGATAGCTACAATGACCAACGAAGTAGCATCGACCCCAAAGGTTGGCCTAACATCTTCCAACACTAGCCAATTTCTTGACCAAAACATGTAATCTTTGTTCTAGGTATTGTATAAGTATAATAAACCTGTTTTGATCCCTTAAATGTATATTCTCATACAATATCTCTATGTTTTTTTATTTTCCATCATTAATAAAGTTAATATATATTTTACATATCCTTTCTTTCAAGGTAGACAATAGTAGCATCATATGCATAATGTATCCACTTCACAAGTCAGATTTTCAATGAAGTCAAATTTATTCATAGGCTATCTTAATAAAAACTAAAGCAATCATCCATTAACATAAGAGTTCATGAACTCATTACATCTTTTCCCACTTTAACTTTATGCTGACTTTATTACATTCACATAAATATCATCACATAACTAGGGTTTCTAATTTGTTCAGATGAGAAGATATGTTTTCATGAAAGGAAAGATATTATGAAATAAGAAATAAGAATATTGTAGGGTTAATAAAAACCTATGTTTGGTGGATTACATATTCTCCCTCCCTAAAAAACTTTCATCCTCAAAATAGTAAACAACATGAGGTAAACTCTATACATATTATATTCTAATTATTATGTCGCTGATCAAACTTCATGGTTCCTCCACAAAACCCAATACATGTCTAATTTTTTTCTCTCAAGTCATGAATCATTTGTTACATTTTCTACATCAACCCCTTCATAGTTGCATCTTTAACTATTTGAACATCAGTTTTTTGCAATATTTTCCTTGTGTTAGGGAGTCATCCCTTTAACATGAATACATGGAATGTCATGTAACTACTGCAACTCTATAAAAAACTAGAACATGTATGCAACTTTCCAAATTATTTCCATTATAGGGTAAGTCTTCATCTACCTAGGGATAAACTCACACTTCTTTCCAATGTTGAGTACTCCCCTCCTAGGTGATACCAAAGGACTCAATCTTCGACTTCAATCCCTACATGGTCACCAATTGTCATCTACATAACTTTTCTTCTTATTCTGTGTGAATTTTAACATTTTTTATTAAATATGATTTTCATAATCTATTACAGTATTCATGGACCCAATAACTACTAGTACTCTCTTGCATTATGCCAACATAATGAAGATTTTCACTATCTATCATAAAGTGTTTAACTAGGTGCCAACCCTTATTAACAGTTGTTGTTATATGCGAACTCAATCCACTCATGTGTGCATCCCAACTACTTAGAAACTATAACAAACAAGCACTTATCATAATATCCAACATATGTGTTATTCTTTTGTGTTGTCCCACTATCTGGGGATGAAAGGTTTTACTAAAATTTACTTATGTACCCATTCCATCATGAATCTTATATGAGTAAGTGGGGTCCACTATGTTAAATAATGGAAAACAAAACACAAAGCAACCTAAATATATCACTAATGTATATGTATTCTAGATGCTTAACCGGATAGTAATCACAAGAGTTCAAAGTGAGTTAGCTTGCACAATCTATCTACCAAACACAAATGGAATCACTTTTTAAGATGTGTGAGGAAGACCAACAGAAAAGTCTACAATCACATGATCCTATTTTCATTGAAGGATAGGTAAGGCTTCTATTGTTCCTTTTGGCCTCTGATGTTCATGCTTCACTTCCTGACATGCCAAAAATATCTACATACTTAGATACATTGTTCTTAATGCATGTCCACCAATAATGCTCTTTTAAGTTCTGATACAACTTTTTTTATTCTTGAGATGAATAGCATACATAGATGCGTGTGCCTTTTCTAATATGCTTAGCTATACACAAAATTCCACTATAATATAATACATATTTTCATAAAAGTGGATTCTCTCTTATCTTTTTGCATCTCATGCTTGTTTTTTTGTATCTCGAAATCTACACCATTATGTAGTATCTACTTCCTAATGTAGGTTTTTGTCATCGAACCGTTTATTACCCAAATCCTAATTCCAAATGACTACAAGTCAATGGGAATTGGACCTAGGCGTTCATCCCTAGAATGGAATTCACAGGGCATAAATGTGGAAGAATAAAGCTTAGCATACATGAACAAATAATAAGATAAAGGCACCGATCATGATCTCACTATTCAACAAGATATATTAAACAACATTGTTTAATACAATCTTTCAATTACATATTCAAGAGTAAAATTTTACAAGTATGCTCATGTATACTAGGGAACTTACAATAAGAATATCTGGCATAGCTCACCAAGTCCAACATCTTCTAGCCATCTTTGAACCTATAAAATATGTGACACATGGTGGGTCAAGCACATGAGGTGTTGAGTATAGGGATGAAAGATACATATACATAAGTTTTGCATGATTTCAAAAGATTTGCAGAAGTAAGCGAACAAGAATTAACAAGTTAAGTATTTAGAAAAATGAGAGCCCATATTTTAGATCATTTTACTTCAAAATACCAACATCATCATATATCATAAGGGCTTTGACTACTTCCCGTCAGAACAGTCCCTATGGGTGCTCAATATTAACTAACCCTTTTCGATACATGGTCCATCCTATCTTGAAAACTCAAGTAGGACTCGTAGCCTTGTGTCCTTACCCTGATAATATAGGAAGGTGCACAAGTGGTGTATAATGGAGTTTCTATCGTATGTTTGCAAGTTATAAAACAATCGTACAAGACAAACATCAAGTACAATACTAGAGTACTACATAGCAATATTTGAGCAAGTAAACAAACATACATACATATTATTTTGCGAGAAAGAAATCCATAATCATATAACTATTTAAATCATATACCTGATATAGAGATTCATAATGTATCCTTGACCATCTAGATAGCAAGCAAAACCTAGTTAAGCACAATATTACATACATGTATTAGATTCTCATCAATAAACTTAGTTAGCTTCATTTTAGGGTTTTTTCCAAGTTAGGTTTGAGGTTACTTTTTAGTATATTGATGATATTTTATTAATTTAGAGGTCATCATGAAGGTGTGGATAAAGTTTCAAGTCATTTTGAGGTTCCATGCATTTTATATGAACATATCTAGGTTTATGTCTCATACTTGCACCTAGGGCCAACATGACTCACAAATAAAGCAACTGAGTCAAGTAACATCAAGGCATAAGAATAGAACATATAGAGTGGTTTATATCAGCAAGGTAGGGACAATATTAACATATCTCAAGGATGAGTGGATGGTCACCTAAGTCTAGCTTTATATAGTTCATTATTATATTCAACATTCCAACATACATAGCTTACATTCCATTAGGGGTAAACATAGGACTTAGGTGGACATCTAAATCAAGGAACACAAGAATAATAGAGTCAAATATAATTGGATAGGAGAGATCATAATAAGGATCACAATAATATTAGCGCACAAGCAAAGCAACCATGTCATGTACACCACTAGTAGACATAAAGCCAGATGTAACATCATATCAATACATAGTGTGAACCTTGGTCATTAGCGCATCTAAACATCATGTAGTTACTTATTTAAGGAATAAAAAGGCATTTTATGTACAACATAGGTCAAACACATCATTTTATTTAAGGTATATCATGTGTTCATATGCAAGGGGTACAAACATGCATCGGGGTCATATTGAACAAACATAGTCAAGAGTACCTTAGGGCTGATCGTAGAGTCATGTATGTCACAAGGCTACTGATTTCAGATTATGAGAGACTTTGATGTCATTTAGAAGTACAAAATCATGGATAAACATAGTTCACCATTTATATTCTATTCAAGACACTTTTATGCAATTAGAGTCACTCATGATCAACAGGGTTGATTCATACCCTCAATTAGTTCAAAAGTGCATTAAAGGTATATATATGATCATTAGGTAGAAGTGAATCAAAGGTCCAAAATTTATCACAATCATGCATTAGATGAAATCAACATGGTTAAGGATGGCATATTTGGCAAAAAAGTAGAATAGTAGGGGGATTTAGAGTTTGGAAATATTCTCTTTTTGTAGGTCTTTTTGAGAGGATCGATTTGATATATAACATTGATATATTTGGCCTTAAGATGAGAGAGTTATGATTTTTAGCAAACTTATTTTAAAACTATATAGGAAGGGGTTGAGAGTATTACATTGATATCATGTGAAGTATCCAAGTCATTCGCCCGAGATCTAGTGGGCACACATTTCACCCTTCGTCACGCCCAGAGGTAAAGGCCCATATCATGTGTCTTTGGGTGATAGGTCGACGCCTCAAGGCTCAGCAACCCTAGGTTGCCTATTGCTTGCACCAGTCGCTCGCACATGATTGCCCATCGTTGGGTTCCCACTGGTGGTCACCGACTTTAGCCACGTGGTGGTGAGGGACCAGTCCTAGCATGCGTGATAGAAAATGCCGATCCACAAAACTCAAGGCCTAGTCCTGACCCTCAGATCCAGATCGGATGATGCCTATGGGTCATCGATTTAATGCTTATTAGCTTGTCTCATGTCACGATTGCAAGGTGAGTTTCTCATAGGATGGGACACAAACTCGGGCTAGCATTGGTTGATGGATCCAGAAAAGAGGTCACCCCATCCCACTGTGATCTATTGGGCCTAATGGTGGTCTCACCTGAGGCTGCGGGGAAATTTGCGATGAATGCCCAACATGCGTGGGTGATGACTCCTCCTTTTAAGCGAGGGTAGAGGAAGAGGAACAATTGGATCCTAGGGCACAAAAATGACCTGAAATAAAGAGGGTGTGTCGAGGCAAACAACGTCAGGGTTTTATTGGGGCAAAAGGAGGTGAGGAATTTGCCAATTGGAGGATGCAGCCATGGAGCAGCGCCCCTTGCGCCGACCTTTGGTATGGACCTAGGAGATGACTCCTAGGACGTTGGATCATGATCCAACACCTCAGATTGATCCCAAAAAGAAAGGGGGTGAACATGGGCCACATTCTAGATTTTGAGGCTCAATAAGGCTTAAAATTGTGCAAAATTAATTAAAAAAAGTGAAACTGGGCCAAAATTTGAAAAGCCATAACTCGGGCTAGGAAGGTCCAATGGAGGTGATTTTTGTTTCATTGGAGTTGTACTTGAGTCCACTACAACGTGGTACATGTTAGAAAGAAAAGCATCATGGTTATGAGGATCTAAATTATGTGTAAGAAGGTTATATGAAAAAGCATGATACTTGGTCCAATTTCTCAAATTAGAGCCACAAACCATGAAATTAGTCATCAAGTGATCAAATTGGGTCACGACATACTGAAGTATTGTGAGTGAATTTAAATTGAGTGAGATGGGTCTATTGAAGAGAGAGAATGATTATAATATATGAGTGTGGAAAACTAGGTTGCCACAGTTTTAATAGGAGTATTCTAGAGTCCTCATTTATATTCTATATCCAGATGGGTGTTCTTTCTACCTTAGGTTCAACAACAAATATCTTCTTCTATATGTAACATGGTACAACTCAAATATTAGTGTAGCAGATGACTTATGGCTAAATGGATTGGAGAACACATTACATTTACCAAGATATTGATATACTTGAAGTCATAGTCCTTAATCTCATCAAGACATTTTTTCTACCTTACATTCATATACTTAAATGTAAAGACATACTTCCAATTCCTATAATCTATTAGTGCTTTGGCATGGTTCTAAATAGAGATAATATTTTCAAGTCTTAGGAGCTAATACAATTTCAACCAACTCTAGGTTATGTGTTAGATAATTCTCTTCATGCTTATTTAGATATCCAAAAGAATAAATGGAAACCTTTCTATTTTCATAAGAATACAACCAAGTCCTATCCTTATTAAATCACAAAAATTTCCCATCAGCAATACGATGGCAGGGAGTGGCGCCGCCCAAGGGTGTCCTAGGCGATCAGGCAACCAGGAGGACGATGGAGATCTGGGAGAAACGAGAGCAGGCACGATTCCGTTAAGGAACACAGGCCTACATTTCAGTTATGCGAGCCAAAGAAACCAGATCAATAGTACGCATGAGCGGAGACAGAAGCAAGACCAGCATGGGTCAGAGATGGAAATAGAAGGAGGGGAAGAAGGTAATGACTTCCCACCATTGGGCTGCCCGGACCAGATCGGCTCACATACCGTACCAAGGAGCATCGAGGAACCTGGCACTGGTCAGACAGATCGTCCGCTACACTATAAAGCGGTTGTCACCGGAAATCAAGACAACTCACATGGCTATATACATATCGACGTAGAAAAATGATGATCAAACTACAACAAGACGACATCATCGTAACCAAACTGGAAGGTTTTCCAGCCTTTAGCCTTACGGCAGAAGCACAAACAAATCTCCTGAAACCTTGGCAGTTTGTTGTTGTCATCAAGCTCATTGCACGTGACATCGACTACATGACCCTGCGGGACAAGATTCGACTTTTGTGGGCTCCAGACGGTGGCTACAACCTGATCGACATGGATAATGACTATTACCTCGTGCAACTCCAGAAACTGGATGATTATCTGAAAGCTCTAACCGGAGGACCTTATCCATTGTTTGGGTCATACCTGACAGTACATCGATGGAACCCTAACTTCTCACTAGAGAGCGCACACCCGGAGTACTTTGTTGCGTGGATCTGAATCCTCAACCTGCCTATTCACCTATATCAGGATACTTTACTTGAAGCTATTGGGAACAAGATCGGCAAAAATGATTAGGGTTGATACTAATACCACACACCAAAGAAGGGAAAAGTTTGTGAGGATTGTGGTTGAGTTGCAAATAGGGAAACTATTAGTACATGTAGTATATGTTAAAGGCAAGCGCCTTATAGTCCAGTATGAGAACATCCCGCACATATGCCTTTGATGTGGACATGTCGGACATGTGGAGAGGGAGTGCATGAACAAACCTCAACCACAGGTGACGACAGGTGGGGAAGGTACCGAAGGAGCAAGAAGGGATGAAGACGAGAAGAGCATGGAGGCATTTGCAGAAATGATACACGCTCAACCTACAACACGTAAGCCAAGACGTAAACCACAAGAGCAGGCTGCCACCAAGAAATTGAGCACCCACAACTGATTTGTTAACTTGGACATGCCAAAAATCGAAGAAATTCTGGAGTCAGATAGTGAGAAGATACCAGAAGTCGAAGAGGTACCAAGCGAATCACGATTATTGACTAGAGCACAAGGAAGCAGAACTCAAGGAGGGAGAAGAAGAATAACAGCACTAACCAGCGACCTCCAATGGGGGAATCCAATGGGGGTAATGATTCATCACAAGTCCTGAACCATAACGCCCAGAACCAAAAAGGTAGAGGCAAGGAGAATGCTCACTCAGCGATGGTGCTGATAGGAGACGAAACCGCCACAGGCCGCACCAGTCCACTGGTGGAGGACATCAGCAACCTTCAAGTTAGCCCGTTTGTTATCGGAGCTACCGGTCCTCCAAAGGCTCAGACCTTCCCCTTTCTTGGGAGGGGAAGTACATGGATACACCTGCGGAATAGGAAGATCCCATCTTTGTCTGAACCCTTGGATCCTGGCTCAAAGAAGAGGGGTCACAAGGGTATGAAGGAAGTAGCATAGTTGATGGAAGAAGGGGAGGGTGGATCAAACCCAAATCCTTTTAAATAAATGTTCTCTGTTGGAACATGCAAGGTATCTGCCACAAAGATACCCAAGGGGCAGTAAAAGATCTGGTCAGGAAATATAGGATCTCGATCCTGGTTGTTATTGAGCTCCGCACCAGTGGTGTTCAGGCAGAGGCCATCATTAGGAAGTTGGATTTCCCCTACTCACATAGAGTAGAAGCCATTGGCTACTCAGGAGGCATCTGGCTCTTGTGGAATCACTCAATCTCGGAGATGGAGATTATTCTCAGTCACAGGAAGTTTATACATTGCTGCGTAGAGAGAAAATATTACTTGACTTTTGTTTATGGTAGCACAGTGAGGGAGGGGAGAAGACTAATGTGGCAGCGTCTTCACGCCATCGCTCAATCAGTTACACTACCTTGGGCAGTGATGGGCGATTTCAACACCTACCTACATACGTATGAGAAGACTGGTGGCATGGGTCACGACCGAAGAAGTTGTGTCGACTTCAATGTTGCTGGCCTGGTCGAGCTAGAAGTGTGCGGCCTGAGTATGACCTTTAAGTGTGGGATGCTCCAGGAGAAGCTTGATCAGACACTGGGTAACACGGCTTGGCTGGAGATGAACTCTATGTGCAGGGTTGAGGTGGTTGAGCGGCTCAGGTCGGACCACACACTCCTCCTTCTGAAACTGGAGACACAAGGGAGATGACAGCCAACAAGACATTGTACTACTACTAAAGCTAGCTGGCAAAATGTTGATGGCTTTCAACAATTACTCAATGTGGAATGGTCACCTAATTTAGACTTCACAGCTGCTGTCGAGTCCTTCCTCGTCAAGGCAGTGGCATGGAACAACAATGAACAGAAGAAGAAGGTTCACACTAAGAGAGCGTTGCAAGTACGTCTGTTGCTGGCCCAGGAACAACTTGTGCGTATGTATGAACCGAAGACGGAAAACACGGTGTTGGACATTCAATTCAAACTCAATGAATTACTCAAAAAGGAGGATCTAGATTGGCAACAACGCGCACACTGTGACTGGATTTGCACAGGGGATAAGAACACGAAATATTTTCATGCTTTTGTCAAGGAGAGAAAATGGAGGAATAGGATTACCAGACTGAAGGATGAGGGAGGCATCTGGTATGACACCAAGAACTACATTCAAGCCTTAATTGTGGGGTATTTCAGAAACCTCTATACTGATGAAAATCTGGGAGGCAGAGCCCATCGATGTGCTGCATACACAGGCACATTCCCAATGCTAAGACCAGCTCAAAGTGCTAAGTTGGGTAAGATACCTGATGATGAAGAAGAAGTGCGTAGAGCGTTGTTCTCCATGGCGAAGTTCAAAGCTCCCGGACCAGATGGAGTGGACTCCAACTTCCTGCAATGTAACTGGAACATTATTAAGATTTCCCTAACATCCTTTGTTTGCAACGTATTCACAGGAAATCATTGGGATAGAAACGCCGCTAACATGTTAATGGTCCTAATCCCCAAGAAGATTAAACTGGAAACATGTGCTCAACTCAGACCTATATCATTGAACAACATGTGCATGAAGGTGGTGATGAAGATCATCGTGGCCCGCATTCAACCTCACCTTAATGGCTGGATCAACCCAGCTCAATCAAGCTTCATCCCAGGAAGGAGGATCAATGATAATATTGTCCTTATCTAGGAAATCATACACTCTATGGAGAAGAAGAGATCTAAACATCATTTGATGGTGATTCAGCTGGACCTAGATAAAGCTTATGATAGGATGAGTTGGGAATTCATTGAGGACACTCTCCGATGCACATCCTTCCCTAGCAATCTAGTGATGATTATCATGGATGTGATCTAATCTGGGTCAACAACCATTCTGTGGCAAGGCAAAGAGACTGACGCCTTCCAGCCATCCATAGGAGTCCGGCAAGGGGATCCTTTGTCACCTTACATCTTTTCTCTGTGTTTGGATTGTATTAGCCAAGCCATTGAAGATTTAGTGTCCATAGGCAGGTGGAGGCTAGCCACCTTTAATGCAGGAAAGACCCGTATCTCACATGTCTGTTTTGTAGATGATATTATGCTCTTTGGAGAAGCGTCAGTCGATCAATCTCAAATCATTAGCAGGTGCCTCAAGGAGTTCGAAGATGCATCCAGACAGAAGCTTGCTAAAGAGAAATCACGTGTTTTTTTCAGCAAGGGGACAACCCCGTCTACACAAAGACACATTTGTAGAAAACTTGGAATCGTCGAGACGAGTGAGATTGGAAGACACCTGGGTGTTCCAATCATTCATCACAGGAAGAAGAAGGACCTATATATTTCCATCACTAACGCCATTGACAACAAGATTGCAGGCTGGGCGAATAGATGCCTATCCATGGTAGGCAGGATCACACTGGCGAAGTTGGTCTTAACCCACTCCTCTACAAACCTGATGCAAACTTCTACTATTCCTCTCACAGTTTGTGATAGAATCGACCAACTGATTAGAAGATTCGTGTGGTCCGGTAAGGCAGAGAAGAAAGTCATCACTCTGGTGGCTTGGAACAAAGTCATAGCTCCTATCGACCAGGAAGGTATGGGCATCTGAAGTGAGAGGGAGCAGAATAAAGCCTTGTTGATGAAGCTCGCTTGGGAATTCATCAACTACAGATATGTTGTATGGGTAAATATGATGACCCATAAGTACAGAAGGGGTGACACTCTCGCTCTGAATGGCTCTCCTACCTGGAGAGCAATTAGACCGCTCATCCTTGAAGTCAAGCAAGATGCAAGACGAAATATTGGTGATGGCCAGGACATCAATGTTTGGACTGACGCCTGGACCAGGAGTGGCCAGACGCCGACCCTCAAGACAGGGATGGTAGTTCCTCCCAACCTGCAAGACCTCACTGTGAACACCATGATCATCAATGAAGGGGCCTGGGACAAAGGTTTTATTGCATAGTGGTTTAGTCCAGAGTCGGTGGAGGATATCCTCCTGATTGGCATTCCACACCCTGAGGGAGGACAAGATGGTTGGTTCTGGCCCTGTGACAGCTACAGATGCTTCACCACGACGAGCTCCTACTCGAAGATTATCCAAACGAGAGCCCATACTTATGAAGGAAAGTGGATAGCTATTGCCAAAGTTAAAGTTCCCCAACACATTTGTGTGTTTGGATGGCTCTTGGGTCATGACTGACTACTTACAAACCAGTTAAGGTACACCTGACAAATGACTACATCCGCCTCTTGCAAGAAGTGTGGGCTAGAGGAAACAACTCTGCACATTGTCTGGGACTACAGCGATAGTCATCGGACATGGGGGATTATCGCCCCTCATTTATCTTCTGATTTCTTTGCCCTCACCACCATAGCAGAGTGGGTTGCCCTTAACTTCATGCCCCAACATGGTGTTGAGGCTTGGCGTAGCATCTTCCTTACTACATGTTGGATGCTTTGGAAACACAAAAATGAGTATGTCTTTAAAGATCGTACTACACTTGTTGAAGTTCTAGTCTCAAGAATACGAAGTGAGATACATTCCTTCTCAGAGGCAGGTGATAATCATACGAAATGGGATGACAAGCAGCAAACTAAACTTCCGTCTGTGTTGAATTGCCCCAGAACTAAGGAGTATCTCAATGTAGATGTCGCGGTGGAAAACCGAAAAGGAATCATCTGCACCAGCTGGGTCATGCAGAATTATCAGGGTATATGGATCAAGGGCGGAGCTCGGATCATCAGAGGAAATGATCCCTTGGAGGGAGAGATGCAAGCCATTTTTTTGGGCCTTGATGTTTAGATTGAACGGGGATGTGTTTCGCCATGTATTCTTTCTGACTCTCAACTCTCAGTCAAGTTTCTTCTGGATGATGCAGACGTACCAACATACTTAGCCAGTTTGAAGTATGTAGGAGTGCGAAAAATGTGAACCATACAAGACTGTAGACTAATCCATTGTGGCCAAGAGCTCAATCGTCTTGCTGACAGCCAGGTAAAGTGGTTCCTTAAGAAACCAACCCCCAATATCAAATTATTCTCTTGTCCACAATAGTTTTCATCTATTTATGTTAGTGAACGCCACCCTAACACTCCTCTTTGGGTCTGTCCAGGAGGAGAGGAGGTGTTGGAAAACAGTCTGTACATGACTTCGACTTAATGCATAAGACTTATCTTTTCAAAAAAAAAAATCCCACAAACATTTCCCATTCTATGGAAGTGACAACACTGGTATTGTTCTAAACTTCTCTTTCAACATATGAAAACTATTCTCACGCTTCTCTTTCCAAAATGGTGGTGGTTATTTCCTAGTCAACATAGACTAATATTTATGAAACCAAATTTCTTGATGAATAGTCTATAAAAACATATAGTAATATGATAACTTTGAAATGTGTCTTTGGGAATTCCAACCCAAGAACAAATTATAACTTCTCGAGATTCACACAAATCCCTTGCATAGAGATAACACAAACCAAAAAAGAAACTCCTAATCGCTACAAATCTTACTTACTCAATTTAGTGTATAAATGATCTTGGTTTAGAAAGTATAATGTTGGTTGCAGGTGATGCTCATGCTACTTTCTACATCTAAGGAGTATATAAAGATGTCAGAGATAAATTCCACCAAATACTAATACAGAAACTACTAGGGTACCATATTCATCTAATTCATAATGGCTATATGATCATTGTTTAATTATAAAGCCATAAATTTAATTAATAATGACCATAACATGTACTAAAAGTAGTCTAACACACATCTTTGAGCTTAATTCTCAACTTGTGGTCATCTAATCAGATGTTTGCTCCCCTAAGTTGATCAACAAGACATCAGTCCTAGGCAAGAGATACCCATTCTTGATTGTAACATTGTAGAGTTTATTGTAATTAATGTAGAGTTGTTTTGTCCCATCCTTCTTCTTATCAAACAAAATAGGCGATCCCCATGGTGGAATACTAAGTTGTATGACTCCCTTTTCTACCAACCCTTGTATCTATTTTTTTCAACTCTCTAAGTCTTCTTGCTCAGTATGATAAGGTGGTAAACATATTTGTAAAATATATAATTTGTTAGGTTATCTCGTAGTCAATACCTCTAGATGGTGGTGACCCTAGGAATTCCTTTGGAAAAACATCAACAAACTAACCTATATGAACTCTAGTATAAGCTATATTTGATGGTGCCCTTGACATCCCTTTCTTAACATGTCATCTTTTTTCATCACAAAAATAGTACATGTAGGAAAGAGTTTCCTATATCCTATGAAGAACCAAACCTATATATATATATATATATATATATATATCATACATTTCAACTTCCTTAGTGAAGCACTCTAATCTAACCTTGTACATCTACAAAGACATCATGCCCAATATGAAAATGGATTTATATATCTCAAGTGGCAGTAGGTCCACTTTAATACATGGTTCTGATCATATGAAACACATTGAACATGACTCTCTTATATATAAAAGTTCCATTATAGTAATTTCTAGAAATATCATAAGATAGGGCATAACTACAAATAACTTGCAATTACAACCTTCGTCACAAAGAAATGTGTAGCATTGTGATCTATCAAAACATTAAAAAGAGTAGTTACATTCTTTTAGTTCATTGTGTCTTACCTATGACTACTACCAATGATACAACCCCTCATATTCATTCACGCATCATGCCATGGCCAAGTAATAGGGCTCGACTTGATTCTCATGAACAAGCATGACTCCGTAGTGTTGACGTTTCAAACAACTAATACCCAACATGAAAGCATAGTGTTGCCTAAGACACAACAATACATTGGTGGTAGAGGAAGAAATAAGAAAGGGGATCTAGAATCTAGGGTTTGAATGGGATTCTTCGGAATCCATCAACTCAATCTAGAGCATTCACAAAAAAGGAAGCACATATGAGTTTTTTTGTCATGATTTACATTTGTTGGTATATGTTTCACGCGTAATCATATATACATGTAAGAGGGATAGTAAAAAGTTACCAAACTTATTTTCATGGTAGAGTAAAGAGCTTCCTCCCAATTATCTCCTTATAGAAAACTTGACAACATGTGCATTAAATATGAAAGTTGGTATCTTAATGAATAAATGAAATTCTTTCTTTCCCCTAGATAAAAAATATATATCAACCATCAAGTGTTATTAGGGACCACATGGGTTCAAGAAGCTAAATGTAAGTTAGAGAATGAGATCTAATGAGTTTAGTCGAAGCTTGTTGACTTCGAAAGAATTTTTTTCAACATGTGAGTAAGTTTTGTAAGGAACCATTTCGAGGTTAAATCTAACCCTATTTGAGTTGAGATTGTTATGATATAATCTTATTCTTGTTCTAATAAGTTAGACTAAAATATTTATGTAATGGAAATTGTGTTACTATATTATTAAATGAAACCCGAATTCAGTGAAACTTATGACTACGTGTCTGCTAATAAAGTGGCTACATTTAAAGATTCTTTTATTGACTATGATATGTAAGGAAATAGAACAACAATATAATAATTGATTTGATCCATTGATACTAGAAGTAGATAAATGATGCACCTTTACAATTTGAGTTCATATGATAGCTAAAGAGAAAATTAATATGTGACTAAATTTCTTAATATTATTAAGAACAAAATACATGGTAATTTGAATATTAAAAATAAGAAAACAAGTGCTAACAATTATATTATCATTTACGTACTTTCCAACAGTATTTTGGTGGTCAAAATTCAAAATTCCATAAGTCTTCAAGATAGCCAATCAACCTTTGCAAAGGTCATACTGACCTTTCAACCAAGAGGTGGTGAGTGATCAAAAGTCAACTAACTCATTGACCAATCAATGCTAGAAGTTATCTGACTATTTATAAAATAGGACCAACCTTTTGTAGTGACCTAACTTTTGTCTTTAGTAAGTAATATTGGTTGCAATCACTGAGACATTAGATATATTACTTATAGGGTTGGTTGATTGCTAATGATTTCAAGAAAAAGTTAAACTAAATGAATTTAGGAGTATATGTATACATTGAGTTGACTCCACTTGACCCTAAAATATGTCTCACTTAGATTTCCACCACTCTTCACCCTCTCCCATGAACTTAACCCTACAAGAAGGATTTGTAGAATATTTTGTTTTGTAGAAGAGTCTAGCTAAATCGCATATAGAACTGTTCAACATATAATATCAAGGATTTGAACTTTTTATCTCTTCTTATGCTTTATCTTCTACTATACCCTCCTGGTACTCCTCCTTCAAAGAAGGGCAAGGGATTCACATTATTATTCCTTCTTTTTCCAATCTTCTTCTTTGGGGTAGCCAGAAGGCTTGAAGGTTGAATTTACTTCTAGTTGGTGGATTCAGGTTTTTTATCATTTAAAATGGAGGGATAGAAAACCCCAAGGCTCCCGAATGTCAAGGAAATTATATGATATTTAGAAACAATCACATACAAATTTACCTTCTTACGCCCTAATTCATGGAATCTAGTTATAAAAGGGCATCAAGGAAGTTATGGGAAATTATTCTTTCTCTAAATCTTACTATGTGACTAGAAATAAATAAACAAAATTAGATCATTATTGATGGTCTCATTAGGAACTTTATTGCCTATGAAATGCTTTTTTATTCCTAAAACTTTCAAAATTGATGGAAATCACTTAGAATTGCATGATAGATAGAGTGTGTGTAAGAATGTGAGGGTGAAAAAAGGTAATTCATATTATTACATGAAGAATGGTCCAAAGTTATTATTATTTTCAAATTTATTTTACCATTATAAAGTTACTTTATAATAATATTTTTTTTATATTCTTTGCTAGTTTAATGGAATTATTGGGTTTCTAGTGATATTGGTTCATCATAATTATGTGATGAATTTGTATTATATGGATTACTTAACATGGGTGAGACACCAATCAATTAAGGGATCACCTAACCTCACCTAGATAGATGTACCAAACACCATAAAGCGTATTTGGCTTTGTAACGGGAACGTAAAATGTCTCATTCTTGTATAGGATTGTAGTCCATGAGAAGAAGGCCTAAAAGTACGTTGGATATTGATTATTAATATAAATCAAAGTTTGTGGTACTGAAAAAGGTGGGAGTGACACCCCAATTCCCTTAATATGATAAAGTGGAAGAAATTAGGGGAACTCAAAAGAGTGGGTTAGAAAATGTAATTATTTGGAAATGAGAAATAAAATTTGAAAATTTTAACATGTAATAAGTGATATGTGATATAAGATTCGACAAGACTTATACTAGAGTATGGGAATGAGAAGGTAGAGATGTTATAGGATCCTACCTACTCATGCAGTAGACCTGGGCTAGGTTAGTTTAACTTAGAGTGGTCAGCTAAACCCAAAATGATGCATTGTAAGTCATTCACATTAACACAACCTAATAGCTTCCACTTCAGTTAGATACAAGCCAAATAAGTTACACTCAAATAAAAGAATAGATAAGATTATAGGAATTCTTGATGATTGTTATTCATTTTCATGTTTGTTTCATATTAGAGTTTAATACTATTAAATAAACTTTCTAAATAAAAATATATATCAAAAATTTTTGTCGTAATTTGGAATAACAAAGATGAAATTGTGTTTATTTTTTTTTATGTAATGTATTTGATATTAAATCACTAAACAACTTTAAATGTCCTAAAGTCTAGTATTTTGCACCATAGCTTGGTAAAACCCAAGTGAATTCATAGTCTATTATGTGTACATACAAGTTCATATAGTTGGTTATCAGATAGTTGGGGTAGTATTCTGGTAAACTTTATATGATGAAACTTGGTTTGATATTGTAAGTATTTTTTTAAAACAATATTGGATGGTTTTGTTTAAAGTAGTAAATATTGTTTTGCATCATTTCCATGTCTTGGAAGATGGGAATGTTGATTTACAATTGTTTATAGTTGTGTTTTAGTCTGAGATTAAATTTTGGTTAATAATTTTGGGTAATATTTAAGTTAGATCCTTAACATCTCATTCGTGCTATGAAATTCATATTTAGGTTGATTATCATGAGCAACACCCAAAAATAATATGTAACTATATTTGAAGTAGAGTTTCAATATAAAACACATAACTAAACAGTAAAAGTGAAATAAAATAAAATAACATTATAAATTTATCTTCAAAAATCCATTCATAAGGACTTAACTTACAAAAATAACACCACAAGGCCTACTCTTTCTTACCCAGGACAAAACATTCACAAACTCAAGATACAATTTTTTAAAGATAAGTTAATAAACTATGTGTCATTTATTGCTTATCTTGATTGACCAAATAAAATTATGTTTAATCAGATATAGTTTGTCAAACACTTATTTTGGCATACATCCAATAGTTTATACACACACACACAGACATATATATATATATATATATATATATATATATATGTATATATATATAGGGCTCATCTTTAATACCTACATGGATAGATACCCGCACACCCTTCCTGTCACTTTTTTTTTATTCACAATTGTAGAGGAGCTGTTATAACCCTGATTTTTGGGTTCAATTAGAGAGAAATGTAATTTCTCATACTAAATATAATTGAACAGATAATGATATGATTTATTTTGAAATGAATGGTCTCCCTTTACAATAGCCTTGATTGGTTGCTTTGTGGGCTTTATTGGCTATTGGGCCCAAATGACAAGGAAATTCAATTAGTAAATGGATAATTGAATTTTTAAGAAAAGAAATATGTAGAAACCTCTAGAAGGCAAATCCAAAGAGGATTTCGTGCCTCTGGGGTTCCTTGGGTACCAAGGAGTCCAAGGTTCCAAAAGAGAGCAATAAGAAAAGAAAAGTTTAATTAAGTATTTCTTTATTAAGAAATAAATTGAAAATGATGATAAAAAGTGGAAAATGAGTGGAAAGAGGCATAAATGAGATTTCTTGGGGAATTTCGTATCCATGAGTTTTCTAATGTTAAAAGGGAACATCAATGAGGAAAATAAAAGAGAAATAAAGAGAAAAAAAACTCAAAAAGAGATATTTTAATAGGAAATAAATAAGATAATGAGGAATAATAAAGAATAATGCATTTAGATGCATCTAGAAGGATAATGAGTATCCAATAAAAATAATTTCGAATTCTTGGAGTTCCTTAGGGTCAAAGGAGCCCAATAAGGAGGAAAGAAAGAGAAAATATTAAAATTTCAAAATAAAAGGATAATGGAGATACATGATTAATGAATTATGTGGTTTTGCAAAAAGGAAAGTATTTCCTAAGAAAGGGGAACAGGTTTTCGTGGCCAATGAATTAAATAGCAAAACTAAAGGGAATAATGGAAAAGAATTTTGAAATCCTAATATCTAGAGGAAAAGGAATATCAAAAAAGATAAATAAAAAGAGAAGGTTTCTTTTCCCGGAGTGAATTGGTTTCTTTTTGGGAAAGGACTCTTTGAGTCGTGTTTAAGCCAACGTATGGCTTTGTTTCTCTTCCCTATAAAAGGGGTAGGGGTCTGGGATCAAGTTCAGGAGGAAATCCCACGCAGCTCTATCCCTTCTACTAGCTTCTTACACACGAAAACCCTAGTTGAGAGTTTAACCCTATCCCTGGAATTGAGGAGCCGTGGAAGAGGTGCAATAGAGCCGTGCTGCTCCCACGATTTCAAGTAAACAGTCGGTAGTCATCCTCCTCCTCCTAAATGCGTGCAGCAGTAGCTGTAGGCCGCTGTGATGGCCGGTGTGGTTGGGTCTGATCTCTGGCGAAGTGGGCGCCTTGGCCGAGAGAAAGTGGTTCCCTATGTGCGCCAGGTCCTAGCGGAGGCAGAGAGGGAGTTCCCAACGCAAGCCGTGGCCCAGGGATGGAGGCGCAGCCCGCTCTTGGTTGCTGAATCGCGGCCGCACAGGGTTCCTGAGGTAGAAGACGATCAAGCAGGCTCTGGACGAGTATACCCCTCCACGTGCTACAGAACCAACAATGTTAGTGAAGGGCAAAAAGGGTCATTCGGTTATAATTTTAAGCGGGTCGCAAGGCATGGGAGCTTGGCGACGTGTCAATCTCCTATTGGCCGGAAGGTAATTTACTTACTAAAATCATATCTAATGATTGGTAGCTCCGTTTGGCACATATGATATATGAATTTTGATCAGAAAAATGCAAGGAACCCGTTAAAAATAGTTTTAAAGCCTGAATCTGATCATAGTTAGAAATGTAGTGCAGATTATCATCTTTAATGAATTAAAGGTTAAGAAACCCTATTTTGAAATGAATAAAGTATTTAATAGGGTTTAATGGATCATTAGAGTTGATATTGACCTGTTAAATGTAAAAAGGTACATTAAGATAAAAAAGGATGATATTTGTATGTAATTAGTTTAATTTGAAGATTATGTACATAAATATGATTAAAAATTGAAAAGTACATAAAGTTATCATCTTTAGTGATGTAAATAATGAAAAACCCTTAGATTTGATTTAATGTTGTTCAATGAATAATTTAAGCCAATATTAACCTGTTGTTGATAAATGAGGAAATAGAATCTAAAAAGATGATCTTTTAATATAATTGGCTTAATTTAGGGTTTTGAACATGATTATGCATTAATGAGCTTGAAAACCCTAATTTGGGAGAATATGTCTTTTAATTGGTTTAATTGTTCAAATCCGTGAATAAATAAGGATATGATGATCCTAAGTTGATCTGGGTATAAAAGACTATTAAATGAATAGTTTGAGAAATTAGGGTTTATATAAATGGAAAAGAGTAGTTTAGGGTTGTTAACCAAAAAGGGATGAAGTTTGAGAAATCAATCTAAGAAACCCTAATGAATATTAATGAAACCTTAATGTGGATTAGAAACCCTAGAAAGAGAATCCAAGTAAATAGAGTAGATTCTTGATGAAGTGTGTAATAAATAGAGTACATATTCTTTTCAGGAATTATGTGATGATTGAATTACTTGCTTGGATCTGTTGATTGGCTTGATTGAATGTACATGAAGTATATGTTGAATAATCTGCATGACTCATAAAATCAGGTATGTGGTTACGCTTATGACTATACCGATTAGTTTTCCGAGGTTTGTATCGACGTTTCCCTCAATGCATGAAATAACTGTTGGATGTTTTAATTCATGCAACTATAAAGTGACTATGGCTATCACTATGAGTATACATGTATAACTAGCTAGATCCCAGTCCACCCCTGTGGCTATGCAAAGGCTAAGGATAACCTAGAGCAAGGTCTAGGGTATCATGAGTTAGAAACTGGGCTACACATGAGTAGTGCCATGAGACTCTTAGAATACCATGAGTTAAGGAGTGGGATACCTACGGGTAGTGCCATATGACTCAGCCCTAGAAATTGATTCACCTATTAGGTGAAGTAATGAGGGGTAAAATGGGAATCTACCACATGGGAGGTAGTATCCAGGTCCACTGCAGGGACAGCGCAGGGAATATGGTACACATGGATCGCGTAGTTATACTTAAAACGTAAACTTGTTTGTTAAATGATAATTGAATGATTACATTGTTATCATATTTGCATGATTATTGTTTCCCCCACATACCAGCTTCGGCTGACCGACGTTTTGTTTGTCGGCATTTTAGGTACCAGCCAAAAGGACAAACAGTAAATCGTCACATTGTGAAATACATGAAGAAAAATACAAGGAGGATTAGTTAGCGTAGAATCATTAAGTGGATAGAAGTTAGAAATCCAAACTTTAAAAAGGTATGCAAAGTTTATTTTCTTACAACTTTCAGTATAGTATGTTAAAATTTGATAATTATTCTTGGTTAATTGCCGAACCTTTGATCTGGAAGTCATGGGTGTGGCTTCGACCTCTCGGTCTCCCTTAATTGGGGGTTATCAGGAGGTGGGGTCGTAACATTTGGTATTAGAGCGTAGGTTCCTCAATTAACCATTAATAATGATTAAATTTTACAAACTCCATAGAACCCAAGGGAGTTATTAGAGGATTATCCGAAAGACGGAGGTGTCTAGAAAAGGATCACGATCGGGGGCTGGCAATATTTTCCTCCGCACCGCTAGTCAGAATACGAGGACTCCTGGATCCGTGTGACTTCCTGGCCGAAGTCTTAGGGTATGAATCGAAATAAGATACCTTTAGGACTTTCTCATCTTAATCATCCCTTCTCATCACAAAATTCTTTAAGGATATGATGGATTAGGGTTTTCTTTCTTCTCCTCACTCTCTTGAGGTATCGGTAAGGTTAATAAGGTTTAAGGAATCCTCCATCAAATTAATGAAAAGCATGTAAATAAGATGTCATGGACATAAGCTTAATAGATTAAGCGCAAATTAAAGAGTAGATACATGCTTAGGTCGTATGACATAAGTTGTCATGTCCTCAGAGTAGACCTGAGAGCAGACCTTCTTGTCAGGAGGATAAGTTAGTCTTGGAGATAGAGATCTCCATTGCAAGTAGAGACCTGACACATCCTATGAGGATGATACTAACCCTAAGTGACAATTAGAGAGAGATGAGTTGGACCAGGTGTTTGAAAGGACATGCCTTTGGGATGCCATATGATCCATGGGTGACCTAGCACCTTTGGCAACCCAACCCTGTGAAGGGTCGGGCATGATAGGGTAAAGGATAGCTACTTAGATGATGATGTTAGTGAAGGACCATAGAAACCCTATGGGCTTGTGCAAGTAGGGCATAGCTGTCACCTAGGGCACGTCATAATGCTGACAGTAGGATGAAACCCTGGATAAGGAATTATGATGGAGCATAAAGGGTTATGGATGATCTCGAGCAACCATAAGTCCGAACCTAGGCTTCACCCATGTAGAGCATGCTTTTGAGGTTGATCCTTCATGAAGAAGGGACCTCTAATGGTGAGGTTGGATGTGGGGTTAGCTCTAGAGAGAGTAGGAAACCCAGCAAGAAGGTTGGAAGCCTAAAACCCTGAACAATGGATGATAGTGGTTGCTTCATGATCGATCCCTCATAAGTTGATGATATCTTGGTTGCCTTTAGAGGGACCAAACCCTAGAGAGTGAAGATGAAGCATCTGGTGCCTATGTGCCTCCAGTATAGGTGTTTACCTTCTGAAGTAGGAAAAAGAGTTCCTTAGACCTAGAAAAGTTTAGTAGCAGGTTATGAGGCCTTGTACCTTGTTGGTTGTCCTTAAGGAGGACCCAACCCTAAGTGTTGCTTGAGTTGAAGGATAACAGGAAGTGCATGTCATGCCTTTTGCATGCTTGGTTCGTAGTTAAGAGATAAAGCATGTGATTGGACATCTACAAGTGAACCTAGGGTCCCTGATCTAAGAAGGGGAGTAGTGTACCTAATGCTCATAATGAGAAGTTGAGTTCCTATAGAAGCGAGCATGGTACTCCTCATGTATAGAGGAAAAGGGGAAGCCCCTTAAGTTTAAGGTTGATGTGTACCTATATAAGTTGAGTTCCTTAGAACCCCTCACAACTAGGTTGATGATAAAGGGAAAGTTTGATCTTGATCCAACATCGAGGAAAGAAGGATAAGTATGACCTAGCATGGTTCAGTAGGTGATCTATTTATGCCTTAATAGCTTTCTAGGGTTAATTAGGCTCATGAGGATGTAAACCCTAGACCGAAAAGCTTTTGGTGACCTTGTAATCAAGAGATAGTTTCCTCCCATCCTGGGAGAGAGACACCTTTGGTAGGGTGTATATCAGTTTTGTTGGTTTAAGGTAACCTGAAAGAGTCTCATAGGATCTTGAGAAGCTAAGTACATGGTATGAGAATGGACCTGTATACCCATAGATATCCATCTCTAATTTCATATGAATGAGTTACCATGGAGGTAATCGGTATGGAGCTTGACCAAGGTTGGCAGGTTGCCATGATCTCAATGAAAGGATGAAGGCCAGCCCATGAATGTAGAAAGAGAGATGATGAATACTTGGGTAAGGTTCTAAGTGAACATGTACCATAATGGAGAATCCTAAGTCTATCCTAGGGTCAAGTAGGGATAAGATCGATGAAAGTAGGAGTTGCCTAATTCCCCAGTTGCACATGACCATAGGGTCGGGAGGTAACAACTATCATTGTCTGAGGGCCATGGGTTAGGAGATTGATCACCTTCATGAACTCATGGGACCCAAAGGGCAGATGAGTAGGGCACTCTCTTGATGCATGAGGGAAGAGGGATGACCCCAAAAGAGCTGGTACCCTATAGACCTAGAGGAGATGACCAAGGATATAAATCTCAGTAGGTTTAAGATTAGTTGGTTATCATGATGTCTCTGATGTAGAGACATATGTGGCACGTTGCAACTTAGATGTAAAGCTGTATTGGTAAGGTGGGATGTACCATCTCTACCCTTGGAACAGGAAGAACTCTTTATTTGGATTGTAGCCAAATGCTTATTTCCTCTTGTTATGGGGGTGAGAGATAGGACATTACACATGCCATACATCAAGGACAAGAGATGATGTAGGTTGGAACGTTGCCACGAGAAATGGGGATAGAGAAGATAACCTCCCCAGGTAAAGTGAATGATACATGTTTTGCAAAGACTAAGAGGAATGAGGTAGTCACCTTATGAGGATGTTTTTATCGTGAGCTATGTGGAACTTATAAGTTATACCAGGTTGAGTTTGATCACCATGATGATGAAATTAGAGAGTGTTCTTAATGAAGATAGACATAGAGTTTGAGGTGAGATGATAAGTGAAATACATGGAAGTGTATGTCTTCAATGTTACCTAATACCTAAGGATGTGAAGCGATAATGGATGCTCTGGTTGAGATACATCTGACTTGTTTGACTAGAAGCTAGAAGAGATTGTTTGGCTAACCCTAAGTTTGGAAAGAAGAAGTGTTTGGATAACACTCAGATGTAACGAGATATGTTGAAGAGTTAAGAGTGGTTTGGTTAGCCAGTCTAGTCCTTGATACGATGAAAGGATGGTGGTAGAACCTCAAGTGCACTTATTTGGGAAAGAAGGTGATGAAACCCCGACTAGAGTGGTTTAGGGTTTTTGAGGAATTGATCATGAAGAATAATGACATACAGGAGATCATGATTTTAAGATCACCATACACTGTGGTAAATGGCAATAGCATTTTAAATACCTAAGATAAAGTTACATGTGGGATATGGCCATGCAAGCCAAGGGTAAAGGACGAACACCCGTACCCCAGTGCATTTTTATAAAGGATAAGAAGTCCTCAAAAGAGAAAGGGATTTCATCACAATGGGAGTTGTAAGTCTCCCCTGGGTCAAGGAAAGTCGAGATGCAATATGGGTTATGGTAGATCGCCTTACCTAGATGACATGAGAAAGAAAGAGTTTTGTCAAGGGACAGATCTGGTTGAACTACCCATGAGAGAGAGATGGTTCAACTACACCATGATGTGAGTTCAAAGGTTCTTGAGTTTGGCCTAGAGGTTCACCTCCATAAAGTGGAAGTAAGTACCTGAAGAACTTAAAGTTAGTGTAGTTTATCACCCCTATCTAAGGGCTAGTAGGATCCAAACTAAAGGGTATGATGAGAGCATATGTGCTCGTTCAGAGTGATAGCTAGAGACAATTCTTGTCCTATGAAAGATGTGATGATGACCATCGTAGCCAGTATCGGGATTCTAGGAAGCTCTGTAAGGGAGGTTGTGTTCGGTCACTACTTCAGTAAGGTGATGTTGGTGAAAGGACCACATGATGATTAGAAAAGGACCACAGTGCATGAAGACGAAAGTCACTTTAATCATGCAATGGCTGAAAGGAGCCTAGAGACGACGAGAGTCGTGAGCAGATACAAAGTAGATTAACATGAAATGCACTGTGGGAGAATATAATGTGAGAATCTGACCCCTCTGAGCTGCAGTTGAGAAAGCTGAGTCCCCGATACATGGGTCCATTAGAGATGGATGGGTGGAGATGGTTAGGTTTTGACCCTACCCCTCAGGATAGAGTAATGGGAGATGTTTTCCATGTGTCCAATTTAGAGCACTATGTGAGGTACCCCGACCATGTGCTGAGCAATGAACCTAGTGAACCCCAAGGGAGGTTGAAATGGCATGGGTCACCTGTGTAGTTTATAGACGCCAGGATGAAAGAACTCAGAGAAAATATGTGATGATAAAGGTTCTTTGGAAATGCCATGAGTATGGTAAAGCCACATAGGGGCCTATGATGGACATGAAAAAGCCTTATCCTCTTTTGCTTGTTTGCTTGATAGAATTTTGAGGACAAAATTCCTATAAGAGGGGAAGGATGTTATAACCCTAATTTTTGGGTTCAATTAGAGAGAAATGTAATTTCTCATACTAAATATAATTGAACATATAATGATATGATTTGTTTTTAAATGAATGGTCTCCCTTTACAATAGCCTTGATTGGTTGCTTTGTGGGCTTTATTGGCAATTGGGCCCAAATGACAAGGAAATTCAATTAGTAAATGGATAATTGAATTTTTAAGAAAAGAAATATGTAGAAACCTCTAGAAGGCAAATCCAAAGAGGATTTCGTGCCTCTGGGGTTCCTTGGGTACCAAGGAGTCCAAGGTTCCAAAAGAGAGCAATAAGAAAAGAAAAGTTTAATTAAGTATTTCTTTATTAAGAAATAAATTGAAAATGATGACAAAAAGTGGAAAATGAGTGGAAAGAGGCATAAATGAGAATTCTTGGGGAATTTCGTATCCATGAGTTTTCTAATGTTAAAAGGGAACATCAATGAGGAAAATAAAAGAGAAATAAAGAGAAAAAAAACTCAAAAAGAGATATTTTAATAGGAAATAAATAAGATAATGAGGAATAATAAAGAATAATGCATTTAGATGCATCTAGAAGGATAATGAGTATCCAATAAAAATATATTCGAATTCTTGGAGTTCCTTAGGGTCAAAGGAGCCCAATAAGGAGGAAAGAATGAGAAAATATTAAAATTTCAAAATAAAGGGATAATGGAGATACATGATTAATGAATTATGTGGTTTTGCAAAAAGGAAAGTATTTCCTAAGAAAGGGGAATAGGTTTTCGTGGCCAATGAATTAAATAGCAAAACTAAAGGGAATAATGGAAAATAATTTCGAAATCCTAATATCTAGAGGAAAAGGAATATCAAAAAAGATAAATAAAAAGAGAAGGTTTCTTTTCACGGAGTGAATTGGTTTCTTTTTGGGAAAGGACTCTTTGAGTCGTGTTTAAGCCAACGTATGGCTTTGTTTCTCTTCCCTATAAAAGGGGTAGGGGTCTGGGATCAAGTTCAGGAGGAAATCCCACGCATCTCTATCCCTTCTACTAGCTTCTTACACGTAAAAACCCTAGTTGAGAGTTTAACCCTATCCCTGGAGTTGAGGAGCCGTGGAAGAGGTGCAACAGAGTCGTGCTGCTCCCACAATTTCAAGTAAACAGTCGGTAGTCATCCTCCTCCTCCTAGCTGCGTGCAGCAGTAGGTGTAGGCCGTTGTGATGGCCAGTGTGGTTGGGTCTGATCTCTGGCGAAGTGGGCGCCTTGGCCGAGAGAAAGTGGTGCCCTACATGCGCCAGGTCCTAGCGGAGGTAGAGAGGGAGTTCCCAGCGCAAGTTGTGGCCCAGGGAGGGAGGCGCATCCCGCGCTTGGTTGTAGAATCGCGGCTGCACAGGGTTCCTGAGGTAGAAGACGATCAAGCAGGCTCTGGACGAGTATACCCCTCCACGTGCTACAGAACCAACAACGTTAGTGAAGGGCAAAAAGGGTCATTCGGTTATAATTTTAAGCGGGTCGCAAGGCATGGGAGCTTGGCGACGTGTCAATCTTCTATTGGCCGGAAGGTAATTTACTTACTAAAATCATATCTAATGATTGGTAGCTCTGTTTGGCACATATGATATATGAATTTTGATCACAAAAATGCAAGGAACCCGTTAAAAATAGTTTTAAAGCCTGAATCTGATCATAGTTCGAAATGTAGTGCAAATTATCATCTTTAATTAATTAAAGGTTAAGAAACCCTATTTTGAAATGAATAAAGTATTTAATAGGGTTTAATGGATCATTAGAGTTGATATTGACCTGTTAAATGTAAAAAGGTACATTAAGATCAAAAAGGATGATCTTTGTACGTAATTAGTTTAATTTGAAGATTATGTACATAAATATGATTAAAAATTGAAAAGTACATAAAGTTATCATCTTTAGTGATGTAAATAATGAAAAACCATTAGATTTGATTTAATGTTGTTCAATGAATAATTTAATCCAATATTAACCTGTTGTTGATAAATGAGGAAATAGAATCTAAAAAGATGATCTTTTTATATAATTGGCTTAACTTAGGGTTTTGAGCATGATTATGCATTAATGAGCTTGAAAACCCTAATTTGGGAGAATATGTCTTTTAATTGGTTTAATTGTTCAAATCCGTGAATAAATAAGGATATGATGATCCTAAGTCGATCTGGGTATAAAAGACTATTAAATGAATAGTTTGAGCAATTAGGGTTTATATAAATGGAAAAGAGTAGTTTAGGGTTGTTAACCAAAAAGGGATGAAGTTTGAGAAATCGATCTAAGAAACCCTAATGAATATTAATGAAACCTTAATGTGGATTAGAAACCCTAGAAAGAGAATCCAAGTTAATATAGTAGATTCTTGATGAAGTGTGTAATAAATAGAGTACATATTCTTTTCAGGAATTATGTGATGATTGAATTACTTGCTTGGATCTGTTGATTGGCTTGATTGAATGTACATGAAGTATATGTTGAATAATCTGCATGACTCATCAAATTAGGTATGTGGTTACGCTTATGACTATACCGATTAGTTTTCCGAGGTTTGTATCGACGTTTCCCTCAATGCATGAAATAACTGTTGGATGTTTTAATTCATGCAACTATAAAGTTACTATGGCTATCACTATGAGTATACATGTATAACTAGCTAGATCCGAGTTCACCAATGTGGCTATGCAAAGGCTAAGGATAACCTAGACCAAGGTCTAGGGTATCATGAGTTAGAAACTAGGCTACACATGAGTAGTGCCATGAGACTCTTAGCATACCACGAGTTAAGGAGTGGGCTACCTACGGGTAGTGACATGTGACTCCGCCCTAGAAATTGATTCACCTATTAGGTGAAGTAATGATGGGTAAAATGGGAATCTACCACATGGAAGGTAGTATCTAGGTCCACTGCAGGGACAGCGCAGGGGATAGGGTACACATGGATCGCGTAGTTATACTTAAAACGTAAACTTGTTTGTTAAATGATAATTGAATGATTACATTGTTATCATATTTGCATGATTATTATTTCCCCCACATACCAGCTTCAGCTGACCGACGTTTTGTTTGTCGGCGTTTTAGGTATCAGCCAAAAGGACAAATAGTAAATCGTCACATTGTGAAATACATGAAGAAAAATACAAGGAGGATTAGTTAGTGTAGAATCATTAAGTGGATAGAAGTTAGAAATCCAAACTTTAAAAAGGTATGCAAAGTTTATTTTCTTATAGCTTTCAGTATAGTATATTAAATTTGATAATTATTCGTGGTTAATTGTCGAACCTTTGATCCGGAAGTCATGGGTGCGGCTTCGACCTCTCGGTCTCCCTTAATTGGGGGTTATCGGGAGGTGGGGTCGTAACAGGAGCATTTTATCTAGCTCTCCAAAAAATTTCATCCAAAAATAATATCATTTGCCCCACCAAAATCATAAAATACGTCCATATATTTACTGACTGTATATTTTCTGTGCAATTACTTTTTTAGTCATATAGTTACTCTTTTATCAATACAGTTACTCTTTTGATCTTAGAGTTACTTTTGTGTACCATATAGTTATACTTTTAGATGTGTGGGTAGTGAAAAATCAGGCTACCCGCGCGGGTAACGAATAAATCCCCATATATATATATATTAATATATATATATATATATATATATATATATGGCTAAATATTTGTTACCCGCGTGGGTAACTTACCCTCGCTACCCATCACGCGTGGTATACGCGAACGACGCCTCAGCCTATTCCGCCGTCAAGCCACATCTTCTTCGACCTGCTTCGCCCCACACACGGTCTTGAGGCTATTCCTCCGTCAAGCTCAGTTACTTGGTGAGCTACATTGACGGCGCGGCTATTGCATCTTGCCCATCTTTCCGACAAGGAGGACGACGAAGGTGTTTCTGACGTAAGATACATTGACGGCGCGGCTATTGCATCTTGCCCATCTTTTCGACGAGGAGGACGACGAAGGTGTTTCTGACCTAAGCTACATTGACGGTGCGGCTATTGCATCTTGCCCATCTTTCCGACGAGGAGGACGACAAAGGTGTTTCTGATCTAAGCTACATTGACGGCGCGGCTATTGCATCTTGCCCATCTTTCCGACGAGGAGGACGACGAAGGTGTTTCTGAACTCATCTGAACCCTATTTGGCTGTCGTCCGAGTATCAGGTGAACATATTGATAATCATCAGTTGAAATCGTTGCTATTCAAGTGTGTCTGTCCAACTTCGAAATATGATTTGTAATGTGTATAATGATTTTCCAAGAGAATGTTGATTTGTAATGTGTATACCGATTTTTCTATTCAAGTGTGTCTTTCCAACTTTGAAATTTGTTTTATTCTGATTTGTACTTTGGGATACTAATCTATCTATACTGATTGACTTATAGTAGAAAATACAAAAGAATGTGTATTCATCTCTCTTACTCTTGTATTCACAATGTGTTTTCTTCTCTCTAACTTTTGTATTCACAATGTGTATACATTTATCTGACTTTTGTGTTTGAAATAAACCCAATTTTGTGTTTTCATTTTTCATTTTTGAAGCAGTTACTCGTTTGTTATGTTGGGTTACTCTTCTGCCTAACAGAGTTAGTCTCTGTTGTTTCAAGGTTACTCCTCTATCCTGCTGAGTTACTTCGGTGTATTTGAACTAATCTAAACCTTATTTGGCGGTCGTCTGATTATCAGGTCAACATATATATAGTCATCAGTTTCAATCCTTGCCCTTTTTTCTGCTATTGTGAAGCTCACCTAAAAATCTACATATAAACTTATTTGTACAAGTTTCCTATCTGTATTTTCTTTTTCAATTTAAGTGTTTAGGTTCAACTTGGAAATCTATTTTATTCTAATTTGTAATTTGGAATACAAATCTTCCTTCAGTTACTCGTTTGTTATGATGAGTTACTCTTCGGCCTGATAGAGTTACTCTCTGCTGTTTCAGGTTTACTCTTCGGTATTGCTGAGTTACTTCTAGACGTTGTAATGGATCCCAGCCTGGATACAGATGCTGCCAATTCAACTGTTGACCCTGATAATGATAATGCTAATTCTTATCCATGTGTTGGTGCTTCCACTCTGCCGCCAGCTACAGTTCCTAAAATTGGTCTCCACTTTGGAAGTTTAGATGAAGCTATCTCATTCTATACTAGCTACGCTGGCATGATTGGTTTTAATATCAGGAAAGATGACAACAGGTATGAATTGGGAACTAAGATTCTTGTTGCCAAAGATCTAGTTTGTGACAAGTAGGGTACATTGGGCCGTTCTAAGAGGTCAAGAGGGCTTCTGAGCCCCGTTTGTGATGAAGTGGGTAAGTTGCAGGAAAATATGTCTAAGAAGCACAAGCGATCTGTGAAGAGGTGTGGTTGTGGATCCATGATCCGATTCACACTAGACAAGTCCTCATCCACGTGGGTTGTGACTGCCTTTGTTGAGGAACACAACCACGATCTTGTTGATGATGCACATCTCCGTTACCTGAAGTGTAACGCATCTGTTGATGAAACTCAAAAAGATATGCTTTCTTCCATGAGCCAAGCTAACATACCTGTATCGAGACAAATTACATTGATGGCATCGGAGTCTGGCGGCTATGAAAATCTGACATTTACTAGAAGACAAGCTCATGGACACATCAGTAGAAAGAGGAAAGAGTCGGCTAAGTACGACGTCGACATGGTCTTGGATCGGTTTGCCAAGTTTAAGGTACTCGATCAGAAATTCTTCTATACATACCAAAACGATCTTGATTGTTGCTTGACTCATCTGTTTTGGGCTGATCCTATTTCTATTGAAGACTGCGGGTTGTTTGGCGATGTGATAGTTTTTGACACCACCTACCGCACCAACAAGTATTCGATGGTTTTTGGAATGTTTGGTGGTGTTGATCACCATCGTAAGATGGTCTTGTTTGATTTAGCTCTTATGATTGATGAGAAGTAGGAGTCATTTTTCTGGGTTTTCAAGCAGTATCTACTTTGTTTTGGCAAAGAGCCAGTGTCCATCATAACCGATCAAGACCTGGCTATGAATGCTGCTATCCTTACTGTTTTTCTGAACTGCAAGCATCGGTTCTGCAGCTGGCACATCCTACAAAAGCTTCCCTCTAAGCTTGGTGGTGTTCCTAACAAGGAGCAGATCATAAGCTCCTTGAATGATTGCGTGTGGAATGTGGATGATGTCGGTACATTTGAAGAGAGGTGGCATTCTGTTGTTGAGGAGTATGGTCTGTCGTCCATTAATTGGTTGTCTGACATGTATGCTATGCGTTCAGATTGGGTTCCGTGTTGTATGCAGTCTTCCTTCTTCGCAGGCATGAGGACAACACAAAGGAGCGAGAGCTTGAATGCGTTCATTAGAAGCCATGTGAACAGTAAGAAGACTCTATTTGAACTTGTATGCTCATTGGAGACTGCTTACTCTCATGTACGGGAGATTGAAAATTTCAAAGACTTTGAAGATGAGTATAGTAATCTCCCTTTGTCATCATTGTGGCCTCTGGAGGAGCAGATGAGAGGTATATACACAAAATAAATTTTTAATATCTTTCAGAGTGAGGTTCATCAAAGCATGATATATAATGTAAAGGAATCTTCAGAAGTTGTGTTTGAAGTGTATCGTGTCGGTGGCCTTGGATCTGCCCGCATCTTGAAGAAAAAGTCGTCGAGTGAGATTGTTTATTGCAACTGTTACATGTTGGAATTCAAAGGTATCCCTTGCAGGCACATCTTGTCCTATTTGAAGAGTCGTGACTTTTGCACTCTTCCCAAGCCATACATATATAAGAGGTGGACCAAAGGCTACAGAGAACATCCTTTGATTTTTGGCAAAGCGGCAGTTAGTCATCTATCCACTGGGAGGACTCTTAAGCTTGTCTCTGCCTGCAATTCTATTGTGAACATAGCGTGCAGGAACAACGATGTAGATATTTGCCATGAAAAACTGCTAGCATTGCGAAAGGAGCTGTTAGAATTGGATGTCGCTGATAGTTGTGCAGATGCAGGTGCTGGTGTAACTGCTTCAAATACAACTTCTTCTTCAGCTGTCAAGGTTCATATCCCCAATGTTTGCAAAACTAAGGGGAGACCCAAATCCATAGATGTGAGGTTTAAATCTAGAGTTGAGATTGCCCAGGCTAAAAGAGAGAGGCAGTGCAAGAATTGCTTAGAGTTTGGTGTTAACCATGACAGCAGGAACTGTCCTAAGAAGTAGTGTATTATATGATTGGGATTTGCTGCTACTATTTCTACTGCTCGTGTTCTGGTGATGTTGATGTTGCTATTGATGTATATGTGGTTGTATCTTTTTTAGTGGAGTTTGTAGTTGACCAGTGTGTCAGTGAGGCATGTTCAAATATGTAATGGGGTTGTTCTTTTTGTGTAGTTTTGTGAAAGTAATTTTGTAACCTTCTAAGTACTTCACTTGTGTTTGTAATCTATCTTTGTGTTACCTTGTGCTCCAGCAGTTGTATGTATACTCTGAATATGTTACAAAGAATGTTTTTTGATTAATTGTTATTCTTTTTTAATAATATGTGCTTATCTTTGTGTACAATGGATACTATTAGTGTTGTCACAGTTACTCTTATTGCTGTCATAGTTACTCGTAGTGTTTCACAATTACTCTTATTGCTGTTAGAGTTACTCGTAGGGTTGTCCCAGTTACTCGCAGGTGTTCTTCAGTTACTCGCAGTGGTTTTTCAGTTACCCACAGTGTTTTTTCAGTTACTCGCAGGGGTTTTTCAGTTACTCCCGTGCTTTTTTCAGTTACTCGCAGTGGTTTTTCAGTTACTCACAGTGTTTGTTCAGCAACCTTCGAAAGGGTTTCTTCAGTTACTCGCATGCTGTCTTCAGTTACTCGTAGGGGTTTTTTAGTTACTCGCAGGGGTTCTTCAGTTACTCGTGTGCTTTCTTCAGTTACTCGCAGGGGGTTTTCAGTTACTCGCAGGGGTTCTTCAGTTACTCGCAGGGGTTGTTCAGTAATAGTAGGAGCAAAATGAGTACAGGAGTATGTTGTACAAAAAGTAACTCTAGAAGAGAGAGCACAGAGCTATAAAGATATGTACAGGAGTCTGTTGTACAAGATTCTTTATTAAATAAGGAACCAGAAAAGTGAAGAAAAGAGAGCACAGAGCTATAAAGATATGTACAAGAGTCTGTTGTACGATGTAAATGCACAGACACATAGCACAGTGCACTGCTGTGTCGTCAGAACAACACAGAGTACTGCTGGCATCTTTGCAACCCAACAGGACAGAGCACTGCTGTCCATATTTGCAGCACCAACAGCACAGAGCATTACTCTCATTGCTGCACATATTTGCAGCACCAACAATACAGTGGGGGGCTTTCAGATCTTCAACATCTCCATCCTCCACGGCACCCTCGACGTCCACCTCTTCTTCATCTGCGACTGCTACGGTTTGCAGAAGGTACAGTTTTACATAAGAAATACCGACAACCCCCTTAACATTTCAGTAGCACCCCCTTTGACCATCTCCTCATATCCCCTTTAACATTTCTTCACAGCCTACCATGGAGTCGTTCATCCAGCCAATCAACTACACCATTGACGACAAGACAATGGAATCCATTCTACTTCCTATAGAATGGAACCATCTCCATTTTCACATCAAACCAGGCAAGACCACCTTCCTAATCGGAAACCAGTCTTTCGAGATAACCCTTATGCAGAATAAAAATGGGTCACTTTCAACTGCTAAGGGCTGGAAAAGGATGATCAAACAGCTCAGTCTTCACAAAGGTTGGATCATCTTCCTCAAGCCAACTGATCACCAGACCATCACAGCATGGATCACAGATCAGTTCTTAGAAACACCAACTGAGCTTATTCTGCTCTTCAGAATGCCTGGCAAAGAAGTACTCTCTAGATTGGAGGACTCTGCAGATCAGCTCTTCGTTAGGGACAAATACCAAGCAGCACCAGGATCAGCTATAAATCCCGTTCAGGTTGACTCATCCACAACAGCGGACACCTCAACATCTGTAGAAGACACTGGTTCTTCGTCTGTCCAGCGTTCCTTTCACAAATAGGTATCGTCAGGGATGGATCCGACCCCCTGAGCTATTTGATTTTTATGTTTAGTTGATGGACTTTCTTTATAGCCGATCTGGATGTATTTTTCTGTATTTTTAAGTTCAGTTGATGGACCTTCTTTATAGTTGATATGGTTGTATAATATATAACGTTTTATGTTTTGAATGTTGTAATCTTAAATGTTTAGCTGTAGTGTTTTGAATGGTGTAATCTTTAATGTTGTAATCTTGCTTGTGCTCTCCTTGAGCATCAGTAACTCACATGGTTGTCCAGTTACTCGCATAGGGTTCAGTTACTCGTATGGTTGTCGCCAATACCTGTTTGTTGTTTAGTTACTCGCACGGTTGATATAGTTACTCGCAGTGTTTGTTCAGTTACTCGCAGCGTTGGTTCAGTTACTCGCAGTGTTGATTCAGTTACTCGGAGCGGTTCTTCAGTTACTCGCACGGTTGATACAGTTACTCGCACCGTTTGTTCAGTTACTCGTAGCGTTGGTTCATTTACTCACAGTGTTGGTTCAGTTACTCGGAGTGGTTCTTCAGTTACTCGCACGGTTGATACAGTTACTCGCATCATTTGTTCAGTTACTCACAGCGTTGGTTCAGTTACTCGCAGTGTTGGTTCAGTTACTCAGAGAAGTTGTTCAGTTACTCGCAGGGTTGTTCAGTTACTCGCAGCGTTTGTTCAGTTACTCACAGCGTTGGATCAGTTACTCGTAGTGTTGGTTCAGTTACTCAGAGCGGTTCTTCAATTACTCGCAGGGTTGTTCAATTACTCGCTACGTTGGTTCAGTTACTCGCAGTGTTGGTTCAGTTACTCGCAGTGTTGGTTCAGTTACTCGGAGCGGTTGTTCAGTTACTCGCACAGTTGATACAGTTACTCACAGTGTTGATACAGTTACTTGCAGCGTTGGTTCAATTACTCGCAGCATTGGTTCAGTTACTCACAGTGTTTGTTCAGTTACTCGAAGCGGTTGTTCAGTTACTCACAGGTTGTTCAGTTACTCGCTGCATTGGTTCAGTTACTCGGAGAGGGTTGTTTAGTTACTCGCAATGTTTGTTCAGTTACTCGTAGAGGGTTGTTCAGTTACTTGTAGTGGTTTTTCAGTTACTCGCTGTGTTTTTCCAGTTACTCGGAGTGGTTGTGACAATTACTCACATTGTTTGTTTAGTTACTCGGAGAGGGTTGTTTAGTTACTTGTAGTGTTTGCTCAGTTACTCGCAGAGGGTTGTTCAGTTACTCGTAGTGTTTGGTCAGTTACTCGTAGAGGGTTGTTCAGTTACTCACAGGCTATTTTGAGTTACTCGCATTGTTTTTCCAGTTACTCGCAGAGGATTGTTCAGTTACTCATATTGTTCAGTTACTCGCAGGCTATTTGAGTTACTCGCAGTCCTTTTTCAGTTACTCATAGTCCTTTTTCAGTTACTCGCAGTCCTTTTCCAGTTACTCGTAGTGTTTTTCAGTTACTCCATGGTTGTGATAGTTACCCACAACGATTGTTTAGTTACTCAACCATTATTGTCGGTTACTCAAGCACTACTCTCAGTTACTCAAGAGCTAATCCTAGGGTTTTTTTAGTTACTCGAAGTGTTTGTTAAGTTACTCAATCATTATTGTCGGTTGCTCAAGCATTACTCAAGCATTCTGTTACTTTCAGCTCAGTTACTCGTAGTAGTTTCAGAGTTACTCTTACAGCATTCAAAGCATAAAGTTATTTAAAGCATTCAAGAACATAAGCATTCACACCATAAATGTAATCGAAGCATTCAAGATCAGTTGTAAATTTAGTCTTTTTGCAGCACACTAATAAATAATTCATTTTAATCAGATGTACATTTAGCCAAAATATAATGGCAAAATCAATATTGTTCAAGATGACATGTACATTAAGATCAAATGTACATTAAGATCAGTTGTAAATTCAGACTTTTAACAGTTGTACATTCAATAGCAGTTGTACATTCAGCTATACACATCTTATACAACAGCTATGATATACTTGTTGTTTCTTCATTCTTTTTTGTTTCTGGTTGTTTATCAGCTTCAGCTTCTCCTCCATTGTTATCAGCAGATATACCTTCTTTGATGTCTTCGATTTCAGCTTTTTCATCATCTCTTAGAGGCTGCAGCTGCCCCCTTGTCATCATTCGCTGAAAAATATCAGCCCTTATTGCCGGTATGTCTTTGCAGGTGAAGTCCATAGTTTTACAATTTACTAGGCACTCTAGGTACTTCATGACAAAGATCCCACAATCAAGTGAGTCTTCTTCCTGCTTTGGGCAGATCGGGTAATCCCGTTCCCACTGCGACAATTGGCTTCCCTTTTCAGGTGCACCCCTAAAGAATTCGTGCACTATACCCACCTGCATTAAAAAAACAAGACATTTATTCATTATCAATTAAAGATCATTAATCCTTTCAATCCACTTATAATAGACTTAATTTTTATAGATCACTTATCCATCTATTGAATTCTTTTCTTGAGTTGCTACTCCAACTCATTGAATTATAAGACCGGTGTGCTCCATCCCTAAAACTTGCTTCATACAAGTGCCAGTGGTTGTCATTGTTTAGTATTGTGAACACCGAGTCCATTGTGTCCCAATCTTTCGTTGGAACGTTGAATTGTGGAGATAGCATGTCTATCTGCTCCAAGGTGATGTCCTCAATATTAAATGATAGCTTTTGCTGCAAATATAGAGTTTAAAATTCACATCTATAAGTTTCAGTTTGTGTTTCTATATTGTAATTTCATGTAAATTTGTATACAAAGTTTATTTGCCTTACCGAAGCATAAGTGCTCATGCAGTGCCACGTCAACCCCTTCTTCCTCCGCTTGCTTGTGCTCTCCTTGAGCATCTGTACAAAGCAGTCGAGAACCTGAATAAAACCAAAAGCTTTATCAGTTTAGCAATCCAAATTATCTATTTCAAAGAGTTACACTACGTTCTTGTTTCTTACAGGTGATTGTGTCATTTGATCCTTGTATAGGAGGACGGCGAGGTCCTTCCCTGTGCACCAAGTGTGTTCACCGAATTTACATTCTCGCTTTGACCTGCCAATTATTTTATAGATGTTATACATACGAGTTGGATATTGAAACATTAATCTTTTATCGTTTTACAATTGACAATAACCAATTCTCTTACATTTCTTCTATGTTGTCCATGAAGTGATGGACAATTTCTTTGGCTTCTTTTGTCTTGAAATGTTCAAAACCTATGAAGTTTGACATCTTGTGCTGTCAACAACAATAGAGCAATCCATGTTAGAATCAATCTTATATTCAGTTAGCATTACATTCAGTTACTCATTCATTATGTTCAGTTACTCAATCATTATATTCAGTTACTCAAGCCTTACATGCAGTTACTCAAGCATTAGGTTCAGTTACTCAAGCTTTAGGTTCAGTTACTCAAGCATTACTTCCAGTTATGATATACTTGAAAGGAGGTGAAACTTACCTTTTCCTCCCTTCTTTTCTTCACATTTTTCTCTATGCTTCCTATCTTTAGTTCTTCCATCGTCTTCTTCTTCAATCTTCTTCTGGGCTTCTTCTGTCCTTCTTCTTCTACTATCTTCTCCGGCTGTTCGCTCCCTTCTTGTTTCTTTTGGTCTGCATCTTCTGCAGACTTTGGTTGTTCAGAACTGTGGTCTTTTGTTTCTTTTTTCTCCTCTTCATCAGCATTTTTCCCGTCCTCACTGTGATCTTTTGATTCCACGTATTTTCTTCTGAGGGTTAGCCTTCTTCGTTTCGTCGATGGGTCGACATCCTTTGTCGGTGTGTCTTTCGGTTCATCTACATTCACCGAGACAAAACCCTCTACAAATTCTTTGAATCCACTTTCAGGTGACTGTGATTTGTCACCCTCATCTTCCCACTTTCTTTTTAGATTTTTATTTTCTTCTTCTAACTTGGCTATTCTTTCTTCTAGCCTTTTATTCTCCAATTGCATCTCTGTGAATTTTTCAACACTTATTCTTGTGCAAATCTCCTTATGCATTTTGAGCTCCTCCTCCAACATTTTGATTCTTGTCTCCGGGGTGGAGGTGTCAATAGTGTCTCCCTCTTCGATGATTGGCTTTGCTGGTGCCTCATTGGTTGTTGGCGTACATTTTTTTGGCATGTCCTTCGATGATTTTGCAACCTGCCAATCATCTCCCTGGTCTACCACTATCATTTGACAAACCTGTCCAACATATAAATAAAAATAATGTGTCACAAAATGAAACATGTATGATTATGTTGTATATTAGATTTTGTAACAAAGATTAGATAATCTTACATCCTTAGGGTCCACTTCCCCTAATTCCATCAATTTCTCGACCGGCGCAGCCCACTTCTTTATCCTTGGCTTGGAGTCAAGGAATGTTGGCTTTTCCATCTTTGTCATCTCATATGCCCAAACCTGTATGTAATATATAGAAAATATAATGCATATGTAACTCCCCCCCATAGTCAATATTGTATCAATGTATATGAATATGATTTTATTCACTTACGCATAGGCACATGACACAGCCTGTTGTGTACAGGGTGTTCTTAGCCCCTTTCTCTCCTTTCCTTCTTAGTTGGACATTTTCCTTCAGCATCTTCATATTCTTGAAGATACTCCCATGCACCAACTTTGCCCAATTCATCTGCCTAGTGGCAGTGACATCATCTAGATAGTGGATAATGTAGATTGGTGTGCAGTAGCTAGTGTCTGGGATTAGGAATGTTGCCAGTAGGTGCAACATCCACGCACAACACATATTTGTATTGTCCGCTGGATTGTTGGTCTTGGCATATTCTTGCCAAAGTTTTGTTAAGTTGTCCTTATGCAGGACATCTTTTTCTCTCAACTTCTTTAAGGTCTCACCTTCATTTCTATTTTTACAAGTCGCCTTCGCAAACTCTTGCCATATCGACTGTACTATGGCAGAATCTTTCCTTTGTGTTATTTCTATACCTTTGCTGGGGATACCTAGAATTATCCCCACATCATCTACTGTCATCCTTCTCTCCTCTCCGTCGGCCAGCAGAAATATGTCTTCATTGACATATCTATCTATTAAATCCTCTAACAAGCCTATGTCAACCGCAAGATTTGGCATATTTACGAGGTTTGCAAAGGTTGTTGAGCTCAGCATCATAAGTTGTTCCTTTGTATAAACCATGCTCTTGCTGGTGTTGATGTATCTCTTTAAGGAGCACTTGTGGTACAGTCTATTTACTCCCACTGCAAACATATCAAAATTTATCATTAGAGCTCATTGTTTATTTTGTAAAAGCAATTTAATAAACTATAAGTAACTGAAAATTAAAACAATTACAAATCCATACAATCTTACCTTTCTCGTTAGCCTTTTCTATCTCTTTCTATTTCTGACTTGCATTTGTACTCTCCTCATTCCCTTTGCTTTCTTCTACTGCATACGAAATAAAGTTATTCCAAGAATGTAGTATTTAGCTTAACAATATTGTTTTATAGTTTATTCTTGGTTACTCAAACATTACTCTCAGTTACTCAAGCATTATGTAATAGTTACTTAAGCCTAAATTTTAGTTACTCAAACATTACTCTCAGTTACTCAAGCATTAATCTCACAGTTCAGTTCTCAACCATTATGTGCATTGTTCAGTTACTCGCAGTCCTTTTCCAGTTCCTCGCAGGCTTTTTTCAGTTACTCAAATTAACAATGAACGTAATGGTTGAGTAACTGAACAATCCTCTCCACTCAAGCATTACTCTCGGTTACTCAAGCACTACTCTCGGTTACTCAAGCAATATGTGATAGTTACTCGAGCATAAATTTCAGTTACTCAAGCATTACTCTCGGTTACTCAAGCATTATGTGATAGTTACTCGAGCATAAATTTTAGTTACTCAAGCATTACTCTCGGTTACTCAAGCACTACTCTCAGTTACTCAAGCATTATGTAATAGTTACTCGAGCATAAATTTCAGTTACTCGAGCATTAATATCGGTTACTCAAGCATTATGTGATAGTTACTCGAGCATAAATCTTGGTTACTCAAACATTACTCTCGGTTACTCAAACATTCTATAATAGTTACTCAAGCATTAATCTCGGTTACTCAACATTAATGTCGGTTACTCAAGCATTTCGTAATAGTTACGCAAGCATTAATTTCATTTACTCAAACATTACTATTAGTTACTCAAACATTACTATTAGTTACTCAATCATTAATCTCGGTTACTCAATCATTACTCTCGATTACTCAAGCATTATGTGATAGTTAGTCGAGCATTACCTTGTTGTTCAACTTTTCCCGCTTTGCTTCACGTAGATTCTTCCTTCTCAGCTGCTCTATTGACTCCACGACCAGCAGTAGCAACATTACTGTGCTTTGCACTTTTTGATGGATGTTTGATCCATGGGGGAGCTGTAACCCCTTTTTTTGCCTTTCTTATGTGTCTTAGTTGTCTGAGGAGTCTCAACAGCAAGCCCCTTCTCCATTTCTGCAGCTTCTTCTTTCCCCTCTTTTTCTGCTTCTATGGCTTTGGTAGCCTCTTTCTTATCCTCTTTCGGAGTTGTCAGAGTAGTCTGGTCATGTATTTCCCTTTCCGCCGGCGATGCTGATTTATCTGCTTCTTCTCCCTGTTTGTCCATCTTCTCGTCAGCTTGAAACTGCTGCGTTTCGAAGTCATCGCCGTCGTCTATTTCCACCTCTCTCTGTCTGTTCTTCATCCACAGAGGTATAATCGATGATTTCCGTGATGCTTTCTTCGTCCTCGTCATCTCCACGAGTGCATGAAGGAGCAATTGGAGGAGTTTACGACAGAGGAGGAGGTGTGCGAGAACGAGAGGGCGACGAACTGGGGTTTTGCTTCTGCGGGGATGGCACGACGAACTGGGGTTTTGCTTCTGTGGGGACGGTGCGATGAAATGGGGTTTCGATTCAGTGGGGACGGCGACGATTTGGGGTTCGCGAGTTGCTCTCTCCGCGCGCCAGTCTCTTTTTTTCCGCTTTTCTCCGCTCCGCAACTACTGTCGGGAAGCCGATCTCTTCTTTTCCACTTTTATCCGCTCCGCAAGTGATGCCGGGTAGCGTAAACTTGTTACCCACGCGGGCAACTAATACTAACTCTCTCTCTCTCTCTCTCTCTCTCTCTCTCTCTATATATATATATATATATATATATATATATAGGGCTCATCTTTAATACCCGTGCGGGTAGCTACCCACACACCCTTCCTGTCACTTTTTTTAATTCGTATTGCAGAGGAGCATTTTATCTAGCTCCCCAAAAAATTTCATCCAAAAATAATATTATTTTCCCCACCAAAATAAAAAAATACGTCCATATATTTACTGACTGTATATTTTCTGCGCAGTTACTTTTTTAGTCATATATTTATTCTTTTAACAATACAATTACTCTTTTGATCTTAGAGTTACTTTTGTGTACCATATAGTTACACTTTTAGATGTGTGAGTAGCGAAAAATCAGGCTACCCGCACGGGTAACAAATAAATCCCCATATATATATATATATATATATATATATATATATATATATATATATGAGGTTGGTAAGTGTGCATTAGACTTTTTTTTTGTCAGTAAGCGTGCATTAGACTTACATGTAACTAACATGTATTAGTCACTAAAATGACACATGGGGAGTATGTTCATAAAGTCCAACCATATGGATTTATTCTACACTATATAGATTAGATGTGTTTAAGAAATCATTATAATACCCTATATGGATCATGACATATAGAAATATATCATCCAATGGTTTTTTTAGTTTATGTAACTTACCAATGCTTACAAAATATACATATTCTTTTGGTGGGTAATCTATCAACATCAGATTGTGGTGATATTTTATACACATATTATCTAAGGGGTATTGTCACACCCCAATTTTCAAAGCTAATTTAAACCCCCTACAATTTTCCTTTTTAACAATAGTTGAGGGATTTAATGTAAAAGGACCATGAGTATATATACTCCTTATAGAAAAATAAAGTGGGTAAAACAAAAAGAAAATTAAAAATATACTTTATCTTATAGATATGCCATAATGATTTAAAACGTTTATTAAATGTTTTCCATTTTACTTTTCCCTCTCCTACAATTTAGGATGATTAAAGGAAATATAAGAAAAGATAAAAACATGGAATTCAAAAATATGAGATAGATTACTCTCTTTGACAACCAATAAATGATTCTCTCTTTTTCTATGCATAACAAGAAGTAGCATTAATACTTTTTTTATCTTTCCTCCAAGATACTATTTCCACAATAGCATAATGAGGTATATAACTTAAATCTTGAAAGTCTATTCATTAATCATCTTTTTTTGGGGTCAAAGGAAACAATTATGAAAAGATATTACACATGATCTTATCTTTTATGCACATAATTTAAGATAATGATTTTAATGTATTAATGGGCATAATATGATCAAATGGAAATCAAGATGTAGAGGAAGGGTCTAGACCACTTATTGGGTGTGTGGTCCAAATTTGATCATGTTTTGACCTTATTTTATTAAACAAGTTTCCATATGGTATTGAATTAGATCTAATTGAAAATAAACTAAATGAAACAATTAAACCCAAAGTCTGGATTTTTCTATTTGTCACACGTTAATTGACTTGTTTACCTTCTATGCAAGTGATCAGAAGACATCTATCTCCTGCTTCTTTTTTTTCTCAAGATCCAATGGTTGTCTGTTTATTATCTAAACCTCTGACAATTTTATAGTTTGAACATATTCTTGCCTTTCCCTTCCATGCCCCGTACTCCCTCATTTTTTTGCCTTTCAACATGTTTTATTCTACTATAGTTTTTTGAGACTATCTAAAATCCATCGAGCCCTAACTCACCTCCCCTAACACTCTATTGATGAAACACCCAATTAGACTCTCACCCCCTCACCATTGTGGGTTATAGAGACCCTATTAGTCTCCCCCTTTCCAATATAACTACCCCAAAAGTACCACCAACCTCTATTCATTTCTCCTCCACCACCAATTTCACCTCCTTTGCTCTTGAACTCCTCCACCTACTCAGTTTCAGTATCCAGAGACCTTTTCTTTGCCTCAGCCACCTATGCCCCTTCGTCTCAATTAAGGGCCTCATAAGCTTCTACACCAATCTCTATTCGTCATGCTTTCTTTGGTTTGTCATGTTGATTGATAGAATGACATACCATATAGGGTGGATGCCTATTCATCACTGACACTCACAATAATACCCTTCCAGTGGCCCCCTATCAACGGAAGCAATTGTGTGTGCTCCACTGAATCTCGGTGACCATTTTGCTACCTTCAGTGATCCCTTCTCTGCCTTCCCACAAATATTTGGATCTCTGACTGTTTCCCCTATTTCTCATTACTCATTGACAAACCTGTGTATGACTGGTGTTTTTGGTTTCACAAGATGATGGTCAAACTTTGTCTTGATATCGCAAAGGGTGCATCATGTTTAAGTGTTCTTTTTATGCAATTTTAGTTCTTGGCTTCCTTCAAGTTGTTGGCCATGGTAGTAACCATTGAGTTACATCTCCAGTACATGCCAGAGCCATTGGGTTGGCTTGATGCATCTTCTAGGATGTGGCAAACTCATCAGAGGTATTGGTATCCCTTAAGGTCATGTATCCATGGACCTAGATTGAACCAAGAATCTCTTACAATCTATTCAACCATGACTCGAAGGGGAAGATCCCAGGTCATTAAATGACCCCAACACCCCCACAAAATTAATTGGATCATCATTCTTGCCAGTCCAGTTTTGGAATTAGTGTTTTCTTATTTTTTAGTCACACCCTTTGTTTTGCCACATAGTTGGATGTGATTGGGCCACACTAGGACTGGGCCCGGATCCAACTGTGTGTTGCGTGGGATATTATTACATACATGTCTTTTATTTTTTTATGATTGGTCAATTCTTTTCAAAGCCATAATAAATCAATGTTTTATTATATATACACATAGAAATATTTGTTGGAAAAGATTTTTGATAAGGAATCCGATTTTAGGGTTTCAAACCATGTTTTTCTTATCTTTTCTGATGTTTTCATAGGGATCCCCAAAACCCTATTTTTTGAGTAATGTGATTATTCAGTCAATTTTTCCCAAGTGGATGATCTAATTAGTAACTGTAACTCTAATTGGGTAATGTTAGACCATGTTTTCCTAAAGATTACGGTTTAAGATTATATTAAAGTTATTATTAATAGGAATCATGGTAATTTTAGGAGACTTAGGATTTGACTCTAAGATTAGAGAGACCAATATAGGATCTACTTTGCTCCAGGTAAACGGGCCATGATGGCGAGCACAAGTATTTATGGTTGAGTTAATTCTAAGTATAAATTAGACATTATGATTTGAAGTTTAATGCTTAAATCATGTTCATTATATCAATGGCCTGATGAGTGTTTTGCCTTATGGGGACAATGTTCATTAAGATTAGAGAGTACCGTTAATGATTCATGAATTTAAGACTCAAGTTTCAATAGGGAGTAATCCCATCATGTTAATGATTAACATAATTGGAATTGAATCAATTTTATATGCTCTCGAATCATGGACCTCAAGAGGTCATCAAGGGATTTCCTAGCAATCATGTGCTCTTAAGTGGGAATCATAGATAGATGAACACTATTCAATTATTCATGTTATTGATGATTGAAGAATGCTTATTATTTAATTCATGTCAACTTTTTCATACATGTCAAGTATATTTATTTTCATTATGTTATATATTGCCAATACCATTTACTGATGTGTTTTTTCCTTTACATGGCTAGGGACATGATGTCCCCAGGAGTTGGAGCAAATAAGGAATAAAGAGGTGCATTCAAGGATTAGAAGACCTTCAAGTGCAACTTGTCAGGTCCCATGTACATTAGGAGATCCTATTATTTAGAATGTTTCTTTTTTTATGACTAAGTTATTCTATAATAAGATGATTAGATCTTAGACTTGATAAGGAAGTCATATGTAGTTTTAATATTCCAAGAATAATGTATGAATCCTTTTAAGACAAAATATGGTGAATTATTTATTTATTTGCAATGAGTATCTTAATGTGATATCCCCACTTTAAGATAAGTTCTTCCTCTTAGTTATATTACATATTCAAAGGTGGAGTGTTACATTAATGGTATCAGAGTAAATAAGTAGATGGCTACCAGGTGACAATTTGACATATGTTTCAACCCTAAGCATGTCTGACCTTTTCCAGATGGCCCCTAAGAGAGCTGGCAAGGGAAAAGATACAATGGATGATGGTTCTAGTTCCTTTAATGAAGGGAGTTATCGTGAAAGAAACCTTAAGGTAGCCATATAATATCTTGTCCAAGAACTCACCAATGTCCTAGAACAAGGACAACATCAACCCAGACACTACGAGATGACTTTAGTGAGCTTATAAAAGGTCAAGCCCAACTCTTCCTCTGGTAAAGGAGAAATCAAAGTGGTCACCAAAGATTAGGAGTGGATTAGATGCATGGAACATTTTTCCAATTACATGGGCTGCCCTAAACACTCTAGGGTTCGCTTTGCAACCCACATGCTCAAGGGAGTGACCCGTACATGGTGGGTGAACTTCCTCAACTCAAGAGTAGTGAATGTACCTCCACCAACAAGGGAAGGATTTGTTGAAGCCTTCAAGGAGCACTATATGTCTTAAGCCATGATAGAGAAGAAGGAGATGGAGTTTTCTAATCTAGCTCAAGTTGGTGATGAATGTAACCCAATATGCCATGAATTTTAGGGTCCTATAGAAGTATGGTTATGATGACAATGAATGACGTTGAACAAAGAAGTTCATCTGAGGACTTGAGCCCAACCTAAGCTTTCCCTTGTCAGGAAGAGGCCACGGAACCTTCATGCTTCTCTAGATGCAACCCTAGAACTAGAAGATCATCCCAGAAGGTCCTATTGGATGAAAGTTCCTCAAAAGAACACCCAATATCAACATCAACCTCCCAACAACCATAAGAGAAATGCACCTAACCCTACTGTAGAAGTTGAGAAGCTCCAATGCCCAACATGCTATAAGAATCATGCAGACCCATGCATATATTGTATAGGAGCATGCTACTATTATGGAGAGATTGGCCACCTCAGATTGAATTGCCCAAAGCTGAAGAAGGCTGCAAATCAGAATCCACCCGAAGACCAGAATAGGAACCAAAATCCACCTCCTAATAGACAAGCTAGGATTTTCACTATGGAAGTAGAAAAAGAAGATGAGGAATGGTGTAATAGTTAATTTATGACCACATGAACCTTTTTTAAAATATATTTATTATCATGAAAAATTTTAATATGCTAGCTATCATTGAATGAAGAAGTAAGAAAAACCCTAAGGTGGGTAGTATCCTAGAAAATTTCAAGGATGAAATTATTTTTAGGTGGGTAGAATTTTTCCCACCCCAATTTTCAAAGCTAATTTAAACCCCCCATGGTTTCCCTAAGTAACAATATTTGAGGGGTTTAATGTATAAAAACCAAGAATATATACTCTTTATAGAAAAGTCAAGTTGGAAAAATAAAAAAATAAAAATATACTTTCTCTCATATATATGCCATAAAGAGTTAAAATGTTGAATAAATGTTTTCCCTTTTACTTTTCTCTCTCCTGCCATTTATAATGATTAAAGGAAACAGAAGAAAATGATAGTAGATTTGGAATTCAAAAATATGAGATAGATTACTCACTTTTACAACCAATAAATGATTCTCTTTTTTCATTCATAAGAACAAATAGCATTAATCCCTTTTTTATCTTTCCTCCAAGATAGAATTTCCATAAAGGCATAAACAGGAATATAACTAAAATCTTGAAAGTGTATTCATTAATCATCTCATTTTTGGGTCAAAGGAAACAATTATGAAAAGATATTATAGATGATCTCATCTTTTATGTTCGTAATTCAACATAATGAATTTTAATGTATTAATAGACATAATATGATAAAAATTATAATCTAGATGGAAAGGAAGGGTCTAGACCACTTATTGGGTGTTGTGGTCCAAATTTGGTCAAGTTTTGACCTTGTTTGGCCCTCCAAATTAATTTAAAAAAAATTCATATGCCTTTGAATTATATTTCAATGAAAATACATTCAATACAAAAACTAAACCCATAGTCTAGATTTTTTTTATATGTCACATGTTACTTGACTTGTTTCCCTTCTATGGGTGGGATTGGACGGCTCACATCTCCCATTTCTTTTTTTTCTCACAATCCAATGGTCATAGGGTTATCACCTACCTCTGACAACTTCGTAGACTGAACCAAATTCTTGTGTTTCCCTTCCATGACCCCATTCTCCCTCATCTTTCTTCTTTTCAACTTGTTTTCTTCTCCTATAGTTTTATGAGAGTCTCCTGAATCCATCGAGCCCTAACTTGTCACCCCTCTCTCTGAAAAAATGCCCAATAAATATCTTACCCCCCCATACATGGGTTACAGAGACCATATTAGTCTCCCCCTTTCCTATATAACTACCCCAAAAGTACCATCGACCTCCATTCATTGCTCCTCCACCACCAACTTCACCTCCTTTGCTCCCAAACTCTCCTACCTACTTAGTTTCAGTCTCCGACAACCTTGGCTTCTCCTTAGTCACCTCTGCCCCCTCCGGTTCAATTGAGGGTCTGGTAAGCTTCTACACCAATCTCTATTCATTATGCTTTCTTTGGTTTTCTGTTTTCATTGCTAGAATGTTGTACCCTATAGAGAGGATGCCTATTCCTCATTGGCACTCACCGTCATACGCTTCCAATGACCCCTGGACATGGAAGCAATTATATGGGCTCTACCGGACCTCATAGACCATTTTGTTTGGATCCCTTCTCTGCCTTCCCATAATGTTTGGATCCTTGACCATTTCCCTTATTTCTCATTTGTAACGACCCATTTTCAAATTAGTCATCTAATTAAGATTTACTTGGATGATTGTATTCTTAACTAAGTTGATTATTGTTTAAAGCTTGATTAGTGATGATAATTAATTTTTAATGTTTTAAATATAATGAGAAGGTTTAATCATACTTTGATTCACATAATTAGGGTTAATATTTGGAAACCCTAATCGGCCCAAATTAGGGTTTTGATGACATATGAATATAAAATTTGATAATTATAGTGTCTCAATAAATGATTTTTAGTATTTTATGTGTAACTCTGATTTAATTCAAAATTGGATATGATTTGTATATATAAAATTTGAACACTATAGAAAAGTATCAGAATTTTTGAAGAATGCTCTGACCTATTTTTTGATCGAGTTTCAAACTCAACCGACCATATTGTTAGATTGATATAGCAGTGTGGTAATTGAATTTTATATTTTTATTAGTATATCCAATTGATCTAAAATTTGAACTGTGGTTTGAAAACTCAATTATATATATAATATTAAATTGGAATAATTTTTTGATGATTTTTGATCTCTACAGAGAGGGGTGTCGGTTGAGTTCTGTGAAGGACAAACTCGACCGACCATGTTACTGACTACAATGTAGCAGTGTAGTAATTGATTTTTACTTATTTATTTGTAACTCCAAACGATCTAAAATTTTTAATATTTCTTATAAACTCAATTTAAGACATTGGGTTAATGTTTCATAATTTTTGGATGAGGTTTGAGTTCTAAAAAGTGTGGTTTTTGTCGAGTTTATAACTCAGCCGACCAATCCATCTGAGCAAAATAAAAATACATTGAGGGGCTTGTTTGCAATTATTCTAAGCACCTCAATTCATCTATATGACTAACCTAACACACAAGAAGCTCTCATAACTCGTCCTTACTGTCAAAGAAATGAAATTCTTGAGAGAGAGGAGAGCTAGGGTTTGGAGTAGAGAAAGTGGTGGAGATGTTGACATAAGGGTTTCTCTATCCAAGATATGACGAAATTAAGTAAGTTTAGCTTCTTTGCGTATAATTTCATGGTGAATCTTCTCTCACATGTCAAGGTTCCGTCCCTCCTCTATTTGATTTGAAATCACATCAAATCTCCCCCTTTTATCACTCTTTATCTTCTAATCCCCATTTCTAGGGTTTCCGAGTTGAGAGGAGAAAGAATTGGATTCTTTTGTGAGAGTTTTGATTGGGTTTCCAAAAATTCAGAGTCTTACCTACGTTTTTAAGGTTCTTGGTACCTAAGGTGAGTGTTTAACTCCCTACTAAGATTTGTATTCATGTTGAAAGCCTAATTCTATCCAGCTAAAATAATCAAAAACCTTGCTTGTATATGTATGTGATTGGATTTTATTTGGGAAAGATATTAGGGGATCAAATTCTACTGATTTTGATTATTTCTCATTCATTGGAACTTGACCAGTTCCTGATATATTGATTGAATATCCATGGGTTTTCTTATGGGTAGATGACTATGCTATTTCATGTGAATTTTGCCTAAAAATCAGCCCAATGGCCGATATGCTTGGAATTGAATTGACATGTATAAATCATATTTGAATTGTACTAGATTGTATTATACAAGTGTATTGTTGAATGCTAATGGAATTGAATGACCACATATGCTGGTTAGGATTTGTGTTAAGGAAGTGAATCAAATGAGTCAATTAACCAAAGTATACTTATGATTGATGAATGAAATGTGTGAAAATGGAAACTAGGGTTTCCATGTTTGTGAATAACCCTAATGAACCCTTGAGTCATTATTGGATTACTTGAATGATATGATATGTTGAATTAAGGAATGACTTCTTGAAAACCCTAAAAGTTTATTATTAAGATGATTATGAGTGATAAAGCTAGAACTTGTGTATGATGTTGTAAATGTGATCAAATGCTAAAGTTGAAAGTATTAATACTTCAACTGAATATTATGAGTCTTATAATATCATCTAAGTCTAATGCATTTGTTTTAGTATAATAAAGAATGATCATTTTTTATTATGGGAATGACATTAGAAGTCAATGACATGGTACACTTATCTAAACGTAGGAAATGATATGAAGAAGAAACTGTATTGATGGTGATGGCAAGTTAAAGATGAAACTAATGAAGTTATTATGATGAAGTCTTTAATCCTTTGTTTTAATTACATGTGGCTTGAGCCAAATTGAATGGAACGTACTAAAACTAGACTTTTATGGATATAAATGAATAGATAAGTATTGTATATCAAGTGAGTTAAAAATGATTGGTTCCAGTAATTTAATGAACATGACATGAGAGAAGTTGTGATTAATGAAAATGAATTGAAGGAAAAAGATGAGAATTAGTAGACGAATTTAAGAAACAAACTCTAACCCTAAAATGTTGATCTAGATGGTGCTAATGAATGACAATCTCAAATGAGGGATTAAGGAATGTACACAATTGTAGTTTAATTCAATTAAAAGATGAGGTTGAAGCATTTGAATTGATTTACAAGAATGTATTCTTGTATTGTGATTGTTTTATAGAATACTTGTACTATGAGAATGAACTATTTTGAGGGAATTCAAATGATAATCAACATGTGTTGATTAGTAACCCCATATGAAGAATGTGAAATAAAAGAAGAAGAGAACTAAGTCTGTTATGCATGTATATGCATGAAATTTTTTGGCATCTATTCAGATTGGATCGCATAAGCATATGTCATATGATAAATCTATTCTGAGTACGAGGAATGATAAATGATATCTATAAACTTTTATTGTTTCTAGTTCTAATGCCTCTACTAATATTTTTTCAAAACTATGATATATAATGAACTGATAAGATTTATGTTGAAATTGAATTTTATATGCACTCCTTACATTGAGAAACCCTGATAAGGGTAAATGTTGCATAATGAGATTATGTCTAGGGTTAAAAGCCCACTGATGATAATAAAACCCTAATGGGGTAAATGATGGACAATAAGATTATGTATTGGGCTGAAGGCCCATAGTTGATGATTTCTATGAGATGAAGTAGAAGATAGAAATAGACATATGTGTTGCAATATACAGATTTATTGTGCTTCTTGCTTTGATCATTTTCCTTATTGATAAACTTTATCTATTTCATGTTATTCTAGTTATGCGAGAGCACACGAATATGATATATGATGTTTTGAATTCTTTTAAGATGAGTAAAAGAGATTAATAACAAGTGAAATGATGGAACATCTAGTTAGGTGCCCTGAACACCGTGAGCTTCCCCCGAGGACCACACTGGGGAAACAAAACGGATCTCCTTGTAGTAATCAATGAATTATGAGAAGGATTTCTAGAGTGTGGATCGAGACCTTAAAGGTTAGACCACCAGGATTTAGGAGTGAGTCATCTGGAGTGGCTCTGGCCCTAAATCCTTTTTGTAAAAGTCTATGTCCAGATGGAATAGACTCTGATGAAATGAAACATGTGAAATGTGAAACTATGTGAAATACTGTGAGATGTGATATATTGTTTTGTTGGTTCCTATCTCGTGTACCCGAGATGAGGATGTGAGCCTCTTTAGGCAACCCTGAGGTGGCCAGGGTCTGTTGTTGATATCTTAGGGTGGTCAGCTAAACCCTAAGATAGTGACAGTGAGTTGTTGACATAAGAATCAGGCGTGGTGACTTCTACTTGGTGAGGTACAAGCCAAGTAGTTTTAGGGCAAATGAATAAAAGATGATAAGCCGTGTAGAACATGATTTGAATGATTATTACATTCATTGTAATACTACTTGATGATTTGTCCTTGTTGATTATACTTCTTGTTGTGTAAAGTAATCATGTTGCTACAGACATTTTCTATTTCATATTATGATATGTCATGTTGACAAGTTATAAATGATGGGATTCATATCCATTTTGATTATGAGTTGGATTTCTTACTATTTGATAGTATTGCTTGGTAGATATGTATTATGTGTACTTCATCTTTAGGACTGGAGGATGTGTTCCTGGTCCAGCTGGTGGAGTGTCTCAAATATAATGTTATAGTTATGTATGGATTCAAAATGCTTAGAACTTGACTTATTACTCATTCAGTAGGATTCTTAATCTGAACTAAGAAGTATTTGTTGATTTGTTCATAGACTTTCTCTAAAAGATGTTTCAAAGATATAATTGGTTTAAGTGATTACCTTATCTATTGGATTAGATTACCATTGTAAGTTAGATATGACTTATGATAGAACTATCTGTTAGACTTTTCAATATGTGCATGTTTCTGTTAAGTTTATTATACTTAATCTGATGTTGATGCATGTACCTAGCTTGAGTGTGAGGTATCCACTCATTGGGGCTCTATATGAGTCTCATGAGGTTGTTTCAAATGTTTTTAGGTATAATGCTATCCAGTGGAGAGGTCGTGAAAAAGAAGATATAAATAGCATAATCTAGATAGATTAGAATGTCCTTGTAGTCTCTCTTTCCTGGGATGGGTTGTAGATTAAGTTTGTTCATCAATGTACATGTATCTGATGTAAACTGAACCACATATGAGAACAAGATTTGATTCTGGATTTAATGGAGTTGAATATGATTTGTGATATCTAAATGTGATGCCCTTGATGTGACATTGATTTATGAGTTTGTGAACAAAGAAAAAGGGAAAATTTATCTATGTTTTCATATATTGTTTATTCGCCTTTGTTGAGAATTCATTGTTTTATTTCATAATCTGGGTTTAGGTTTTGGGATTATCTCTAATGATTGGTATTTATGTTGATCAAAAGAGTGGGTCCCGACATCATTGCTCTCTAACAAACCAATGTATGACAGGTGTGTTTGGTTTCACGAGATGATGCTTTAACTTTGTCTTAATCTTACAAAGGGCTCAGCTTGTTTAAGTGTTCCATTTTCTCAATTTTCCTTCTTGGCTCCCTTCTGGCTATTGCCCATGGCGGTAACCATGGAGTTACATATACAATCCATGCTAGAGCCAGTGGGTTGGTTCGATGCATCCGCCAAGATGTGGAAAACTCATCAAAGGTCTTGGTATCCCTAAAGGTCATGTATCCACGGCCCTGGATCGAAGCCCAAAAGCTCCTGAGAGCTATTTGACCATGGTTCAAAAGGGAAGATCCCACGTCATTGAATGACCCCAACACCCCCAAAAAATTAATTGGATCATCATTTTTGTAAGGGCAATTATGGAATTAGGGGTTTGTTCTTTTTTTTAGACATACCCTTTGTTTTGCCACATGGTTGGATGCAATTAGGCCACACCGGCACTGGGTCTGGATCCAACTGTATGATGTATGGGATATTAATGAATACATGGCTTTTTTATGATTAGTTAGTTCTTTCAAAATCCATATTAAATTCATGTTTTATCTAAAAAAATATGTAAAAATACTTGTTGGAAAGGATTTTTGACAAGAATCTGATTTTAGGGTTTCAAAACCTTATTTTACCTATCTATTCGAATGTTTTCATAGGGAACCCTAAAACCCTAATTGTTGAGTAAAAGGATCATTAATTCAGCCGAGTTTTCCCAAATGGAATGATCTAATCAGTAACCCTAACCCTAATTCGGTACAATTGACCATGTTTTCCTAAAGACCAATTTGGAATTTAAGATGTTAATTAAAGTGATAGTTAATAGGAATCATGTAAATTTTAGGAGACTTAGGATTTCACTCAAGATCAGAGAGACCAACTTAGGATGTACTTTTCTCTAGGTAAATAGGTCATGCTGCTGAGCACAAGTATTTATGGTTGATTGAACGCTAAGTATACAATAGACATTTTGATTTCAAGTTCAATGCTTTAATCATGTTCATTATATCAATGACATGATGATTGTCATGTCATATGGTTACAATGTTCATTAAGATTAGAGAGTATGGTTAATGATTCATGAATACTAGGTTCAAGTTTCAAGAGGGAGTAATCCTATCATGTTCAAGTTCAAAAATCATGTTAATGTTAATGGTAATGATTAATATATTGGAATTGAATCATTTTTTATATGTTCCCAAATAATGGACCTCAAGAGGTCGGCAAGGGATTTCCTAGCAATCATGTGCTCTTAAGTGGGATCATAGAGAGATGCATATACCTACTGCTCATTTCTTCATGTTATTAATGATTCATGAATGATTATAGTTAACTAATGTCAACTTTTCATACATGTCAAGTATATTTACTTTGATTATGTTATAAAGTGCCAGTATCATTTACTGATGTGTTGTTTTTCCCCTTTGCATGGCTGAAGATGTGATGTCCCCATGAGTTGGAGCAAATACAGATTAAAGAGGAGTTGCCAAGGATTAGAAGACCTTAAAGTGCAACCTAGTGTGGTTCCATCTACATTAGGTGATCTTATTATTTAGAATGTTTCTTTTCTTATGATTAAGTTATTCTATAATAAGATTATTAGATCTTGGACTTGTTAAGGAAGTCATGTGTAGTTTTCATATTCTAAGAACAACATATGAATCCTATTAAGACAATGCATGATAAATTATTTATTTGTTTGGAATGATTATCTTAATGTGACATTCCCTCCTTTGAGATAAGTGCTTCATATTAATTATATGACATATTCAAAGGTGGGTTGTTACATCTATAGACCACATCCATATAGTTATATTGTTTAGTAGAATTTTACAGTTATCATAAACGAAGATGGATGCATGTAGACTACATGTAATCGAGTACACAATTCTACACACACACACACTTTTATATATATATATATATATATATATATATATATATATATATATATATATATACTCACTACCCATGCGGGTAACTAACTCTAGTTATCCGTGGATCTATTTTGAAACAGAAAGGTACCTATTTGTAATGAGACTGACAACGTGTGTAATGAGATGACCAAATTTGTAATGCAAACACTCATTTTGTATTACAGCATAAACTACTGTTATAAATATCATTTTTATTGTAATCAGATGTGTAATACAAAAGGAATTTTTATATTATAAATTTGGTCTTCTCGTTACAAACAATGTCTGTCTCATTACAAATATGTATCTTCCTATTACAAAACAGATGCAGGGTTAACTAAGTTAGTTACCCATGTTGGTAGCGAATGAATGGCATATATATACACAACCCGAATTCCAATTTGTGCAATAATTGATTTAATGTTATTCTAAAAAAATCTTAGCACTGATTCAATCAGTAAAAAACACATTTAGTTTGATAAAAAGGTATATTCAGCAATATAAAATTATCTTAGATAAGAATTTTGTCGGAATACATTGTAGCCAAAATAGTGTGATTCCTTGAAGTCTCGAGACCAGAACTTGCCCCAATTGGTGTACGTGTATGTGATTCCCTTTCAAAAAAATATGCACTAGACTTTGTCCCAACTTAGAGTTGAAATTTAGAGGAATGAAAGTCTCCTTTTTCAATGGAGGATCTCAGGGAGCTACCATGGTACTAGCTACCCTAATCAAGAAAAATATATATATATATGTTGTTATAGCAAAGTCCATCATAAAATAATAAGATGTCAATAAAATGTTGGGAGTAGATACTATCAGGTCGTGTGTTAAGAATGATCACATTTCTTTCAAGTGACTTTAAAGAAAACCAGATAGTTGGTGATGTCAGTGTACAAAAGGTACAAATGTACGGTGCATCTTGTATGATAAATCATCATAATTTTTATCTTTAAATTTAATACCTTTGTAGTACTTGTTGATGATGCTACCACTCTTTTGTGGTTCCTTCAACACGTCACTAATAGGAACCTTAAGTTACTATTGTTTACGTCTGATAATTTAGTTCTTAGATCGAGGCTTCATATCCAGAATGACAACCCAATTTGTTATCTAGGTTTCTATGAAGGCATTTTTATAAGAAACTTTTCGGTTTTTTTGAAAAAGAAAATTATTGGAGGAGAGAATAGTACAGAACTCATCGAGCATACTCCAACTTTCAAACAAGAGACATGAATATTTAACCGAAAGGAAAATAGATAGAAAACGGAGACAAAGGAAAGGAGGACATACTAAATAAATTTAATAGAAATCTCTCACTATGTTGATTTCTCCCTATCTTTTTATTGTTGTTCTACTTTTGGTCAGAATTTTTAAAGAACATATGGGTTTGTTCCTTCTACATTGTTTACTTTCCATCTTTTTATTTTTCTTAATCTTTCTCTCATGCATTTTAGGCTTTTCACTGTGAATTATGATGTTCCTATATCTAGGACTAGTCTTACTTTTAATGTGTTAATTTGAATATGAATTGGTTTATAATACAACACAATTTTATTTTAACTGATATCAAATTCGAAGTAATTTTTAATGTGTTCAATACACAACTTTGATTAAGGGAAAACCCTAGTTTACGTATGAATTTTGATGCTAACTCATCTAATTCAGCCCGCCCCCCTTCTGATACAAATGGCGTCTAATATCTTCTCCATCAAATGGTTAGATGGTAATGGGACTCAAAGAAAGTCCCTGGCAGATACGGTTGCATATGACATAAATACATCATAGAGCAATGATGCCTTGTCAGAGAAGGCCACGACCAAAGGTTCCAAACTGTGAATTGTGGGCAGCACCCAGTCCCACCCATACGGTCGTAGTTTTGTGCATTATTTTTATGACCACGTGAAAGTGAATTTCAAGATGTATTATAATATTGAACTGTTTATATGAAACATCGTTTTCTGCTCTCATATACAAATGCCAAACTAAAATTGTACAAGGCATCTTCGAGCATGACGACGGAAACCCATGAGATTTTGAGTTCTTCTCCCAGACCAAGGGGGGTGGGGGTGGGGGTGGGGTGGGGGTGACGACTTGGAAACGGGTTTGTCTTTTAGCAACGTGTTAATATCTAAATGAGCGGACTGTTTTTATACGTGTCAGTACACCCACCGGTGTATGGTATGTCTATTTAATGTCTTTTCCGGTCAGAACTGTAAGTGGTCCAAAATTTATAAATGCTACAATGGAGTTGTAACTTTTGCTACTCATAAGAGACTTGTTATGAAAGAAACATCATTGACATATTGCTTTGCAGAGAAAAGGAGAATAGATTGCCAAATAGGAAAATACAGACGTGACTCGGAAATAGCATACGTGTATTATTTTGGGAGGGGGTGGTGTTTCAAGAGATGAAGAATGTAGTAGTTAGAATAGAAAAGTTACAATTCTGTTCTTCCATGGCTTGGATAAATAAAATTGTGCAACTTAATTGTCACAATGCACAATTTAGCCGGTAGTGCAATTACATTGACAACAGTTAAAATTGATTTGTACATAGAGAGGTAAATCTATGAAGACACGGAGAGAAAAGTGGAGCGAGAGAGAGAGAGAGAGAAAAAAATTTAGAATACTACCAACCAAATTATAAAACGTGGAAACTTTAATGACCCACCTACAGTGAGGCCTACGCACTCAGAGTACTTTTTATGCACACAATATATCAAGTTGGTTGTCTTTACGTTAGTTGGATGCATATGCAACACAAAAATGGCCACAGCCACAAGCTGATCAATAAAAAAATAAGGAAAAGAAATTTCGGCTCAGACCACGAGTAGGGGAGCCGTCTCCAAATTTTCTTCTGCTACTGCAATGACCGACTGGAATCTTGTTGCCAAGCCAGTGGAAGATTCCACCCACTCCTGGACCCAACTTGGCCAGGAGATTCCGATTCCCTTCCTATATATGGACACCACTGTTGCTTCACATGCCACCCGCCACCTCTGTACAGTGCAGTCCAAAGCAGGAGTAGCAGTAGAAGAGGTGAAAGGCTAGTAGAAGTGGGGATGCAACTGGGTATTCATGGCAGTAGGGTTGTCGTGATTGTAGTAGAGGAGAGATAATGGGGGCACGAGAGCAACAGTGCCGTCTTGTCAGAAGCCACGATGGGTGCTTTACATTAGCCATGAAGTCACCTATGGGTTTAAAATATGCAGAGCTCATTTACCGGTTAAGAAAGTCTGTAGTCGTTTTACTATATGTTATATCTGCGGTCATACAGCAAAGCGTTGTGATCTGTTTAATGTTAATGGTGTCATGTGTACATAGTTTGCGATTTTAATCAAGTGTGGTGCAGTGCATACTCAAGAGTGCTTATGGTTGCTCTTAGTACACACTTAGACTATGTTTAGAAAAAAGATTTGAATATTAAAATCTGGACTGAATTGGTTTAGACATCAAATGGCGTAGTCTGGATCCAGATAAAATGTTCTTTGAGAACTCAGCTGACATCAGCATCAGACGTAACAGGTAATTCATATTACTAGATTTTGGGATCCAGGATAGTCATAAAATTCAGCTGTCCTGATATCCAGATTAAACGGGACCACGATAGTACTAATTCAACTCATAGTCTAGCAGGTCATATTGCGGTCATGTGGAGGTAATTATTAACAAGAGATAAGACCTCATCTTCATTCATATCTACTACCAAACAGAGCTGTAGACATACTAGTACTACGATGGGCATAAAAAACACTTGAATGAACTAATGCATGCCTAGTCATATGTCTAGGGTTGGCAAAGGAAAGAAACTAATACTTAGCCCTAGTTTGGATTTTTTTAACTAAGCTATAACCAAAAACTGAAATTACCTAACGGTCATGTCCAAGTATGGGCTATAGACCCGCATTGACTAAGTTTGGGTGGAGCTACAATAATGAATATGACGATATTTACCGAGCTTATAAGCCATGTTAATTTTACTATATATAACATACATACACATATTTAAGAATCCAATATTTTTTACTCATGGTTCTTGTTTATTATTACATAGATATGGGTGTCATATAGTACTAAATTCATAATACAAAGATAGAAAAACCCGTATTTATCACTACACTTAAAAATTAAACTTATCTTTAAGGTTGAAATTCATTAGACAACATATTACTGCTTTTAGTCAATATCTTGTTGAATATAACAAACTAGATAATCAATAGAACACATGCATTCAATATCATGTAAAACAATTACCCTTTAATTATAAGAAGATGATAATAAGTACCCTTTAATTATAAGAAGATGATAATAAGCCATGTGTATGAATTGATCAACCCAATAAACCTGAAATCAAGACCAAGGTCCAAGAATTGATATACAAAAATATCAAGGTAGAAAAGAAGGTTGAATTGTAGGTGAAATAAAAATTCCTTTAAACTACATTAAACAAAAAATCTTTAGAAATATTATTGCTCACAATTTATCACTTCATTACCCTTGTTTTCGTTATTATTGTCATCATAAATTTCTCTATATCAAGTGTACAACACTAACATAATTAACAAATTGATAACAACATGCTATTTTGTTGGTTCATACTCCTATCTCTATCTTCATATCTCCTAATATTATTTTAGCACAATTTACTTGGGATGTACCTTCATTACATAGAGTCAATTTTTTTTCACTCATATCTACTAATACTAAAATGCATATTCAATTTTTCTTGCACTATATGTGTGCATGTGTATGTATATGTATCATTATGCTTATTAGACATTATTACTCTATTATGTTTTATCTAGATATATTTGTCACATTCTATATATGTTTGTGTTACAACCCCAATTTTTGGGTTCTTTTGGTGAGAAATGTAATTTCTCTTACTAAAGATATTTGAACAAATAAGGATATAATTTGTTTTGAATAAAAGGATTTCGTTTACAATAGCCTTGTTAGTTGTTTTATGGGCTTTGTTGGCCATTGAGCCTAATTGAAAAGAAAAGAGAAATAAAAAGGAAAATGATTAAATTAATAAAAGGAAAATATCTGAAATAGACTTTTATAAGAGAATAAAGGCAAATAGATATTCTCTAATATGGGAATCCATGCCTTTAGGTTTTTTTGAGGTCCAAGGGACCCAAAATAACAAGATAATGGCAAAGGGAAAAGAAATACTAATTAAGATTGGATTAATTGAAGGATAACTTGGGAGGGAAGGAAGCCTTCTCATAAGTTGGAATTTGTTTCCCAAACTTTATAAATAGCTAGATAATTTCAAGACGAACTTTCCCTTAAAATTTGAGATAAAAAGGAGCTATGGTTTAGGAGATATGATTTTCTCAAATTATCTCCAAAATATAGCATTATTTTGCAAATAGGAATATGTTTTTCCTTTTGGATGAACGCGTGCAACGAGAGCCGTTGGATCTTGATCCAACGCTTGGCTCTCATCGTCCAGCCCACAAGGACTTGGACTCTGCCGAGTTGCAGAGGGGATTTCCCTCTCAGATTTCTCGCGATCCAGAGAGTGTGCAAGCCCGTTATTGTTTCCTTTGGGATCAGGAGAGGAAACCGAGGAGAACCATCCCTACTTTGTAGGGGTTTGGTCATCGATTGGGAGAATCCCCAATCCAGCAGGGACCTTCCTCCAACCCTATATATAGGGGAGGGTTTGTGAGGGTGCCAGCACGCAAACCTACCAACCCACGACCTGCGGAGAGTTGCAAGGAGTGCTCCCGTGCCTCCAATTGATCCTTCTACCCTGACCTACACTCTCGTCACCTCAGCAAACCTCATCAGAGTCTGATGAGTAGGAGAGGGTCGTGGTGTGTTCTTGGCATACAATTGAACCCCTAGTCGTGTTTGCCGGCAGAAGGCAAAGCTTCCTGACCCGTTGGCATGCTCACAGGTGGACTGGATCAAGAAGTCAACCGCAAGGTTGACCATCACAACAGTAAGAGAGTCGCGAGGTTGAAGAAGAAGGACACACTGCGGAATTACCAGAGTACCCCTCGCCTCCTTCTGTCGAGTTAAGGTTAGTTTGGTCTTTCACGTATTTCAGATCGTAGAATAAGGCACACACATCCTAGGTCGTTGGATCCTGAGTGGACCAGCGGGCCATGGATCGAACGATCCTCATTTTTCTAAAAGTAACAAATAAATCAATAAAAAGGATTTCATTACAAAAATCATATCTTGTGCTAGAAGACTCAGATGAGAAAGGTTTATACATGAAAATTGACCAGAAAAATATGAGGAAAAAGTTAAAAATGGTTTGAAGCCTAAATCAATATCTTTTTGCAAAAGTGTATATTTTGATGGAAAAAATGTTAATTTGTGGTTAGAAACCCTAATTGTTGATAAAAGATAGATTTAATCTTGCAAATAAGTTAATTCAAGAATTATTAACTTATTTAATGATAAAGATGGATCTTAACCTATTTTGAAGATGAAATTGCAAGGTTTAGGGTTTTAAACATAATATGGTGGTTAATAACCTTAGAAACCCTAAATAAGGGAAAAAGGGAAGAAAAGTGCTTGTAATCCGAAATTAGGGTTTCATGTTGCTAGAGTATGATCTTAGGATCTTTTGTGATAAATAAAAGTTCATATGTGAATTAGATCATAATGAACTATAAGTTGTTAATCCGGAAGGAACCAAAGATGATAATTAGGCCTAATGATCTTGTCATGAATTAAATAGATAAAAATGGTAGTTTTAATTTAAAAGAGGCTTAATGGACTTAATTGATGGTTAATTGTGCCTTTAATACAAAATTAAGGTTATATGTTGTTAATAGGTAACCTTAATATCTTTTGTAAAGAATGGATGAGGTAATTAGTGTTTGTGAGTAATTGTATAAAATTAGGGTTTAAAATAGTAAAAGTAAAGAGAAACCCTAATTGCAATGGAAACCCTAAAAGCGGACTAGAAAATCTAGGAAGTGAGCTAGGTTTAATAGATCTTGATGGCATGATCAATAATAGGAAATTGTATGCATATTTCAGGATCTCTTTGTGTGCTTGCTTACCTATTGGATTTCTTGCATTGATTGGAATAATTCTGTCTCAAATCAGCTTTACAGGTATGTGGTTAATTATGGTTCATCACATTAGTTTTCCAAAGAGTTTCCCATATGATTCATCACATTGAATGCAACTTATCGGTTTGGATGTTCATACTTGCAAATCATAAAGTCACTATGATTATCACAATAATAATAGAAGTGTGTATTCTCGCACCTACATGCCTCCATGATGGATGATGCCAAAAGGTCAAGCCCAGGAGGGAAGACCAATGGGCACCACGAGTGGTGACCCCAGACACCAAGTTCAGGATTGGGAAGGTGGTCTTTATTAAATGACTAATGGGCACTATGGAAGGTGACCCCAGGCACCAAGCTCGGGATTGAGAAGGTGGCATTCAGTATTTGGCAAAAGAGAAACCCTAAGGTGGGTATGCCAGGGTTAGGGAAAAAGTGGTGGAGAATGTCACACTAAAAGCGTAAATTGGCTTGTTAATTAACTTAATTGTGATAATTAGATTGTTAGCCATATTTGTGAAATTTTGCTTGTCCCTACATACCGGCATATTCAATTATGCTGATCGACGTTTTGTTTGTCGGCATTTTAGGTACCGGTTTGAAAAGGACAAACAATAAAGTGGCATATGTGGAATTAAATGAGAATTAAAGTACCAAGGAGGATTAGTGAGAATAGACTATAGATGTGGATAGAAGTATATATCCAAGTTTTTTTAAAAGGTATGTAAAGTTTTATTTTATACCAATTTTTAGTTTAGTTGGTAGAATTTGATAATTGTTATTGATTATTTGTCGAACCTTTGATCCTATTAATTGGGATAATGGCTCTGACCTCTTGGTCTCCCTTAATTGGGGGTTACTGGGGGGCGGGGATGTTACATTTGGTATCAGAGCATAGGTCCCTCATTTAATCTTTAGTAATTATTAAATTTTATAAATTCTTTAGAACCCAAGGGAGTTATTAGAGGATTTTCTAAAAGATAGTGGTGTCTAGAAAAGGATCATGTCTGGGGGCTGGTAAGATTTTCCTTTGCACCGCTAGTCGGAATACGAAGATTGCCAGATTAGTGTGACTGTATGGTCGATGTCTCAGGATCTAACTTGAAATAAGATACCTTTATGACTCTCTCATCTTATTCATCCCTTCTCAACTCAAATGTTGTTAAGGATTATAAGGATTAGGGTTTTCTCTCTTTTCCTCACCCTCTTGAGATATGGGTAAGGTTGATAAGGTCTAAGAAATCCTCCACCAAATTAATGAAAAGCATGTAAATAAGATGTCATGGACATAAGCTTAATAGATTAAGCATAAACTAAAGAATAGATACATGCTTAGGTCGTATGACATGAGTTGTCATGCCCTCAGGAGAGACCTGAGGCTAGACCTCCTTGTCAGGAGGATGAGTGGAGAAAGTTGGTCATGGAGGTAGAGATCTCCATTATAAGTAGAGACCTGGCACAATCCTCTGAGGATGATGCTAACCCTAACCCTAAGTGGTGGTTAGAGGGATAGATGACATGATGAGTTAGATGTCATGGTAGACCAGGTATGTGGGTGGACATGCTTTTGGATGCCCATATGAGCCATGATAGGTTGGATGAGCTAGTATCTTTGGCAACCCAACCCTGGAAAGGGTCGTGCATGCTAGAGTGAAGGATAACTTCTTCAATGATGAGGTTAGTGAAGAACCTATAGAAACCCTATGGGCTTATGCGAGTAGGGCATAACATGCACCCAGAGTACGTCAGCAGTGCGGCAGTAGGTTGAAACCCTGGCCAGGAGAGTATGTGGGATAGCTTATGAGATAAGCAAGAAGAGCTATGGATAATCTTGAGCAAACATAAGTTGAACATAGGTTTCACCCAGGTAGGGGTATGCTTGTGAGCTTGATCCATCTTCATGGAGAGAGGACCTCTAGTAGTTAGACTGGTTGTGGAGTTATATCTAGAGAGAGAGAGAAAGACCCAAGCAAGAAGGTTGGAAGCCTAGACTCTGAGATATGAGGAACAGTGGGGAGTTGAGGACGATGCGACCTAAGTAGATGATAGTGGTTGGCTCATGCTTGATCCCTGGAGGCTGATGATATCTTGGTTTCCATTAGAGGAACCAAACCCTAGAGAGAAGATGAGGCTCTTGGTACCTATGTGCCTATGGTATAGGTGTTTACCTTCTGAGATAGGAAGAAGAGTTCCTTAAGACCATGAAGAGGTTTAGTAGCAAGTTGTTAGGCCTTATACCTTGTTGGTTGTCCTTGAGGAGGACTCCGCTCTGAACTGTTGCTTGAGTAGAAGGATGACAGGAAGTGCATGTTATACCTTGTACATGTTTGGTTCATGGTTAAGAGGTTGAGCATGAAGTTGGACACCCAAAAAATAAACCTAGGGTTCCTAGGTATAAGAGGGGAAGTGGTGTACCTGATGCTCATGATGAGATTTGAGTTTTTATAGGCTAGAGCATGGTACTCCTCATGTTTAGAGGAAAGGGAAACCCCTTTAAGTTGAATGTATGGTTGATGAATCCATCACTGCCAAGGTGGTGACATGAGAAGGTTTGTTATTGGCCCAATGTTGAGGAATGAGAACAAGTATGACCTAGCATGGTTTAGTAGATGGTCTACTTGTGCCTTAGTAGCTTTCTAGGGTTAAGCATGCTCATGTGGATGAAAACCCTAGACATAAGCACATTTGTGACCTTTGTTATCAAGGTGCAGTTTCCTCCCATCCTGGGAGAGGGACCCTTTTGTAGGGAGTATACCAGTTTCTATTGGTTTTGAGGTAACCTAAAGAGGTCTCATAGGATCTTGAGAAGCTAAGTGAAAGGTACATAGTATGAGAATGAACCTGTAGACCCATATATAACCATCTCTATGTGCATGTGGATGTGTTACCATGGAGGTAACTGGTTTGGGGCCTGACTAAGATAGGCAGGTCACCATGACCCCTATGAAAGGATGAAAGTCAGCCCATGAATGTAGAGGGAGATGATGGAGACTTGGGTAAGGTTCTAAGTTGGACATGTACTATGTTAAAATCCTAAGTCTATCCTAGGGTCAGGTAGGGATAAGACCGATGAAAGTAGGAGTTGCCTAATTCCCTAGTTGCAAATGACCATAGTGTCGGGAGGTAACGACTATCATTGTCTGAGGGTCATGGGTCAGGAGATTGATCACCTTCATGAACTCATGAGACCCAGAGGGTAGATGAGTAGGGCACTCTCTGGATTCATAAGGGAAGAGGGATGACCCCAAAAGTGTTAGAGCCCTATAGACCTAGAGGAGATGACCAATGATTGTGTGGTGACCCAAGTAGTTTTGAGACCAGTTTTCCATGGAAGTAACTTTGATATCAAGATGATTGTGATGTAGAGACATATGTTGCACGTTTCAACTTAGATTTGAAGGTGTACTGGCAAGGTGGGATGTACCATCTCTACTCTTGGAACAAGAAGAACTTTGTATTTAGACTGCAACCAAATGCTTATTTCCTCTTATTATGGGAGTGAGAGATAGGACAGTACGCATGCCATGCACCAAGGATAAAGATGATGTGAGTTGGAATGTTTCTATGAGGTATGGGGACAAAGATGATAACATACCCTTATGAAGTGAACAATGTGTGGATGGTTTACAAACATCAAGAGAACTAAGTTGGTCATCTTGTGAGGATGTTTTTATCATGAGCTATGTGGAATTTACGAGTTATATAAGGTTAAGTTTGATAATCAAGAAGATGAGATCTAAGTTTCGTGTTCAAGATAGACCTAAAGTCCGAGATGAGATGATAAGTAGAATACATGGAGGTGTGTGTCTTCAACATTACCTAATACATAAGGATGTGAGGTGGTAATGGATGCACTGGTTGAGATGTAGCTGCCTAGTTTAGCTGGAGGCCAGGAGGGGTTGTTAGGTTAACCCTACGTTTGTGAGATATGTTTGGCTAACACTCTGATTGTTGATCAAGTTAGTAGTTGTTTGGTTAGCCAACCTAGGCCTTGAGGAAATAAAAGGATGGTTGTAGAACCCCATATGCACTTCTCTAGAAAAGAAGGTGATGAATCCCTGACTAGAGTGGTTTAGGATTTCCGAGGAATCAATCTTGAGGAATCATGAGGTCATGATTTTAAGATCATCATACATTTTGGTACTACTAAGATAGTAAATGGGAGTAGTACTTTGGATGCTTAAGATGGAGTTGTGTGTGGCTTGACGCCATGCAAGCCAGGAGGTGAAGGACGAACACTAGTAACCCAATGAGTTGATTTAGAGGATAAAGAGTCCCCGAGAGAGAATGGGAGTTCATCACTATGGAGGTTGTGGTAAGACTCCCCTAGACCAAGGAGGGTCAAGATGCAATATGGGTCATGGTAGATCGCCTTACCTAGAGGCATGAGAAAGAAAGAATACTATCAAGAGATGGATCCGGTTGAACTACATATGAGAGAGAGATGGTTCAACTACACCATGATGTGAGTTCCAAAGTTCTTGAGGATAACCTAAAGATTCACTTCCATGAGGTGGAAGTAGATACATGAAGAACTCGATGTTAGTATAGTTTATCACCCCTAACTAATAGTATGATCCAGACTAGAGGGTCTGATGAGAGCATGTGTGCTCATTTAGGGTGATACATGGAGACAATTCTTGTCATGTAGAAGATGTGATGATAACCACCATAGTCAGTATCAGGCTGTAAAGAAGCCCTGCAAGGGAGGTTGTGTCGGTCACCACTTCATTAAGATGATGTTGGTGAAGGGGCCTCACGAAGGTTAGAAAAGGACCACAGTGTGTGTAGATGAAGTCGCTTTGATCGGGCCATGGCTAAAAGAGATCCCAGGGGCGACATGAGTCGTGAGCTGATGCAAAGTAGACTAACATGCAGTTCACTGGGGGAGAGTATGTGATGTGAAAATCTGACCCCTCTAAGCTACAGTTGAGAAAGCTGAGTCCCTGATATATAGGTCCATTTGATATGGATTGGTGGAAATGGTTGTGTTTGGTCTACCCCTCAGGATAACATGATGTATAATGTGTTCCATGTGTCCGATCTAGAGCACTATGTGAGGTACCCAAGCCATGTGCTGAGCCCTGAACCTATTCAGCTTTTTGAGAGGCTGAAAAGTCTTGAGTCACCTATGAGGGTACGATATACCAAGGTAAGAAACAACTCATATGAAAGAATATGAAAGGATGAAGGTTCTTGGGGAAGCACCATGGAAAGGGTGAGGCCACATGGGAGCCATGATGGACATAAGAAAGGCTTATCCTGTTTGTTTGTGTGCCTGGTGGAATTTTGAGGGAAAAATTCCTATAAGACAGGAAGGATGTTACAACCCCAATTTTTGGGTTCTTTTGGTGGGAAATGTAATTTCTCCTACTAAAGATATTTGAACAAATAATGATATAATTTTTTTTGAATAAAAGGATTTCGTTTACAATAGCCTTGTTGGTTGTTTTATGGGCTTTGTTGGCCATTGATCCCATTTGAAAAGAAAAGAGAAATAAAAAGGAAAAGGATTAAATTAATAAAAGGAAAATATGTGAAATAGACTTTTATAAGAGGATAAAGGCAAATAGATATTCCCCAATATGGGAATCCATGGCTTTAGGTTTTCTTGAGGTCCAAGGGACCCAAAATAACAAGATAATGGAAAAGGGAAAAGAAATACTAATTAAAATTTGATTAATTGAAGGATAACATGGGAGGGAAGGAAGCCTTCTCATACGTTGGAATTTGTTTCCAAAACTTCATAACTATCTAGATAATGTCAAGATAAACTTTCCCTTAAAATTTGAGATAAAAAGGAGCTATGGTTTAGGAGATATGATTTTATCAAATTATCTCCAAAATATAGCATTATTTTGCAAATAGGAATATACTTTTCCTTTTGGATGAACGCATGCAACGAGAGCCGTTGGATCTTGATCCAACACTTGGCGCTCATCGTCCAGTCCCACAAGGACTTGGACTCTGCCGAGTTGCAAAGGGAATTTCCCTCTCAGATTTCTCATGATCTAGAGAGTGTGCAAGCCCATTGTTGTTTCCTTTAGACTCAGGAGAGGAAACTGAGGAGAACCATCCCTCCTTTGTAGGCGTTTGATCGTCGATTGGGAGAATCCCCAATCCAACAGGGACCTGCCTCCAACCCTATATATAGGGGAGGGTTCGTGAGGGCGCTAGCATGCAAACCTACCAACCCACGACCTGCGGAGAGTTGCAAGGAGTGCTCTCGTGCCTCCAATTGATCCTTCTACCCTGACATGCACTCTCGTTACCTCAGCAAACCTCACCGGAGTCTGACGAGTAGGAGAGGGACGCGGCATGTTCTTGGCATACAATTGAACCCCTAGTCGAGTTTGTCAGCAGAAGGTGAAGCTTCCTGACCCATTGTCGTGCTCGTAGGTGGACTGGATCAAGAAGTCAACTGCAAGGTTGACCATCGCAACAGTAAGAGAGTCGCAAGGTTGAAGAAGGAGACCCTGCAGAATCACCAGAGTACCCCTTGCCTCCTTTTGTCGAGTTAAGGTTAGTTTGGTCTTTCACATGTTTCAGATTTGTAGAATAATGTGCGCGCATCCTAGGTCATTGGATCCTGAGTGGACCAACGGGCCATGGATCGAACGATCCTCATTTTTATGAAAGTAACAAATAAATCAGTAAAAAGGATTTTCATTACAAAAATCATATCTTTTGCTAGAAGACTCAGATGAGAAAGGTTTATACATGAAAATTGATCAGAAAAATACGATGAATAATAAAAATGGTTTGGAATCCTAAATCAGTATCTTTTTGCAAAAGTGTATATTTTGATGGAAAAAGTGTTAATTTGTGGTTAGAAACCCTAATTGTTGATAAAGGATAGATTTAATCTTGTAAATAAGTTAATTCAAGCATTATTAACTTGTTTAATGATAAAGATGGATCTTAACCTGTTTTGAAGATGAAATTGCAAGATTTAGGGTTTTAAACATAATATGGTGGTTAATAACCTTAGAAACCCTAAATAAGGGAAAAAGGGAAGAAAAATGTTTGTAATATGAAATTAGGGTTTCATGTTGCCAAAGTATGATCTTAGGATCTTTTGTGATAAATAAGAGTTCATATGTGAATTAGATCATAATGAACTATAAGTTGTTAATCCGGAAGGAACCAAAGATGATAATTAGGCCTAATGATCTTGTCATGAATTAAACAGATAAAAATGGTAGTTTTAATGTAAAAGTGGCTTAATGGACTTAATTGATGGTTAATTGTGCCTTTAATATGAAATTAAGGTTATATGTTGTTAAAAGGTAACCTTAATATCTTTTATAAAGAATGGATGAGGTAATTAGGGTTTGTGAGTAATTGTATAAAATTAGGGTTTAAAATAGTAAAAGTAAAGAGAAACCCTAATTGCAATGGAAACCCTAAAAGTGTACTAGAAACCCTAGGAAGTGAGCTAGGTTTAGTAGATCTTGATGGCATGATAAATAATAGGAAATTGTATGCATATTTTAGGATCTCTTTGTGTGCTTGCTTGCCTATTGGATTTCTTGCATTGATTGGATTAATTCTGTCTCAAATCAACTTGACAGGTATGTGGTTAATTATGGTTAATCGCATTAGTTTTCCGAAGAGTTTACTGGATGATTCATCACATTGAATGCAACTTATCAGTTTGGATGTTCATACTTGCAAATCATAAATTCACTATGATTATCACAATAATAATAGAAGTGTGTATTCTCACACCTACATGCCACCCTGATGGATGATGCCAAAAGGTCAAGCCCAGGAGGGAAGACCAATGGGTACCACAAGTGGTGACACTAGACACCAAGCTCGAGATTGAGAAGGTGGTCTTTATAGAAAGACTAATGGGTACTATGAGAGGTGACCCCAGGCACCAAGCTCGGGATTGAGAAGGTGGCCTTCAGTCATTGGTAAAAGAGAAACTCTATGGTGGGTATGCCAGGGTTAGGGCGAAAGTAGTGGAGAATGTCACACTAAAAGCGTAAATTGGCTTGTTAATTAACTTAATTGTGATAATTAGATTATTAGCCATATTTGTGAAATTTTGGTTGTCCCCACATACTGACATATTCAATTATGTTGACTGACGTTTTGTTTGTTGGCGTTTTAGGTACCAGTTTGAAAAGGACAAATAGTAAAGTGGCATATGTGGAATTAAATGAGAATTAAAGTAACAAGGAGGATTAGTTAGAATAGACTATAGATGTGGATAGAAGTAGATATCCAAGTTTTTGAAAAAGGTATGCAAAGTTTTATTTTATACCAATTTTTAGTTTAGTTGGTATAATTTGATAATTGTTATTGATTATTTGTCAAACTGTTGATCCTGTTAATTGGGATAATGGCTCTGACCTCTTGGTCTCCCTTAATTGGGGGTTACTGGGAGGCGGGGACATTATAGTTTGAATTGGTATATAACTTTAGCTATGACCTCCTAGGAGCTAATCTTTCGTTAAACTTCTCAATATTTATAAGTTTCTTTGAAATTCAATATACTTATACTAATTTTGATACACGTTGCTTGATTGAGTGGGAAATTGGCCCTCACTGGGGAACTATATGTGACTCATGAGGTTGTTTTATATCTTTTTAGATATAATTACATCCAATTAGAGGTCATGGCGACGAAGATGTATATATAATAATATAATCTAGAATGTCCATGTATTCAATCTTTCCTGGGATGGGTTGTATGTGGAATTTTTTTTCTTTCATGTATATGTCATTAATGTAAAATCAATTGTATATGAGTGATAAGATATTTTTTGTTTAAAAAAAGTTGATTAGGATTTGTGATAACTAAGCAGACAAATCTTCTAATGTGGAAATTATTTTGTAGGTTGTAAAATTTTGTTTCATCCATGTAAATGTAGTCTGATGTAAACTGAACTACATATGTATAGTACACTCTGATTTTGATTTTAACCAAGTTAATGAGATTTTTTATAATGGGATATGGTCCCTTGACGTGACATTGGTTTATGAGATTTTAAGAAAAAGAAGAAAAAAAAACTTATATGTGTTTCTTATATACCGTTCTTATCATGTTTCTCTAGTATATCTTATTTCATTCTTAATCTCACTTTAGATTAATGTTTCTCTCTAAGGACTAGCATTTATGCTTCATCAAAAGAAATTTCCATACATAGAAGATGAATGAAATTGGAGAAAACAAATCATATATCATGATTGATTAATAAAATGAATAACTATCTTAAGTGACTACTTCAAATACAAGTAGTGAAATGTATAACCAAATGATTTCTAGAAATAAAATTTATTTTAAATTCAAGTTCTTTGATCCTAATTATTCTACCTAATTTTTCAAGTCATTTTTATATTGAAATCCTTCCTTAAACTTAATTAGGAAATAACTTATAGTACCTAGGTTTGGTTTATACAACTATATCAATTGCATTTAAATATCTAAAGTTCCATTTGTTTATTCTTTCACATGATTCATACATGCCTCATGTGATTTATAGCCCTCATTGCATGCCTGATTGATTGGAGGACTCCTACTTCATCTCCTTCCTCTATTCTATGATACTATAATGTCTTTGTTAATTGAATTTTTCGGATATGATTTCTCCCTCCTTTGTGAATGTCTTTACATGGTTCCTTTTCCATTTGACCCTCTTGATCCTCTATTTTGTTTGATTATTTAATTGAGATGTACATGAAAAATTTATGAAATTCTCAAACTAAAATTAGTTTTTTCTGCCTCTAATTTCAAAAAATGCCTTAGTACCCCTCATAATATGTTATCCATCACTACTCAATCACCTAGAAAGCTCCAAACTACCTGATGATTTTTCCTATCCAATAGAACCTTGTGCCCTCTAGTTCAACATATCAGTGCATGTCTTCTTATTCGGCAACCTTCTCACCTCCCTAATGATTCTTGCCAATTCTGTTCAATTCCATTCACAGTTAGAACCCATATACTCTCCTCTACTTTTTCTGCTTTCACTTTTGTGTGTGCTATATTGGTTTGGGTTCTCAACCCACTTGTCCTCATGCACTCTCTGGATATATATTCTCCTTGCTCTTGATGGTGTTTGTAGTCATTCTTGGGCTCGTGGAGTCAGTGGTGACCTCAGACAACCATTAGTAGTGTGCTCCACACACAGGGATATTGTGAGAGAGATACTACCTCACGGGATCAATGTCTAGTAGATATGTTGTATCCAGAACATGGGGGCAAGGAGGGGAAAATCCCTCTTATGAGTTCTGTCCCCTACCATCGATGGTTCATTGGCTTCTGGTTTGGCTCTTTGGGGCACAAGGGTCATTTTACCTCTTGTATTTTAGAGACAACACATGTTTTCAATATTGAGCAATGACACATATTCCATGTCAGATTTGATTAGTTAATAATTGGATGTGAGGGCATATAGGTCGTTTTACATTTTCTTTTATTAAGTATTAGAGGTTGGATTAACTTGTAGAAATCATAAGTATTTATTTCCTTATAAGATATATACAAAAAGATAGCCTTTCGTTATTAGAAAATTTAAAACACAAATTAGAGCTTTCAACAAAGGCTTTTCTATGATTTTAGTTACTTATGCAGATTATAATTAACCTAAATTCTTTAATGTTGCAATTAGGTATTAAAAGGACTGACTTAGAACCTCAACAATATTTTTTTGGGTGCCTGTTGAGGTATGTGCAATTCCCCTATTTTAATTGGGCATTATAATGACTCAGAATCTACTTTCCATAATGAGGCATATTTCTTGCATATATTTCATTCGTGAAACCTACCTTGAATTTATTCAGTTTACATGTTTCATCTCTTGATTCATTTTGCTTATGTTGTAGTATTCTTGTTGATTTGGGTTCTTAATCCACCTACCATGAGTTCATTGAATATCCTTAAAATCCTTTGAATATGATATTGACTAAAAGAAATTGTGTTTCTACTCTATTGTGATATATGGTGTTGTCTAATATTAATATGTTGTAGTGATAACTGTATATAAGGGCGTGATTTGTATTCCCAGGGTGTTTTGTTTCTATCCACTTATATATTAGGGTGTTTTGTCTCTCACTAGGGTGTGTTATCTCCACCCACATATATTTAGGTGTATTGTTTCTACCCAAGGTGTGTTGTCTCCACCCTTATTTTTGCAATGTTCCAATGTTTTTCTTCCCTAGTAATACTAGGCTAGTATATATACTTTTAGTCTATACTATATCTACATAAAATTGTATAATTTGTTGAAATTATGGAATGATTTAATTGCTAAATTATTTATAATCCCTTATTTCTATAATGAAATAAATGCTCATTCTAAAAAAATTACCTAAATGCATACAAACCTCTCTTGTATACACCCTCTTTGTTGATAATTTCCTTATAATTCTAAAATATTTTGATTTATGCACATACAGAACAGTTTCTTCCTCACAACTCTTTTTCTTATCTTTTTCTAGTTGTTGTTACTCTTCCACCCAGAGGCTGAGTAGTCCCCTAACTTAGCATTTGAGGAGATGGAATTTAAAAAGTCTATTAAGGAGTAATTTTTGGAGATAGTCTCTTATATGCCTAGGTTTCCCTTCACATCCAAACTATCTAGTATAAGATATATTTTTGCTTTTCCCTTTTTATTTTTATGGACCAAGTTTTTTAACAATATTCAAAGATATTACTTTGTATGTCCACTACTATGTCTCTATATTCTTTATGTACATACAATTCTAAGAATTATTGTGCACCCCTTCACTTTGTATGTGTTTATATATGTTGGGGTTGGTTAGTTTGTTACTCAAAAAGTGATTAGTGGTCCCACTATTGGGTAATCCTCCTTACACCATAAAAGAGCCACCAAAGAAGATGGATATGAGAAGGGAGTGATGAGTGCTTGCCCTAATCTCACATGTGGTGGATAATCACTCTAACATGGGTTAGGATGCTAACATTGAAAAAGGAGAGGTAAGGTAATATATGATTCCATTAATTGGTCAAATCATAGAAAAATGCTTGAGTGTAAAAACCTTATATGAAGGATCTTTACAAAGATAATGAAAAAAGAAATACTTTAATGGTACTTTTAGAACCCCAAAAATGTCGTTGATGAACACACTTGATTTTAGAGAACTTATCTTGATGATTTTTTATTAATATTTCCATTTTATTATATAAGTGAATAATATGTTCTTGGATGTCAATAAAACAAATATACAAATATAATTGGAGTTATTATTGACCCATCACTCTTGTACTATGCTTTGTAGACTTATCTTTAAATTTATATAGGTATATTAGGGTTATTTGTTTTGGTTATATAATCACAAATATTTTATATTGGATTTAGTTGTAATTGAGTTAAGAATGGATAAATTATTGTTCTAGTCCATCCCTTGAATTACATGTGTGGTGTTTACCTATTATTTATGAATGTACTTTCAATAATCACACTTAATATACATAGGTTTTTGACATACCATTCTTAAATGGAACACTAAATTGTAGTTGGGAAAGATATGAAATAAGTGTATTTTTGTTTTCTTGGGTGAACTATATGGATCATTTTGGACCAAAAATATTGATGACATCATAGGAAACTTCAAAGTAGACATGTATTCCTTGTTGATTCAACATTCAAAACTAACTTCTATTATTATGCATGACCAAATGGATTTTGAATTTAGTATCATTATTGTATATTAGAAAATTATGTTTCTTCTACTTATATTTAGCTTTATTATTATAAATTTTGTATGTTTAATTTATATATGGCTTCTACATAGAGTAATGCTTTTAATTCTTGTCAATTATATCATTATTTTTAATTTCTATTCTATGATGGTTTCAACCATACCTAGTTGTATGTGATATAATGTATTCATGGATTTGTCTTTAAGACTCATTAAGATCAGTGAGTTATATGTTCAAAAGCATCATATAACTATTACAATACATATAAATGAGTTCAAGAATAAACTTTTCTTTTATTTTAGATAATAATATATGTATTATTATTTTGAAATCTATTTCATTCAGATGATAATTCTTGTTTTTTCATGTTTATATTGTGAAAGACCCCAAATAACTTTCACAAGAACACATCTATTTTCTATTAAACTTTCCTCAATGGGAAGTTACTTATGTGAAATTAGAGGCATTTTGGCTAGGAATCATGAATTGAATTCATATGAATTTAAATGTATACATATACTTTTTTCATTATTCCAAATTGAACATGTTTAGATTTTCTTGATACTTAAGTTTGCATAGTTAGAGTGACTCATCTATCAGTTTCTTGAAATTTTGGTATCTAGAGTCAGTAGAGGAATTTTATACTATACAAATAATTGGATTGTTCCATGATTATGACATTATATCTAATGCTTTCAAGCTTTTTGGGTATTAAGATTTGTTTGTAATATAATGTGTGTATATTTACAAATTAATATAATTAGTACATTTTACAGAAAACAAATAAATAAAAATAATATGAAAAGATGATAATAAATATTAAGTTATTGTTTTACAAATCTTGAATGTTGATATTACACTTTATAATAACATTATAAATCTTTTGTTTATTATCATAGTAGGAAATGTATGATAGAGACATGTTATATTGGTCGATTCCACTTACTAGCAACATAGATATGACTTTTCAATGTTCACAGCTTTGTAACAGAATACAAAGATGGAGAACTCACAAGACATGCATTGTACTCACAACTATGAGGAATTGAATTGACATTGAGTTTCCATGCATATAGTAGTTTGCACGAGTATTCTTGGTATGCTCTCCGAAGACCTTATCTATGTAAATATTTAAGATAAGTGTTGTGTAATTTGAATTCTAATGAATCTTCTTAGAGTGACGCTTAAATTCAATGATTTCTCTTTAAAGACTTCCACTTACACCAATTAACTTATGATTTTAGTTTTTGAAGTATTGAGTTGGGATCCGAAGTTATGACTAAGTTTTCCATTTAGTTTAATTGAATGAAAATGACATTTATTATTCTAATTTCCATAACTAACATAAAAGAGAAAATGTTTATTCACAATTTTCTACTACGCCAAGTTTCTCATTTAAGAAAATACAATTTTAAATGGATATTTAGCCTCTAAAACTAGGATTTCCACAATACTATGTAGAAGCAGAAAGTTGAGAAATAAAATAAACTCAGAAGAGAAATTGACATATAAAAATATCTTGGTATTCAAATTATCCAAATTTTGTTTGGTAATAATTTATAAGTTATAATGATACTCTTTATTTATCATTTGTATTTGCATCTTATGTCTTAGAATGTAATTCTATTGCATTGGAATGGAGCAATTGATATTTTTCATGATTTTCCGTTGTCTATGGAGTTTTATATTGATCTTATATACTTAATTATATTTTCTCATGTATCTCTATTTTTTATTAGAGGGACCTAATAGGGGCACTACTCAATATGTAGAAATTAAATCTCACATCCAAATCATTTATAAACTATGATTTATCATGAATTTTCACATAGTATTAAAAAATAATATATATATATATATATAGTACTAAAGTTATGCATTCCTCCCCACATGGGTTCCATCACTAAAAGGAAAGGCATAAGAGAAACTAATCAAAAGGACCAATTGTAGAGGGAAACTTTGCCATCAAAAAGCATCCTCAAAATGCACTTCCTTGGAGCATGTTCCTCCTAAATATTCTTCTTTATATGATCAACATATGAGTGGTTTTGATAAAAAAAAATCTACAAATAGGGAGAAAATACAGAAGAATGTGTCAATAATATACAATTATTTGTTTTACAATCATCTATTGGAAACACGATATCAAGTATCAAAAAATAGTTGTTCTCTTCTAAGAAAACACACAATGATATGAAGTATTTAGAAAAAATTCATTTAATGAGTTATGAGGCATCACAAGGAGAGTATATATTCATTTCTTTAAGAAAAAGGAGAGTATGTATTCAATAAAAGCAAGAAATGCCTTTAAATCACTTCTCATTAATAAACAACAATCGATTTTTGGATTTAGAGTAAATTATAAGGCTAAGACAATCTAAAATATAGGGAAAAATATCATCACACTATCATACATGGGATAGAGGCAGAAATATTTCAAACCCCATATAAATGTAGGTAAAAGAACACTAAATGACCAATGTCTAGGAACCATCACCTAAACTGTAACAACCTCACTTTCTACGTCTCCCAATTAAGGAAAGACCATCAAGTTGAGAGCCATTACCTATATTCCCAAGGATACATATTTAGCAAATAATAAATAATAGAAAACAATTTCAATTAAATTGCAAATATTGTTTAAAAAATGCTTACATGAAATTCCATTACCAAAACTATACATAGAGAAGAAGTGTCTATCTAAATCCTCCTTACTTAGATTAATGTCTTCACATGGTTTCATCTGCATCTTCATTCCCATTATCATGTATATCATCATATACCTAAAACACCATGAAACACGATCAGTATGACAAGTCATACTGGTATGTGGGGGAAACAAAACTTCACAAGTAATGATAACAACATAATTCAACAATTAATGTTTAACAAACCAAATTTAACATTTTCACCATGACTACCCAATCTAGATTTCTCCACCCTCTGTCATAACCCCTCAGTGCCTCATATTGTAGTATTCACTGCCTTCCCCTATTTAGGCTGATGACTTCAACATGTCTCCCTCTATCCAGGCGAGTGACTTCTCATGTACCCCCTATTTAGGCTGGTACCAAAATATGCCTTCCCCTATCTAGGCGGATGAACTTTCCATACATCCAGAGGTGGCCTAGAAATGGGCTAGTCATGTCCATATATAATGTTATAGCCATAGTCACTTGAAAGTTTGCATGGAATGAAATTAACAGACAAGCATATATCTTCAAACCATGTGAAGAAATCTCTGAAAAACTATGTGAAATTACCATGATTACTCTTAGGTAGATCCACATACCTTTTCCATTCAGATTATTCAATTATACTTCAAGCATATTGTCCATGCAAGCAAATCAAGCAATCATCATATAATCAACATTGTGTAAATTGTAAAGTGTCACCAATCACATTGAATACATTATACCCTACTCGATCCTATTTTAAGGTTTAGGTTTCTGTGGCATCGAGTTACCATTAGGGTTATTCCTTGATACCCTAATTCTAATTATTCTCACTTTAATAACTTAAGAACCCTAATTCACATTAGGTGTTGTCATGATTACCAAATTATTTCATCCTTGCATTACAAGCACTTAGATTCAACTAAGTTCATTTACAACCTACCAAAATATGATCTTTAACCCTAATTATACACATTAATGTTTATTCACATTAGAAACCCTAATTACCTTATCATTACTACCATCATTACATTTATTATCATTTTGCTCAATAAGATCAGATAATAGCATAAAAGAAAGGTTTTTAATGTATTAAACATTATAATACTCAAAACTAGGGTTTCCATGTGCTAATCACCACTTTATCATATGTTATCCTAATTTTCAGAACAAAAATCCTAATTCGATCTCAATTATATTTTCTTTGTGTTGCTCTCGTTATCTTGATAATTTTTCATACATAACTTGTTTTCAATGGAGCATCCTTGTAAAATCTATGCTTTTTGCAAGTTAAAGATGTTTGGGCCAATAAGATTAGTCCATGTCATCCTGTCAATTATTACCTAAAAGGCCCATGTGTCCATGCCTGGACAACGGACCACAACCACTTCAGCATGGCACTCCAGTGCTCATGTGGCATAAAAACATTATGAAAGGTCAATTTTTCCCTTACCTCATTGTACCGGATGAAGGGACGGTAAGGGAAAACTATTGGTTCCTTTCTCCTTCCTCTGTCATTCCTTTCTCGCGAACCTGGTTCCTGACATTGCAACGGAAGTTTGTCTCCAAGCCATCCCTCCTGGGAAACTATCGTGAGCGTGCGAGGCTCACTACTACAGAACCTACCTTTAGTGTCGGTTATTTATGGCCTTTAGTGTCGGTTTCCGAGCGACGCCTATGTGGGTGACACTAAAAGGTCACCCATTACGCGTCGGTTCCAGAACCGACACCCAAAATCTTCGCGCGCGACCGAAAACGCGCCATCAGGGGACTATAGGCGTCGGTTATTAGATAATAAACCGACGCCCAAACCCTTCGCGCCACAGAAAGGGCGCCATCTTGGGCGCTATCAGTGTCGGTTATAAGCCAACAACCGACGAAATATGTCTTCGCGCCAAAAGAATATGTGTCGGTTACATTTAAATAACCGACACTGTAAAGTTATGTGTCAGTTGTTTACAATTACCGACGCCTGTTATTGGCGCCAGCTTGGGCACTATCAGTATTGGTTTGTATTAAGAAACTGACACCATATATGTTCGCGCCACAGGAAATAGGCGCCGGTTATATCTAAATAACCGACGCCTATTGTTTTTTTTTTATAGACCTGCAGACCTGCTGTGGCTGGTCGTAGGATGAGAAACCTACAGTTCAGTTAACTGAACTGCAGGTTTTACAACATCCATTGATATCAGCAACAACATGCCACAAACCTACAAATTTAACAACAAAAATATTCACACATGCATTTAGCAATACAACCTGCAGTTCCATTTTATTTTCACACATTTTGAAACATTCATGTAGCTAGCAATCTGTAGT